>JARQOD010000002.1:396759609-396846377 GCA_033576555.1 Oophaga sylvatica
TTTTATTATAAAATACCCTATCTAGCTAATCCTGTGGTTTTTTTTTACTGCACTTCGTGTAACATTTCATAGAGGCGTCTCAAACAAGACATTAGGCTGGAGCTGCACTCTTTTCCCTTCCCTTGTGGAACAGGACGTCATCAAGGGCAGCACTTCAGTTACTTTGTACAATGTCGTGCGTTGCCGCACTCTGAAGATGCCCTGGTCCATGGTGATAGATGCTGTGGGAGAGGTGAGTGCAGAGCGGTCAATCTGTTTCTAGCTCAACTCAAATAATCTACAGTGCTATTCACATGTCTGTGTCTTTTACGATCACGTGACCGTATTTATCAATAGAAAAATATTTAGACTTGAGAGTCCTCAGTGGTTGATACCTTTTAATGGCTAACTGAAAAGATGGTAACAAATTGCAAGCTTTCGAGACTACGCAGGTCTCTTCATCAGGCAAAGACTAAAACAAAAACTGAAGAATCACATATTTATACACAAGAGGACACAGGAATAATGCATAGGTAAGACAGGTGACGTGAAGCAGAACTGTCATTATGGCAGAAGGATAACAAAATATGACTAGTTCATAGATAAGAGTGAAAGTTTTAATTACCCTCTGATTGGGGTCTGGTATTGTGTTGTGATGACCCTAAAAGGTCGGGGAAGCAGATTCCTTAATTGTTGTAGAAAGACATAAAACTCGGGGATATATTCATCCCAGCACTAAGAGTGTCAAAGGTCATCATAAGTTTATATTCCCAGACTTTTCTATCCTTCTCAGATTTGAAGTTAGATTTTAATATAAGTAATTCCATATCCGTCATGCTATGACCGGCATACAAAAGTGTTTTGCCACAGGTAAATCCATTCTCCTTTCTCTTATTGTGTGGCGATGAGAATTCATCCTTGTTCTCAGTTTTTGCCGCGTCTCCCCCACATACAGACCCCCAGTTGGACATTTAGTACATATAATTAGGTACACCACATTAGATGTGATGCAGCTGAAAGTACCTGTATCTTGTAGTCCTGATGGGAGTTGGGGATCTTTATCCTGTCCGTGGTCATTATAGATGTACAGGTTTTGCATTTCTTTTGTTTGCAAGGTGTAGCGCCCGCGTCCCTGCCTGCTGCCAGTCGCTCTCCTCACCTGCGCTCAGCGTCCTCAGTGCTCCCAGCCTCCTCTGCGCCTCTGGCATCCTCGGCGCCCTCCTTCTGCCCTGCTGGTCCCGCGCGCCTCCTTCCCTGCTACTGGCCTTAGGGCGCGCGCCCGCACCCTCCCCGCTCTTAAAGGAGCCGCGTGCATTTTCCAATCAGTCCCAGCATGCTGGAGGACTCCACCCTATATTAAGAGCTTCCTCCTTAATGTAGGTGCCCGAGCAATGTTGTTCCTGTGCAGTCTAACTCTGTTTCAGCCATCAGCTCCTGATTCCAGTTACTGCCTGTTACCTGTCGGCTTGCCTGTCTGCCATCCGTCTGCAGTTCCATCCAGAGGTTCGGACGTCATCTGCAGAGATCCCCGGCTCTTGCCTGCTCACCTAGGAGCGATCATCTGCCATCCGACTGCAGCTCCATCCGGAAGTTCGGACATCATCTGCGGAGGTCCCCGGCTCTTGCCTGCTCACCTGGGAGCGATCATCTGTCATCCGACTGCAGCTCCATCCGGAAGTTCGGACATCATCTGCAGAGATCCACGGCTCTTGCCTGCTCACCTGGGAGCGATCATCTGCCATCCGACTGCAGCCTACCTGGAGGCTCCACCATATCAGGTCGTATATGCCTGCCCTGTTCTAGAGACTGCCTGGTCACTTGCCGTGACAACCTGCCTGTCCAGAGACTGCCTGGTCACTTGCCGTGACAACCTGCCTGTCCCAGAGACTGCCTTGGTCACTTGCCGTGACAACCTGCCTGTCCAGAGACTGCCTGGTCACTTGCCGTGACAACCTGCCTGCCCCAGAGACTGCCTTGGTCACTTGCTGTGACAACCTGCCTGTCCCAGAGACTGCCTTGTCACTTGCTGTGACAACCTGCCTGTCAGAGACTTCCTTGGTCACTCGCTATGACAAACCTGCCTGTCCAAAGACTACCTATATCCCCTGCCGTGATTCCCTGCCCTTTTCCCGGGTGCCACCCGCTCTCTTACAAGTAAAACTCTCTTGTATAATAAAGCTTTGTGGTTCCACCAACCTGACCTGTCTCGTCAGTAGTTCCACCCACCAGACCCGTTACAGTTTGCTCGGGCCATGGAACCCGGTGGCACCCAAACCCCTTCACTCCCGGAACTGTGTCATGAGCTGTCCCGCCAGAGGTCTCAACAGGAGACCATCCTGGGTCACCTGCGGAACGTCAAATCCCGTCTGGACACTCTGAAATCATCACTTGCAACCATCGCTGGAGCCATGACTCATAATCCGTCAGTCCCGCTGATTCCCAATTCCGTGGTTTCCATTCCGGACCCCGACTGTCAGCTCCTCCTAGGTTTGGAGGCGATCCTGCTCTGGCTCGGGGTTTCATTAATCTGTGCACCCTGCATTTTGAACTCCTGGCACACCAGTTTAACTCTGACCGGGCCAAAATTGCCTTCATCATGTCCCATCTCACCGGAGAGGCCCTGGCCTGGCTTAATCCTCTCTGGGAGAGAGAGGACCCTCTGGTATCTGACCTGCCTGCTTTTCTCTCGGCCTTCCGGAAGGTATTCGACGAACCTGGGCGGAAGACTTCCTCTGCATCATCTCTGCTGCGTCTCCGTCAGGAGAGTCTCACCGTTGGTCAATATGCCATACGGTTCCGGACTTTAGCCTCAGAACTAGCTTGGACAATGAAGCTCTAATTTCGGTCTTCTGGGAGGGTCTGTCCGGCCGTATTAAAGACGAACTTGCCGGTCGGGACGTTCCAACCTCTCTAGATGATTTAATAAATCTTGCCAATCGAATTGATCTACGGTTCCAGGAACGAGCCAAAGAGATCACCCGTAAAAAAGAATTTTCCCATCTTGCACCCTCGTGTCAGAGATCTATAACCTCTTCCGTTTCTCCTCAGGTGCACACTGCTGAGCCTATGCAGGTCGACCAGACCAAGATGGTCAAAGCCCGTCAGGACTCACGCCGTGCCGAGAAAAGTTGCTTCTACTGCGGCAGTAAGGAGCACTGGATCCAAACCTGTCCGGAGAGGTCGGGAAAACGCCTGTGTCTAGGTGTCATGTGTGCATCGCCACGAAGATCGTCGCGGTTGCACATTCTGACTTCTCACAGCTGAGTTGCTGTTTCTTTGTGTTTGGCAGTTAGGGAGTTAATTCTGTCTGTGCTCAGTTCTGGGACTGGGTGCAGTTTTCTCCCGGCTGCAATTAATTATTTGTTGATTGGTTTCCTTTAAATCTCTGGTTGTCTGTGTTGGGAGTTGCCAGTGAAATTCTTCATGCAGACCACAGATAGGATTGTATCTGTATAGACTTAAGTTAAAGAGCTCCTTAGTTGTTTTAAGCTCACCTTGCTTAGAGTTTAATATCCCAGATCATTTATGTTCCTTCTGTGTTTGAGTGTGTATGCAAGTCTGTGTTTTCTCCAGTCTGTCTTATATGTCTAATCTGTGTATTTAACAGAGATCAGCCCATATCCCTTTGGTGGTAATCAGAATCCTTCTTAGGACTGATTACAGGGTTCAGGGACTGATAGGAGACAGGGTTAGGCTGGAGACTTGGACCTCTGAACCATTATCAGTACCTCCAAGGTGAGGGATTAGTTAGGACCCCAGTTTAGGGTCAGGTTAGACCCCCGGTCCTCCTCTTTCCTGTGACAGTGTATCAAGTCCTCAAGATTAACCCTGAGTTCAACGGATATCGTGTCAGGTAAATCTATTCTATATTTACATGCTGATGTTGCTAATCTATATGTTGTATAGAGTGTTGTTCTTTTAAGAATAGTTTACTGACATCGTACACATATCATAAGACCGCGTGACATTTTCACTGGCCCATAAAATTATTCCCAGTTGCCATGGATCCAGTAGCCCAGCTGGCTCTGCAGTTGCAGGGATTATCCATGGAGCTGACGGACATTAAGTCCAAAGTTTTGTCTCCCTCGGAGCAAAACCAGATTTGAACCTAAAGTAGCTCTCCCGGACAGGTTCACTGGTGGGCGAGACAAATTTTTTACCTTCAGGGAAGCATGTAAATTGTATTTTCGGCTTCGGCCTCGATCATCAGGGAGTGAAGAGCAGAGAGTGGGAATTGTTATCTCGCTCCTACAAGGGGACCCTCAATCCTGGGCCTTCTCCTTCCTCCGGGATCCCCGGCTCTACAGTCAGTAGATCGATTTTTTACTGCCCTGGGTTTGGTATATGATGACCCAGATCGGGTCTCTCTTGCTGAGACAAAATTACGTAAGATACAGCAGGGAGATCGTCCGGCGGAGGAATTTGCTTCTGAGTTCCGTAGATGGGCCACAGATACTCAGTGGAATGACCCAGCTCTTAGAAGCCAGTTTTGTCATGGGCTTTCTGACAAATTAAAGGACGTTTTGGCTCAGTATGATTCTCCTCCATCACTGGAGGCTGCTATGGCCCTAGCTATCCGTACTGATAGACGGCTCCGGGAGAGGTGCGAGGTAACTCCGCCCCTGTTGTTACTCCACCTACTACTAAAGTCCCTTATGTTGAGGTTCCCCTTGTCTGTTCGGAGGAGCCTATGCAGTTGGGAGGGACATCATTTCGTAGGAGGGGATTGGCGGTACGCCGCAGGACTAGAAGGTGTTTCTTCTGCGGGAAAGAGGGACATTTTGTTGGGGATGTCCATCCCGTGCCTTGTTGAGCAAAAAGTCGCCGGAAAACTGTTAATCCCAGGTTGTGTGGTGGACGACAACCTGGGAGTATGTATTTCGTCCGCTAGTTCTTCTCAGTTCCTTGTACCAGTGGAGGTGGTGGTTGGTACGAGAGTGGAGAGATTTTCTGTTCTTCTTGATAGTGGGTCCGGGGCTAATCTGGTTGACGCTCAGTTTGCTCAGGCTCAAGGTATGCATCTGAGTGTATTGGTCAAACCGATCCCTATATTCTCCATTGACGCCAGGCCTCTCGGCCAAGGTAGCTTTGTTCATGAGGTTCATAACATTGACCTTCGGGTAGGGGCAATACATAGGGAACTATTATCTTGTTATGTGTTGGAGGGTCTACCTACTCCTATTGTGTTGGGACTTCCTTGGTTGGTTAAACATAACCCTGTGATTAATTGGCAGTCCAGAGATATAAGCCAATGGGGGAGTTTTGCAAAAGTAACTGCATGAACACAGTCATCAGTGCGGTCGTGCCTAGTACTTTGCCTCCTTTTTTGGAGGACTTTGGGGATGTGTTCTCTGAGGAGGGGTGTCAGGAGTTGCCTCCTCATCGCGTGTATGACTGCTCTATTAATTTACTTCCTGATGCTAAGTTACCTAAAGCTAGGTTATATAACCTTTCTGGTCCTGAGAGGCAGGCTATGAAAGATTATATTTCGGAAAGTCTGGCCAAAGGGCATATTAGACCTTCATCTTCCCCAGTGGCCGCGGGGTTCTTCTTTGTGAAGAAAAAAGATGGAGGCCTACGCCCTTGCTTGGATTTCCGCGAACTTAATCGGATTACTGTTCGAGATCCGTATCCACTCCCTCTGATTCCTGATCTCTTCAATCAAA
This sequence comes from Oophaga sylvatica, assembly GCA_033576555.1. Taxonomy (NCBI): domain Eukaryota; kingdom Metazoa; phylum Chordata; class Amphibia; order Anura; family Dendrobatidae; genus Oophaga; species Oophaga sylvatica. The sequence goes on from JARQOD010000002.1 coordinate 396,765,255, forward strand.
TTGTTGGCGCCAAATGGTTCTCTAAATTGGATCTCAGGGGGGCGTATAATCTGATTAGGATAAAAGAGGGGGATGAGTGGAAAACGGCGTTTAACACGCCGGAGGGACATTATGAGAACCTTGTCATGCCTTTTGGTCTGACTACTGCACCAGCAGTATTCCAACATTTTGTTAATGACATTTTTCGTCATCTGGTGGGGCTGTTTGTGGTCGTATATTTGGATGACATTTTAATTTACTCACCAGATCTTGTGTCTCACCAGGAGCATGTGAGACAGGTGTTGCAGATCTTGCGAGACAATAAACTATACGCCAAACTGGAAAAGTGTGTATTCGCCGTACAGGAACTTCAGTTTTTGGGTTTCTTGGTGTCAGCCTCCGGTTTCCGTATGGACCCTGAAAAGGTGAGAGCAGTGCTTGAATGGGATCAGCCAGAGGATCTTAAGGCTCTGCAGCGTTTTCTGGGGTTTGCTAACTACTACCGGAAATGTATTTGTAATTTCTCATCTGTTGTCAAACCTCTCACTGACATGACAAGAAAAGGGACGGATTTTTCTAAATGGTCGGACAAAGCTTGCCAAGCTTTTTCCTCTTTGAAAAAATGTTTTGCTTCGGCACCCGTTCTCATCCAACCAGATGCATCACAGCCGTTCGTTGTGGAGGTGGACGCGTCTGACGTAGGGGTGGGTGCAATATTGTCCCAGGGTCCGTCCCCTGGTAAATGGCATCCGTGCGCTTTCTTTTCTAAAAAATTGTCGTCCGCCGAAAGGAATTATGATATCGGCAATAGGGAACTTTTGGCCATTAAGTTGGCTTTTGAAGAATGGCGTCACTTTTTGGAGGGGGCAGTCCACCCGGTCACCGTCATTACTGATCACAAGAACCTGCTGTATTTGGAATCTGCTAAGCGTCTGAATTCCAGACAAGCTCGATGGTCGTTGTTTTTTACCAGGTTTAATTTTGTTGTCACTTATCGCCCTGGATCTAAGAATGTTAAGGCGGATGCCTTGTCTCGCAGTTTCCCAGGGGCCGGGAAAATGGATGACCCGATTCCCATCCTTCAGGAGGGGGTGGTAGTGTCGGCTGTATGTTCTGAGCTTGAGGAGGAGGTGTTAGAGGCTCAGGGGGACGCCCCTGCAGGACCTCCAGGGAGACTGTTTGTCCCAAATCAGTTGAGACAAAAGGTTATTGAGGCACATCATAATTCTGCTTTAGCAGGACATCCAGGGAGTAAGGCTACTTTAGATCTCCTTTCTCGCCGGTTTTGGTGGCCTAACGTTAATAAAGATGTTTTAACTTTTGTCGCGTCCTGTGGGGTTTGTGCTCGCTCTAAGACCCCTCATACCCGTCCGTCTGGGACCCTCTTACCCTTGAAACTTCCGGAGCGTCCATGGACTCATTTGTCTATGGACTTCATCACGGACCTTCCTCAGTCGTCAGGGAAGACTGTCATACTGGTGGTTGTTGACAGGTTCAGTAAGATGGCACATTTCATTGCTCTTCCTGCCCTCCCTAATGCTAAAACTCTGGCGCAGGTGTTCATTGGGGAGATTGTGAGACTTCATGGGTTGCCTTCTGATGTGGTGTCAGATAGGGGGTCTCAGTTTGTGTCCAAGTTTTGGAGGGCATTTTGTTTACGTCGGGGGATGCAATTGTCATTTTCCTCGGCTTTTCATCCGCAGACCAATGGTCAGACAGAGCGTCTGAATCAAAGCCTAGAGACTTATCTTCGGTGTTTTGTCTCAGAGAACCAGGAGGACTGGTCTTCTTTCTTGCCTCTGGCAGAGTTCGCTCTTAACAACAGGCGGAGCGAGTCCACTGGTAAGTCCCCGTTTTTTGGGGCATATGGTTTTCATCCCCAGTTTTGTACATTCAATGGGGGGGGCCCTTCTGGGGTTCCTGAGGAGGAGCGTTTCTCGTCGTCACTTGCTTCAGTGTGGAGAGGTGTATTGAATAATCTGAGTGCTATGGGGAACCGTTATAAACGTATGGCTGATAGGAGGAGAGTTTCTGGTCCAGATCTTAATGTGAACGATCTGGTATGGTTGTCTACCAGGAATATAAAACTTAAAGTTCCCTCCTGGAAGCTGGGCCCCAGATTCATCGGGCCGTACAGGATCAGTTCCATAATTAATCCTGTGGCATTTCGTCTGGACCTCCCTCCTACGTTTAAAATTCATAATGTGTTCCACAAGTCATTACTTAAGAGGTACGTGGCACCAGTCATACCATCACCTCTACCTCCTCCTCCAGTGGTGGTCAATGGTAACTTGGAGTTTCAAGTGTCAAAGATCATTGACTCACGTCTGAATCGCCGATCCCTTCAGTACTTGGTGCATTGGAAGGGGTATGGTCCAGAGGAGAGGACGTGGGTTCCTGCGTCTGACATTAACGCAGATCGTTTGGTGCGGACCTTCCACAGAACTCACCCGGGCAAACCTGGCCCTGAGGGTCCGGAGGCCCCTCGTAGAAGGGGGGGTACTGTCATGTGTGCATCGCCACGAAGATCGTCGCGGTTGCACATTCTGACTTCTCACAGCTGAGTTGCTGTTTCTTTGTGTTTGGCAGTTAGGGAGTTAATTCTGTCTGTGCTCAGTTCTGGGACTGGGTGCAGTTTTCTCCCGGCTGCAATTAATTATTTGTTGATTGGTTTCCTTTAAATCTCTGGTTGTCTGTGTTGGGAGTTGCCAGTGAAATTCTTCATGCAGACCACAGATAGGATTGTATCTGTATAGACTTAAGTTAAAGAGCTCCTTAGTTGTTTTAAGCTCACCTTGCTTAGAGTTTAATATCCCAGATCATTTATGTTCCTTCTGTGTTTGAGTGTGTATGCAAGTCTGTGTTTTCTCCAGTCTGTCTTATATGTCTAATCTGTGTATTTAACAGAGATCAGCCCATATCCCTTTGGTGGTAATCATAATCCTTCTTAGGACTGATTACAGGGTTCAGGGACTGATAGGAGACAGGGTTAGGCTGGAGACTTGGACCTCTGAACCATTATCAGTACCTCCAAGGTGAGGGATTAGTTAGGACCCCAGTTTAGGGTCAGGTTAGACCCCCGGTCCTCCTCTTTCCTGTGACAGTGTATCAAGTCCTCAAGATTAACCCTGAGTTCAACGGATATCGTGTCAGGTAAATCTATTCTATATTTACATGCTGATGTTGCTAATCTATATTTTGTATAGAGTGTTGTTCTTTTAAGAATAGTTTACTGACATCGTACACATATCATAAGACCGCGTGACATTAGGTTCGCTCGGAGAGGTCAATCTAGACAAAAATAAATCCTCTTCATCCCTGCTGCTGTCGGTTTCAATTCTGATCGGTAAGAACCGCCACTTCGAAATGGCCCAACTTGATTCTGGAGCAGCTGGGAATCTCGTGTCACAGGCTCTAGTAGAGAAGTATCACATTCCCACCAAACCTCTTGTTGAACCTGTATCTGTTGCTGCTGTGGATGGGGGCTCCTACCTCGTCCCATCCGATTTATCACCGAAGTCATAACCCTGCAGGTGGGAATGTTGCATTCTGAGAGCATCTCGTTTCATGTTTTACCCGGACTCTCTCATGCTTTCTTACTAGGTCTGCCTTGGCTCCAAAAACATGCACCTGTGCTCGACTGGCAGAATGGAGAGGTTCTTCGCTGGGGACAGGACTGTCATAAAACGTGTCTGGTGCCTGTTCATCCTGTCTATTCTTCTCCTACACCTGCTAATCTACCTGGACTCCCGATTCCATATTGGTCATTTGCTGATGTCTTCAATAAAAAGGAAGCAGAGACATTACCTCCGCATAGACCATATGATTGCCCGATTGACCTGTTGCCCGGTACTACGCCTCCCCGTGGGCGTATTTACCCGTTGTTTGCTGCTGAGACCAGGTCGATGTCCGAATATATCGAGGAGAACTTAGCAAAGGGATTCATCCGGAAATCTACCTCCCCAGCGGGAGCAGGTTTCTTCTTCGTTAAAAAGAAAGACGGATCTCTCCTTCCCTGTATTGACTACAGAGGCCTAAATTTGATCACGGTGAAGAATAAGTACCCTCTTCCGCTCATTCCAGAACTGTTTGATCGTCTTAGAGGGGCTAGAGTCTTCACCAAACTAGATCTTCGTGGAGCATACAACCTGGTTCGTATCCGTCGAGGAGATGAATGGAAGACAGCATTCAACACCCGGGACGGCTACTACGAGTACTTGGTGATGCCCTTTGGTCTCTGTAATGCTCCAGTAGTCTTTCAGGAGTTGGTCAACGACATCTTCCGGGACCTCCTCTATTCCTGCGTTGTGGTGTACCTTGACGACATCTTGGTCTTCTCTCCGGATCTTCAGTCTCACCGGAGGGATGTTCGTCAGGTTCTGCTCAGGCTCAGGCAGAATCACCTCTTCGCCAAATATGAGAAGTGCCTATTTGAGCAGACATCGCTTCCGTTTCTGGGCTACATCATTTCTCAGACAGGCCTACGAATGAATCCGGAAAAATTGTCTGCCATCGAGAAGTGGCCCTGACCGGAGGGGTTGAAGGCCATTCAGCGGTTCCTGGGATTTGCTAACTATTACCGTCTCTTCATACCGCACTTCTCTTCCAGGACTGCTCCAATCTCAGCGCTCACTCGCAAGGATGCTAACCCCAAACAGTGGACGACCGAAGCAGAGGAGGCCTTCCTTTCTCTGAAACAGGCCTTCTCTTCCGCTCCAGTGCTGCATCGCCCGGATGGCAACAAGCAGTTCTTCCTGGAGGTGGACGCTTCCTCTGCTGGAGCCGGAGCGGTTCTTACCCAAAAATCGCCATCCGGGAGGATGGTATCCTGCGGATTCTTCTCCAAACTCTTCTCCTCCTCCGAGCGCAACTACTCCATAGGAGATCGAGAGTTATTGGCCATTAAGTTGGCATTGGAAGAGTGGCGTTACCTACTCGAAGGGGCTCTTCATCCGGTAATCATCTACACGGACCACAAAAATCTGGCATACCTCCAGCAGGCACAGAGACTTAATCCTCGCCAAGCCCGGTGGTCCTTGTTTTTTGCCCGCTTCGATTTTCTTTTGCATTTTCGCCCAGCTGACAAAAACGTCAAGGCGGATGCCTTGTCTCGGTCTTTCCTGGTGTCGGATCTCGAAGATGAGCCTAAACATATCATCAATCCCGCCAGAGTGATGCAGGTGGCTCCCGTGAGTCTAAATCGTCTCCCTCCTGGTAAGACGTTCGTATCAGAAACCGATCGGAAGAGAATCCTACATTGGGGTCACTCGTCTAAACTCGCTGGCCACGCTGGTCAAAAAAAGACCCTCCAACTCATTACCCGGCATTATTGGTGGCCTACCCTACACAAAGACGTAATAGACTTTGTTTCTGCCTGTGTTTCCTGTGCCCGCAACAAAGTTCCGAGACACCTGCCTACCGGCCGTCTTCTTCCGCTTCCTGTACCCGCTGCCCCTGGCAGCATATAGCCATGGACTTCATAACAGATCTGCCCGTCTCTGCCGGTTGTACGGTCATTTGGGTGGTCGCTGACCGCTTTTCCAAGATGGCTCACTTCATTCCTCTGCCAGGTCTTCCGTCTGCACCCGAGTTGGCTAAAGACTTTATCCGCCACATCTTCCGTCTTCATGGTCTGCCTCGTCACATTGTGTCGGATCGTGGGGTTCAGTTCACCTCACGTTTCTGGAGAGCCACTTGTAAGTTGCTAGACGTCACCCTGGATTTTTCCTCCGCTTACCACCCACAGTCCAATGGACAAGTTGAACGAATAAATCAGAATTTGACCAGTTATCTTCGACACTTCGTTAATGCCCACCATTCTGACTGGGTGGAGCTCCTGCCTTGGGCCGAATTCTCCTACAATAATCATGAGAGCGAATCTTCCACCAAGTCTCCGTTTTTTGTAGTCTTCGGTCAGCACCCTCGGATCCCTGTCCCTGTTTCCATCTCTGTGGACAATCCAGCTGCGGAATCTCTGGTTAGAGAATTCTCCTCCATCTGGGAGAGTACCCGGTCCGCACTCATTCAGTCATCCGAGCGCATGAAAAGACATGCTGACAAAAAACGTCTGGATCCTCCTCAATTCCGTCCTGGGGACAAAGTCTGGCTTTCGTCCAAATATGTTCGACTCAAAATTCCGTCCTACAAGTTAGGTCCTCGGTTCATCGGTCCTTTTGAGATCATCAGTCAGATCAATCCGGTGTCCTATAAATTGAAACTCCCAGCCAATTTGAGAATTCCTAATTCTTTTCATGTATCTCTCCTCAAACCTGTGGTTCTTAACTCTTTTTTTAAGTCTACAGGTACACCTCCTGCTCCAGTGTCTGCTGATGATGAATTTGAGGTAGAGAACATTCTGGCCACAAAAAGGGTAGGAAGAAAGACTTATTTTTTGGTGGATTGGAAGGGGTTTGGTCCTGAGGAGAGAACCTGGGAGCCTCGGGAGAACATCCATGCCCCTCTTATTCTAGCTAAATTTCTTTCTGGCCTAAAGAAGGGGGGGCCTAGAGGGGGGTTACTGTAGCGCCCGCGTCCCTGCCTGCTGCCAGACAGGGACGTCGCTCTCCTCACCTGCGCTCAGCGTCCTCAGTGCTCCCAGCCTCCTCTGCGCCTCTGGCATCCTCGGCGCCCTCCTTCCGCCCTGCTGGTCCCGCGCGCTCCTTCCCTGCTACTGGCCTTAGGGCGCGCGCCCGCACCCTCCCCCGCTCTTAAAGGAGCCGCGTGCATTTTCCAAATCAGTCTCCAGCCAATGCTGGAGGACTCCACCCTATATTAAGAGCTTCCTCCTTAATGTAGGTGCCCGAGCAATGTTGTTCCTGTGCAGTCTAACTCTGTTTCAGCCATCAGCTCCTGATTCCAGTTACCTGCCTGTTACCTGTCGGCTTGCCTGTCTGCCATCCGTCTGCAGTTCCATCCAGAGGTTCGGACGTCATCTGCAGAGATCCCCGGCTCTTGCCTGCTCACCTAGGAGCGATCATCTGCCATCCGACTGCAGCTCCATCCGGAAGTTCGGACATCATCTGCGGAGGTCCCCGGCTCTTGCCTGCTCACCTGGGAGCGATCATCTGTCATCCGACTGCAGCTCCATCCGGAAGTTCGGACATCATCTGCAGAGATCCACGGCTCTTGCCTGCTCACCTGGGAGCGATCATCTGCCATCCGACTGCAGCCTACCTGGAGGCTCCACCATATCAGGTCGTATATGCCTGCCCTGTTCTAGAGACTGCCTGGTCACTTGCCGTGACAACCTGCCTGTCCAGAGACTGCCTGGTCACTTGCCGTGACAACCTGCCTGTCCCAGAGACTGCCTTGGTCACTTGCCGTGACAACCTGCCTGTCCAGAGACTGCCTGGTCACTTGCCGTGACAACCTGCCTGTCCCAGAGACTGCCTTGGTCACTTGCTGTGACAACCTGCCTGTCCAGATACTGCCTGGTCACTTGCCGTGACAACCTGCCTGCCCCAGAGACTGCCTTGGTCACTTGCTGTGACAACCTGCCTGTCCCAGAGACTGCCTTGGTCACTTGCTGTGACAACCTGCCTGTCAGAGACTTCCTTGGTCACTCGCTATGACAAACCTGCCTGTCCAAAGACTACCTATATCCCCTGCCGTGATTCCCTGCCCTTTTCCCGGGTGCCACCCGCTCTCTTACAAGTAAAACTCTCTTGTATAATAAAGCTTTGTGGTTCCACCAACCTGACCTGTCTCGTCAGTAGTTCCACCCACCAGACCCGTTACACAAGGAAAGGTACCTGCAGCTGTTGGGGAGGACAGGGAGCTTCTGACAATGATGCTTCTTAGATTTGGGGGCTCATCGCCACACAATAAGAGAAAGGAGAATGGATTTACCTGTGGCAAAACACTTTTGTATGCCCGGTCATAGCATGACGGATATGGAATTACTTATATTAAAATCTAACTTCAAATCTGAGAAGGATAGAAAAGTCTGGGAATATAAACTTATGATGACCTTTGACACTCTTAGTGCTGGGATGAATATATCCCAGAGTTTTATGTCTTTCTACAACAATTAAGGAATCTGCTTCCCTGACCTTTTAGGGTCATCACAACACAATACCAGACCCCAATCAGAGGGTAATAAAACTTTCACTCCTTATCTATGAACTAGTCATATTTATGTTCATCCTTCTGCCATAATGACAGTTCTGCTTCACGTCACCTGTCTTACCTATTGCATTATTCCTGTGTCCTCTTGTGTATAAATATGTGATTCTTCAGTTTTTGTTTTAGTCTTTGCCTGATGAAGAGACCGGCGTAGTCTCGAAAGCTTGCAATTTGTTACCATCTTTTCAGTTAGCCATTAAAAGGTATCAACCACTGAGGACTCTCAAGTCTAAATATTTTTCTATCTACTGGCTAACACGGTACGAAGATACACATCTTTCCCGTATTTATCAAGGAATAACAGCCACAAGGTCATATAGATCCCACCGCTGCCACTTGTAAAGGGTTAAGAGCCTGGGGGATCACACAGATCTCTTTGTCACAAATGAAACTGGGAAGATCACACAGATCCACCTGCTGTCTCATGTCTGTCACCAGTTTATCACGGAAACACAACTCTGCTGCCTGCATCAGTCAGGATAATTACGCAATTCACTGATGAGTTATGGACATGGTAGGCCAGGTATTGGGGGAACACCTCCAATTCCAACACATAGAATATATAATATATGTAAATGCCACAGTAACAAAAAGGAACCACTGCCACCTGCCACCACCAATCGTTTATACAGTCGATTGGACACCCATTACAGATAGCATATGACTTCAGGGGTGTGGTTTACAGAGCAAAAGGAACAGAGCTATTCAATTTTATATTTTTAATATTTAATATATTTATAAATTTAATCCAGAAAGTTAGGCGATGTTTATAAAAAATCTATAAAGATGATACCAAATAGGAACAAAACAATACATTATATACAATTACATAAAATAAAAAATAAGAAAATAACATGACTAAATCTCATGTCACAGAAATGGCTCAGAGCTTAACAGAAGGAGGTACTCGTTACAAAAATGGACAGAACTACAGCGAACTATACCTTCCAGGACTGACGAGTGACTAAACCCAATTTCTGCTTTTTATTAGATCAAAGTTATGCCCACATACCTCCCCTTGGTGAGCTCATATGGGGCCTGGTTGTAGGATGTGCTGGGTCTTTCAGAAATTTATGAGATGCACAACTTGCAGGATATCTTCATCCTTGGAGATCCAAGGCGATAGATTTTGTTGTTATGTTTCTTATCGTGATTTAGCCTTTATATCGCGATGAAACATGGCCTGGATACCATCATCTATCGGAACATTATTAAGTTGGAGGAGTTAGAATGGCCATACAATGATGTGCGTGCATATGTTAGGTTTGTCCCTTCACTACGATGGCGAAAATACAGTATATCTCCCATAAATGTCGGATCGATGCAGACCCCAATATTCACAATTGACCACTGGCTCCAAAAGGTATAGAAAGATTCTTTGACCAGATGAAGCTCTTTGGTTTTCAAACATGATTCCACACCTCTGCGTAAATGAACAACAGTCTTGGTGTCTTTTCCCCAGCAAATCTCCCTTATGTAATTACCTGCTCACTGCAGGAAGCCTCTACTTCAAAAGATATAGAAGTGTCAGCTCTCTCACCTCTGTAGTTATCTTTTGTTTTCTATCATCATTATAATTAGTTCCATATGTTCAATGTGAGGGTGATTTGTCCCCTCTCTGGAGATGTCTAATGGATTTTTAATTTTTGCCAATATAGATATTCTCCTAAGAAAGACCCTTTCTTAAAGAGTTGGTCTGGCACCTAAAATCTCCTATCTAAATGTCTATCTTTACTCCCTAACTTACTACGATTTCTTCACTTAACACCCTCTGAAGATGCTCTGGATCCATGATGATATAGTGTGGAAGAGGTGCCGCAGTGCCGGCAATCTTCTTCTTCTCCTCATATAATAATAATAATCTTTATTTTTATATAGCGCTAACATATTCCGCAGCGCTTTACAGTTTGCACACATTATATGATCTATAGTGCTATTTACACGTCCGTGTTTTTAACGGATCGTGTGTCCGTACAAAACATTCAGGTTTTTTCCTGCAGCACGGATGACAATGGACAATTTAAGTGTCACGACTCAGTTGTCGGGTGTCCTGAGACCAGGGGCTCCTTCACTGTCCCTAACGTTAGAGGTGCTCTAGTTCTCCCTGCTCCCCGGAAAACTACTGATGGTGAAGACACCGGGATCACGTACCTTGCTTTAGCTCCTGAATCCGCCCTCAGTCTGTGCCCTTCCCCTTCCCAGGGAAGAGGGGAGTAGTTGTGTACCATGGTGGACAATGAGTGCTATCCAGGACCCAGATTATATAGGAGATGGGAGTGGCTAAAGGTTCCAGGAGGTCTCAGCTAAGCAGATTAACCCCTGCACTGCTAAAAGAAACCTTCACTGTTTAATATGAAGGTGAAATGCTTCTAATCAGTTCAAGAGTAGCAGAGTAGCTCCTCTCTGTAGCTGTAAATCCATGACATTAAGTCTACGAGTCTGTAAAAAACTCATACAGCACATGAATGGCATCAATGTGCTGCCTGTATTTAACAATGAAAAGTATAGGAGAAACTTTGCAATTTCTTTCTTTATGGATCCGTGAAAACCATTGATGATAGACTGATGGCAAAGACGGATACACTGGTGCAAAACACTGATGACACTGGTACCATTTTTTCCTGTTCGTGTTTAAACAAGAATGTGTGAATGAGGCTTTATAAACAATTTTTTAACCCTTAACGACCGCCGATATGCCTTTTAACGGAGGTAGTTAAGGGTACTGGCGCTGTGGAAAAAATATATAGCGCCCCCCAGAGTTAGATTTTCTCTGGGGTCTCGGCTACCGGGGATAGCCGAGACCCCAGAAAGCATGATTCGGGTCGGTTTTTACCGACCCCGCTTTTGCGATCGCCGTTATTGACTATATAACGGTGACAGCAAAAAAAAAAGCTGCGATTTCGCATTTCATTTCTCTCACCTCTGGTGTGATCTCACATCAGAGGGGAGAGAAATAGGGTCCCCGGGTCCCCCGATCTGCCCCTGTTGTGAACGTATTGGAGACAATTTCTGAGCGGAGGATCCCTCTGGTGGTTGCTGTCAGTACTGAAGCTGTATCGAATGACTGGGCCTCCTCAGCTGGCAGTGATACCTGGCAATCAGGAGTCACTAACTGGACTGATATAAGGGAGCTGCCTTCCCATGATCCTCGCCGGTGATCAATTGTTGTTTCCTGGTTCATTTGTAAGTCTGCTGGTGTCTTGCCTGCGTCTGCTACTTTCAGATAAGATATTTTCTGCTTATTTCTATTGTGTTTGCTATTTCCATTTTTGTCTGCACCTTTGTGGAGGTTAGCCGGGTCCCCTCCTAGGGCCCGTGCTTCTCTCTGTTTTCTGTAACCACTGTTATTTGTTCAATTGCTCTTACCCTGCTTTTTGAGTGGCTGCAGGTTAGCCTTGTTCACTCTGAGATCTGATTTAGTGGGTGGCGAGATCGTGTGATCTCAGCATTTTTGTAATAAGAAGTGTTGGAAGTTTTGCTAGGGTTTTGCTGGGTTGCAGATAGTATTTTGTTCTTTCCTGTCCTATTTAGTCAGTGTTTGGCCCCTGCGTTTGCTCACTATATTTTCTGCCTGCGTTTGTGTTTCATCTTGTCTAACCGCCATTATATGTTTGGGGGCTACCTTTTTCTTTGGGGCTCTACTCCGGGGCAGTTAGCTTTCCTGTTTCTATCTTTAAGTGTAGCTAGCTCTCCGGTTGTGCTGAGGCGTCTAGGATCACCGTAGGTACGCTCCACGGCTGCTTCTAGTTGTGCGGTTAGTTTAGGGATCTGCAACCCATTAGTTCCCAACCTCTCAGGTGTTTGGCTGCCTTGCTGTTTTTCTCCTGTCCTTCTCAGTTACCAAATCATAACAGCCCCCCGTACCTCCTGGTGTCCCCCCTGTCCTCTACAGCTCCCAGTCTCCCAGCCTCTTCTTCCAATAAAAGAAAATGGCGGGCGCATGTGCAGTGCGCCCGCCGAATCTTGCGGCCGGCAGATTCATTCATTCAGTGCAGGACATTTTGATCACTGTGATAAATGCTATCACAGTGATCAAAATAAAAAAAAATAGTAAATAAATCCCCCCTTTATCACCCCCTTAGTTAAGGACATAATAAAATAAAGAAAATGTATTTATTTTCTTTTTTCCATTAGGGTTAGGGTTATAATTAGGGTTAGGGTTGGAATTAGGGTTAGGGTTAGGGTTACAATTAGGGTTAGGGTTACAATTAGGGATGGAATTAGGGTTAGGAATAGGGTTAAGGGTTGGGATTAGGGTTAGGGGTGTGTTGGGGTTAGGGTTGGAGCTAGAATTGAGGGGTTTCCACTATTTAGGCACATCAGAGGGTCTCCAAACACCACGTGGTGTTCAAAAAGTCAAATGGTGCTCCCTCCCTTTAGAGCCCTGCCATGCGCACAAACAGTGGTGTACCCCAACATATGGGGTATCAGCGTACTCAGGACAAATTGCCCACCAATTTTGGGGTTCTAATTTCTCCTATTACCCTTGGCAAAATAAAAAGTATCTGGCTAAAAAATCATTTTTGAGGAGAAAAATGATTTTTTTATTTTCACGGCTCTGCGTTTATAAATTTTTGTGAAGCACTTGGGGGTTCAAAGTGCTCACCACACATCTAGATAAGCTCCTTTGGGTCTATTTTCCAAAATGGTGTCCCTTGTGTGGAGTTTCTACTGTTTAGGCACATCAGGGGTTCTCCAAACGCGACATGACGCCCGCAGAACATTGCATCAATGTCTGCATTAAAAAATGGCGCTCCTTCCCTTCCAAGCTCTCCCATGCGCCCAAACAGTAGTTCCCCCCCACATATGGGGTATAAGCGTATTCAGGAAAAAGTGCACAACAACTTTTGGGGTCCAATTTCTACTGTTACCCTTGGGAAAATAAAAAAATAGTGTGCTAAAAAATCATTTTGAGGAAAAAAATGATTTTTTATTTTCACGGCTCTACGTTATAAACTTCTGCAAAGCACTTGGAGGTTCAAAGTGCTCACCACACATCTAGATAAGTTCCTTAAGGGGTCTAGTTTCAAAAATGGGGTCACTTGTTGGGGGTTTCAACTGTTTAGGCACATCAGGAGCTCTCCAAACTCGACATGGCGTGCAGCCAATTCTGCGTTGAAAAAGTCAAACAGCACTCCTTCCCTTGCGACCTCTGCCGTGCGCCCAAAAAGTGGTTTACCCCTACAAATAGGGTATTGGCATATTCAGGAGAAATTGCACAACAAATTTTGTGGTTCATTTTTTCTTTTAACACTTGTGAAAATAAAAAAAATTGGTTCTGAAGTAAATTTTTTGCAAAAAAAGTTAAATGTTAATTTTTTCCTTACACATTGGTTCAGTTCCTGTGAAGCACATAAAGGGTTAATAAACTTCTTGAATGTGGTTTTGAGCACCTTGAGGGGTGCAGTTTTTAGAATGGTGTCACTTTTGGGTATTTTCTATCATATAGACCCCTCAAAGTGACTTCAAATGTGATGTGGTCACTAAAAAAAAATGGTGTTGTAAAAATGAGAAATCGCTGGTCAACTTTTTTAACCCTTATAACTTCGTAACAAAAAAAAATTTTTTACAAAATCGTGCTGATGTAAAGTAGACATGTGGGAAATGTTATTTATTAAGAAATTTGTGTGACATATCTCTGATTTAAGTACATAAAAATTTAAAGTTTGAAAATTGCTACATTTTCAAAATCTTTGCCATATTTCCGTTTTTTTCATAAATAAACACAAGTCATATAAAAAAAAAATTACAACTAACGTGAAGTACAATATGTCACGAAAAAACAATCTCAGAATCAGTGGGATTCGTTAAAACGTTCCAGAACTCATAATCTTTCCCCCATCCCACAGATCTTCCTTACCTGACCTATCTACCACAATTAACGACATCACGCTTTCCCCCGTACCAGAAGTCCGCTGCCTCGGAGTAACCCTTGACTCTGCCCTGTCCTTCAAACCGCACATCCAAGCTCTTTCTACTCCTGTCGCCTTCAGCTCAAAAATATTTCAAGAATCCGTCCTTTCCTCAACCCTCAATCTACTAAAATGATTGTGCACGCCCTCATCATCTCCCGCCTCGACTACTGCAACACCCTTTTCTCTGGCCTCCCTGCTAACACCCTCGCACCTCTCCAGTCCATCCTTAACTCTGCTGCACGACTAATTCACCTCTCTCCTCGCTACTCCTCCGCTTCTCCCCTCTGCAAATCTCTTCACTGGCTCCCATTCCCTCAGCGTATCCAGTTCAAATTACTAATACTGACCTACAAGGCCATCTATAATCTGTCTCCTCCATATATCTCTGAACTAATCTCTCCCATATCTTCCCTCACGTAATCTCCGATCCTCCCAAGACATCCTTCTCTCCTCCACACTTATTCGCTCCTCACCCAACCGCCTCCAAGACTTCTCCCGAATATCCCCCATCCTCTGGAATTCTTTGCCCCAACACATCCGACTATCAAACTCATTCAGATCCTTCAGACGGAACCTGAAAACCCATCTCTTCAAGAAAGCCTACAGCCTGCAATGACCCTGCTGCCTCCTCACCACTACCGGAGTTATTGCCTCAACCAACACCGGAACTGCTGCAACCCCCCGACCTACTGTCTCCTGCCTCACAATCCTGTAGAATGTAAGCCCGAAAGGGCAGGGTCCTCTCCCCTCTGTATCAGTCTGTCATTGTTAGTTTGTTTACTGTAAGTGATACCTGTAATTTGTATGTAACCCCTTCTCATGTACAGCACCATGGAATCAATGGTGCTATAGAAATAAATATTAATAATAATAATAATAACCTCATAAAGTGACAGTGGTCAGAATTGTAAATATTGGCCTGGTCATTAAGCTGCAAATTGGCTCTGTCACTAAGGGGTTAAACAGCTTTAGTTAAGGGTTCATTTAAGTAAAGCCATAATATAAGCAAAGGTTCACCAAATGGATATCTTCTATTTAGTTCCTCTTTGAGCCAAGTTTTAATATAGCTTCTCCCAATGTTACTCTTTTTCTTCATTGCAATCAATGTCTTGTAATAAACTGGTTTACATAAGTCTATTTTTGCCATTAGCAGCATGCTTTTTTTAGATAATAGGAAAAGAATCTGCCAAGCACAACCTTTACAATAAGCAATCAGCTCACCCTTGATTTTCCTTGCATGGTTTTGTATTGTATTTTTTACCACGACTTAAAATCCTAATGTTTTATGTGCAACATTACTGAAAACAATGCCATGAAAATAAAATACAAGATGGACTTATAGATGACCTATACTATATAAACTTTCTTTTACTATTTGCAGATGTTTCTGCTTACAATTTAGGCATTTAAAATAATTTCAACTTTAGTTAAAAATTAAATTAATTGGAGGGTAACAACTCACCAAAAAAGCATAAGAAGCACTCCCATTAAAATTTTTATCCTCTTAACCCTTCACGCAGCAGCCCTTTTCGTTTATACGTTTCTGTTTTTCACTCCACTCCCCTTCTTCCCAGAGCAATAACTTTTTTTATTTTTTGGTCAATATGTCCATGTGAGGACTTGTTTTTTTGCGGAATGAGTTGTACTTTTGAATGACATCATTGGTTTTACCATATCGTGTACTTGATAACAGGAAAAAAATACAAGTGCGGTGAAATTGTAAAAAAAGGTGCAATTCAATGACTATTTTTTGGATTTTTTGACGTCCACCTTGACGATGGTTGGTGGGCAAATAATATTTGGCTAAATGTTATACTAAGCGTCTCAAATTTTTCCTTATACTCTAAAGCTGTATTGCTATTCAAAATTTCATGTATTCCATATTTCATGCTTTGGGTATGTTAGAGTGCAGCCTTTTTTTGTATGTTTTACATTGGGGTAGCTCCCCTTGGTTTGCACCTAATTCACATTAGTCTGGATGTGCCAGTCAGGTTTTTTTTGTCTTTTGAATGTTAGCTTACTGACTGAGCACTCCGCCCCCACCAGGTGGTTTTAATTACAGCAGGTTCCTACTAAACTCATGAAAGCAGGCATTACTGACAGAGGTGTCCACATTTCACCCAGAAATTCAGATATCAGCCTAATAGAAGTATGTTCACATAGGTCAGGGACTCACCAGACTTGAGACCACCTTGACGATGGTTGGAGGGCAAATAATATTTGGCCAAATGTTATACTAAGCGTCTCAAATTTTTCCTTATACTCTAAAGCTGTATTGCTTTTCAAAATTTCATGTATTCCATATTGTCATGCTTTGGTATGTTAAGTGCAGCCTTTTTTCGTATGTTTTACATGGGGGTAGCTCCCCTTTGTTTGCACCTAATTCACATTAATCTGGATGTGCCAGTCAGTCTTTTTGTCTTTTGAATGTTAGCTTACTGACCGAGCACTCCGCCCCCACCAGGTGGTTTTAATTACAGCAGGTTCCTACTAAACCGATGAATGCAGGCAATACTGACAGAGGTGTCCACATTTCATCCAGAAATTCAGATATCAGCCTAATAGAGGTATGTTCACATAGGTCAGGGACTCACCAGATTTGAGACCACCTTGACGATGGTTGGTGGGCAAATAATATTTGGCCAAATGTTATACAAAGCGTCTCAAATTTTTCCTTATACTCTAAAGCTGTATTGCTATTCAAAATTTTATGTATTCCATATTGTCATGCCTTGGTATGTTAGATTACAAGTTCATAGACACCAAACATGTCTCGGTTCTTTTTTATTTAAGTGGTGAAAAAAAATCCAAAGTTTGTTGAAAAAAATAATTGTGTCATTTTCCGAGACCCGTAGCATCTCCATTTTTTTGTGATCTGTGGCTAAGTGAGGGCTTATTTTTTGTGTGCTGAGCTGACATTTTTATTGACACCATTTTGGTGTGGATACAATCTTTTGATTTCCCTTTATTGCACTTTATTTTTTTTCACTACACTGTTTAACGATCGGATTAATTCTTTTTGTATCTTGATAGATCGTGTGATTCTGAATGCTGTGATACCAAATATGTGTATTTTTTTATTATTGTTTTATTTTGAATGGGGCGAAAGGGGGGTGATTTGAACTTTTATATTTTTTTAATATTTTTAAAAACATGTTTTTTTACTTTTCACTTGCTTCAATAGTCTCTATGGGAAGCTAGAAACTGCGAAAATCCGATCGCCTGCTACACAAAGGCGATGATCAGTTTGCTTGTGTGTAGCAGAAATGTTCACTTGCTATGAGTGCTGATTGCCAGCAATGACAACCACAGGGGTCTGGTGGTGTTCTAGGAGCATTTCCCATGCACGTGAGGTAGTACCATCTGTCGTAAACGCTCTTTATATATATTACATATATATATATTTATATCCTTTGCATATTCCTTTACTTGCTGGCGTTATTTAAGCACAATTGTTTATTTGCTGATTACTTGCCCTTTTGTCTGGAGCTCATCTCCAATTGTAGCTTTACCTGCTTTACTGTGACTCTTATACCATGCAAAGTTATTATTTTCTATTGGGTTTTCCATATATTAGTTGGAGGTGCTATTTACAGCAAATTTATCTCTCAAGTACTCCTTATAGCATGTCTGTTACACCCATTTACTTGATGCAATTCTCAGGGATGTTGGAAGGTTATTATACCATGTTTTCATGTTTTTAGACGTTTTTAACTAGTTTTTTGTCCATGTTATCAATAAAGTTGAATGAATTTTGATTGCATTAGATCAGGTGTGCACAGCATTTTTTGTATTGGTCTTTCTCTCTCTCAGTATGTGACCTCATCCATGCTCCCTTCAATACAGTTCAGTCGCCATGTTCCCTTTGCAGAAAAGCACCCCCAATGTTAGGTATTCCCTCATCATGCTTCACAGTTGGGACTGTGTTCTTGGGGTTGTACTCATCCTTCTTCCACCAAACATGGCGAGTGGAGTTAATACAAAAAAGTTATATTTTGGTCTCATCTGACCACATGACTTTCTCTCATGCCTCCTCTGTCTCATCCAGATGGTCATTGGTGAACTTCAAACTATCCTGGACATGTGCTGACGTGAGCAGGGGGAACTTGTGTGCCCTGCAGGATTTTAATCCATGTTGGTGTACAGTAGTGTGTTATTAATGGTAATGTTTTTAACTGTGGTCCCAGCTCTCTTTAGGTCATTGACCAGGTCCTCTTGTGTAGTTCTTGGCTGATTTCTGACCTTTCTCAGAATTATTCGTGCCACACGGAGTGAGACCTTGCATATAGCCCCACACTGACAAACATTGACAGTCATCTTGTGTTTCTTCCATTTTCTAATAATTGTGCCAACAGTTGGTGCCTTCTCACCAAGCTGCTTGTCTATTGTCCTGTAGCTCATCACAGCCTTGTGCAGGTCAACAATTTTGTCCCTGGTGTCCTTAGACAGCTCTTTGGTCTTGACTATTGTGGATAGGTTGGAGTGTGACTGATTGAGTGTGTCTTTTATACAGGTAATGAGTTCAAGCATCTGCAATCAATACAGATAATGTACAGAGTAGGAAGCTTCTTAACCCCTTAGTGACAGAGCAAATTTTGTACTTAATGACCAGGCCAATTTTTACAAATCTGACCACTGTCAGTTTATGAAGTTATAGCTCTAGAATGCTTCCACGTATCCCACTGATTCTGTTTTTTCATGACATATACCCGAAAGTGACACCATTTTAAAAGCTGCACCCCTCAAGGTGCGCAAAACCACATTATTATTAATATTATTATTATTATTTATTTCTATAGCACCATTGATTCCATGGTGCTGTACATGAGAAGGGGCTACATACAAATTACAGGTATCACTTACAGTAAACAAACTAACAATGACAGACTGATACAGAGGGGAGAGGACCCTGTCCTTTCGGGCTTACATTCTACAGGATGGTGGAGAAGGAGACAGCAGGTTGGAGGGTTGCAGCAGTTCCGGTTTGGTTGAGGCGACATCTCCGGTAATGGTGAGGCGGTAGCAGGGTCATTGCAGGCTGTAAGCTTTCCTGAAGAGGTGAGTTTTCAGGTTCCGTCTGAAGGGTCCGACTGTGGTTGATAGTCGGACGTGTTGGGGCAAAGAATTCCAGAGGATGGGGGATATTTGGGAGAAGTCTTGGAGGCGGTTGGGTGAGGAACGAATAAGTGTGGAGGAGAGAAGAAGATCTTGGGAGGATCGGATATTACGTGAGGGAAGATATCGGGAGATTAGTTCAGAGACATATGGAGGAGACAGGTTATAGATGGCCTTGTAGGTCAGTATTAGTAATTTGAACTGGATGCGCTGAGGGAATGGGAGCCAGTGAAGAGATTTGCAGAGTGGAGAAGCGGAGGAGTAGCGAGGCGAGAGATGAATTAGTCGGGCAGCAGAGTTAAGGATGGACTGGAGAGGTGCGAGGGTGTTAGCAGGGAGGCCAGAGAAAAGGATGTTGCAGTAGTCGAGGCGGGAGATGATGAGGGCGTTCACAATCATTTTAGTAGATTGAGGGTTGAGGTAAGGATGGATTCTGGAAATATTTTTGAGCTGAAGGCGACAGGAGGTAGAAAGAGCTTGGATGTGCGGTTTGAAGGACAGGGCAGAGTCAAGGGTTACTCCGAGGCAGCGGACTTCCGGTACGGGGGAAAGCGTGATGTCGTTAATTGTGATGGATAGGTCAGGTAAGGAAGATCTGTGAGATGGGGGAAAGATGATGAGTTCAGATTTGTCCACATTGAGTTTGAGGAAGCGGGAGGAGAAGGAGGATATGGCTGATAGACACTCTGGGATTCTGGACAGCAGAGAGGTGACGTCTGGGCCAGAGAGGTATATCTGAGTGTCATCAGCATAAAGGTGGTACTGGAATCCGTGGGACCTTATGAGTTGTCCCAGGCCAAGTGTATAGATTGAGAAGAGTAGGGGTCCTAGAACAGAGCCTTGGGGGACTCCAACAGAGAGAGGGTGGAACGAGGAGGTAGTGTGGGAGTGGGAGACGCTGAATGTGCGGTTGGAAAGGTATGAGGAGATCCAGGATAGGGCGAGGTCCTTGACGCCAAAGGAGGAGAGAATCTGTAGTAGAAGGCAGTGGTCAACTGTGTCAAAAGCAGAGGACAGATGAAGAAGCAGGAGTATAGAGCATTGTCCGTTCGCTTTGGCTGTAAGTAGGTCATTAGTAATTTTGGTCAGGGCTGTCTCAGTGGAGTGATGGGGCGGAAACCAGATTGTAGAGTGTCAAAGAGCAAGTTAGAAGAGAGGTGGTAGGAAAGCTCAGCGTGGACGTGCAGCTCCAGAAGATTGGAAGCGAATGGGAGCAGCGATATTGGGCGATAGCTGGACATAGTGGTTGGGTCGAGGGTTGGCTTTTTAAGGATAGGCGTGATTGTGGCATGTTTGAAAGCAGAAGGAACGTACCGGAAGTTAGTGATAGGTTGAAGAGGTGGGTTAGGGATTTGATAATAGTGGTGGTGAGGTTGGGGAGAAGGTGGGTTGGGATGGGGTCAAGTGCAGAGGTTGTGAGGTGCGATTTGGAGAGGAGACAATTAAGCTCCTCTTCGGTGATGTTGGAGAGGGAGGTTATGGGGTTTGGGCATTGGTCTGGTATCCAAAGGGGTTGTGGTGGTTGAACAATGAAGACTTGCCTTGTTTGGTCAATCTTATTTTTGAAGTGTGTGGCTAAGTCCTCAGCAGAGATGAGAGAGGTAGGAGGGGGCAGTGGTGGGCGGAGGAGGGAGTTAAAAGTTTTGAATAACTGATTGGGGTTGTAGGATAGGGAAGATACGAGGGTTGTGAAGTAGGCCTGTTTAGCAGAGGTGAGGGCAGCTTTGAAAGAGAGTGTTGCTTGTTTGAATGCAGTGAAGTCATCTTGCGAATTTGTTTTCTTCCAACACCGCTCTGCAATCCTGGACTCTTGCCGGAGGTTTTTAGTGGTGTTACATTCAACCAGTTTATTAACCCTTCAGGTGCTTCACGAGAACTAAAGCAATGTGGATGGAAAAAATTAACAATTTACTTTTTTCACAAAAAATGTACACAAAAAATTTACTTTGGAACCAATTTTTTTTATTTTCACAAGGGTATCATGAATAAATGGACCACATAATTTGTTGTGCAATTTCTCCTGAATACATCAATACTGGGGCAATAGTGGGGTAAAACCACTGTTTAGGCGCAAGGCAGGGCTCAGAAGGGAGGGAGCACCATTTGACTTTTTGAACCCAAAATTGGCTGGAATCAATAGTGGTGCCATGTCGTGTTTGGAGACCCCTTGATTTACCTAAATCAGTGGAACCCCCAAAATCTAACTCAAACTCTAATCCCAACACACCTCTAACCCTAATCCCAACCCTAACCATAACCCTAACCCCAAAACACCCCTAACCCTAATCCCAACCCTAACCATAACCATAACCCTAACCACAAACCTAACCATAACACACCCCTAACCCTAATCCCAACCCTAACCATAATCTCAGCCATAACCACAACCCTAACCCTAGCCCCAACCCTAACTTTAGCCCAACCCTAACTTTAGCCCCAACCCTAACCCTAGCTTCAACCCTAACCCTAGCCCAACCCTAACCCTAACTTTAGCCCAACCCTAATTTTAGCCCAACTCCAACCCTAATGGAAAAAAACACATTTTTTATTTTATTATTATTACCTAAATGAGGGGGTGATAAAGGGGAGTTTGATTTACTATTTTGTTATGTTGATCACTGATATAGGGTGTATCACAGTGATCAAAATGAACCAATAGGAAAAATTTCCTATTGTTAACTGGTGCCGGCCGGCAGATCTCAGCAGGCGCACTGCACTTGAGCACAAGAAGATGCCGGCGGCAAGAGGACTTCAAGGGGGGATGCACGGACACCGGAGGTACCGGGGAGGATAAGGGGACTCCATCAGAGGAGAGAGAAATTAAATGGGAAATCTGACTTTTTTTTGTGGTTGCTGTTATTCCGTTAATAACGGCGACCGCAAGACTGGGGTTGGTAAAAACTGACCCGAATCATCTTCTCTTGGGTCTCAGCTACACCTGGTAGCCGAGACCCCAGACATATTCTGACCCTGGGGGGCGCTATACACTTATTGCTCAGCACCAAGCGGCGCTGAGGCAAAAGTACCCTTAATTGCCGCGGTTAAAAGGTGTATCGGTGGTCGTTAAGGGGTTAAAGAAAAACTAACAGCTCTGTGAGAGCCAGAATTCTTGCTGGTTGGTAGGTGATAAAATACTTATTTCATGCAATACAATGCAGTTAAATTATTGCCATCTTGGAGGAGGCAATTTTTTTTTCTCTAGCAAGATGCCGGCGCCATTTTGAGACTGAATTTTTTTTCAATATATATAATATTCATTATGTAAAATAGGGTAATAGTCACTTAGGAATCAGTGACCTGCCAGAAGCCATACAGATGAATATGTAAGCAGAGCACCACATGAAGACCCCCCCAAAAGCCCACCCCAAAGCACGAGCATACACTGTGTGCAGAATTATTAGGCAAATGAGTATTTTGATCACATCATCCTTTTTATACATGTTGTCCTACTCCAAGCTGTATAGGCTTGAAAGCCAACTGCCAATTATGTAAATCAGGTGATTTGCATATCTATAATGAGGAGGGGTGTGGTCTAATGACATCAACAAGCTATATAAGGTGTGCTTAATTATTAGGCAACTTCCTTTCCTTTGGCAAAATGGGTCAGAAGAGAGATTTGACGCACTCTGAAAAGTCAAAAATTGTGAGATGTCTTGCAGAGGGATGCAGCAGTCTTGAAATTGCCAAACTTTTGTAGTGTGATCACCGAACAATCAAGCGTTTCATGGTAAATAGCAACAGGGTCGAAAGAAGCGTGTTGATAAAAAAACGTGCAAAATAACTGCCCATGAATTGAGGAAAATCAAGCGTGAAGCTGCCAAGATGCCATTTGCCACCAGTTTTGCCATATTTCAGAGCTGCAACGTTACTGGAGTATCAATAAGCACAAGTTGTGCCATACTCAGGGACATGGCCAATGTAAGGAAGGCTGAAAAACGACCACCTGTGAACAAGAAAAATAAGATAAAACGTCAAGAGTGGGCCAAGAATTATGTTAAGACTGATTTTTCTAAGGTTTTATGGACTGATGAAATGAGAGTGACTCTTGATGGGCCCGAGGCTGGATCAGTAAAGGGCAGAGAGCTCCACTCCGACTCAGACGCCAGCAAGGTGGAGGTGGGGTACTGGTATGGGCTGGTATCATCAAAGATGAACTTGAGGGACCTTTTCGGGTTGAGGATGGAGTGAAGCTCAACTCCCAGAACTACTGCCAGTTTCTGCAAGACACCTTCTTCAAGCAGTGGTACAGGAAGAAGTCGGTATCGTTCAAGAAAAACATGATTTTCATGCAGGACAATGCTCCATCACATGCATCCAAATACTCCACAGTGTGGCTGGCCAGTAAAGGTCTAAAAGAAGAAATAATAATGACATGGCCCCCTTGTTCACCTGATCTGAATCCCATAGAGAACCTGTGGTCCCTCATAAAATGTGAAATCTACAGGGAGGGAAAACAGTCCACCTCTCGGAGCAGTGTCTGGGAGGCTGTGGTGGCTGCTGCACGCAATGTTGGTCGTAAACAGATCAAGCAACTGACAGAATCCATGGATGGAAGGCTTTTGAGTGTCATCGTCAAGAAAGGTGGCTATGTTGGTCACTGATCTTTTTTATTTTTGTTTTTCAATGTCAAAAATGTTTATTTCTAAATTTTGTGTTATATTGGTTTACATGGTGAAAATAAACAAGTAAGATGGGTATCTATTTGGTTTTTATTAAGTTGCCTAATAATTCTACACAGTAATAGTTACCTGCACAAACAGATATCCTCCTAACATAGCCAAATCAATTGGGTTGATTGAGAACATAGCTGTTGTTCAATAATAAAAAGAATCCTCTCAAATACAACTTGCCTAATAATTCTGCACACAGTGTATCATTAGGTCAAAATTGAAAATAAAGACTAAACAACCACAAACCTTATTTCATCAACCAAGGTATCATTTTAATCAGTATAACAGCGCCAACCTGACACTGTATGTAGGTTACTGTGCACAATCCTGCTGACAGGTTCCCTTTAAAAATCATACGTTGTTACTTATGACTTGTGCTTTGAAACTGTTAAACTGTAAAGCGCTGTGGAATATGATGGCGCTATATAAATAAAGATTATTATTATTATTATTATTAATGTGATTTTCTGGGTTTCTCACACTTGAAGTGTATCTATGAAGAAAATTACAGACCTCTCCATTCTTTGTAGGTGAGAAAACTTGCAAAATTGTCAGTGTATCAAGTACTTATTTTCCCCACTGTATATACCAGGATGGAAGGTGAATATACTGTATATCTATATATATATACATATGCATAATTTATTCAGGATGGGGGGGTTACCCCAGTCCAAGTTAGACTCTAGTGACAAACTGACTAGAAGGAAAAACACTCAAATCAATACTACAGGACCTGGCAGTACACTATAAAATGAATACTGAATAGGAAGCAGAGGAGGAATATTTAACAGTGGAGCCAACTAGGCAGATGAGGGAAAGAGTACAAAGGAAAGAAGGGAACTATACATATACATAACACATAAATAAAGGACAAATTGTTGAGAAGTGATTGGAGTGTAGGAGAACTGGGATTAGAACCTTGGATAGAGCTGTGAATAGAAGTTAGAAAGACAACATTTAATGGAGGAGCCAGTTAGGTAGATGAGGGAAAGTAATACTGAAAAGAGAACAAAACATATGAGTGATAAGATATAATTAAATGAATAAAGTGTTGAAAAGAAAGTAGTAATAAGATGAGTGGAAAAGGAAGTAGAACCCTGGATGAGGGAGAACATTAAAAAGAGCAGCCACCTCCTAGGCAGATGAGGAAAAGGTAGTAGAAAAAAGGGAACTATACATATAAGTGAATGAAAAAGGACAAAACGAGTTGAAGAGAAAGGAGTAAAATGATTGGAAAGCAGGAGAAACAGGATCTGAATTCAAGATGAACCACTGAATAGTAGCCAGAAAGAGATCATTTATAGGAACAGCAATCTGGGGAGATGATTGCAAGTTAGAAAAGAGAAGAAGGGGATGAAAATTGTGAAACAAGGAATAGGTGTAGAATTACATGTGAAATAGTATGAAAAAGACTCAAGAGAAGATCTTCAGGACTCAGGTGAAGGTGCAATGAAGTGAGCTTACATAGGAAATGAGTGCGATAAATATTGGTCTTAGATGAGGTTTTGTTCAGTGAGTGATGACAAATGGATAGATTTTTAATTTAGAGAGGAGTCAAGAAAATTAAAAGAGGAACTTTCAAGAATACTGTATTTTTCAGACCATAAGACGCACTGAACCACAAGACGCACCTAGGTTTTAGAGGAGCAAATTAGAAAAAAAAATTGAAGCAAAAAATGTGGTCAATTCTGTACTAATATACCCTATCCTGATATATATCTCCCCAATCCAGGTATACATGGTGCCTCATCCCCATCCTGGTATGCATGACCCCCTCATCCCTATCCTGTTTTGAATGGCCCCCTCATTCCTATCCTGGTATACATGGCCCCCTCATCCCTATCCTGGTATGCATGGCCTCCTCATCCCCATCCTGATATGCATTGCCCCTTCATCTCCATCTTGGTATGCATGGCATGCATCCACATCCTGATATGCATGGCCCCCTCATCCCTACCCTGATATGCATAACCTCCTCATACCTAGCCTGGTATGCATGGCCCCCTCATCCCCATCCTGGAAAGGCATGGTCCTCATCATCCCCATTCTGGTAGGCATGGTCACCCTCATCCCTATTCTGGTATGCATGGCCCCCCCTTCCCTATCCTAGCATGCATGGCCTCCTTATCTCCATCCTGGTATGCATGGCCCCTTCATCCCTGTACTGGTATGCATGGTCTCTTCATCCCAATCCTGGTATACAGGGCCCCCAACTCCATCCTGGTATGCATGTCCAACTCATCCCGATCCTGGTATGCATGGCCACATTCCCATCCTGGTATGAATGGCCCCCTCATCCCCATCCTGGTATGCATGGTCCACATCAGAAAAACATTTAAAAAAAGCATAGACCATTCTACTTACCTTCCCTGTGCTCCCTTGCAGTGTCCTGTTCCAATGCCAGCAGTTGATTTATGCTTGTAAGCAGCGCATGGCAGTGAAGTCATGGGTTAGGATGTTTCTCAATGTAGGGGCTTGTCGGAAGGTAACTTGAGGCTGTTTAGGAATGAAAGAACAAAGAATCGGATGTTTTAGAAGAATGTGCCAATGTCTAAGCAACAATGGACTGATGTACTGAATTAAAAGTTGTGATTAAATTACAATTAAAATCATCATCTGCATTAGCCTGTGGAGTAGTTTTGAGCTGGATGCACTGTTTTTGTGATAAGTTCTTAGTTTTCTGATAAGTGTGCTTGAGAAGCCCTTTTGGGTAACTTTGCCTATGAAAACGCCCACACAGGATATTCAAAGGAGGTGACGGCACACCAGAGCATAAAATCCAAAACCTTTATTGCTGCATGTCAAGCCATCGTCATTAGGACATGACGATTTTAACGATGGCTTGACATGCCGCAAAAAAGGTTTTGGATTTTATGCTCCGGTGTGCCGTCACCTCCTTTGTCTTTCCATTGCTGTGCTTACCAGCCTGGATGTGAACCCACCTGTTTCAATTATTGGCTCAACCTATGAGGATTACAGATTTGGACTCCGTAGAAGCTACCACTAGAGTTGAGCGAAACAGGTCGGTCAGATTCAAAAGTCGCCGACTTTCGCTAAAGTCGAGTTTCGCCGATCGAAACCCGACCATAGCGTGAAGTCGGCCATGCGTTGTCGACCTGAGCGCCAAAGTCGGTTTTCCCATAATGCTTTCAGGCGCCTTTTTTCAGCCAATGAGCAAGGACATACACTGTGGGCAAAGAGAAAACATGGCAGCGTCCACCACCATCTTAGAGAAGGGCATTGCAGTGATTGACTTGCTTTGGGGGGCATCATAGTGGCTATAAAAGCCGTGACCGTCGACCGCCATTTTACTTCTGCTGATTTTCACAGTAGGGAGTGGTTGCTGACTCTGTTTATCAGTAGGGAGAGAGTTAGGGCAGGAAAGAGAAGTTCTTCTGTGCTTGTGCTGATAGCAATTGTGCTGTACAGTTAGTGTGCAGTGACAGGGGAGGTTTTTCTTGTGTGCAGCAGCGCTGGTTATTAGGCTGCCTGCTAGTGACAGGGGAGGATTTTCTTGTGTGCAGCAGCGCTGGTTATTACCCTGCCTGCCAGTGACAGGGGAGGATTTTCTTGTGGGCAGCAGCGCTGGTTAATAGGCTGCCTGCTAGCTGTATTGCTGTGTGTACACTGCAGTGCAGACTGCTTTTTACACAGCACTAATACTTTTATTCTTTTTTTCTGCACAGTTAACGAGCGTTCATTTTTTCCCACACCGTATAGAGCTGTACGCTCCTCACACACTACCGTGTACCGGCTGGTATCACGGACAAATACATGCTGACTATCTGTGTGTGACTCCGGAAATATATACGGAGATTGAAATTTTCCCCTACACTATATACACCTGGTATCTTCTGATACAGTACCTTTTTTATGCCTTTTGTATTACGGTCAAATCCATACTGAGAGTCTGTCTGTGACTCCGGAAATATATACGGAGATTGAAATTTTTCCTTATACTATATACACCTGATATCTTGTGATGCAGTACCCTTTTTCTGCTTTTTATATTCTGGTGTAATACATACTGAGCGTGAGAGCGTCTGTCTGTGACTCCGGAAATATGTACGGAGATTGAAATTTTCCCTTACACTATATACACCTGGTATCTTGTGATACAGTACCCTTTTTCTGCTTTTTATATTCCGGCCTAATCCATACTGAGCCTGAGAGCGTCTGTCTGTGACTCCGCAGATATGTACGGAGATTGAAATTTTCCCTTATACTATATACACCTGGTATCGTGTGATACAGTACCCTTTTTCCGCTTTTTATATTCTAGTCTAATCTAGTTCATGTAGGCAATTAACATCAGTATTACTTTGTTTATAAATTTTAAAGACGAAGGTACCTAGACTAAGACTCTGGGTCTACAAAAGAAAAGAAGAGAAGAAACAAGGGGGAATGAAGGAAAAAGAAAAAAAAAGAAAAGAGGGAGGGGGAGGATTTTAAGGAGTGGGGTAGGAGATGTGGCTCCGTCCAGTAGGTAAACTCATATGACCCATCATCTATGGGTCTTTCAACCAAGAGTCCAATTCCAATGATTCTCTAAACATAAGCCAGGGGGCCCAAGTGTTATATACCTTTCCTGTGGTACCATTCAGTTGTCCTGTCAGCTGTTCCATTCTTTATATGTCGTTGAGTTCTATCACCAAATCAGAACGCAAGGGAAACTTTTCCTGTTTCCAAAATCTAGGAATCACGTTCCTGGTAGCAGTAAGAATATGTCTAAGAAGACCTTTCTTAAATCTAGAAATCGAGGAGCTACACAAGGACAGCAAGGCCACCTGCATTGTGGGTGTAATTTTGGTTATAGACAGCTTGTTGCAGAGATCAAAGGATGCTAACCACAGTTTCTGTATGAGTGGGCAGTACCACTAAATATGTACAAATGAACCTCTATCTTTTAAGCATCTCCAGCACGTATCCGATGTTATTGGATAAAGAAAGTTTAAATCTGATGGGCATCTGTACCACCTCGACAAGATTTTGTAGCTCCTCTCCTGTGATGTCGAACAGAGCGATGACCTGAATGTGCATAAGAGAATCTTTGATCTTTCTTCAACTGATAAGGGTCTACCTAAATCAATCTCCCATTTTGAAAAAAATGCTGGGAAATCTCTCGATGAGGCCTGCCCTTCTTGGAAGGTTTTGTTTAATAAAGAGATAGTGTGATCCAGGGGCGGCTCCAGGTTTTTATGGGCCCCGGGCGAAAGAGTCTCAGTGGGCTCCTTTAACACAGACTACGATTCATGATGCACAGATACTGCAGAGAAATATGGGTATAGTACAATGCCAAACACTTCACTTCTTCCATTACATGACTGATATCTATTGTAAATTGTACAATAGCTCAAAAACCGCCAAATCCTCACAGCGCACAGTACAGACTGGACAGTACAGTCCTCCATACAATACTATGGGCACCACATAGTCCTCCATACAGTATTATGGGCCAAATAAAATGCTCCATAAAGAGTATTGGACCCCAAATAATGCTCCAAACAGGATACTGGTCCCCATATAATGCTCCATACAAAATATGGAGCTCTCCTCTGCACTGTGCTGCATTCTGCGCTGTTACGGCTCAGGAAAGGGTGCTGTGGAAAAACTCCCTATTATTATCATCATTGACTCCCCATCATCATCATTGCCTTCCCATCATCATCACCTTCCCATCATCATTGCCTCCCCATCATCATCACCTCCCCATCATCATTGCTTCCCCATCATCATCACCTCCCCATCATCATTGCCTCCCCATCATTGCTTCCCCATCATCATCGCCTCCCCATCATCATCATCATCTCCTCTCCATCATCATCGCCTCCCCATCATCATCACCTCCCCATCATCATCATCATTGCCTTCGGGCCCCGGCTCACCACCATCACTGCCTCCCCCCAACCGCCATCACACATACAGCACCGCAGCACACACACACACATACATCTCACCTGTCCGGCGTCCGCGCTCTCTCTGCAACAGCCGGCCGCTAAATGATGACGTCATTCAGCGGCGCTGCTGAGAGGAAGCGCCGGCTTCCTGTAGGCGCCCCCTGGAGCCCGGAGCTGCGGCAGCGGAGGCACGGGGAGAGGTATTGCGCCGGCTGCTGCCGGGGCCCTGAGCAAGCGGGGGGTCAGTGGCGGCGCTGGCACCGCTCTCCTCCGGGGTGCCCGACGGCGAGTGGGCCCCCCCACCTGCTCAGGGCCCCGGCACTTGCCCGGGTATGCCGGGTGCTGACGCCGGCCTTGGTGTGATCTATAGAGTTTGTTGATAAACAAAGAGTCTGAAACGGAGATAATATTCAGTATGGATCGGATTGTTTGGCTAATTAAAATAATAAACCTCTTTATTTGTCCATAAAAGAACCATGCACCTGTTGGCAGCTCCTTGTCCCGAAAAATGTCCTGGAGAGACCTCATCCCTGTCCTTGTAACATAATCATGGACTATGGGGCATGAAGCTCTATTTTTATGTAGATAAGTGTCTCTTTTTAATCCTGCAGGAAAGGATGGATTGTCATATATAGGAGTTAGGGGGCCAAGAGACGAAGAGACTCCCAGCTCTCGACTCCCTCTTTTGATAAATGATATCATGTTTTTGGTGAGGAAGGGTAAAGGTATATCCCGTTCTTCCGTCGGGGACCAAATAACTATACGGGAGTCACGTCCATTAAGATCATTTTCTAATGCAACCCATTTTTTTTTTTTGTTTTTATTATGAAACAGATCTAAAATACATGTACCAATTGCTGCTTGACTATACATAGCAAAATCTGGCAGACCTCTTCCCCTTTCTTGCTTCGATCTACTTAACAAAAAGTAGGAAATACGTGCTCGTTTTTGTGACCAAATAAAACGAGTAATCGCTTTTTGAAGACGTGAGAAAAAGGAGGCAGGTAAATAAAAGGGGATTGAATGGAAATAATATTGGAGACGGGGTAATAGATCCATTTTAATAGCGCTCAGTCTTCCAAACCAAGATAAAGGTAGTTTATGACATTTTTCTAAGTCTAACTCAGCTTTATGTAAAGCTGTCTTAAAGTTTGCTTCATAAAGATTAGATACTTTGGTGGTGATTTTTATTCCAAGATAGGTAAGAGAATCTGAACACCACTTAAAGGGAAATTAAGCTGCCAACCTCTCCACCTCACTTGGTTGGATTAAGATATTGAGAATCTCCGATTTGTGGGTATTAATTTTGAAATTGCTCAGACGACAAAATCTGTGTAATTCTGAGATAATATTTGGGAGACTTATAGTTGGGAAGAGACATACAATAGGACATCATCTGCAAAAAGTGCCAGTTTGTGCTCTTTTGATTGGGCTTTTATGCCTCTAATGGAGAGATTATTCCGTATCGCGGTTGCTAGATGTTTCATAGTGAGTATACATAGTATTTCATAGCAAGGGTGAAAGAGGACAGCCTTGACTCGTGCCGTTCTGAATTAAAAATGTGTTTGAAAGTGTGCCATTAATTTTAACTTGAGCACTGGGAGATGAGTACAGGGCAGAAATTCTACGGAGCATAGTTTCTTTTAAGCCAGTTCCTTCTAACGTTTGAAATATTAAATCCCAGTGCACTTTGTCGAAAGCCTTTTCTTTCTTTTCTTGACCGCCCAATCAATCAAAGAAATAGTTCGGATGGTGGTATTTCATTTTTTTTAATGTTTGGAGCAATATATGGGGAGCATTATACACTGGAGAATTATATATGGGGCCCATCATATACTTGAGCATAATAGATAGGGCCCATTATAAACTGGAGCATTATATATGGGGTCCATCATACACTGTAGCATTATAAATGGGGCCCATCATACACTGGAGCATCATCCATGGGGCCCATCATATACTGGAGCATCATATGGGGCCCATTATATATGGAGCATTATATAGGCCCATCATACACTGGAGCATCATCCATGGGGCCCATCATATACTGGAGCATCATATGGGGCCCATTATATATGGAGCATTATATAGGCCCATCGAACACTGGAGCATCATCCATGGGGCCCATCATATACTGGAGCATCATGGGGGACCCATTATATATGGAGCATTGTATAGGCCCATCATACACTGGAGCATCATCCATGGGGCCCATCATATACTAGAGCATCATATGGTGTTCATTATTTATGGGACATCATATAGGGTATGGAGCATAATATGGAGCACTTATGGTGCCTATTCTGTATGAAGCATTATATGGAGCCCATTCTGTATGGAGCAATATATGGGGCCCATCATATACTGTATGGAGCTTTATATGCGACTCATTATACTGTATGGAGCAATATGTGGGGATCATTATACTCTATGGGGACCGTCCTATACTGTATGGCACATTATATGGGGACCATCATACTGGAGCATTATGTGGAGCTCATCATATACTGTATGGAACATTATATGGGACCAATTATGTATGGAGCAATATATGGGGCTCATTATTCTGTATGGCGCACTATGTGGTGGCCATAATACTGTATGGAGGAATATACTGTCTGGTTTTTGAGCTATTGTAGAATTTAAAATAAATATCACTCATGTAATGTAAGAAGTGAAGTTTTTGGCATTGTACTAAATCTATATTTCTGTGCCGTATCGGAGCATCATGAATTGTGGTATGTATTAAAGGGGCCCACTGAGACTCTTTGGCCCGGGGCCCACGAAAACCTGGAGCCAGCCATGCCCCCCCCCACAACTTTAGCCAAATAACCCCCAGCTTTCAATGCGTAACTATTATTATAAAGTAAATGAAGGTTGACAAGCTTAAGTAATAAGAATTGATGTCGTTGGCATTGAAATGGGCACTGTAGGTGTGTTTACTGTCCTCTACTCCCTGCCGACTTTGCTTCTCCATTGACTTGGATTGGATTTCGTGTTTCAGTCGGACCTTCGACTTTTGATGATAGTCGGC
This sequence comes from Oophaga sylvatica, assembly GCA_033576555.1. Lineage (NCBI taxonomy): Eukaryota > Metazoa > Chordata > Amphibia > Anura > Dendrobatidae > Oophaga > Oophaga sylvatica. The sequence goes on from JARQOD010000002.1 coordinate 396,797,989, forward strand.
CGATTTCGTTCGACTCAACTTTTGTGAAAGTCTGGTGGTCCGAAACCCGACTCGACCCTCCCGGAGGCAAAGTCGCTCATCTCTAGCCACCACATCTCCTTCTCCTGCACACAGGATATTGGCTTGTGATTCAAAATCAACCTCTTTGCTTCAGTTCTGTTCTATCCATTGAAACTGGTTAAAAGGGACATTTTCAAGCCACTTTTTATAGTGACCACTGGAAAAATGGATGTAACTATTAGTGCCAAGGTGTTTAAAAAAAGTTTTAGTAACTACATGGTGTCCATGGTGAGAGATGGTAATATCTAAAAAGTTAATAAAATCTTTCCCTATTGTGGGAGTAAAAGTAATAACCAAATGATTTGCATTAAGATAAGAAAAAAAGCATGAAACTGTTTGTGGGTTCCAAATAATAAAAAGTTGATCTATAAACCTCTTGTACAGAACAATGTCGGCATTATATCTGGAATTGTATATACATTTATCTTCAAAAACTTCCATAAATAAGTTTGGATAGCTTGGGGCTACCATTGTCCCCATAGCTGTGCCACTTTTTGATAAACATTTTGGAACTTAAAAAATTATTTGGTAAAATAAAATCCAAACCTTACAGAATAAAAGTTAGGTGTGGTTCACCTAGCCTTGTTTGTGTCTTTCACCAAAAATATATTAATGCAATGTAAAGCAATGTTGTGTCTGATATTAGTATATAGTGAGGCATCAAGTGTAATAAATAAGTATGAATCTTTCCAAGTTATGCCTTTCTTTGTTTTTTTCTTTAAAAAACCCTGTTTGAAGGCTTTAGAGATGAGTTGGGAATATTTAGCATATATAGGTGGAAATGAATCATTGTGTATGATTTCATAGTGCTCTCAGCTAGACAAAATATTAAAAGCTCCTTTACTATAGTCATCTTGACTCTGAACCACTATAATACCCCCCTTATCCGCAAACCGTATGACAATGTTGGGATTATTCTTAAGGGATTGTATAACCATATTTCTGTCCCACCAACACGGTTGATGATTTCAACATTTTTCTTGACCTTCATACATTTATCAAAAAATTAACTTAGAAAAGATACTTTTCCATAAATAAAAATAAACCAACTCCACAGGATGCTCCTCCTACAGATTTTTGCGTTGATGTCAAGTCCAAGTCTAATTTTATCCACTTGAAAGTCAGGGCCATTTTGTATATACATTGTTAGAGTTGGTACTTAATGATTTCAAAAATGTCAAAGGTAACTCACATGGATATTCCAAGAACAGTCGCACAAAGCAAGAAAAAATGGCGATACAATCACTTAAAGGGATCCTGTCAGCAGTGTTGTGCATAGTAACCTACACACAGTGTCAGGTCGGCGCTGTTATGCTAAATAAAATGATAACTTGGTTGATGAAATCCGTCTTGTGGATGTTTCTTAAACTTTATTTTCAGTTTGTATTTAATGAGATTCTCGTGCCCTAAGGCAGGGTTCATGTATGTGGTGCTCTGATTAGATACTCATGATGCAGATTGCTGACAAGTCACTGATCCCTCACTAACCTGCCCACTAGTTTGCATAATGAATACCTAACATATTGAATAAAAAAAAAAAAAAAAACACTTCTGCAGGTAGGTACCAGCCATGGCACCTGCTCTGCAGCATAATCGCTTGTTTAGTGTGCCAATAATACAGTTTTGTGATGTTATTCATTTAGGGAAGAAAAAAAAATCTATTTGAAAATGGCACCCACTGTGCGTGCGCAGTAGCAGCTATCGGTGTGTATAGAGATCCGATAGCTTCTACTGCGCATGTGCCGGCGGCGCCATTTTACTGGAGATGAAAAAAATGAATTTCCAGTTCACCACCTGACAGCACCATGGAGGACGTCCTTCTTATCCTTAGTGGGACAGGAACAACGAGCGGTTAAAAGGATCTTCCCCTCTCCACCCCTCAGTGTTTTTCCTGTCCCACTGAGGATAGGAAAGGCGAGCGAGCGAGCCCCGACTGTGCTGGCAGATGGTGAGGATCGGGGGGGCCCAGCCTTTCCCTTCCCACCCAGTAAATCTGCAGCTGATACCTTTTACCATCGAGGTCCCTCAGCTCCCCAGTGTAGCGCTGCTCCTGGGTCCATGGCCCGCTTCCCCCTCACCGGTGGCTCTCGGTCCGCGCCATACCACATTCTGGGGACCTGTCGGAGGTGCACAGGCCGGCGAAGCAGGTGGCCGGCGTCATCCAGCAGGGCCGAGGGAGCACTCCCGGGGTATGGCGCGTAATCTCCGGCCGTGTCAGAGGCCGGATACAGCCGAAGCACGGTCGCACCGCGCATGGGCGCGGGAGGGGCAGGATCAACCAGGTAAGGAGGATAAAAGGGGATTCTGTCCGGGGAGGACCGCCGGCCATCCTGTATCAGGGAGACATTAATTCGGGCAAAGAAACGCCATAGTGACAATGGACGACGCAGCCAGGAAACAAAAAGAAATGCCCAATCTGTTTGACCAAATTCCCGGAAGGTTGGTTAAAAGCTTTATGTGACGCCTGTACGTATTAGGTTGTCGGAGAGGAGCAGACGTCCCTATTGACTAACATGAGATTGATGATAAGGCAGGAGGTCCAAGCGTCCATTTCAGGCTTGAACATTCCTCGCTTCAGCCAATTAGAATCCCAGAAGGCTCGGAAAAAGCCTAGGGAATCTAGCCCTTCTTCAGAAGATTATTATTCGAGCTAATATCGCAGACACGTCAGTCGCCCAAACCATGCACCTGGGTAGATGACTTAGAGCATCACCTAAAAGCCAAGACCCCCAGGGAGGTCATTCTTAAGTCCCTACCATTACTAAAACTTGCTACGGGTTTTATGGCAGATGCCTCCGCAGAGTTGGTGCACTTTGCGGCCAGGAGTGAGTCTTTGTCAAACGCTGCCAGATGGGCGATCTGGCTTAAGACGTGGTCCGGGGACACCCATTCAAAAAATAAATTTTGCGCCATTCCCTTCTCGGGTGGTAAGATGTTTTGGGCCGGTACTAGATGACATATTAGAAAAGGCCTCCGACAGAAAAAAGGGGTTCCCCGAGGAAAAAAACAAAAAATACCAACCCTTTCAAGACAGGTAGATGTAGCTATCCCAAAGGAGGTAGGGGTAGAAGCTCCATCTTCGGAGCAGGAGCAGGAGCCCAGAGGAAATGACGCTATCAGAGTGGGGGGCCGGATAAGGTGCTTTTTGGGAGGTTGGCAGAAGATCTCTCAGAGCCCTTGGATCCTCCATACAGTCAGCCAGGATTATACTCTGGAAATTACCGACAGGCCGCCAGAAAGGTTTGTGATCACCAGGTCTCAACCCCTTCTGGCCGCATCTATGTGGACAGATGTCCAGGACCTACGCAGATTAGGAGTAATAGTCCCAGTTCCCACGGCAGAAAGGAGCAAGGGGCATTATTTAAAACTCTTTACAATCAAAAAACCTTCTGGAGATTCCAGAACTATCGTAAATCTCAGGTCCCTGAATCGGTACATAAGATACAAAAGATTCAAGATGGAATCGATAAAGTCCACTATACCCCTGATAGACAAAGACATGATAATGTGCACGCTGGACTTAGAGAATGCATATTACCATGTGCCGATCCATCCAGGTATCTGAGATTTGCCTTGACAGATCAGGGGAGAGTCCATCACTTTCAATTCCAAGCCCTTCCCTTCGGATTAGCCTCAGCTCCGAGAATTTTCACAAAATTGATGGTGGAAGTAGTGGCGTGGTTGAAAAAGCAAGGAATAAACATAGTACCGTATTTAGACGATTTCCTGGTGGCAGCAGGGTCCGAGGAACAGCTCAGGGCCGATTGTCACGCCACAATTTCCACACTTCAGGAGCTGGGGTGGATAATAAATTGGAGGAAGTCGAGTTTAGTTCCACAGAGCCGAGTGAGATCTTTAGGAGTCACACTGGACTCCCATATCAGGGCTTCTTTTCTGCCGGATGAGAAACAAGTGTTACTTATGGAGGACATTTGCCAGTTCAAGAAGGAGGCTTGTTCCATCAGAGAGGCAATGGCAGTCCTGGGCCGGATGACGGCGTGCATTCCCTGCGTGAGATGGAGCCAATTCCACTCACGGAAATTACAGCAGCAGATTCTACGGTCCTGGGACAGAAGAAAGTGTACCCTGGACAAAAAGATTACACTATCCTCGGCAGTGAGGAAATCTCTGGGATGGAGGAGCGTTCCGAAGAACCTCAGAGTAGGGGTACCCTGGATCCTCACACCTTGTGTCACGGTAACCACAGACGCCAGTCAGACCGGATGGGGTGGACATGTGGAGAGAGCCTACTATCATGGTCAATGGGATCAAGAGACAAGCACAAGATCGTCAAATTTCAGAGAGCTGTATGCAATATGGAAAGTTCTCCTCCAGGCCAGATCGAAGCTCAGAGGAAAGCATGTGAACATACTTTCCGACAACACGACGGCGGTGGCATTCCTAAGACATCAAGGAGGCCCAAGACACCCGGCGTTACAGCATCTGGCAGACCGAATTTTCAGATGGGCAGAAAAGTCGGTGGAATCCATCTCAGCAGTACACCTGGAGGGAGCCCAGAATCAAGTGGCGGACTTCTTGAGCAGGACGACAGTAAACCCGTCCGAATGGGAGCTAAACTCAGATGTATTTAAGATACTATGTCAACGGTGGGGAACACTGCAGGTGGACCTTTTCGCCAGCAGGGAAAATGCGAAGATAAGAACATTTTTCTCACTGAATCCGCTGGCCGGGGCAGCAGAAACAGATGCTCTGTCACAACATTGGGAAAGGGGACTTTTATACGCCTTTCCACCTTTTCCTCTAATTCCGAGAATGCTGAGGAAGATACGGGAAGTCAGAGCGACGGTGATCGTAGTGGTCACATTCTGGCCCAAGAGAAGTTGGTTTTCTCTACTAAACAGGTTGGTGATAGAAGAACCCATACACCTCCCAAGGAGGGAAGATCTTGAGCACCAGGACCCAGTTGCTCATTGCAATTCAGACCCATTTCGGTTGTCGGCATGGATCCTGAGTGCCTGTTATGTTTCGGTAGCTGAGGAGTGCAGGTAAAAAAGGCAATACACCAGAGCAGTTGGAATCTATGAGATTGCAGTACCCTGACTAACCACCACAACTAGAGGCAGCCGTGGAGCGTTCCTACGTTGGTCCTAGACGCCTCGTCACAGCCTGAGAAACTAACTACACCTAAAGATAGAAAGAGGAAAGCTATCTGCCCCGGAGCAGATCCCCAAAGAACATAGAAAGCCCCCAAACATGTAATGGCGGTTAGACAAGAAGAAATACTGACACAGACAGAAAATAGTATGAGCAAACGTTGGGGCCCAAACTACCTAAATAGAAAAGGATAGGAAGGGCACTTACTGCAATCCCAAAAAACCCTGAAAAGCACCAACTCTACTAATTTCAAAAACACCTGAGATCACACGACCTCTATCACCTAAATTAGTTCTCTGGTGTAACAAAATCAAAACAGCAGCCACTGAAAAAACTGGAAAAAGCAAATGTACAAACATCAGTGGCTGAACTAAACTGAGAGGGCAAAAGCCCCCGGAGGGGACCCTGAAGGCCCCCTGTTATGTTTCGGTAGCTGAGGAGTGCAGGTAAAAAAGGCAATACTCCAGAGCAGTTGGAATCTATGAGATTGCAGTACCCTGACTAACCACCACAACTAGAGGCAGCCGTGGAGCGTTCCTACGTTGGTCCTAGACGCCTCGTCACAGCCTGAGAAACTAACTACACCTAAAGATAGAAATAGGAAAGCTATCTGCCCCGGAGCAGAACCCCAAAGATAACAGAAAGCCCCCAAACATGTAATGGCGGTTAGACAAGAGGAAATACTGACACAGAAAGAAAATAGTATGAGCAAACGCTGGGGCCCAAACTATCTAAATAGAAAAGGATAGGAAGGGTACTTACTGCAATCCCAGAAAACCCTGAAAAGCACCAACTCTACTAATTTCAAAATCACCTGAGATCACACGACCTCTACCACCTAAATTAGTTCTCTGGTGTAACAAAATCAAAACAGCAGCCACTGAAAAAACTGGAAAAAGCAAAAGAACAAAACTCAGTGGCTGAACTAAACTGAGAGGGCAGAAGCCCCCGGAGGGGACCCTGAAGGCCCCCAAAGAAGTGCAGGACAAAATGCAAAAACACAGCAAAAACACAAAAGAAGCAAAAGTCTTATCTGTAAGCAGGAAATGCAGACACGACACAGCAGACTACAAGGGAAACTGGAATGAAGGATTCAGACCAGAACAATTGATCACCGGCAACCCTGATGGGAAAATGACTCCCTTATATAAGACCAGTCAGTAACACCTGATTCCCAGTCCTCACAATCCTCACTAGCACCGCTTGTAACCTCCAGAGGGAGCCTCTGCTCAGAACTCATCTCAAACCCATTCACAACAGTACCCCCCCCTTGAGGAGGGGTCACCGAACCCTCATTTGAGCAACCAGGTCGGTCAGGATGAGTTCTATGATACGCACGGATAAGTCTCCTAGCATGGATGTCCGAAGCAAACACCCAAGAATTGTCTTCCTGACCATAACCTCTCCATTTAACCAAATACTGGAGTTTCCGTCTAGAAAAACGAGAATCCAATATTTTCTCAACCACATACTCCAGATTGCCCTCAACCAAAACAGGGTCAGGAGGCACAGCAGCAGGAACCACTGGCTCAACAAACCTCTTCAACAAGGACTTGTGGAACACGTTATGGATCTTAAATGTCCCTGGAAGAAGCAAACGAAAAGAAACAGGATTAATAATCTCCATGATCTTATAAGGTCCAATGAACCTAGGCTTAAATTTAGGAGATGCTACTCTCATAGGAATATTCTTTGAGGACAACCAGACCAAGTCCCCCACTTTAAACCGAGGACCATCAGTCCTATGCCGGTTAGCAAACCGCTGGGCCTTCTCCTGAGAGAGGGACAACCTCTCCACTACCTGGTCCCAAATCTGTTGCATACGCTCCACAACAGAGTCAACACCTGGACAGACAGAAGCCTCCGTCTGTCCTGAAGAAAATCGAGGGTGAAACCCAGAATTACAAAAAAACGGAGACATCAAAGTGGCAGAGCTAGCCCTATTATTAAGAGCAAACTCAGCCAAAGGCAAAAAAGAGACCCAGTCATCCTGATCAGCAGACACAAAGCATCTTAGATAAGTCTCCAATGTCTGGTTTGTTCTCTCAGTTTGACCATTGGTCTGAGGATGAAATGCCGAGGAGAAAGACAATTGAACACCCAGTTTAGAACAAAAAGTCCTCCAAAATCTGGAAACAAACTGGACTCCTCTGTCAGACACAATGTTCTCAGGAATGCCGTGTAAACGAACCACGTGCTGAAGGAACAACGGCACCAATTCAGAGGAGGAAGGCAACTTAGGTAATGGCACAAGATGTATCATTTTGGAAAACCTATCACAAATTACCCAGATGGTGGTCATTCTCTGAGAAACAGGAAGATCGGAAATGAAATCCATAGAGATATGGGTCCATGGTCTCTTGGGCACAGGCAATGGCATCAACAAACCACTAGAGCGAATGCAAGGCTTGGAGCGAGAGCAAGTCCCGCAGGACTGCACAAATTCCCTGACATCACGAGACAAGGTAGGCCACCAAAAGGACCGGCTAACCAAGTCTCTGGTACCAAAAATTCCGGGATGCCCAGCCAATGCGGAATAATGAATCTCAGACATCACACTCTTTTTCCATTGGTCCGGGACAAACAATTTTCCAACAGGGCAGCGCTCGGGCCTATCCTCCTGACACCCCTCCAGAGCAAGTCTCTAATTGGGCGAGATGGCGGAAAGAACTACACCCTCTTTCAAAATAACAGAAGGATCAGATAACTCAGGAGAGTCCGCAAGGAAACTCCTCGAGAGGGCATCCGCCTTAACATTCTTAGTGCCAGGAAGAAAGGAAACCACAAAATTAAAACGTGTGAAAAACAAGGCCCACCTGGCCTGTCTAGGATTGAGTCGCTTGGCAGATTCCAGATAGACCAGATTCTTATGGTCCGTAAGGACCACCACCTGATGTTTGGCTCCCTCCAGCCAATGTCTCCACTCTTCAAAAGCCCACTTCATGGCCAATAACTCCCGATTACCTACGTCATAATTACGTTCAGTAGGAGAAAATTTTCGAGAGAAAAAGGCACAAGGGTTACTTTTAGAGGTCTCTGGATCTTTTTGGGACAAAACGGCACCTGCCCCAATTTCAGAGGCATCAACCTCCACCTGAAATGGCAGAGAAACATCAGGCTGCCGTAGAACAGGAGCAGAAGTGAATCTCTGCTTAAGTTCCTGAAATGCAGAGACTGCCTCAGGAGGCCAATTCACCACATCAGAACCCTTTCTGGTCAAATCAGTTAATGGTTTAACAATAACCGAGAAATTACCAATAAATTTACGATAAAAATTGGCAAAACCCAAAAATCTCTGAAGAGCCTTTAATGAAGTAGGTTGGACCCAATCACAGATGGCCTGAACCTTGACCGGGTCCATTTCAATAACAGATGGGGACAAAATGAATCCCAGAAATGAGATCCTCTGTGCGCCAAAAAGACACTTTGATCCCTTCACATACAGAGCATTCTCTCTCAAAATCTGGAATACAGTTCGAACATGTTTCACATGAGAGTCCCAGTCATTAGAAAAAATCAAGATATCATCCAAATAAACAATCAGAAATTTGTCCACAAAATCCCTGAAAATGTCATTCATGAAGGACTGGAAGACGGAAGGAGCATTAGTGAGCCCAAAGGGCATCACAAGGTACTCAAAATGCCCCTCAGGGGTATTAAATGCCGTCTTCCATTCATCCCCGTGCTTAATGCGAATAAGGTTATACGCCCCCCTGAGGTCAAGCTTGGTAAACCAAGTAGCGTTTTTCACCCTGGAAAACAGGTCAGAAATCAAGGGTAACGGGTATTGATATTTCACAGTAATATTGTTCAAAAGACGATAATCAATACACGGCCTTAATGAACCATCCTTTTTGGCCACAAAGAAAAAACCGGCACCTAAGGGTGAAGAGGATGGTCTGATATGACCCTTCTCCAATGACTCCTTGATATAAGACCGCATAGCGTCATGTTCAGGTACAGACAAGTTAAAAAGGCGACCTTTAGGGAATTTACTACCAGGCACTAATTCAATAGCGCAGTCATAGCTCCTATGGGGAGGCAAGGATGCAGATTTACTTTCGCTAAACACATCAGAAAAATCAAACAAAAAGTCAGAAACATCCTGAGCCTGGGGGGAGGCAGAAAAAACAGGAGTGTTGGTATTAACACATTGGCAGCCCCAACTGGTTACAGACACAGATTTCCAATCCAAAACAGGATTATGAGACTGTAACCAAGGGAAACCCAGTACGATAATGTCATGTAGATTATACAGAACCAAAAATTTGCAGCTCTCCTGATGATCAGGTTCAACCCTCATTATCACCTGAGTAGAGAACTGAGGTTTATTCTCAGCCAAAGGGGTAGAATCGATCCCCAGTAGGGGAATAGACTTCCATAGGGGTATCAAGGGAAACCCACAACGTTTAGCAAAATCAAAATCCATCAGGTTAATAGCTGCTCCAGAATCAACGAAAGCCTGAGCAGAAAATGAGGACAGAGAGCATATCAGGGTAACAGTTAATAAAAACTTAGTCTGAACACTACCCAAGACAACTGAGCGTGCAAAACGTCTTCCCCGCTTAGGGCAGACTGAAATAGCATGAGAGGCATCATCACAGTAGAAACATAACCCATTGCGCTTTCGAAACTCATGACGCTGTGCCCCAGAAACCACTCTATCACACTGCATGGATTCAGAAGCAGGTTCACAAGGCAACACTATTCCACGCATACTTCTCCGCTCACGCAAACGTCTTTCAATTTGAATCGCTAATGACATAGAATCATTGAGACCAGAGGGACAGGGAATCCCACCATAACATCCTTTACATTATCTGACAGACCCTTCCGAAAAAGGGCTGCCAAAGCGTCGTCATTCCATTTGGTCAGGACTGCCCACCTGCGGAATCTCTGACAGTATAACTCAGCGTCATCAAGCCCCTGATTTAATGCCAACAAGGCTTTTTCAGCTTGATCAGTGACATTAGGCTCATCGTACAATAACCCCAAAGCCTGAAAAAATGCATCAACATCACTCAAGACAGGATCCCCAGATGTCAGGGAAAAAGCCCAATCCTGAGGATCGCCGCGCAGGAGAGAGATGACAATTTGAACCTGCTGCGCTGCGTTCCCTGAGGACTTAGATTTTAAGGCAAAAAACAATTTACAGTTATTTTTGAAATTCAGAAACTTAGCTCGATCCCCTAAAAACAAATCTGGCATGGGAATCCTAGGTTCCACAACAGGCAACCCAGCAAGATAGGCAGCAATACTCCGAACCTCAGTGGCAAGCTGATCCACACGGCCAGACAACTGTGCAAACTCCATTGAGAGAAAAAATCCTCCCCAGCACCCAGAGATACAGAGGGAAAAAAAAAAAATGCAACAAACAGAAAAATATCTCTGACAACTCTGACAACCTTTCTTCTTTCACAATATTTTTCCCTTCGTGAGTACCATACAATTTTCAATTTTTAGGCCGGTGATACTGTTATGTTTCGGTAGCTGAGGAGTGCAGGTAAAAAAGGCAATACACCAGAGCAGTTGGAATCTATGAGATTGCAGTACCCTGACTAACCACCACAACTAGAGGCAGCCGTGGAGCGTTCCTACGTTGGTCCTAGACGCCTCGTCACAGCCTGAGAAACTAACTACACCTAAAGATAGAAAGAGGAAAGCTATCTGCCCCGGAGCAGATCCCCAAAGAACATAGAAAGCCCCCAAACATGTAATGGCGGTTAGACAAGAAGAAATACTGACACAGACAGAAAATAGTATGAGCAAACGTTGGGGCCCAAACTACCTAAATAGAAAAGGATAGGAAGGGCACTTACTGCAATCCCAAAAAACCCTGAAAAGCACCAACTCTACTAATTTCAAAAACACCTGAGATCACACGACCTCTACCACCTAAATTAGTTCTCTGGTGTAACAAAATCAAAACAGCAGCCACTGAAAAAACTGGAAAAAGCAAATGTACAAACATCAGTGGCTGAACTAAACTGAGAGGGCAAAAGCCCCCGGAGGGGACCCTGAAGGCCCCCACAGAAGTGCAGGACAAAATGCAAAAATCAAGCACAAAAACAAAAAGAAGAAAATGTCTTATCTGTTAGCAGGAGATGCAGACACGACACAGCAGGCTACAAAGGAAACAGGAATCAAGGATTGAGACCAGAACAATTGATCACCGGCAACCCTGATGGGAAGGCAACTCCCTTATATAAGACCAGTCAGTAACACCTGATTCCCAATCCTCACAATCTTCACTGGACAGTCCAGTACCGCTTGTAACCACCAGAGGGAGCCTCTGCTCAGAACTCATTTCAAGCCCATTCACAACAGCGCCAGATCTTGAAATCCAGAGGGCTTTCAGAAGATGTAATCTCAACAATACAAGCAAGTAGGAAGCCAGTAACTACAGCTATTTATAACAAGATATGGAAGTGTTTCTGCTAGTTTTCAGGAGAAGCCACGGTGAACACGGCAGTTCCCAACATTCCTAATATACTTGACTTTCTCCAGTCAGATTTTTCGAAAGGTCTGAGACCTAGTACTCTAAAAGTACAAATTTCGGCCCTCAGCGTGTTCTTCGACTACCCTTAAGCCACACACCCCTGGGTGGCAAGATTTTCAAAAGCAATTAGCAGGCTGAAACCCTTAGTAAAAAATCCAGCCCCGCCATGGAGCCTTAACTTAGTCTTGGATGTCCTATGTAGACCCCCATACCTTCTGTCACAGGAGATACAGATAGCAAAGCTCTCAATGAAAACGGCCTTTTTGGTCTCGATAACATCGGCAAAAAGGTTGGAGGAATTACTGGCGTTATTTATTCAGGACCTGTACCTGCAGACCTTTGAGGATAGATTAATCCTAAGGCCGGAGTCACACTGGCGACAAAATCGGACGACTGCAATGCGATGAAATATCGCATTGCAGTCGGACCTATGTTAATCTATGGAGCAGCTCCCAGTATCCGATTTTTTGTGGTCCGTTTTAAACGTCCGTGTACAATCGCAGCATGCTGCGATTGTCACCGATTGTCGGTCGACAATCGCCAATGCAAGTCTATGGGAGCGATGAAAAATCGGATTACAAACGGACCACACTGTGTGACTTGCGATTAAATCGCATCAGTGTCCTTTAGAAAAGCCGGCAATTCATCCCTGCCTATACTGTAAAAGCACACTGACAGCTTTAATAAAGAATCGAATCAATACATATCCACACATAGAATCCACATATATATATATATATATATATATATATATGTCATTGTGACATATATATATATACATATATTTATAGTTGTTACACTTCTACATACTGTAATAGCCGCTAATTCAATTGCCGGCTTCAGTGAAATCACAGAAGCCGACATGCAATGATACATTGTTTCCACACATTTAACCATGTAATTTCATGTATTTTTATATATGTTTGAAACATACAATTACATGAGTATATGTGTGCTAAATTTCAGACATGTAGGGGTTAATTAAAGGTGTAAATTCGTTGAAAAAAAATGCGTGGGCTCCCGCTATATTTTCTCCACCAGACAGACAAAGCAAGCGAGTGGGGGCAGATAATAATAGCCTAGGGAGGGTACATTTTTTTTGTGCCCCCCCTGGCTACTAACATCTGCCCCCAGACACCCCAGAAAGGGCAAATCTATAATTAGATTCGCCCTTTCTGGCACTTTGCCCGTCTATTCCCATTGCCCTGTAGCGGTGGCGAATGGGTTAATCTCACCTTAATGTCACCTTAGTATTGAAAGGTGACCTTAAGGTAGGTTAATAATTGAGAGCTGTCAATTAGACAACTATCAATTATTAATCCTATTGTAGTAAATTAAAAAAACACACACACACTTTAAGAATAAATAATTTTAATGAAATAAAAACACCTTTTTTTGACCATATTTTATTTTACACTTAATCCGTGGGAAGCCATTGATCTCCTAAAATAAATAAAAAAAAATAAAACAACATTATTCTTACCTATTCCGCTGATCTGTCACGTCCCACGCTGTAATCCTTCACAAAGGGTTAACTAGCTTTGAGCCAAGCTGTGCAAGTAATCCTGCATGCTCAGCTCAAAGCTCATGAATGAATAAGTTCCTCTCCTGGCGACAGGAGAGGATGTGTTTCATGAATGAAGCTTAATTGATTGTGTCCACTTTCCCTTTAGGTCAGGTCACTAAAGTTAAATTGCCAATAAATCAATTAAGCTCCATTCATGAATCTATTCCTCTACTTTCGCTGGGAGAGGAACTTATTCATTCAGGGGAATACAGGTCTGAGACAGCATTATTAGCTCTCTGCGACCTGTAACCTGTTAACCCTTTCTGATGGATTACACCGTGGGACCTGACTGTACATCGGATTGGTAAGTATAATTTTGCTTTTTATTTTATTTTTATTACAGGAAATGGTTTTAGCAAGAAAATAAATTATGGTCAAAAACTGTGTGATTATTTAATTAAACTTATTTTTTATTAAACTGTGTGTGTTTGATTTTTCTTTCATACAATAGGATTAATAATTGATAGTTGTCTAATTGACAGCTATCAATTATTAACCTGCCTTAAGGTCACCTTTCAATACTAAGGTGACAATAACGCCAGATTATTAACCCATTCGCCACCGCTACAGGGCAATGGGAATAGACGGGCAAAGTGCCAGAAAGGGCGAATCTAATTATAGATTTGCCCTTTCTGGGGTGTCTGGGGGCAGATGTTAGTAGCCAGGGGGGGCACAAAAAAAATTTACCCTCCCTAGGCTGTTATTATCTGCCCCCACTCGCTTGCTTTGTCTGTCTGGTGGAGAAAATACAGCGGGAGCCCACGCATTTTTTTTCAACGAATTTACACCTTTAATTAACCCCTACGTGTCTTAAATTTAGCACACATATACTCATGTAATTGTATGTTTCAAACATATATAAAAATACATGAAATTACATGGTTAAATGTGTGGAAACAATGTATCATTTCATGTCGCCTTCTGTGATTTCACTGAAGCCGGCAATTGAATTAGCGGCTATAACAGTATGTAGAAGTGTAAGAATTATAAATATATGTATATATATATGTCACAATGACATATATATATATATATATATATATATATATATATATGTGCTCTATGTGTATATATCTATTCTTTCTTTTGGCATTTAAATACTATTCTTTTGGATCCATTATATGTCAGTTTTGCAAGCCTGCGAGAAAATCTCGCAAGTCGGATGAAAATCGGATGTTACAAGGTACACACACATGCAATTAAATCGCATCTTTGAAGGAAAATCGGATGCCAGAAGGATGTGTGATGTTTTTATTTTGATCCGATTGTCGACCGTCTAAAACGGACCGATTTTTTGTGGTTGTGTGTGACTCCGGCCTAAGACTTGACCCCGCTTTCCTTCCCAAAGTAGTGTGACATACAAACATGGATCAAGAAGTGGTCCTACCCTCCTTCTGCCAGCATCCTAGGAATCCTAGGGAGCAAGGCCATCATCCTAGGAATCCTAGGGAGCAAGCTTTTCACAACTTAGACGTAAGAGATACTGCGCTAAAATATATAAAAGCAACGTAGGGTTGGAGGAACGATAAGAATTTGTTCGTTCAGTATGGAGGTCCTAATAGAGGCAAGAAAGCAGCGAAAGCTACCAATGGTATACAGATAAAGACTATGATAGCCCTAGCCTATAAGTCAGAAGGGAAAGATCCCCAGGCATCCTTAGAGCCCATTCCACACACGCTATGGCCACATCATGGGCGCAGGGGGGGGCCTCAACAGAGCAGATTTGCAGGGCAGCAACATGGGCTAGCGTCAGTATTTTCGCTAAGCATTACAATTTAGACGTCAGCTTGGAACAATTGGCTTTTGGTAGGAAAGTTTTGCATGCTGTAGTCCCGCCCTAGTGCTACCATTCTCTGGTACTTCTCCATGGTGCTGTCAGGTGGTGAACTGGAAAACCGTAATTAGACCTACCAGTAATTGTATTTCCAGGAATCCATCCTGACAGCACTGCTAGTTCCCTCCCTACGGCAAAATCATTTACGTTGATACCATTGTGAAGTAACATGTGTATGGAATTTGTTAATAAATTTGTGTTTGCATCCATCCAGATGCAAAAATCACTGAGGGGTGGAGAGGGGAGGGTCCTTTTAACCACTCATTGTTCCTGTCCCACTAAGGATAAGAAGGACGTCCTCCATGGTGCTGTCAGGATGGATTCCTGGAAATACAATTACCGGTAGGTCTAATTACCGTTTTCCCCTCCAAGATGGCGCCGCCTGCGCAGTAGCAGCTCGGGGATAGCTACAAGTTACAAAAAGTCTTATGCATTTGAACCTCTAGAAACTTGCTTGTCACTGTCACAGTACCACTGGGGTAGCACTGTTGGCCTATTCATTTGTATTGTGCTGAGATGTACCAGTCATAAATAGTCAACATTGGCTGTGCCACAGGAATTGTGGTCTAAGTCATCAAATAGCTCCAGCCTTAATCATATGACATTACTTTTGCACCTTTGTTCTGAAGCAAAATGGTTCTAATAGTACATTTTCTTTCTTAGAGTCTAATTCATTATTTAATTACTGCCTTTTTTAAGTTAATATTACTCGAAAATGTGGATGTGGTTTTCATTAATCATATTTTGACAGGGTCACTGGCACGGTATATAAGGGGAGATATGTGCCATAAGATTGCTTTCTTCCGTGATCTGAAACCCACAAGTTACTCTCCAGCATCCTATGTGCTGAAGGGGTTAACCAGCAATTATCAGGGACTGGGTTTTAGGTGAGTAGGTCACAGATGAGAGGGACACCTACTCACCATATCTCCACCTCAAGCGTGTGCCTGGGACGTTAAATGTTCAGCCACTTTTTTTTTTTTGCGTGCTGTGTTGTGGTTTGGAGAGGAAAGTCTCCAGACGGTGGGTCCATGAGGAGCTGAAGACATTTGGTGGTCTGAGCAGGAAAGTCTCTCAGATATAAGAACTTTGCAGTTATTTATCTTTTGTTTTGTCGTTATCAGAAAGGCCAAGTTTGCTTTACAGAACACTTCTATGGTTTATGCTGTTCCATAATAAACCAGCAGGAGAGTTGCCTAAGAAGCGTTCTTGTGTCTACTAGAGATGAGCGGTGTTCGACTAGAACTGTTCGCCAATTTCAAATTTGAGCTGTTTTGGGCGGTGTTCGAGTTGTTCGACGAACCCGAACGATTTGGAAAAAAATCGGCTGTTCGAGGTTATGTTCGATAACTGTTCGTGCACCTAAATCGTCACTGGATTTTTTAACAATTATGCTGAGAATCAATGTTAATACCCAGTTTGAGTGTCCAGCGTGGCGGGGGGAGGGGCATGGCATGGATCTATGCAGAGATAATGAAGATCTCCATTTTTTTTTCTCTTTCCCGCATTTCCAGTAGGCGGTGCAGTCTGTCAGCCTATCAGCAGCGCTCACACGGAGCGAGGTGCTTTTTTTTCACACAAGCAAGGGCATGTGTCATTGGTTGTGTATCTCACATGTCCTTGCCCCATAAGACCCAGCCATTTCCCCCCTCGCCACCATTTTCTCCGTGCTGCAGCTCAGTGTTAGACGGCACTGCTGCTGTTAGCGCTATATTGTGTGTGCATTGTGCAACAGCGACTTGCAAGCGAAATCGCTGAGAAATAGAGAGGAAGGTTTAGGGAATAGGGACTAGTTCGTAATTGCAGCCCTTTTGAGGGCTACGTTACATCAGTTCCTAGCAGTTTTAGCAGGCAGGTCTGTGCTCACTCTTAAATAGACAGATAGGTCAACTTGGGACAGAGACTATTTGTAATTGCAGCCCTTTTCAGGGCTAGGTTACAGCAGTTGCTATCACTTTTTGTCAGCTACACCAGCGTTCAAATCACTCCTAATTATTCGCTGCATCTATCCTGTTCAATAGTTGTATGCATAGTAGCAGTGTGTGCTACTCATTCTATTAGGGCATCTATACAAAGCTCCACTAGCCTTAAAAAAAAAAAAAATTATCTGCATGTTGCCTGGACACTAATTTTGGGCATAGTAGCAGTCTGTGGTACTAATTGTATTAGGCCATCTCTACAAAGCTCCACAGGCTTAAAAAATAAATAAAATCTATCTGCATGTTGCTTGGACAATAATTTGGGCATAGTAGCAGTCTGTGGTATCATTGTATTAGGCCATCTATACAAAGCTCACCAGCCTTAAAAAAAAAAAAAAAAATCTATCTGCATGTTGCTTGGACATAATTTTGGCATATTAGCAGTCTGTGGTACTCATTGTATTAGGCCATCTATAAAAGCTCCACCAGCCTTAAAAAAAAAAAAAAAAATTCTATCTGCATGTTGCTTGGACAATAATTTTGGGCATAGTAGCAGTCTGTGGTTGTTAGGGTCTGCGGAACGCACCAAATATATGATGTAAAGAGGTGCGTTCGCAGCCCGGGGTCCACCGTGCAGGCGGAACCTGCTGCTAGTAAAATGGCGCAAGAAGCGAACTCTGTTATCCCGCAGAGTCACCAAAATAAACGCCGTAACGCGCTGTGGCAATATGTGCGAACTCTGTTATTCCACAGAGCCGCTAGAAGGAGTGCCGCAGCGCTATATGGCGATGTGTGCGAACTCACTTAACACCACTGAGTCGCAAAATAAACACGCTAGGGCGCTGTCCAGCATTGAAAGCGAACCCTGTTACGTCACAGAGCCGCTGAGACAAACTTCTGTGTCCTGTCAGGCACCCAGGGACACAGTTAACTGCTAAGCGAACATAGAACGTGATCATGCGCTAATGTCCTTGCGGGAGACACCCGCAATCTATGGCGTCTGAACGCCAGGCCCTGAATACGGCAATCAAACTCCTCACCGGTTATGCCGGCAATCTAGGGCATCTAGGACACCGACCCTGACCAGCTAGCATACCAAACTCCTCACCGATTAAGTCGGTATTCTAGGGGCTTATTTCAGCCGGGCCCTAACCACACACACGCATGACCACACTAGCTCAAAGCATATGACGATTGATATTAGCGCATGGCGGCCCAGCCATGCCACCCTTTTATAGCAACAGCTACAGGACCTGCCAGAAACAAGGACCAATGAGAAACTGTTCCAAAACACATGCAGCTTCAGGACCTTCCTGGCGGACCAATAGGAGCTGCTGCAGTACCTGAACATGTGACCCCTGATCTCCAATGAGAGATCTTACCCTGGGCATGCTCAGAAGGGGAAATGCAGGACTTCGTCCCAAAGACGTCTGCTCCAGCACTGGCTATAATAGCAGATCCAGGAGAGGCAGCAGTAAGTCTCTGCACAGTACTGGAATGGGCAAGACGCTGGGACCGATGTCTCTGCTGAGCAGGCTCCACTACGGCCGGAGACAAATGGAGGACCGCAGCGGGACTGGTTTGAGACTCCGCTTGTGCAGCAGCGGGAACTCGAACCCTAACATTACCCCCCCTCCTAGGGCCCCCCCTTCTTTGGGCCTCGCTGCGTTCAAAGGCAGCGATGAGCTGCGGAGCGTGAACATGCTCGGCAGCTCCCAGGACCTATCCTCAGGCCCATAACCCCTCCAATCCACCAAATAAAACTTTTTGCCTCGTACCACCTTGCACCCAACAATGGCGTTCACCTCATGATCGTCGGTAGATGAACCCGACGTCCCGGCAGATGACTCGGAAAACCGGGAAATGGCCACGGGTTTCAGGAGGGACACGTGAAAGGTGTTGGTGATACCAAGGCGAGGTGGAAGGGCTAGGCGGTAAACCACCGGGTTCACCTGCTCAAGAACTTTAAAGGGGCACAAAAAGCGAGGTGCCAACTTGGTGGACTCTACACGTAGCCTGATGTTTCGGGCAGAAAGTCACACTAGGTCACCCGGAGCAAATGTAGGAGTGGGGCACCGATAGGCATCGGCCGAAGACCTCATCCTCTCTTTGGAGGCCTGAATGGCATCCTGGGTGCGGTCTCAAATGTCCCCTGCCTCCACAGCCCAGTCTGCCACCCTGGAATCGGCGGAAGACACGGGCATGGGCACTGGTACCCGCGGATGCTGACCGTAGTTCAGGAGGAATGGGGTCTGTCCGGTGGAGTCAGCCACAGCATTATTTAGAGCGAACTCAGCCCACAGTAGCAAGTATGCCCAGTCATCCTGCCCGGCAGAGACAAAATGTCGCAAATATGTGACCAAGGTCTGGTTGGCCCTCTCTACCAACCCATTCGTCTCGGGATGGTATGCAGAGGAGAGATTCAACTCAATGCTGAGTAAACGACACAGCTCTCTCCAGAACCGAGACGCAAACTGGGGACCTCGATCGCTGACAATTTTGTCTGGCATACCGTGTAGGCGGAAATTATGCCTAATGAATAATGCTGCCAAGGCCCGTGCAGACGGTAACCGTGGTAACGGCACTAAGTGCATCATTTTGGAGAAGTGGTCGGTTATCACCCAGATGATGGTGCAGCCCTGAGACTTGGGTAAGCCCACCACAAAATCCATCCCGACCATCTCCCAAAGGTCTGTGTGCCACCGGTAAAGGGAAAAGTAGCCCAGCTGGCCATTGTCGAGGGGACTTATTCTTGGCGCAGGAGACGCACGCCTGAACGTATTCCCTGACGTCACGGACCATATGTGGCCACCAGTAGGTCCTCGCCAGCAATTCAGATGTCCTTTTTGCCCCAAAATGTCCACCCACCCTGGACGAATGTGCCCAAGAGAGTACCTCCAGTCGCAAATTGGTGGGCACAAAAGTCTTGCCCGGAGGCACAGACTCTAGCGAAACCGGAGCCACAGTTCTTAGGCTCTCTGTGGGGACAATCAACCGAGGCTCCTCCTCCACCTCCTCAGAGGACACCACGTAGCGAGAAAGCGCATCGGCCGAATGTTCTTCTCACCGGAGAGGAAATGGAGGGTGAATGAAACTGGGAGAAGAACAGGGACCATCTGGCCTGACGAGAATTTAGCCGCTGGGCGGTCTGTAAATAGACCAAATTTTTGTGGTCAGTGAAAACTTGAAAGGGAAAGCGAGCCCCCTCCAGGAGATGTCTCCACTCGGAAAAGGCCAACTTCATGGCTAGCAACTCCCTATCCCCAATGGAATAATTCCTCTCCGCTGGTGTGAAGGTCTTGGAAAAGAAGAAACAAGGATGTTTCCGACCTTGAGCATCCTTTTGAAAAAGGACTGCTCCAGCACCAACGGACGAGGCATCGACCTCCAATAAAAAAGGCTTATCAACCTCGGGGCGATGTAAGATGGGAGCGCTAGCAAAATGGGACTTAATTGAAGTAAAGGCCTTGGAGACCTCCTCTGACCACAATTTGGGATTATAATAACGATAATGGGTGTGCACTCAAGGTCAGAGATATGTAGAGGGGTGCAGGTGAATGTGGTCCCTATAGGGCCAGACAATATAGACGTATAGAATTCACCGCACACTAAAGAGTTAGACTTTGCCAAAAAATAATTTATTTGTGCTCAAATTGTAGAATCGGGTGCCAAAACGTAAGTGCCGTATAGTTATAGCAAAAAAAACCCTACATTCATATATACCCGACGTTTCGACCCATCCCGGGTCTTAGTCATGGGTTACTAGAGAAAATGGAGAGAAAAATGGGGTAAGTATATGCAGAGTAATGAAAAATATAGACATAGAAATTAATAATAATAAAAAAAGGAGAATAAACAAGATACACACAAATATATACATATATTTACAATATATACAATGATGTATGGACTGAAGAGCTGAGAAGTACCAGATATATATTGACAGTTTTCTACTATATGAGTTTATATAGGTATTATTTATTAATGAACACATGAAAGCATAGTAACAACTCCAGTTCCACAAGAGTAAGTTTAGAGAGAATAAGTACCTGAATGGTGGGTAGTACTTAGTGTGGGCACTTGGCACAGAGAAAAACGTCAGACGTTGTAATGGAAATGCAGTACTAAAATGAAAGGTGTGGACACATCTTAAACGGTAAATCTCATATAGCATAATTGTACCCTGTAGGAATGATAGGGAGGTCATGGTGAGATTACCTGTATCATCTGATCATGTGTATGCGACAGGTAGCTGATTAACAGAAAAACCATAGTGCTAGTTAGACCCCCAATCATAATTTGCGTCAGAGAGTATTCAAACAGAGGCTTATGCAGAGACAGTATGGTCCTTTACCTGGAGACAATATGAGGCTCTGAATGGCGGCGCTCCCGCGCCCTGCCACGGCTGCTTACAGCGGCTGTGTGTGGGGTGGGAAACAGCCTGCTTTAAATGAAGACGGCGTGTACCGCCGGACCGGAAGTACGTGGTTCCGGACCGGAAGTAACGCTGTGGGATGCCAAGTGTCATTGCGCCTGCGCAGAGGTGCTTGAATCGCCATCTTTGATACTGGCAAAGGCACTAAGGGCGTTCATAAGAGGAGGAGAGATTGCAGTGATTATCGAGTGGTAGGGAGAAGGTGTGGCAGAAGGAGGGAGAAGAAGGAAGAAATTAGATGGAAATCAATTAGAGAAAAGGGAAGGAGAAGCTGAAAATAGGAATTTGTATAGAAAATGAGAGATCAAAGAAATAAAAAAGAAAAAAGTGTAAAACTAAATGAAAGTAAACTGCCATACGAAAAGCAAGTTATGAAAAATAAAAAATAAAAAATAAAAGATAAAAATAGAAAATAGAAAATAAAAATTGAATAATGAAGCAATGAAAATATATAAAAAATTTTTTTAAAAAAGGAGCAAAAAGAATGAAAAAGCAAAAAATGAAACTGAATGAGATGAATACTAAAGAATAAAAGTAGAAAAAATAAAAGTAGAAAAAAAGATGAAAAATAAAAAAGGAAAAAATAAAAAAATAAAATAATGAAAAATAAAAAATGAAAGTTAAAAATGGAGTAAAAATAAAGATAAAATAAAAATAAAAAAGGGAGCACAAAATGGGAATAGAGATCCGACTTACCAGTAGAGATAAGTATTCAACGGGTCTGGAAAAAATGAGATAAAGAGATTATTAAATCAGCCAATTGATCTCCCTATTTAGACCTCTAGGGGATAATGTATCTAATCTGTGAATCCAGTATGTTTCTCTAAGTTTTAGACGCCTGATATAGTCTCCACCTCTTCTTGGTCTCCGTACTTGTTCAACTACCTGAAATTTCAGTTGAGCTATAGTATGTTTGAATTCAGCGAAATGCTCAGGTAGAGGTAGCCAAGTTTTGTTAGTGCGTATAGTCGATTTGTGACTAGCTATCCTGTCTCGTACATGTTGTGTAGTCTCGCCCACATACAAAAGACCACACGGGCATTTGATCACATATATTACATTGTTGGAATCACATGTGAAATAACCTTTGATAGGGTATGATTTGCCTGTCCGTGGGTGGGTGATGTTGTCCGTTTTAATAACGTTAGAGCACGATGCACAGTTTAGACAGGGGAAAGTCCCATGTCGACGTGACGTGAGAAGGCGTTGTCTAGAATTAGATTGTGTGCTACCTACATCTGCACGTACGAGTTTGTCTTTGAGGTTAGGAGCCCTCCTGCTACACATCAGGGCGGGAGATGTAAATGCGTCGATTGAGGGTATGCTCGTGTCAGGAGTGGCCAATGTTTACGAATACTCGAATGTACCTTAGACATCAAGGGATGATAGGTGTGTACAAACGGGACCCTTTCTTTCTTAGTAGTAGTAGGAGGTTGATCAGGTGGTGAAAGGGCACGAGCGACTTCGTCGTTGAGGAGTCTATCCGGATAGTTGCGCTCCCTGAATTTAAGTGATGTCTCTCTTAGGCGTGTTGCCAACAAATGTGGATCAGAGACGATTCTAGAAACTCGCGTGAACTGGGATCTAGGCAGACTGATTTTAGTAGATTTTGGATGACTGCTGGAGTACAGTAGAAGACTGTTACAGTCAGTGGGTTTTACATAAAGATCGGTAGATAGGTTGCCAGTCGAGTCCTTCAATACCTGAGTGTCTAAGAATGAGATGTTATTCGTATGGTAATGAATTGTAAATTGAAGATCCGGGTCGATCGAATTGAGGTAAGTATGAAAAGAAAGTAACGACGCCTGGGAGTCATCCCATATGAAGAAAATGTCGTCGATGTAGCGATGGTAACATTTGACATAATTCTTATACATGTCTGTGGGGTATACCCATTTCTGTTCAAATCTATGCATAAATGCATTAGCATAGGCAGGCGCTACGTTACTTCCCATCGCGGTGCCCCGTGTTTGTACATAGAATGTATCTTCGAAAAGAAAGAAATTTTCATGCAAGATTAGTGTCAGAAGTTCAATGCAGAAATTGATTGAATTTTGTGATAAATTAGATGTTGTTAGGAGTGACTCAGCAGCTTCTATACCTTTATTGTGGTCAATAGATGTGTATAAACTGTTGACATCTAATGTTACCAAGAGACTATTGGGTAGAGTGTTTTTGAAATTTTTGATCACTGTGAGGAAGTGACTGGTATCCAGTAGAAACGACTCCGTTGTTTTAACAAGAGGTGTTAAAATCTTCTCAAGGTAAACTGAGAGGGGTGACAGAATAGAGTCCGTGGACGCCACAATTGGTCTACCGGGGGGATTATGGAGGGATTTATGAATTTTGGGGAGAGTGTAGAAGACCGGAGTTATTGGATGAAGATTGGTAAGAAATTTAACCGTCTTCAGGTCTATTGTACCCCTATCCAGGTTGGTCTTAAGTAGGTTTTGGATTTTAGAGTGAATAAGGGAAGTAGGGTCTCTTGGTACAATTTTATAGGTTACAGTATCCGAGAGTTGTCGTTTGATCTCTCTAATATAAGAGGAGTGGTCCATGATGACCGTGGCGCCCCCTTTGTCAGCTGGTTTCACAACAATTGATTTGTTATTTTGTAGCGCCTTAAGTGATAGAGATTCAATAGGTGTTACATTATTATGAGTAGGGAAAAAACCAAGTTTTTGTTCGTGTATTAGTGTCTTGACATCCTGGTTAACAAATGAAACAAAAGTCTCTATAGCATGGAATGATAGAGGTGGGTTAAAGGAACTCAAATTCCTAAGACCCAACCTATCAATGGAGATCTCTGTAGCCAGGAGCTCTCCAGGTGAGGGAACTCTAGGTACAGGGGCATCCATATGTGTCCCGAAGTAGGTCTTGAGTCTTAGAGTTCGGAAAAATCGCTGGAGGTCCTTTTCCAACTGGAACGAGTCCCAGTTCGGGGTAGGACAAAATGAAAGTCCCTTTTGGAGTACCGATAATTCAGCGGGAGAGAGGGTGTAATTGGAGATGTTGATTACCGAGTTCGTTGTGGTTTTACCTGAGATCTCGTAGTCATTTTTCCGTTTCCTCGATCTTCTTGTCTTTCGTTGCGTGAAGACCCTCCTCTGCGTCCTCTCCCTAAAAAAGGCATCCTTGTGGAACCAGTTGAGGAGTCGCTTTCCGTTGAGGAGCCAAATTTGCGATGATATGGGCGGCGCCAGGTACTTGTACTGAAGGAGTCGTTCCATCTGTATACCTTGTTGTTGGTGTAGTCGTCGGTATCCCTCTGGAACTTTTGGCGCTTGCGGTCTTCCAGGAATTGTTGTTGCTCAGCGATGATCTTTTCAGTTTTGTCCTTAAGGTTGGACCAATCAGATGATGTAAGGGTGGAACTAAGTTGAGTTTCGATTGCTTTTATCTTTTCCTGGAAGACCGCAAGTGCCAAAAGATCCAGACTCCTTCAGTACAAGTACCTGGCGCCGCCCATATCATCGCAAATTTGGCTCCTCAACGGAAAGCGACTCCTCAACTGGTTCCACAAGGACACATATGGATGCCCCTGTACCTAGAGTTCCCTCACCTGGAGAGCTCCTGGCTACAGAGATCTCCATTGATAGGTTGGGTCTTAGGAATTTGAGTTCCTTTAACCCACCTCTATCATTCCATGCTATAGAGACTTTTGTTTCATTTGTTAACCAGGATGTCAAGACACTAATACACGAACAAAAACTTGGTTTTTTCCCTACTCATAATAATGTAACACCTATTGAATCTCTATCACTTAAGGCGCTACAAAATAACAAATCAATTGTTGTGAAACCAGCTGACAAAGGGGGCGCCACGGTCATCATGGACCACTCCTCTTATATTAGAGAGATCAAACGACAACTCTCGGATACTGTAACCTATAAAATTGTACCAAGAGACCCTACTTCCCTTATTCACTCTAAAATCCAAAACCTACTTAAGACCAACCTGGATAGGGGTACAATAGACCTGAAGACGGTTAAATTTCTTACCAATCTTCATCCAATAACTCCGGTCTTCTACACTCTCCCCAAAATTCATAAATCCCTCCATAATCCCCCCGGTAGACCAATTGTGGCGTCCACGGACTCTATTCTGTCACCCTCTCAGTTTACCTTGAGAAGATTTTAACACCTCTTGTTAAAACAACGGAGTCGTTTCTACTGGATACCAGTCACTTCCTCACAGTGATCAAAAATTTCAAAAACACTCTACCCAATAGTCTCCTGGTAACATTAGATGTCAACAGTTTATACACATCTATTGACCACAATAAAGGTATAGAAGCTGCTGAGTCACTCCTAACAACATCTAATTTATCACAAAATTCAATCAATTTCTGCATTGAACTTCTGACACTAATCTTGCATGAAAATTTCTTTCTTTTCGAAGATACATTCTATGTACAAACACGGGGCACCGCGATGGGAAGTAACGTAGCGCCTGCCTATGCTAATGCATTTATGCATAGATTTGAACAGAAATGGGTATACCCCACAGACATGTATAAGAATTATGTCAAATGTTACCATCGCTACATCGACGACATTTTCTTCATATGGGATGACTCCCAGGCGTCGTTACTTTCTTTTCATACTTACCTCAATTCGATCGACCCGGATCTTCAATTTACAATTCATTACCATACGAATAACATCTCATTCTTAGACACTCAGGTATTGAAGGACTCGACTGGCAACCTATCTACCGATCTTTATGTAAAACCCACTGACTGTAACAGTCTTCTACTGTACTCCAGCAGTCATCCAAAATCTACTAAAATCAGTCTGCCTAGATCCCAGTTCACGCGAGTTTCTAGAATCGTCTCTGATCCACATTTATTGGCAACACGCCTAAGAGAGACATCACTTAAATTCAGGGAGCGCAACTATCCGGATAGACTCCTCAACGACGAAGTCGCTCGTGCCCTTTCACCACCTGATCAACCTCCTACTACTACTAAGAAAGAAAGGGTCCCGTTTGTACACACCTATCATCCCTTGATGTCTAAGGTACATTCGAGTATTCGTAAACATTGGCCACTCCTGACACGAGCATACCCCTCAATCGACGCATTTACATCTCCCGCCCTGATGTGTAGCAGGAGGGCTCCTAACCTCAAAGACAAACTCGTACGTGCAGATGTAGGTAGCACACAATCTAATTCTAGACAACGCCTTCTCACGTCACGTCGACATGGGACTTTCCCCTGTCTAAACTGTGCATCGTGCTCTAACGTTATTAAAACGGACAACATCACCCACCCACGGACAGGCAAATCATACCCTATCAAAGGTTATTTCACATGTGATTCCAACAATGTAATATATGTGATCAAATGCCCGTGTGGTCTTTTGTATGTGGGCGAGACTACACAACATGTACGAGACAGGATAGCTAGTCACAAATCGACTATACGCACTAACAAAACTTGGCTACCTCTACCTGAGCATTTCGCTAAATTCAAACATACTATAGCTCAACTGAAATTTCAGGTAGTTGAACAAGTACGGAGACCAAGAAGAGGTGGAGACTATATCAGGCGTCTAAAACTTAGAGAAACATACTGGATTCACAGATTAGATACATTATCCCCTAGAGGTCTAAATAGGGAGATCAATTGGCTGATTTAATAATCTCTTTATCTCATTTTTTCCAGACCCGTTGAATACTTATCTCTACTGGTAAGTCGGATCTCTATTCCCATTTTGTGCTCCCTTTTTTATTTTTATTTTTATTTTATCTTTATTTTTACTCAATTTTTAACTTTCATTTTTTATTTTTCATTATTTTTATTTTTTTATTTTTTCCTTTTTTATTTTTCATCTTTTTTTCTACTTTTACTTTTTCTACTTTTATTCTTTAGTATTCATCTCATTCAGTTTCATTTTTTGCTTTTTCATTCTTTTTGCTCCTTTTTTAAAAAATTTTTTTATATATTTTCATTGCTTCATTATTCAATTTTTTATTTTCTATTTCTATTTTTATCTTTTATTTTTTATTTTTTATTTTTTATTTTCATAACTTGCTTTTCGTATGGCAGTTTACTTTCATTTAGTTTTACACTTTTTTCTTTTTTATTTCTTTGATCTCTCATTTTCTATACAAATTCCTATTTTCAGCTTCTCCTTCCCTTTTCTCTAATTGATTTCCATCTAATTTCTTCTTCTTCTCCCTCCTTCTGCCACACCTTCTCCCTACCACTCGATAATCACTGCAATCTCTCCTCCTCTTATGAACGCCCTTAGTGCCTTTGCCAGTATCAAAGATGGCGATTCAAGCACCTCTGCGCAGGCGCAATGACACTTGGCATCCCACAGCGTTACTTCCGGTCCGGAACCACGTACTTCCGGTCCGGCGGTACACGCCGTCTTCATTTAAAGCAGGCTGTTTCCCACCCCACACACAGCCGCTGTAAGCAGCCGTGGCAGGGCGCGGGAGCGCCGCCATTCAGAGCCTCATATTGTCTCCAGGTAAAGGACCATACTGTCTCTGCATAAGCCTCTGTTTGAATACTCTCTGACGCAAATTATGATTGGGGGTCTAACTAGCACTATGGTTTTTCTGTTAATCAGCTACCTGTCGCATACACATGATCAGATGATACAGGTAATCTCACCATGACCTCCCTATCATTCCTACAGGGTACAATTATGCTATATGAGATTTACCGTTTAAGATGTGTCCACACCTTTCATTTTAGTACTGCATTTCCATTACAACGTCTGACGTTTTTCTCTGTGCCAAGTGCCCACACTAAGTACTACCCACCATTCAGGTACTTATTCTCTCTAAACTTACTCTTGTGGAACTGGAGTTGTTACTATGCTTTCATGTGTTCATTAATAAATAATACCTAATAAACTCATATAGTAGAAAACTGTCAATATATATCTGGTACTTCTCAGCTCTTCAGTCCATACATCATTGTATATATTGTAAATATATGTATATATTTGTGTGTATCTTGTTTATTCTCCTTTTTTTATTATTATTAATTTCTCTATGTCTATATTTTTCATTACTCTGCATATACTTACCCCATTTTTCTCTCCATTTTCTCTAGTAACCCATGACTAAGACCCGGGATGGGTCGAAACGTGGGTATATATGAATGTAGGGTTTTTTTTGCTATAACTATACGGCACTTACGTTTTGGCACCGATTCTACAATTTGAGCACAAATAAATTATTTTTTGGCAAAGTCTAACTCTTTAGTGTGCGTGAATTCTATACGTCTATATTGTCTGGCCCTATAGGGACCACATTCACCTGCACCCCTCTACATATCTCTGACCTTGAGTGCACACCCATTATCGTTATTATAGCTATAGTATCTGTGGTGTCTCTTGCACCGGTCCACCAGATGTCGAATTTTGATACATTTGCATATGATGCTACAACCAGTTCTGAAATTCTTTCGCAAGTCTCTAAAGCAAACGATTTCTTACGACTCCTGCACAAGAGTTAAGAACGCGGGATTACGAGAAGGAGAGGCGGAAACTATTATCTTTTGACCTACACTGCATTACTCTAGCTGAGTACCACAAGCAGGAAAGATCCCTAGGGTCTCAGATGTAATCTAAGACCCACACTTTTTAGGGAAAACGAAGAGTTCTGTACCAAATTTAGACAAATCCTTAACAATGTTCACTTGACATAATAATTCTAACAGTTGAATATTTGCAGAAAGACATCATCGAACAAAGGAAAAGATAAAAGCAATCGAAACTCAACTTAGTTCACCCTTACACATCTGATTGGTCCAACTTAAGGACAAAACTGAAAGATCATCGCTGAGCAACAACAATTCCTGGAAGACCGCAAGCGCCAAAGTTCCAGAGGGATACGACGACTACACAACAACAAGGTATACAGATGGAACGACTCCTTCAGTGCAAGTACCTGGCGCGCCCATATCATCGCAAATTTGGCTCCTCAACGGAAAGCGACTCCTCAACTGGTTCCACAAGGATGCCTTTTTAGGGAGAGGACGCAGAGGAGGGTCTTCACGCAACGAAGACAAGAAGATCGAGGAAACGGAAAAATGACTACGAGATCTCAGGTAAAACCACAACGAACTCGGTAATCAACATCTCCAATTACACCCTCTCTCCCGCTGAATTATCGGTACTCCAAAAGGGACTTTCATTTTGTCCTACCCGAACTGGGACTCGTTCCAGTTGGAAAAGGACCTCCAGCATTTTTCCGAACTCTAAGACTCAAGACCTACTTCGGGACACATATGGATGCCCCTGTACCTAGAGTTCCCTCACCTGGAGAGCTCCTGGCTACAGAGATCTCCATTGATAGGTTGGGTCTTAGGAATTTGAGTTCCTTTAACCCACCTCTATCATTCCATGCTATAGAGACTTTTGTTTCATTTGTTAACCAGGATGTCAAGACACTAATACACGAACAAAAACTTGGTTTTTTCCCTACTCATAATAATGTAACACCTATTGAATCTCTAGCACTTAAGGCGCTACAAAATAACAAATCAATTGTTGTGAAACCAGCTGACAAAGGGGGCGCCACGGTCATCATGGACCACATCCTCTTATATTAGAGAGATCAAACGACAACTCTCGGATACTGTAACCTATAAAATTGTACCAAGAGACCCTACTTCCCTTATTCACTCTAAAATCCAAAACCTACTTAAGACCAACCTGGATAGGGGTACAATAGACCTGAAGACGGTTAAATTTCTTACCAATCTTCATCCAATAACTCCGGTCTTCTACACTCTCCCCAAAATTCATAAATCCCTCCATAATCCCCCGGTAGACCAATTGTGGCGTCCACGGACTCTATTCTGTCACCCCTCTCAGTTTACCTTGAGAAGATTTTAACACCTCTTGTTAAAACAACGGAGTCGTTTCTACTGGATACCAGTCACTTCCTCACAGTGATCAAAAATTTCAAAAACACTCTACCCAATAGTCTCTTGGTAACATTAGATGTCAACAGTTTATACACATCTATTGACCACAATAAAGGTATAGAAGCTGCTGAGTCACTCCTAACAACATCTAATTTATCACAAAATTCAATCAATTTCTGCATTGAACTTCTGACACTAATCTTGCATGAAAATTTCTTTCTTTTCGAAGATACATTCTATGTACAAACACGGGGCACCGCGATGGGAAGTAACGTAGCGCCTGCCTATGCAATGCATTTATGCATAGATTTGAACAGAAATGGGTATACCCCACAGACATGTATAAGAATTATGTCAAATGTTACCATCGCTACATCGACGACATTTTCTTCATATGGGATGACTCCCAGGCGTCGTTACTTTCTTTTCATACTTACCTCAATTCGATCGACCCGGATCTTCAATTTACAATTCATTACCATACGAATAACATCTCATTCTTAGACACTCAGGTATTGAAGGACTCGACTGGCAACCTATCTACCGATCTTTATGTAAAACCCACTGACTGTAACAGTCTTCTACTGTACTCCAGCAGTCATCCAAAATCTACTAAAATCAGTCTGCCTAGATCCCAGTTCACGCGAGTTTCTAGAATCGTCTCTGATCCACATTTGTTGGCAACACGCCTAAGAGAGACATCACTTAAATTCAGGGAGCGCAACTATCCGGATAGACTCCTCAACGACGAAGTCGCTCGTGCCCTTTCACCACCTGATCAACCTCCTACTACTACTAAGAAAGAAAGGGTCCCGTTTGTACACACCTATCATCCCTTGATGTCTAAGGTACATTCGAGTATTCGTAAACATTGGCCACTCCTGACACGAGCATACCCCTCAATCGACGCATTTACATCTCCCGCCCTGATGTGTAGCAGGAGGGCTCCTAACCTCAAAGACAAACTCGTACGTGCAGATGTAGGTAGCACACAATCTAATTCTAGACAACGCCTTCTCACGTCACGTCGACATGGGACTTTCCCCTGTCTAAACTGTGCATCGTGCTCTAACGTTATTAAAACGGACAACATCACCCACCCACGGACAGGCAAATCATACCCTATCAAAGGTTATTTCACATGTGATTCCAACAATGTAATATATGTGATCAAATGCCCGTGTGGTCTTTTGTATGTGGGCGAGACTACACAACATGTACGAGACAGGATAGCTAGTCACAAATCGACTATACGCACTAACAAAACTTGGCTACCTCTACCTGAGCATTTCGCTGAATTCAAACATACTATAGCTCAACTGAAATTTCAGGTAGTTGAACAAGTACGGAGACCAAGAAGAGGTGGAGACTATATCAGGCGTCTAAAACTTAGAGAAACATACTGGATTCACAGATTAGATACATTATCCCCTAGAGGTCTAAATAGGGAGATCAATTGGCTGATTTAATAATCTCTTTATCTCATTTTTTCCAGACCCGTTGAATACTTATCTCTACTGGTAAGTCGGATCTCTATTCCCATTTTGTGCTCCCTTTTTTATTTTTATTTTTATTTTATCTTTATTTTTACTCCATTTTTAACTTTCATTTTTTATTTTTCATTATTTTTATTTTTTTATTTTTTCCTTTTTTATTTTTCATCTTTTTTTCTACTTTTATTTTTTCTACTTTTATTCTTTAGTATTCATCTCATTCAGTTTCATTTTTTGCTTTTTCATTCTTTTTGCTCCTTTTTTAAAAATTTTTTTATATATTTTCATTGCTTCATTATTCAATTTTTTATTTTCTATTTTCTATTTTTATCTTTTATTTTTTATTTTTTATTTTTTATTTTTCATAACTTGCTTTTCGTATGGCAGTTTACTTTCATTTAGTTTTACACTTTTTTCTTTTTTATTTCTTTGATCTCTCATTTTCTATACAAATTCCTATTTTCAGCTTCTCCTTCCCTTTTCTCTAATTGATTTCCATCTAATTTCTTCCTTCTTCTCCCTCCTTCTGCCACACCTTCTCCCTACCACTCGATAATCACTGCAATCTCTCCTCCTCTTATGAACGCCCTTAGTGCCTTTGCCAGTATCAAAGATGGCGATTCAAGCACCTCTGCGCAGGCGCAATGACACTTGGCATCCCACAGCGTTACTTCCGGTCCGGAACCACGTACTTCCGGTCCGGCGGTACACGCCGTCTTCATTTAAAGCAGGCTGTTTCCCACCCCACACACAGCCGCTGTAAGCAGCCGTGGCAGGGCGCGGGAGCGCCGCCATTCAGAGCCTCATATTGTCTCCAGGTAAAGGACCATACTGTCTCTGCATAAGCCTCTGTTTGAATACTCTCTGACGCAAATTATGATTGGGGGTCTAACTAGCACTATGGTTTTTCTGTTAATCAGCTACCTGTCGCATACACATGATCAGATGATACAGGTAATCTCACCATGACCTCCCTATCATTCCTACAGGGTACAATTATGCTATATGAGATTTACCGTTTAAGATGTGTCCACACCTTTCATTTTAGTACTGCATTTCCATTACAACGTCTGACGTTTTTCTCTGTGCCAAGTGCCCACACTAAGTACTACCCACCATTCAGGTACTTATTCTCTCTAAACTTACTCTTGTGGAACTGGAGTTGTTACTATGCTTTCATGTGTTCATTAATAAATAATACCTATATAAACTCATATAGTAGAAAACTGTCAATATATATCTGGTACTTCTCAGCTCTTCAGTCCATACATCATTGTATATATTGTAAATATATGTATATATTTGTGTGTATCTTGTTTATTCTCCTTTTTTTATTATTATTAATTTCTCTATGTCTATATTTTTCATTACTCTGCATATACTTACCCAATTTTTCTCTCCATTTTCTCTAGTAACCCATGACTAAGACCCGGGATGGGTCGAAACGTCGGGTATATATGAATGTAGGGGTTTTTTTGCTATAACTATACGGCATTTACGTTTTGGCACCCGATTCTACAATTTGAGCACAAATAAATTATTTTTTGGCAAAGTCTAACTCTTTAGTGTGCGGTGAATTCTATACGTCCACAATTTGGGATTGGCTCCCTTCTTGGTGAGGGCTACCAAGGGAGCTGCCAAAGTGGAGAAGTGGGGAATGAATTGGCGATAGTAATTAATGAACCCCATAAAGCGCTGCACCGCTTTAAGAGAATGGGGTTCTTGCCAATCCATCACAGCCTGTAGTTTGGCAGGATCCATAGCCAATCCCTGGGCGGAGATGATATAGCCCAAGAAAGGTAAAGACTCCTGCTCAAACATGCATTTCTCCAACTTTGCATAGAGGGAGTTCGCCTGTAACAGGTCGAAGACTTTGCAGACATCCCTCCGGTGAGAGTCAATATCTGGAGAAAAGATGAGAATATCATCCAGATAGCCTACTACAGAGGTGGAAAGCATATCCCAGAAGATATCATTGACAAAGTCTTGTAAAACGGCTGGGGCATTACAGAGGCCGAAGGGCATCATCAGGTATTCATAATGCCCATCCCTGGTATTAAAAGCCGTCTTCCATTCGTCCCCCTCACGGATGCAAATCAGGTTATAAGTACCACGCAGATCTAATTTAGTAAATACCCTTGCTCACCGGAGCCTATCAAAGAGCTCAGAGATCAGGGGCAACGGGTACTTATTCTTAACGGTGATGGCGTTAAGACCTCTGTAATCTATACACGGACGTAATTCTCCACTCTTCTTCTGCACGAAGAAGAACCCCGCTCCTGCTGGTGACACCGACTTCCTAATGAACCCTCTTGCCAGATTCTCCTGGATATATTGAGACATAGCCTCCGTCTCAGGAAGAGAGAGGGGATAGACCCTTCCCCGAGGATGTTCTGCTCCAGGCAAGAGGTCAATAGGACAGTCGTAAGGACGATGGGGCGGCAGAGTCTCCGCAGCCTTTTTAGAGAACACGTCTGCATATGACTGATAGCACTTGGGAAGAGGAGAAAGATCTGTGGGTATCTCTGTAGTGGTAACCTGAATGCACTCCCTGACACATCTGTCCTTACATGACTCACTCCAACCCAGTATCCTACCGGAGGTCCACTCAATATGACGGGAGTGGGAACGGAGCCAGGGTACTCCCAGTAGGATTTCATCTATTCCCTCGGGAAGTACGAGAAGGGAAATAATTTCCTGATGGGAAGGGAGTACACACAAAGTAAGAAGGACAGTCTGATGTGTAATTGGTGAGGGCAATGTCAACCCATTCACTACCCGGACAGTCACTGGTTTGTCGAGCGCTACCAGATGTATTGCGTGGCAACGAGCAAAGGTGGATGACATGAAATTCCCCTCTGCTCCTGAGTCCACACAAAGCTCGACTGTAAGTGTGGAAGAGTCCACAGTGACTGTCCCTTTAAATGTCATCTTGGAGGAAAATGCCGCTGTCTCTAGTGAACCTCCTCCCAGGGCCACTAGACGTGATCACTTCCCCGATCGCTGTGGACATTTGTTGGCATAGTGTCCTATCTGCTGACAAAGGTTACAGACCACAGATACTCGGGCGACTCGAGACTTAGGTCCTGCACGAGGAACCTCAGTGGCCTTTTGGGGTTCGGACGCCAGATCGGGGGATTTGAGAGGTGTGGCAAAGGTGGGAGCCAGCTGAATCCTCTGCCTACACTGGGCCCGCTCCAACCTCCGCTCGTGAAAACGGAGGTCGATGCGGGTAGATATGGAGATAAGCTTCTCCAGTGTGGCGGGAATCTCCATGGTAGCCAAAGCGTCTTTAATATGGTCAGCCAGTCTTCTCCAGTAGACTGGAATGAGAACTTTATCCGACCAGTCTAGCTCTGAGGCCAGAGTCCGAAACTGGACGGAAAACTGACTGACCAAAGACGAACCCTGTGCCAATGCCAGCAGTTGTAGCGCCGTATCGTGGGTGACCTGAGGTCCTAAAAATACCTTTTTAAGAGCCTCCAGGAAACGAGGAGCACTCCGCTCCACACGATCGTCGCGCTCACACAGCGGCGTTGCCCACTCCAACGCTCTGCCCGAGAGTAGAGACAGTACAAAACCCACTTGTGCCCGATCCGTGGGGAAACGTGCAGCCAGAAGCTCGAGCTGTATAGAGCACTGACTCACGAATCCCCGAGATTGCTTGCTGTCATCGGCAAACTTGTTAGGAAGCGGGAGGTGGGATAATGTAGGGGCAGAGGACAAACTGGCTGCAGCCACGCTAACAGCCTGAACAGCGACTGCGGTAACATCCACAGCTGAGGTTGTGCGCTCAAGAGCCGCCAACCTACCCTCCTGCTGCTGGATCTACTGCGGTAGACGCTGGACATCCGCCATTTTACTAGCCAGACCCTGGCGCTAATATTTGTTAGGGTCTGCGGAACGCACCAAATATATGATGTAAAGAGGTGCGTTCGAAGCCCGGGGTCCACCGTGCAGGCGGAGCCTGCTGCTAGTAAAATGGCGCAAGAAGCGAACTCTGTTATCCCGCAGAGTCGCCAAAATAAACGCCGTAACGCGCTGTGGCAATATGTGCGAACTCTGTTATTCCACAGAGCCACTAGAAGGAGTGCCGCAGCGCTATATGGCGATGTGTGCAAACTCACTTAACACCACTGAGTCGCAAAATAAACACGCTAGGGCGCTGTCTAGCGTTGAAAGCGAAACCTGTTACGTCACAGAGCCACTGAGACAAACTTCTGTGTCCTGTCAGGCACCCAGGTACACAGTTGACTGCTAAGCGAACATAGAACGTGATCATGCACTAATGTCCTCGCGGGAGACACCCGCAATCTATGGCGTCTGAACGCCAGGCCCTGAATACGGCAATCAAACTCCTCACCGGTTATGCCGGTAATCTAGGGCATCTAGGACACCGACCCTGACCAGCTAGCATACCAAACTCCTCACCGATTAAGTCGATATTCTAGGGGCTTATTTCAGCCGGGCCCTAACCACACTGGCGCAAAGCATATGACGATTGATATTAGCGCATGGCGGCCCAGCCATGCCACCCTTTTATAGCAACAGCTACAGCACCTGCCAGAAACAAGGACCAATGAGAAACTGTTCCAAAACACATGCAGTTTCAGGACCTTCCTGGCGGACCAATAGGAGCTGCTGCAGTACCTGAACATGTGACCCCTAATCTCCAATGAGAGATCTTACCCTGGGCATGCTCAGAAGGGGAAACGCAGGACTTCGTCCCAAAGACGTCTGCTCCAGCACTGGCTATAATAGCAGATACAGGAGAGGCAGCAGTAAGTCTCTGCACAGTACTGGAATGGGCAAGACGCTGG
Organism: Oophaga sylvatica; assembly: GCA_033576555.1. NCBI lineage: Eukaryota > Metazoa > Chordata > Amphibia > Anura > Dendrobatidae > Oophaga > Oophaga sylvatica. Next base: position 396,834,627 of record JARQOD010000002.1, read on the forward strand.
GACCGACGTCTTTGCTGAGCAGGCTCCACTGTGGCCGGAGATGAATGGGGGATCGCAGCGGTACTGGTTTGAGACTCTGCTTGTGCAGCAGCGGGAGCTCGAACCCTAACAGTGGTACTCATTGTATTAGGCCATCTATACAAAGCTCCACCAGCCTTAAAAAAAAAAAAAGTTCTATCTGCATGTTGCTTGGACAATAATTTTGGGCATAGTAACAGTCTGTGGTACTCATTGTATTACGTCATCTCTACAAATACTCACCAGCCTTAAAAAAAAAAAAAAATCTATCTGCATGTTGCTTGGACAATAATTTTGGGCATAGTAGCAGTCTGTGGTACTCATTGTATTAGGCCATCTCTACAATGCTCCACCAGCCTTAAAAAAAAAAAATTATTTCTGCATGTTCCTTGGACAATAATTTGGGCATGGTAGCAGTCTGTGGTACTCATTGTATTAGGCCATCTATACAAAGCTCCACCAGCCTTAAAAAGCAAACAAAAAATTCTATCTGCATGTTGCTTGGACAATAATTTTGGGCATAGTAGCAGTCTGTGGTACTCATTGTATTACGCCATCTCTACAAAGCTCCACCAGCCTTAAAAAACAAATTCTATCTGCATGTTGCTTGGACAATAATTTTGGGCATAGTAGCAGTTTGTGGTGCTCATTGTATTAGGCCATCTATACAAAGTTCCACCAGCCTTAAAAAAAAAAAAAAAAAAAATTCTATCTGCCTGTTGCTTGGACAATAATTTTGGGCATAGTAGCAGACTGTGGTACTCATTGTATTAGGCCATCTCTACAAAGCTCCACCAGCCTTAAAAAACAAAAAAAAATCTATCTGCATGTTGCTTGGACAATAATTTGGGCATAGTAGCAGTCTGTGGTGCTCATTGTATTAGGCCATCTATGCAAAGCTCCACCAGCCTTAAAAAAAAAAAAAAAAAATCTATCTGCATGTTGCTTGGACTATAATTTTGGGCATAGTAGTAGTCTGTGGTACTCATTGTATTAGGCCATCTCTACAAAGCTCCACCAGTATTAAAAAAAAAAAAAAAAAAAATCTATCTGCATGTTGCTTGGACAATAATTTTGGGCATAGTAGTAGTCTGTGGTACTCATTGTATTAGGCCATCTCTACAAAGCTCCATCAGCCTTAAAAAAAAAAAAAAATCTATCTGCATGTTGCTTGGACAATAATTTTGGGCATAGTAGTAGTCTGTGGTACTCATTGTATTAGGCCATCTCTACAAAGCTCCATCAGCCTTAAAAAAAAAAAAAAAATCTATCTGCATGTTGCTTGGACAATAATTTTGGGCATAGTAGCAGTCTGTGGTACTCATTGTATTAGGCCATCGATGCAAAGCTCCACCAGCCTTAAAAACAAAAAAAATTCTATCTGCATGTTGCTTGGACAAAAATTTTGGGCATAGTAGCAGTCTGTGGTACTCATTGTATTAGGCCATCTCTACAAAGCTCCACCAGCCTTAAAAAAAAAAAATTCTTTCTGCATGTTGCTTGGACAATAATTTTGGGCATAGTAGCAGTTTGTGGTACTCATTGTATTTAGGCCATCTCTACAAAGCTCCACCAGCCTTAAAAAAAAAAAATTCTATCTGCATGTTGCTTGGACAATAATTTTGGGCATAGTAGCAGTCTGTGGTACTCATTGTATTAGGCCATCTCTACAAAGCTCCACCAGCCTTAAAAAAAAAAAAAAATCTGCATGTTGCTTGGACAATAATTTGGGCATAGTAGCAGTCTGTGGTACTCATTGTATTAGGCCATCTATACAAAGCTGGTGGAGCCTTAGAAAACAAAAAAAAATTCTATCTGCATGTTGCTTGGACAATAATTTTGGGCATAGTAGCAGTCTGTGGTACTCATTGTATTAGGCCATCTATACAAAGCTCCACCCGCGTTACTAAGAATTTTTTGCAGCCATCGTTTTTTGTGGAAACAACTCCACAGTTGTCAATTAGGTAACCACCAAAATGAGTGGCAAAAGGCTAGCTGCTGGAGGAAAGGGGAATAGGCGTGTTGTGAAGGGAAAAAAAATGTTGTGTCCGTGGGGTAGGTGTTAAAGCAACAGTAACATCTGCAGAAGAAAGACCATCTTCCAGCCAAACTAAGATGTCTACTTCTTTTAGTGGACAATGTGGTATGATCCCTTTCTTACGGGCACGCCCATCGCTACAAATTCCAGATGAGGCACAAAAAAATAAGGTGCTTCAACAGATATCAAGTGCTCCTTTACCTCAACTTCAACAACACAAAAACTCCAGTCCTCAGAGGTGTCACCCCAATCGCACTTGCTTCCTCACAGCTCCCAAGTCTCCAACTGCCCGTCTGAGTATGGGGTAGAACAGATGGTTGAGTCAGCAGAGCTGTTTACTCATACTATAGCCTGGGAATCAGAGGTCGTCTCCACAGCTTCTGTGAATCCAGACGAGGAAATGATCTGCACTGATGCCCAGAATGTTAATGAGTCTGATCCAGGACCAGATGAAGAAGGTTCTGAGCATTATATAGACCCTCGTTCCCAAACTGTAACTCCTGTTGGTGGAGACAATGAGGAAGACGATGATGAGACTCAATATCAGATGTGAGCGACAACTTGAGTTTTGTGTCAGGGCAGGAAGAGGTTGGCTCTGAGGAAGATGGGGGTGAGAACACCCAGGGTGATGATGATGAGGTTGTAGATCCCACTTACTGTCAACCCACAGTGAGACAGTCGATGAGGTCAGCAGAGGAGGTGGAGGAGGATTCGAGTGACGGCGAAGTCAGGGTGCGCCTTCCTGGACAGAGACGTAGTACTGGAAGCACGTCACCAACTGCATCCTCAACCACAACTCTGCCTCTGACCACAAGTCAAGGTGGCTCTTCAGGTCGCATGGGTTCTAAGCCTTGCATAGCCTGGACATTTTTTAGCATCGATAAGGATGACCCAACTCGTGTTATCTGTAACATTTGTGACCAAAAGCTAAGTAGAGGCCAAAAAATCCATAGTTTGAGTACTTCATGCATGAACCGTCACATGGATATGAAGCATAAGTTGCAGTGGCAAGCTCACTGTGCTACATTGCGGCCTAGCGGGCCGGCCCAACCACCGTCTGCCCCATCTTGTGCATCCACGACCGTGGCCTCTTCATCCTCTGTGACTGGGGGGACAGCAGTCAGACCTGTTTTGAGACTCAGACCTGGCACCTCTTTACCAGCAACAGCCATTCAGATTGGCAGGTTATCAGTTCATTTGGAAGTGGAAACACCAGCTGGTGTTGAGCGCTCTCCGACATCGAGAGCACCACCTTTGGATCAAGGCAACCTAACTTTTGCGCCTGCATCTTCCTCACAGACCGTCAGTTGTCCGGGGACACCCTACTCAACCCCGTCTACGCACAACAGCCAGCCCTCGGTCACTCAGATGTGGACAAGTAAAAGACCATTTCCTCCTAGCCATGAGAAAGCTAAGAGGTTGAATTTCACCATCTGCAAGCGCTTGGCTACAGAAATGCTGCCTTTCCGCCTTGTTGACACAGAGGATTTTCGAGCCCTTATGTCCGTCGCAGTGCCCTAGTACAAAATGCCCAGTCGGCACTACTTCTCAAAGAAAGGTGTGCCTGCGCTCCACCAGCATGTCGCACACAACATCACTGCTTCTTTGAGAAACTTAGTGTGTGACAGGGTGCATTTCACCACAGACACTTGGACGAGTAGGCATGGACAGGGGTGTGACATGTCGTTGACTGGGCACTGGGTAACTATGGCAACAGCAGGACAAGGGGCTGCTGTCCAAGTGTTGCCGTCCCCACGAGTTGTGCGTCAATCCTCTTTATCTCGAAGTTCCTCCAATGCTTCTGCCTCCTCAACCTCCTCTCGGTCCTCCACCTGCACCCAAAGACTGTCTGGTCATGCCACGGGCTTTCTAACTGCGCAGAAGGGATCCAGCAGCACACCTCCTTGCTATGCTGGCAGAAGGGCTCAACGTAATCAGGCAGTTTTTACGTTGAAATGTCTGGGAAATGTGAGTCACACAGCTAAGGAGTTGTGGTCAGTTCTGGAGAACCAGTTTCTTGAATGGTTGTCTTCACTGGACCTGCAACCAGGGAAGGCCGTGTGCGACAATGCCCCAAACCTGGGTGCGGCCCTTCGCCGGGGCAATGTCACACACGTGCCTTGTATGGCTCACGTGTTGAACCTGGTTGTCCAGCAATTTTTAGCCCACTATCCCGGACTACATGGCCTTCTGCAGAGGGCACGGTTGCTGTGTGCTCACTTCCGCCGTTCGCATCCCACAGCTCAGCGACTTACATCTCTACAGAAGTCATTGGGCCTGCCACTTCACCAGCTAAAATGCGATGTGCCAACACGGTGGAATTCAACTCTGCACATGTTGCAGCGACTGTGGCAGCACCGACAAGCCCTGGTGCAATACGTTCTGAATTATAGCCTGGGCCAACGAGATCCAGAGGTGGGGCAAATCACGCTGGAGGAGTGGTCTCAGATCAGGGACCTATGCACCCTTCTGCACAGTTTTGAAATGGCCACGAAGATGTTTAGTACTGACGATGCCATTATCAGCATGACTATTCCGGTGATTTACATGCTGGAGCAGACGTTAAACAGAATTCAGAGTCAGGTGGTGGAACAAGAGGAGGTGGAGGAAGTAGAGGAGGAGGAGTTGTATGCGGAAGGACTAACATCTGCAAGGTCCAGACGGTCGGCAGCACCAAGGCGGCTGGCAAGGGGGGTGGGGGAGAGGGATTTACCAGGGCGCATGGTAGCAGCCAAACTAGTGAGAAAGGTGCAGGAGCCCAGGAAGAAGTGGATGACGAACTGGCGATGGGCATGGAAGACTCATCAGATGAGGGAGACCTTGATCACATTTCTGTTGTGCGAGGTTGGGGGGAGAGGGCAGAGGATGGAAGCATGAGATGTACCTCGCCACCAACACAACAGGGACTTGGTGCTCCCGGATGCGCAAGACACATGAGTGCCTTCTTGCTGCACTACCTGCAACATGACCCTCGAATTGTCAGAATTCAAAATAATCCTGACTACTGGGTAGCCACACTGTTAGATCCCCGGTACAAAAGTAAATTTGCCTAAATAATTCCAGCCATAGACAGGGATTCACGCATGCAGGAGTATCAGCAGAGACTGTTGCAGAATCTTACATGTGCTTTTCCACAAAACACCAGTGGTGCACGTAGTGAATCTCACAGTTCTAACTTGCCAAACGTGGGACTGTCGAGTGTTCAGCTCTCAAACTGTAACAGAAACACAGTATCTGCTGGTGTTCACAGCAATTTTGCAGAATCCTTTCACCAGTTTTTTAGCCCATCCTTTGCAAGGCCACAGGAGACAAGAAGTCAGACACATAGTCAATGCCTAGAGACGATGGTACAGGAGTATCTCCAACTGAACATCGAAGCCATGACTGTGTCACTGGACCCTTGCTTTTTTGGGCTTCCAATCTGGATAAATAGCTGGAGCTCGCCACTCACGCCTTGGAGATCTTGTCATGCCCCGCAGCCAGCATTCTCTCTGAACGTGTGTTCAGAGCTGCTGGTGGTGTGCTGACGCACGCGGCTGTCCACTGAGAATGTAGACAGACTCACGTTCATAAAGATGAACAAATCATGGATCCGCAAGGACTTTTCTACCCCTGTGTCATCTTGGGGAGAGTAAAAGCTTGAGGATTTGGTAAAATCACCTCACCAAACGATTTAAGCTTTAAAATTGCTAATAATTTGTAGCTGCATCTAGGCCGGGAAATAATTTTGAGCCTGTAGCAGTGTGTTTTACTCATTCTAATAGGCCATCTATACTAAGCTCCACCAGCTTTCAAATTAATTATTATTTGTAGCTGCATCTTGGCTGTAGAATAATTTTGGGCCTGTAGCTGTTAAGGTTCAAGTTTCTGCTGCTGCACAATGGGAGTCTTGAACAAGTCCCACTGCAGTTCCCCATTCATCTCCGGCCGCAGTGGAGCCTGCTCAGCAGAGACCTCGGTCCCAGCGTCTTGCCCATTCCAGTACTGTGCAGAGACTTGCTGCTGCCTCTCCTGGATCTGCTATTATAGCCAGTGCTGGAGCAGACGTCTTTGGGACGAAGTCCTGCGTCTCCCCTTCTGAGCATGCCCAGGGTAAGATATCTCATTGGAGATCAGGGGTCACATGTTCAGGTACTGCAGCAGCTCCTATTGGTCCGCCAGGAAGGTCCTGAAACTACATGTGTTTGGAACAGTTTCTCATTGGTCCTTGTTTCTGGCAGGTGCTGTAGCTGTTGCTATAAAAGGGTGGCATGGCTGGGCCGCCATGCGCTAATATCAATCGTTATATGCTTAGCGCCAGTGTGGTCATGCGTGTGTGTGGTTAGGGCCCGGCTGAAATAAGCCCCTAGAATACCGACTTAATCGGTGAGGAGTTTGGTATGCTAGCTGGTCAGGGTCGGTGTCCTAGATGCCCTAGATTGCCGGCATAACCGGTGAGGAGTTTGATTGCCGTATTCAGGGCCTGGCGTTCAGACGCCATAGATTGCGGGTGACTCCCGCGAGGACTTTAGCGCATGATCACGTTCTATGTTCACTTAGCTGTTCACTGTGTACCTGGGTGCCTGACAGGACACAGAAGTTTGTCTCAGCGGCTCTGTGACATAACAGGGTTCGCTTTCAATGCTAGACAGCGCCCTAGCGTGTTTATTTTGCGACTCAGTTGTGTTAAGTGAGTTCGCACACATCGCCATATAGCGCTGCGGCACTCCTTCTAGCGGCTCTGTGGATTAACAGAGTTCGCACATATTGCCACAGCGCGTTACGGCGTTTATTTTGGCTACTCTGCGGGATAACAGAGTTCTTCTTGCGCCATTTTACTAGCAGCAGGATCCGCCTGCACGGTGGACCCCGGGCTGCGAACGCACCTCTCCACATCTTACATTTGGTGCGTTCCGCAGACCCTAACATAATATTAGCGCCAGGGTCTGGCTAGTAAAATGGCGGATGAACAGCGTTTACAGCTGTACATCCAGCAGCTGGAGGGTAGGTTGGCGGCTCTTGAGCGCACAACCTCAGCTGTGGATGTTATCGCAGTTGCTGTTCAGGCTGCTGGCGTAGCTGCAGCCAGTTTGTCCTCTGCCACCTCTGTCCCTACATTGTCCCACCTCCCGCTTCCAGACAAGTTTGCTGGTGACAGCAAGCAATGTCTGGGATTCGTAAGTCAGTGCTCCATACACCTCGAGCTTCTGGCTGCACGTTTCCCCATGGATCGGGCACAAGTTGGCTTTGTGATAGCTCTTCTATCGGGCAGAGCGTTGGAGTGGGCAACGCCGCTGTGGGAGCGCGACGACCGTGTGGTGCAGAGCGCTTCTCGTTTTTTGGAGGCTCTGAAAAAGGTTTTTCTAGGACCTCAGGTCACCCACGATACGGCGCTCCAACTGCTGGCAAGTACCAGGGTTCGGCTTTGGTCAGCCATTTTGCTGTCCAATTTCGGACTCTGGCCTCGGAATTAGAGTGGCCATATAAAGTCCTCATTCCCGTGTTCTGGAGAGGACTGGCGGGTCATGTGAAAGACGCCTTGGCTACCAGGGAAATTCCTGCCACACTGGAGAAGCTTATCGCTTTTTCCACCCGCGTCGACCTCCGTTTCCACGAGCGGAGGCTGGAACGTGCCCAGTGTAGGCAGAGTGTCCGGTTGGCTCCTACCTTCGTCACCCCTCTGGAGTCGCCTGTTCAGGCGCCCGACCTTCAGGAGGTTGCTCCTGCAGGATCTAAATCTCGGGTCACTAGTCCATCCCCGATTTGTTATATTTGCCAGCAGCAGGGACATTTTGCCAACCGATGTCCACAGCGGCTGAATAAACGGTCGCGCCCAGTAACCGTAGGAACAGGGTCACTGGACGCCATGAGTTTTGCCCCTAAAGTGCTCCTCAAGGGGATAATTACCCACGGTTCTACCACCCTACCCATCAAGCTGTGTATGGATTCTGGGGCAGAGGGGAATTTTATGTCTCCTCCTTTGCTTCTCGCCACACCATGCCTTTGATGTTGCTGGCTGAACCAGTATCGGTACGGGTGTTGAACGGAGCACTTCTGCCTACACAAATCACCCATCAGTCTGTCCCACTCACCTTGTCTATGTCTCCTTCCCATCAGGAGAATATATCATTTTTTATCCTCCCTGAGGGTATAGATGAGGTTTTGTTGGGATTACCCTGGCTCCGCCACCACTCTCCCCATATTGAGTGGTCTTCAGGGAGAATTCTGGGTTGGGGTAATTTATGTAAAGGCAGATGCATTAGGGACAGCGTGCAGGTCACCACCACTGAGATACCCATAGACCTCTCTCCTCTTCCCAAGGTCTATTGGTCTTATGCCGATGTTTTCTCGAAGAAGGCTGCGGAGACTCTTCCGCCTCATCGCCCCTATGACTGTCCTATCGACCTCTTGCCTGGAGCTGAGCCTCCTAGAGGAAGGGTTTATCCCCTCTCTCTTCCTGAGACAGAGGCCATGTCCCAATATATTCAGGAGAACTTGGCAAGGGGATTCATTAGGAAGTCGGTGTCACCAGCGGGAGCGGGGTTCTTCTTTGTGCAGAAGAAGAACGGAGAATTACGTCCGTGCATTGATTATAGGGGTCTCAACGCTATCACCGTGAAAAATAAGTATCCTTTGCCGCTAATCTCTGAGCTCTTTGACAGGCTTCGGGGAGCAAGGGTATTTACTAAGCTAGACCTGCGGGGTGCGTTAACCTGATTCGCATCCGTGAGGGGGACGAATGGAAGACGGCATTTAACACCAGGGATGGGCATTATGAATATCTGGTAATGCCCTTTGGGCTCTGTAATGCCCCAGCTGTCTTCCAAGACTTTGTGAACGACATTTTCCGGGATATGTTGACCACCTCGGTGGTAGTCTATCTGGATGACATTCTCATCTTTTCTCCAGATATGGCCTCCCACCGGAGAGATGTCTGCAAGGTCTTCGACCTCTTGCGAGCAAATTCCCTATATGCGAAGTTGGAGAAGTGCATGTTTGAGCAGGAGTCTCTACCTTTCCTGGGCTATATCATCTCCACCCAGGGATTGGCTATGGATCCTACCAAACTACAGGCTGTGATGGATTGGCAAGAACCCCACTCCCTTAAGGCGGTGCAGTGCTTTATGGGGTTCATTAACTACTATCGCCAATTCATTCCCCACTTCTCTACTTTGTTAGCTCCCTTGGTAGCCCTCACCAAGAAGGGAGCTAATCCCAAGTTGTGGTCAGAGGAGGTCACCAAGGCGTTCTCCTCTATCAAGTCGCATTTCGCCAGTGCTCCCATCTTACATCGCCCCGATGTCGAGAAACCGTTTATCTTAGAGGTGGATGCCTCTTCTGTTGGTGCTGGAGCAGTCCTTTTTCAAAAGGATGCCCAGGGTCGGAAGCATCCCTGCTTCTTCTTTTCCAAGACCTTTACACCAGCAGAGAAGAATTATTCCATCGGGGACAGGGAGTTACTGGCTATGAAGTTGGCCTCTTCCGAGTGGAGACATCTTCTGGAGGGGGCTTGCTTCCCCTTCAAGTATTCACGGACCACAAGAACTTGGTGTATTTGCAGACAGCCCAGCGGCTAAATTCCCGTCAGGCCAGATGGTCCTTGTTCTTCTCCCGGTTCCATTTCACCCTCCATTTCCTCTCCGGTGAGAAGAACATTCGTGCAGACGCTCTATCTCGCTCCGTGGTGTCCTCTGAGGAGGTGGACGAGGAGCCTTGGATTATTGTCCCCACAGACAGCATAAGAACGGTGGCTCCTGTTTTGCTTGAGTCTGTGCCTCCGGGCAAGACTTTTGTGCCCACCAATTTGCGACTGGAAGTACTCTCTTGGGCACATTCGTCCAGGATGGGTGGACATTTTGGGACAAAAAGGACTTCTGAGTTGCTGGCGAGGACATACTGGTGGCCGCAGATGGCCCGTGACGTCAGGGAATACGTTCAGGTGTGCGTCTCCTGCGCCAAGAATAAGTCCCCTCGACAATGGCCAGCTGGGTTACTTTTCCCTTTACCGGTGGCAGACAGGCCTTGGGAAATGGTTGGGATGGATTTTGTGGTGGGCTTACCCAAGTCTCGGGGCTGCACCATCATCTGGGTGATAACCGACCACTTCTCCAAAATGGTGCACTTAGTGCCGTTACCACGGTTACCGTCTGCACGGGCCTTGGCAGCATTATTCATTAGGCATATTTTCCGCCTTCACTGTATGCCAGACAAAATTGTCAGTGATCGAGGTCCCCAGTTTGCGTCTCGGTTCTGGAGAGAGCTGTGTCGTTTACTCAGCATTGAGTTGAATCTCTCCTCTGCATACCATCCCGAGACGAATGGGTTGGTAGAGAGGGCAACCAGACCTTGGTCACATACTTGCGACATTTTGTCTCTGCCAGGCAGGATGACTGGGCATCCTTGCTACCGTGGGCTGAGTTCACTCTAAATAATGCTGTGGCTGACTCCACCGGACAGACCCTATTCCTCCTGAACTATGGTCAGCATCCGCGGGTACCAGTGCCCATGCCCATGTCTTCCGCCGATTCCAGGGTGCCAGACTGGGCTGTTGAGGCACGGGACATTTGAGACCGCACCCAGGATGCCATTCAGGCCTCCAAAGAGAGGATGAGGTCTTCGGCCGATGCCCATCGGCGCCCCGCTCCTACATTTGCTCCGGGTGACCGAGTGTGGCTTTCTGCCCGAAACATCAGGCTACGTGTAGAGTCCACCAAGTTGGCACCTCGCTTTTTGGGCCCGTTTAAAGTTCTTGAGCAGGTGAACCCGGTGGTTTACCGCCTAGCCCTTCCGCCTCGCCTTGGTATCGCTGACACCTTTCACGTGTCCCTCCTGAAACCCGTGGCCATTTCCCGGTTTTCTGAGTCATCTGCCGGGACGTCGGGTTCATCTACCGACGATCATGAGGTGAACGCCATTGTTGGGTGCAAGGTGGTACGAGGCAAAAAATTTTATTTGGTGGATTGGAGGGGTTATGGGCCTGAGGATAGGTCCTGGGAGCCTGCTGAGCATGTTCACGCTACGCAGCTCATTGCTGCCTTTGAGCGCAGCGAGGCCCAAAGAAGGGGGGGCCCTAGGAGGGGGGGGTAATGTTAGGGTTCGAGTTCCCGCTGCTGCACAAGGGGAGTCTCGAACCAGTCCGCTGCGGTCCCCCATTCATCTCCGGCCGCAGTGGAGCCTGCTCAGCAGAGACGTCGGTCCCAGCGTCTTGCCCATTCCAGTACTGTGCAGAGACTTGCTGCTGCCTCTCTTGGATCTGCTATTATAGCCAGTGCTGGAGCAGACGTCTTTGGGATGAAGTCCTACGTTTCCCCTTCTGAGCATGCCCAGGGTAAGATCTCTCATTGGAGATCAGGGGTCACATGTTCAGGTATTGCAGCAGCTCCTATTGGTCCGCCAGGAAGGTCCTGAAACTGCATGTGTTTGGAACAGTTTCTCATTGGTCCTTGTTTCTGGCAGGTGCTGTAGCTGTTGCTATAAAAGGGTGGCATGGCTGGGCCGCCTTGCGCTAATATCAATCGTTATATGCTTAGCGCCAGTGTGGTCATGCGTGTGTGTGGTTAGGGCCCGGCTGAAATAAGCCCCTAGAATACCGACTTAATCGGTGAGGAGTTTGGTATGCTAGCTGGTCAGGGTCGGTGTCCTAGATGCCCTAGATTGCCGGTGTCATGGAAATATATATGTATTCCATATATTCAAAGTATATTCACATATATGTA
>JARQOD010000002.1:396846477-396906854 GCA_033576555.1 Oophaga sylvatica
TTGCCTTTCCTCGGGTACTTTGTATTTTCCACAGGATTAAAAATGGACCTGGAGAAGTCATCTGCTGTTCTAAATGACCTCGTCCGTCTGGGCTAAAAGTCATACAACGATTCCTGGGGTTCGCCAACTACTACGGGCAATTCATCCCACCCTTTTCCACCCGAGTGGCGCCCATCACAGCTTTAACCTGGAAAGGTGTAAACTCCAAGGAATAGTCCTCCGAGGCAGAAGAGGCCTTTGTTTCTCTCAAAAAAGCCTTAGCTACCGCACCCGTTCTCCATCGTCCAAATTCTAATGAGCAATTTTTTCTTGAGGTAGACGCTTCCTCCATAGGTGCAGGATCAGTTCTCACCCAGAAATCGTCTTCCGGTCAGATGATCTCCTGTGGTTTTTACCAAGGTTTTTTCCCCCGCAGAAAGGAACTATTCCATTGGAGATCGGGAACTGTTGGCTATCAAATTAGCTCTACAAGAATGGAGACATCTTCTTGAGGGAGCTCTTCACTAGGTAGTCATATTCACCAATTATAAAAACCTTGCCTACCTCCAATCCGCACAAAGACTGAATCTTTTAGTTTTGTCCTTCATTTCCGTCCAGCTGACAAAAAAGTCAAGGCAGATGCACTCTCCAGAGCCTTTTTGCCTCCTGAGCTGGAGGAAGAACCTCAGCACATTATTGAACCTTCAAGGTTAGTCTCAGTTGCATCCATTGATCTTGCCTGGCTTCCCCCAGGGAAAACTCTCGTGACCGCCTCGGAACGTAATTGTGTCCTGCGGTGGGGGTCATTCTTCCAAGTTGGCTGGCCACACCGGTCAGAAAAAGACTCAGCAACTCATCATCCGTTACTACTGGTGGCCTACCATGGGTAAGGATATCCAGGAGTACGTTGCAGCCTGTCCTTCATGTGCCCGTAACAAGACTGATAAACATCTATCAGCCGGTAGGCTTCTGCCTCTTCCGATTCCGTCCACACCCTGGCAGCACATCGCAATGGATTTCATAATGGATCTTCCCATTTCTTCCGGCTGTTCAGTGGTATGGGTTGTGGTGGACCGCTTCTCTAAGATGGCTCACTTTTTTCCGCTACCCAGTCTCCCATCTGCTCCAGAACTTGTGGATCACTTCATTCAGCAAATCTTCCGTCTCCATAGATTTCCTCTCCACATCGTGTCCGACAGGGGCGTCTAGTTCCCCTCAAAGTTCTAGAGAGCAGTCTGTAAACTGGTAAACATAGAACTAGATTTGTCTTCGGAATACCATCCCCAGTCCAATGGGCAAGTGGAGAGGATCAAACAAATCCTGGCCGGATTCCTGCATCACTTCGTCAATGCACACCACAACGATTGGGTAGAATTAGTGCTCTGGGTGGAATTCTCCTACAACAACCAAGTAAGTGAATCTTCTGGAAAATCTCCCTTTCAGATTGTGTTTGGACTCCAACAAGGAATTCATCTTCCTATCTCTGGACCGTCTGGAGGTCTGGCAGCCGATAACTTTACCAAAGATTTCTCAAAAATTTGGAAAGATACTAAGACTGCTTTGGAGAGAGCCTCTCAATGTATGAAAAGGTATGCGGACAAAAGGCGCCTGGATGCTCACACCTTTCGCCCTGGAGACAAGGTATGGCTCTCCTCCAAGTACATCCGTCTGAATTTGCCTTTGTACAAATTGGGTCCCCATTTCATTGGGCCCTTTGAAGTCTTGAGACAAATCAACCTGGTCTCTTACAAATTGAAATTGCCTACTTCCTTATGTGTGCCTAACTCCTTTCATGTTTCCCTCCTCAAACCAGTAGTTTTGAGCCCCTTCTTTAAGGATCCGAGTACCACTCCAGATCCTGTCTCTGTGGATGATGTTTTTGAGGTAAAGCATATCTTAGCCACTAAGAAAGTAAGGGGTAAGACCTGTTACCTGGTGGATTGGAAGGGCTTTGGTCCAGAGGAGAGGTCTTGGGAGCCTACAGAGAACATCCAGGCCCCTCTCCTTCTTAAAAAATGTCACGCAGGCTTGAAAAAGAGGGGGCGTAAAGAGGGGGATACTGTTACACCCGGTCCCAGTTCTGGCCCTCACCCGCTATTGCTCCCGAGGCTGCCTCTGTACCTCTGTGAAGTCTCTGTCAGGATCCTTGCTCTCTGTCTGTCCCTCAGAGTCCTGCTGCTGCTTCTCTCTCCTCTACTTCCTGGCACGCTGCCAGAAGGCCCCTAGGGAGAATGCTTAGGACGCAAGCGCGCTTCCCTCTGGTCTCTTAAAGGGACAGCATGCATTTTTTGAAAATATCAATTAACCAATGGCAGCGCACTGATTACTATTTCTGGTCACTCCGCCATAGGGGGAGTGCCGGAGCAACTCTTGCTAAACCCGGTTCTGTCCTTGCTCTGTCTGCGCTGTTATAGCATTCCATTTGGCAATCTGCTTATACTGTTTGTTTCCGCAGAATATCAGTGACCTGTTGTTCGGCTATCCTAGACGACATCTGTACCTATACACCGAAGTGCCTTCCCATTCCGCCACTCACCATCTAAACCCGTGGACACAGTTAAAGTTGCTGGAGCCAGCTTCCTACCGTCTATCCGGAACCTGACTATCCTTGCCAGAGCCAGCTTCACCTCATATACCCGGTGTCCGCCGGTCAGCTCCACTATATCTGTAATATTTGTTTACGTTTGTCCCGCTGGGACAGCTGCTACGTTTCCGGGGTCTAACTGGAGGTAGCACCTGTGTCCCCAGGTATTCCACTCTGGTTCTGTTCGAGGGACCTTACTACGGATACCTGGGGCTCACTAGTTACTCCCCCTTCGGAGCCCCCCGGACCGAGGTCTCGAGGTTCCACTCAAAAAATATAAAACAAATGTGAACTTCATCATCTGTGCCTCCGCTTCTATTCGTTACACGCATCATAAAGAATGGGTACAGCAGGCATAGGTCACTCCAGTTTTCACTGCATCTACAATCGTTATATGTATTGGAACGCTATTAGGATCTGTTCTTTTTATGGGGGTGGTCTGATGGACAAGTCAAACCGTCTCACATATCCAACCTCTGACCTTGAGGACTATGGGACAGAAATTAACCTATCACCTTTCATGGTGGGTGGTTACCTGGCACATGGGGCCATACTTAAGGAACACATGTTACATAGCCCAGGCACACCACCATGGGCCTCTAATCAACTTATGAGCATCTATAGGCATCTATACCTCTCATGAATATCCAAATATTCAAAGAAGATGGGTGGCACTCACCAGTCTTAAAAAATTCCAACGTTTATTTCAACTCTTAAAACATCTTCAACGGGAGGGTGGAAAAAGGAGTGTGAGGATGATGACGGCCATTTCGCACAATTGCGCTTCTACGGCACATGACCCATAGAAGCGCAATTGCGCAAAACGTCCGTCGTTGTCCTCACACTCCTTTTTCCACTCTCCCATTGAAGATGTTTTAAGAGTTGAAATAAACGTTGGAATTTTTTAAGACTGGTGAGTGCCACCCTTCTTCTTTGAATATTTGGACTTGCAATTATGTGTCTTACAGGGTGAGCACCTGAGAGTCTGGGTTTACATGCCTATAATGTTCACGGTACGAGATACATTATAGGTCTATGACCCACAGGTGAACCAGCAGTGCGGGTTACTTCTATATTTGTGTTGCCTCTCATGAATATACCAGCCTCCTGATGAACCACTAAAGGAGAACGCATTGAGGAAGGGGCATAGAAGCATCTGATATGCATCAACATCAGTTTTTATGAGAGTAAGAGTACCACAACTACACTTTGTTCACAATATCTGAATGAGGTACTACAGTTGGTGTCTTCAAGGGTGTAAGGATGACCTTGCTCGTAATTTTTGGCAGGCTTTGCAATTAGTGTCTAGGAGTACCACATTACAATTTGAACAGAATGTTTATGAGGCCCTCCTTTATATCTAATACAAAGTCCCTTTTCCATCTAAATTTTTGGCAGTTCTTGCTTCCTTCATAAATTGCACTGAAATTTCCAATTTTTTAATAAAAATTTCAATTTTGGTTTACTTAATATTATTATTTTTTTTAAATCCTTTTTAATCTTTACCTCATATGCAAGTCATTGTACAGGAAAGAATGTTTCGCATAATTTTTTTTCCTGTAAACTCCAATTTCGCTTCGATTTTGAATGTTTTATTGTCCGTCCTTAAAGTGGGGTAAAAGTGTGACACCATTGTTCTCAGCTGAAGTAAAACACTCCTGATTCATGAAGAGGCAAGTGCCTCTTCATGAATCAGGAACTTCCGATGAGTAGCATACATCTCTATGTGCTCCTCAATAAAAATCTTACTCTAATCCCTGTTGGCGTAAGATTTGTTGAGTAGCAAATGTCGCCACACTTCGATAATTTTACAAATGTCAGGCGCCATGCTCCCGTCTCATCTCTGCTTCACCAACTTTGTTGGAGCTGGGTAAAAATGGTGTAGAATGTCAAGTCACAAAATTTTAGTGCAGCTTCTAATTGCTCTGAATTATGTGACTTTTCAATACTTTTTACTCCAGAAAACTGACATAAAAGCTTTAATTGGAACTTATATTTTTTTACTACTAGACACATAACTACGTGTATGTTAAGTAGCAAGTAGTATAAATAGGAAAAGAAAATCTGATAGTGGGGCAGACATCTGGGTTCTGCAACATTGAATCATAATGATTAACTAACCAGTGATCTACATGTAAAATATATTCCTGGCCAGCAACAAATGTCCTCTGTAACTAGTGTTGAGCATTCCGATACCGCAAGTATCGGGTATCGGCCGATATTCGCTGTATCGGAATTCCGATACTTAGTTCCGATATTTTTCATATATCGTATACCGGAATCGGAAGTTCCCATAATTCTTTGAGAGGCAATGTGATTTTAGTCAGCCAATGAGGAATCTTATGAAGTGTGGGCACATCCTGTAATGCTGCGGTCATCTTAACTAATGGCATGGCTGTGATTGGCTGCTGAAATGATGTCAGAATGCACTATAAAAGGCGCCGCCTCCATTTTAGCGTCACTGTGCTGTGAACTCAGTTAGGGACAGAACGCTGCTGTGCTGACTCTGAGGGACAGTTAGACATTGCGATTTTGTGTACTCTACTGTGCTTTAGGCAGGCTAGTTTACCAACCGCTGTGTAAAGCTTCCTTTTGCCAGTGTTGTTTTAACAGCTCTGTGCAAGGTGTGTGTGAGAGTGCAGGTGACACTGCAGTTTACTCTGCATCCACCGCTGTTTGTAGGCATCTCTTTTTTTATTTGATTTTGTGGAATTGGTGCAGCTCCATTATATTTGCAAAAAATCTAATCTATTAGTGTGACGCGCTTCCATCCGTATACAATACATTGGTTGCAAACACTATAGAAGTAGACAAAGGGGCCTTTCACAGCTACTGAACAGTTGTGTTTCAGTGTTCACTGTAGTCTGTGAGCTTTTCATTTTTTGAGTGCAGATCACGCTCCAGTTAGTTCTTCAACTACTGCTGGTTGTAGTCTGCTGAGCGTGTGTCACTGCCTCATCCTTCACATTTTTCTCTAATTGGTGCTGCTCCATTATATTTGAAAAAAATCTAATCTATTAGTGTGACGCGCTTCCATCCGTATACAATACAGTGGTTGCAAACACTATAGAAGTAGACAAAGGGGCCTTTCACAGCTACTGAACAGTTGTGTTTCAGTGTTCACTGTAGTCTGTGAGCTTTTCATTTTTGAGTGCAGATCACGCTCCAGTTAGTTCTTCAACTACTGCTGGTTGTAGTCTGCTGAGCGTGTGTCACTGCCTCATCCTTCACATTTTTCTCTAATTGGTGCTGCTCCATTATATTTGAAAAAAAATCGAATCTATTAGTGTGACGCGCTTCCATCCGTATACAATACAGTGGTTGCAAACACTATAGAAGTAGACAAAGGGGCCTTTCACAGCTACTGAACAGTTGTGTTTCAGTGTTCACTGTAGTCTGTGAGCTTTTCATTTTTTGAGTGCAGATCACGCTCCAGTTAGTTCTTCAACTACCGCTGGTTGTAGTCTGCTGAGCGTGTGTCACTGCCTCATCCTTCACATTTTTCTCTAATTGGTGCTGCTCCATTATATTTGAAAAAAATCGAATCTATTAGTGTGACGCGCTTCCATCCGTATACAATACAGTGGTTGCAAACACTATAGAAGTAGACAAAGGGGCCTTTCACAGCTACTGAACAGTTGTGTTTCAGTGTTCACTGTAGTCTGTGAGCTTTTCATTTTTGAGTGCAGATCACGCTCCAGTTAGTTCTTCAACTACTGCTGGTTGTAGTCTGCTGAGCGTGTGTCACTGCCTCATCCTTCACATTTTTCTCTAATTGGTGCTGCTCCATTATATTTGAAAAAAATCTAATCTATTAGTGTGACACGCTTCCATCCGTATACAATACAGTAGTTGCAAACACTATAGAAGTACACAAAGGGGCCTTTCACAGCTACTGAACAGTTGTGTTTCAGTGTTCACTGTAGTCTGTGAGCTTTTCATTTTTTGAGTGCAGATCACGCTCCAGTTAGTTCTTCAACTACTGCTGGTTGTAGTCTGCTGAGCGTGTGTCACTGCCTCATCCTTCACATTTTTCTCTAATTGGTGCTGCTCCATTATATTTGAAAAAAATCTAATCTATTAGTGTGACGCGCTTCCATCCGTATACAATACAGTGGTTGCAAACACTATAGAAGTAGACAAAGGGGCCTTTCACAGCTACTGAACAGTTGTGTTTCAGTGTTCACTGTAGTCTGTGAGCTTTTCATTTTTTGAGTGCAGATCACGCTCCAGTTAGTTCTTCAACTACTGCTGGTTGTAGTCTGCTGAGCATGTGTCACTGCCTCATCCTTCACATTTTTCTCTAATTGGTGCTGCTCCATTATATTTGAAAAAAATCTAATCTATTAGTGTGACACGCTTCCATCCGTATACAATACAGTGGTTGCAAACACTATAGAAGTACACAAAGGGGCCTTTCACAGCTACTGAACAGTTGTGTTTCAGTGTTCACTGTAGTCTGTGAGCTTTTCATTTTTTGAGTGCAGATCACGCTCCAGTTAGTTCTTCAACTACTGCTGGTTGTAGTCTGCTGAGCGTGTGTCACTGCCTCATCCTTCACATTTTTCTCTAATTGGTGCTGCCCATTATATTTGAAAAAAATCTAATCTATTAGTGTGACGCGCTTCCATCCGTATACAATACATTGGTTGCAAACACTATAGAAGTACACAAAGGGGCCTTTCACAGCTACTGAACAGTTGTCTGCAGTGTTCACTGCAGTCTCTGAGGAATAACCACACTTAGGCCTTATAACTTTTCTGACTTTCTTTATCAATCTACCAAGATGAAGAAGGCAGGGAGTAAGGCACGTGGTCGTGGCCGTGGAGTTTCAGCAGGGAGAGGACGGGGGGATTCTGTGGCTGCTGCCGCACCCAGTGACACAGCATCCACCAGTTTTCCCTGTGAGCGTTCCTTTATGCGCACTTTTGTAGGAGCTCAGCGTACCCCCCTGCTGCGGGAAGAACAAATTGAAGCCGTTGTTGGTTGGATGGCAGCCAATGCATCGACTTCAATTGCTTCCACCTCCTCTCAGGACCACAGCACTGTTGAACAACCATCTGTCTCTTCACCGCCTGCCAAATTGCCCAGGCAGTCAGAGAGTTCTGAACTGGAGCCAGCTGAGTCTCTGCTTCTGTTCTCAGAATCTGTTGGCTTGGAAACAGGGGCCCCAGCCAAGCAGCATTCTGGAATGTGAAGAAGAGGCAGTATGCAGTGATGCGCAACAGCTGTG
This sequence comes from Oophaga sylvatica, assembly GCA_033576555.1. Lineage (NCBI taxonomy): Eukaryota > Metazoa > Chordata > Amphibia > Anura > Dendrobatidae > Oophaga > Oophaga sylvatica. Next base: position 396,854,274 of record JARQOD010000002.1, read on the forward strand.
TCTCTCTGAATGTGAAGAGGCGGGTGAGCCAGTGCCGATGGTCAGCACACCGCAGAACGCATCTGATGATGATGAGACTCAGGTGCCATTTTCTGTTGAGCAAGGTGCTGGCCAGACCACCCAACAGCAGCAGGTGTTGGAAGAGGGTAGTGGAGATGATGAGGTCCAAGACCCAACATGGCGTGAGGAACAGGAAGGTGGTGGTAGCAGCTCTGAGGAAGAGATTGCCCGAACGGTCCAAACAGTAGGGAGAGGTAGGCTGCAGACTCGGTTGCCTGTACCCTCCAGTTTGGCACCCGTTCGTAGCAGTTCTCTTCCAACAGCCAAACCGGGCGCTCCCAGGACTTGCACTGCGTGGTCCTTTTTTGACACACTTGCAGATGATATTTGCTATGTCAAATGCAAGCTGTGTAATCAAAAAGTTAAAAGAGGTAAAAATATCAGTAACCTCAATACCACAAATATGTGGAAACATGTACGGACAAAGCACGTAGCTGAGTTACAAAGACACACTGGAGATGTAGGCCAACCTACAGCAGCACCTACATCTTCAGCTCGTGTTGGAGCCTCTTCCTCCAGCTCACACACAGCTGGTTCGGCTTCCTCACAGGATCGCCATGAAGAACCTCTGTAACTGTTGTCCAGAGACCCAGTGTTATTCCACCCACAGCTGCAAGTTCCCTGTCATCCTCACACTCCCAGGCCACAAAACAGCCATCGGTAGCACAGGCATGGGATAAAAGACGGCCATACTCGGCAAACCATCCACGAGCACAGGCTCTGAATGCTGGCATTGCAAAACTCCTGTCCCTTGAAATGCTGTCATTCAGGCTGGTGGAGACTGACAGTTTCCGTGACTTAATGTCATTGGCAGTCCCACAATACAATGTGCCCAGCCGATTTTATTTCAGCAGGCAAGCCGTCCCTGGTCTGCAAAAGCATGTTGAGGGAAAAATTAAACATGCGCTACTAAACGCCGTCAGTAGCAAGGTCCACCTGACCACCGATGCGTGGACCAGTACCCATGGCCAGGGACGATACCTTTCCCTCACTGCCCATTGGGTCAATGTTGTGGAGCCGGGTACAGATCTTGCGAGTGGCGCTGTACGTGTTCTGCCAACTCCAAGGATTGCAGGAATCAAGTCTGTCCACATTGACTCCTCCCCTACTCCAGTTCCTCAGAATCATCGCTGCAGGAGCCGTCACGGTCTACCTCCACATGGGACCCGGAACGCTTACCTGAGCGACCGATATGAGCACAGCCGTGGCCAAACGTCAACAGGCCGTCCTGAAATTAATTTACATGGGGAATCGAAGCCACACAGCGCAGGAGCTCTGGAATGCCATCAAGCAGGAGAGCGACGTGTGGTTTTTGCCAGCGAATCTCCAGCCAGGCTTGGTAGTGTGTGACAATGGCCGAAATCTGGTGGCAGCTCTGGGCCTTGGCAACCTCACTCACATACCATGTCTGGCACATGTGCTCAACTTGGTCGTGCAGAGTTTTTTGAGGGACTACCCGGATCTTGATGCACTGCTGCACAAGGTCCGCCTAGAGGCGCTCACATTGCGACGTTCCAGCATGGCCAATCGCGCATTGCAGCTCTGCAACGCAGATTTCGCCTTCCTGAACATCGCATCATATGTGACGTACCCACCAGGTGGAATTCCACGTTACATATGTTGGAGCGGTTGTGTGAGCAGCAGCCAGCAGTAATGGAGTATCACTGCATCAGGCGCAATCAACTCGCAATTTGCGTCGTTCACACTTCACCACTACTGAGTGGGCCTCTATGAAGGACATCTGCCACGTTTTGCGTGCGTTTGATGAGTCAACGCGGATGGCGAGTGCAGATGATGCACTAGTCAGCCTGACTGTCCCCCTTATCTGCCTGCTTCAAAAAACACTGCAAGCAATAAGGATGAGGTTTTGGAAGAGATGGAGGATGAGGAGTCACAAATTCCATCACCTTCTGGACAGTCAGCGCAACGTGGTTCCTCACAAAGGGCTGGGCAGTGTTCACTTTGTGAGGAGGATGAGGAGGAGTCAATGGAGGAGGAAGACATCGCTCCAGAGGGAGGTACACAACGCTCTTAGTCAGTATGTAGAGCGAGGGTGGGGTGATGCAGAGCAGTCAGAGATGACGCCTCTTGCAGGGACAGCGTTTCTTGGCCAGTTGGGAGTCTGCAGCACATGGTTGATTTCATGCTGCAGTGCCTGAGAAACGACCGCCGCATCGCCCACCTTCTCACCACGTCTGATTATTTGGGTGTACACCCTCCTAGACCCTCGCTACCGGGACAACTTACAAAGCCTCATCACACCGTTGAACCGGGAGCGTAAAATGCGGGAGTACCAAGACATACGGGTGCAATCCATAATGTTCTCCATTCCAGCCGAGAGCACTGCTGCTGCTACTGCTTTACAAAGCAGCTCTGTGCGTCGAGGCAGTGGAGACAGCTCTGCAACAAGAGGGAGCACAAGCAGCGCCTCTGCACAGGGCAAGACCAGTATGTTCCAAATGTGGCGAAGTTTTGTGGCAGCGCCACCAATGTCTACACCATCCGAGACGGCTCCAGTCAGCAGGAGGAAACGTTTCCGTAAGATGGTGACAGACTACATGTCTTTCCCTCTCAGTGTACTCCCAGATGGCTCTTCCCCATTCAAGTTTTGGGTCTCTAAGCTGGATACATGGCCAGAGCTTAGCCAGTATGCATTGGAGGTGCTGGCTTGCCTGCTGCCAGTGTATTATCGGAGCGCGTCTTTAGTGCCGCAGGTGGTGTACTAACAGACCGTTGCATGCGACTATCCTCCGAAACAAGGCATGGATCTCGCCAGAATTTGTCTGTCCGTTTTCAGATTAAATAACTGGTTCGCAACGTTATCCATGTCTCTGTTATGTTCATCTTTCTACCACCTGAATTCTACTCCTGGGCTACAACACTGCCAGTTGCTGCTCAGAAGTGTCGTGTCCACAGACCAATACACAAGCTATAGTGTCAGTGGGGTTCAGTAACGCCACTGTTCCCCTGCTGTGTGTCCGACAACAAGTCTCCTGTTCCCTACACATGCACAGAAAAACCCATGTCGAACATGCTCCAAAAAGGGAAGAGCCGTCACCCTGATTGTTATGCTTAAAACAGGAAATTGTGAAGTTTTCCAGGCCTAGAATGATAAATTTTTTATGACAAATATGGACAAATAATAATTTGTCATCACAGCGCATATCTGCACATGTCTATTATAAATGGTAACAAAAACTAAAACATAGTCTTCACTTTTTGAAATTAATGCATAAAAGTACATTTCATACTTATCAATTAATGCTTTTTAAGGAACTTTATCTGTACCTGTAAGATAATGCAGTCAATGGATGTACAAATCATAAAATCCTCATCATCATCAACACGATTTTTTATTTATGACAGACATTATAAAATACACATACTGATGCCAACTGTAACTTCACACACCATATATGAAATGGCCAGCATCTAAACCTGGTAATAATGTGCAATAATAAATGATTACATCTAGAAAGTGCATCATGCATACTGACAATAGGTAGTACTAGTTATACCTGCAAGTGCTGTTGAAACAACCACAACAGATATAAATTAATAATGGTATATAGGTATCACAGTGCATAGTTACTCATGGACAATGTCGATGTAATACTGTACCTCAATAAAGTCAGCGTGAACCATTAGCTTGTTAGTCTTGTAGATTGTTAAAAGAGGGAACAGTCTTTTTTTGTTGGTCATAGGTGGAGTATTAGACAGTAAATGATTTTCTGCTGTTGTATTTTTGGCGTCCCTAGGGCGCAATAACGCTGCGTAACGTCACATTTTAAGAGTCATCTAATTGACACACGCTAACCCTACCCTACGCGTGACAGTAGGAAGGTAGTGTTGAGGATAAAGCCTTGCGCAACCAGACATGCTTTTACCCTCTTCAACACTGTCCAAGCAAAAAATGCATAATTGCAGCCGCAGACTTTATTGACGTACAGTATAACATCGCCATTACCCATCAGAGGCTGTCCACTGTCTGATACAGACATAGAATATACCTTTGCTATCCGTAGCCTTTCTTTCACCTACACTTGCAGGCACACACTTAAATTGTGACAATGCATTATGTTTTTTTAAATGGTTATTTTTTATCGTACATTATTGTGTCATCACATTGATGAGTCCATGCTGGACATGTCATACATGCTGTACAAAGTAACGATTTTATTAACTTAAATAATTGAAATGTCTGTGACTGTCACATCTAAATTGCAATGATGATGATGATGAGTGACGATTACAAAATCCATTGTCTTCACTATGTTATGGTTTAACATAGCGTTCCTTAAGCATTATTCATAAATACAAAAATGGACTTTTATTCTTAAATTTACAACACTATATTTGTAACCAATTTTTTGGGTGGTGTGTTGTTCCATTTCTTGTTGGCATTGTGCATATATGCGTTAATATTTGCAGTGTCTTTATTTTTATTATTGAAGTTAGGAAACATGTGTATCTTCGTACCGTGTTAGCCATTAGATAGAAAAATATTTACACTTGAGAGTCCACAGTGGTTGATACCTTTGAATGGATAACTGAAAAGATGGTAACAAATTGCAAGCTTTCGAGGCTACTCACGTCTCTTCATCAGGCAAAGACTAAAACAAAAAATGAAGCATCACATATTTCTATACACAACAGGACACAGGAATAGTGCAATAGTAAGACAAGTAAGTGACGTGTAGCAGAACTGTCATTATCACAGAGGGATGAACATAAATATTGGAACAGTTCCTAGATAAGGATAGAAAGTTTTATTGCCCTCTGATTGGGGTCTGGTTTTGTGTTTTAATGCCCCTGGAAGGGCAGAGACGCAGATTCCTTAATTGATATAGAATGACATAAATACGTGTGATCTATTCATTCCATCACTAACAGTGTCAAAGGTCATGATGAGCTTATATTCTGAAACCTTTGTATCTTTTGTCATATTTGAAGTTATATTTTAATACCAGTAATTCCATATCCATCATGCTATGACCGGGCATACAAAAGTGTTTTGCCACAGGTAAATCCATTATTTTTTGTCTTATCGTGTGGCGCTGATAATTCATCCTTGTTCTCATTTTTTGGCCGGTCTACCCTCACTTGTCCCTCCCTCACTTGTCTTACCTATTCCTGTGTCCTGTTGTGTATACAAATATGTGATTCTTCCATTTTTTTTAGTCTTAGCCTGATGAAGAGACCTGAGTAGTCTCGAAAGCTTTGAATTTGTTACCATATTTTCAGTTAGCCATTAAACGGTATCAACCACAGAGGACTCTCAAGTATAAATATTTTTCTATTCTTGGAATTGAAATTCATCATTTTATTGTCCTAGTAAAACTTCATTTATTCTTGTTTGAAGTACATACATTTGCAATGGCCACGTAACAAGGCAATAAGTCAATATTTTGTGCCTACACCCTCCTTGACCCTGGGCTTCAACAGCGCCAGTTGCTGCTCAGAAGTGTTAGATGCACAGATGAAAACAATCGCTGATGTGTTTGTGGGGTTCAGTAACGCCTGCTGTTCCCCTGCTGTGTGTCTGGCAAAAATTACTGCTGCTAACTACAACTTCAACTTCAAACGTCTCATACTAGGCCTCTGCCTACACCCTCCTTGACCCTGGGCTTCAACAGCGCCAGTTGCTGCTCAGAAGTGTTAGATGCACAGATGAAAACAATCGCTGATGTGTTGTGGGGTTCAGTAACGCCTGCTGTTCCCCTGCTGTGTGTCCGGCAAAAATTACTGCTAGCTACCTAATCATGGTGAAAAAAAACTGACATCTCAAAGTGTCTAGTGCTACACATAGATATGAGGCTACACCCTGATTTCTAAGCTGTAAACATTTGAAACGTCAACTTTCAAACCATAAAATGATTAGTCTTTGTCACAAATCTGTAACAAAATAAATGTGACATATTATTACAGATATGCACATGTCGAAAACAAATGCAAACACAAAATCCTACTTATGCTATAGGATACTGATGGTCAACCTTGTCACTCCATAGCTTAGACAAATCCAACTCACATCATGATGACTCCAATGCTGCAATGTTGGAAGTGCATAATGTGGGTTGAACTTTGACAACTGCTGCAGTGCGAAGGTTATACTTCAGTGTTCTTGCCTTTGAAATAAAAGCATACAAGTAAATATAATAATCCAATGTTGATTAAGGGACGTGATGTACACCTGTAATATTGTGCAAACAATGCATGTAGGAATAGTCCTCTTCAACATTACTTATATTTGTGTCATTTAAAAAAATACATATTTGATTAGAAAGTTAACAGCCCATATCATAAAGGTCCTTCATGTAAACATGATAATCGCTTACAAAAATCATGCATTACCTTGGTAAAGTCAATAGTGCATAGTCACAATAGCAAAATATATACCTGTAAGTGGTGCTGAAAGAACGACAACTGATAGAATACGTGAATGATATATATTTATCAGACTGAATAGCGACATCTGTACAATGTCGATATAATACTGTACCTTAACAAAACAGCTGTGTCACACCTCACACTCGTTTTTCTTGTAGCTTGTTATGTAATAGGGCACATGCGTGTATGTTTCATCATAGGTGCATGTTTACTGAGTAAAGCAGTCATGACAACGCCTTTGTGTTGTCGGTACGCTTGCGATGATGAACGATGCGCACCGTGAATGTTAGTCTGCGTCATAAGACGTACAGACGCTCCAATACCCAACGCGTCACAGCAGGAAGCCAGTCTGTGCGTCCAAACAGAGGCGCAACCATACATGCACGTAACCTTTTATAAAGCTAGATAAAAAAAAAGGATGTAGTAGTAACGCACACTTTATTGAGGTACAGTATTACATCGCCATTCACCATCTGTGGCTATGCAGTCTCATCTATATATACCTTATCTATCCGTTGTCATGCTTGCAAGTCCACAGTCAGGCATAAATATCTGTTTTCACTCTGCACTATGCACTTTTTAAATTTTTGTTTTGTTAATATAAATGATTGGCACATATTATCAGTATTACATGATGGAAATTTTAGATATTTTTTAAAAAATTGTAGTTATATTATTCACCAAATGTAAAGTTTTATGAATGTCAAAGAAAACTTGTAATGCTGATTATGTTTTTAAGTCAGCCATTCATTGTCTACACAATAAAAATGGTGTACATACTGTTACTTACCCATCATTAATGGATTCTGATGTGTACTTGTATGCTTTTATTTTAAACCGTATAGCAGATTATTTAACCTATTTTAATTGTGATTTGCATTGCTTTTCAACATGTTAATGTATGCGTTTATGTTTGTAAATTTTTAATTTACATATATTTTTTTAAGTTAAATCATCATCTTATGGTACTAAAGTTTATATTTCTCTTGTTTGGAGTATAGACATTTTTAATTGACACGTAACAAGGAAAATACTTGATATAGTATTTAAACATCCTCCTTGACCCTGGGCTACAACACCCCCAGTTGTTGCTCGGAAGTGCTGTTAGCACAGTGAACACTTGCTCCTGTGTTACTGGGGTTCAGTAATGTCAGCTGTTCCCCTGCTGTGTGAACGGCAAAAAGTCCTGCTGCCTCCACCATGTTCTCTTCTCATCCCTGGGCTACAACACCGCCAGTTGTTGCTCGGAAGTGCTGTTAGCACAGTCTACACTTGCTCCTGTGTTACTGGGGTTCAGTAATGTCAGCTGTTCCCCTGCTGTGTGAACGGCAAAAAGTCCTGCTGCCTCCACCATGTTCTCTTCTCATCCCTGGGCTACAACACCGCCAGTTGTTGCTCGGAAGTGCTGTTAGCACAGTGAACACTTGCTCCTGTGTTACTGGGGTTCAGTAATGTCAGCTGTTCCCCTGCTGTGTGAACAGCAAAAAGTCCTGCTGCCTCCACCCTGTTCTCTTCTCATCCCTGGGCTACAACACCGCCAGTTGTAGCTCGGAAGTGCTGTTAGCACAGTCTACACTTGCTCCTGTGTTACTGGGGTTCAGTAATGTCAGCTGTTCCCCTGCTGTGTGAACGGCAAAAAGTCCTGCTGCCTCCACCATGTTCTCTTCTCATCCCTGGGCTACAACACCGCCAGTTGTTGCTCGGAAGTGCTGTTAGCACAGTGAACACTTGCTCCTGTGTTACTGGGGTTCAGTAATGTCTGCTGTTCCCCTGCTGTGTGAACGGCAAAAAGTCCTGCTGCCTCCACCCTGTTCTCTTCTCATCCCTGGGCTACAACACCGCCAGTTGTAGCTCGGAAGTGCTGTTAGCACAGTCTACACTTGCTCCTGTGTTGCTGGGGTTCAGTAATGTCAGCTGTTCCCCTGCTGTGTGAACGGCAAAAAGTCCTGCTGCCTCCACCATGTTCTCTTCTCATCCCTGGGCTACAACACCGCCAGTTGTTGCTCGGAAGTGCTGTTAGCACAGTGAACACTTGCTCCTGTGTTACTGGGGTTCAGTAATGTCAGCTGTTCCCCTGCTGTATGAACGGCAAAAAGTCCTGCTGCCTCCACCATGTTCACTTCTCATCCCTGGGCTACAACACCGCCAGTTGTAGCTCGGAAGTGCTGTTAGCACAGTCTACACTTGCTCCTGTGTTACTGGGGTTCAGTAATGTCAGCTGTTCCCCTGCTGTGTGAACGGCAAAAAGTCCTGCTGCCTCCACCCTGTTCTCTTCTCATCCCTGGGCTACAACACCGCCAGTTGTAGCTCGGAAGTGCTGTTAGCACAGTCTACACTTGCTCCTGTGTTACTGGGGTTCAGTAATGTCAGCTGTTCCCCTGCTGTGTGAACGGCAAAAAGTCCTGCTGCCTCCACCATGTTCTCTTCTCATCCCTGGCTACAACACCGCCAGTTGTTGCTCGGAAGTGCTGTTAGCACAGTGAACACTTGCTCCTGTGTTACTGGGGTTCAGTAATGTCAGCTGTTCCCCTGCTGTGTGAACGGCAAAAAGTCCTGCTGCCTCCACCATGTTCTCTTCTCATCCCTGGGCTACAACACCGCCAGTTGTTGCTCGGAAGTGCTGTTAGCACAGTCTACACTTGCTCCTGTGTTACTGGGGTTCAGTAATGTCAGCTGTTCCCCTGCTGTGTGAATGGCAAAAAGTCCTGCTGCCTCCACCCTGTTCTCTTCTCATCCCTGGGCTACAACACCGCCAGTTGTTGCTCGGAAGTGCTGTTAGCACAGTCTACACTTGCTCCTGTGTTACTGGGGTTCAGTAATGTCAGCTGTTCCCCTGCTGTGTGAACGGCAAAAAGTCCTGCTGCCTCCACCATGTTCTCTTCTCATCCCTGGGCTACAACACCGCCAGTTGTTGCTCGGAAGTGCTGTTAGCACAGTCTACACTTGCTCCTGTGTTACTGGGGTTCAGTAATGTCAGCTGTTCCCCTGCTGTGTGAACGGCAAAAAGTCCTGCTGCCTCCACCATGTTCTCTTCTCATCCCTGGGCTACAACACCGCCAGTTGTTGCTCGGAAGTGATGTTAGCACAGTCTACACTTGCTCCTGTGTTACTGGGGTTCAGTAATGTCAGCTGTTCCCCTGCTGTGTGAACGGCAAAAAGTCCTGCTGCCTCCACCCTGTTCTCTTCTCATCCCTGGGCTACAACACCGCCAGTTGTAGCTCGGAAGTGCTGTTAGCACAGTCTACACTTGCTCCTGTGTTACTGGGGTTCAGTAATGTCAGCTGTGTGAACGGCAAAAAGTCCTGCTGCCTCCACCATGTTCTCTTCTCATCCCTGGGCTACAACACCGCCAGTTGTTGCTCGGAATTGCTGTTAGCACAGTGAACACTTGCTCCTGTGTTACTGGGGTTCAGTAATGTCTGCTGTTCCCTGCTGTGTGAACGGCAAAAAGTCCTGCTGCCTCCACCCTGTTCTCTTCTCATCCCTGGGCTACAACACCGCCAGTTGTAGCTCGGAAGTGCTGTTAGCACAGTCTACACTTGCTCCTGTGTTACTGGGGTTCAGTAATGTCAGCTGTTCCCCTGCTGTGTGAACGGCAAAAAGTCCTGCTGCCTCCACCATGTTCTCTTCTCATCCCTGGGCTACAACACCGCCAGTTGTTGCTCGGAAGTGCTGTTAGCACAGTGAACACTTGCTCCTGTGTTACTGGGGTTCAGTAATGTCAGCTGTTCCCCTGCTGTGTGAACGGCAAAAAGTCCTGCTGCCTCCACCCTGTTCTCTTCTCATCCCTGGGCTACAACACCGCCAGTTGTAGCTCGGAAGTGCTGTTAGCACAGTCTACACTTGCTCCTGTGTTACTGGGGTTCAGTAATGTCAGCTGTTCCCCTGCTGTGTGAACGGCAAAAAGTCCTGCTGCCTCCACCATGTTCTCTTCTCATCCCTGGGCTACAACACCGCCAGTTGTTGCTCGGAAGTGCTGTTAGCACAGTCTACACTTGCTCCTGTGTTACTGGGGTTCAGTAATGTCAGCTGTTCCCCTGCTGTGTGAACGGCAAAAAGTCCTGCTGCCTCCACCATGTTCTCTTCTCATCCCTGGGCTACAACACCGCCAGTTGTTGCTCGGAAGTGCTGTTAGCACAGTCTACACTTGCTCCTGTGTTACTGGGGTTCAGTAATGTCAGCTGTTCCCCTGCTGTGTGAACGGCAAAAAGTCCTGCTGCCTCCACCCTGTTCTCTTCTCATCCCTGGGCTACAACACCGCCAGTTGTTGCTCGGAAGTGTCATTGGCACGGGTACTCACTCCTGCCCAGACTGGTTACAGCACGCCATCTGTTTCCTCTCAGTGTAAACGTCACTTAGCCTCCAATAAGTTGTCCTGTCGTGTTGCGGTCGGGTTAGCCGACTCTATGGTGCTTGGAGTTTAGGTGCTTCCTATGTGTGCTGCGGGATATGCAAATAAAGGCTGTTTCCGTTGTGACAATAGGACAATCACCCACTGTAGTACTGTGGGATTCGGTAACTGCGGCCGGCTCGCGGCCTGTCATCTTAAATTTCCATGGGTACCTTCTGCTACCCGTCCGGGTTCCAGTACCGTCAGCTGGTTCTCCGCAGTGCCTTTGGCCTAGGTGCCTCCATCTCGGTATCCGAGTTCCAGCAACGTCTGCTGGTCCTTGGTAGTGCTTTGGAGCACAGGTACCTCCTGCTTAGTAACCGTGTCCCAGTAACGTCAGCTGGTCCTCGGTTGTGCCATTGGCTCTTTTCCTTCTGCTGCCCCTCCGGGTTCCAGCACAGTCAGCTGGTCCTCGTTACTTGCATTGGCTCTTGTACCTTCTGCTACCCGTCCGGGTTCCAGTACCGTCAACTGGTTCTCCGCAGTGCCTTTGGCCTAGGTGCCTCCATCTCGGTATCCGAGTTCCAGCAACGTCTGCTGGTCCTTGGTAGTGCTTTGGAGCACAGCTACCTCCTGCTTAGTAACCGTGTCCCAGTAACGTCAGCTGGTCCTCGGTTGTGCCATTGGCTCTTTTCCTTCTGCTGCCCCTCCGGGTTCCAGCACAGTCAGCTGGTCCTCGTTACTTGCATTGACTCTTGTACCTTCTGCTACATTTACAAATTGAAGATTTTTTCAATGCTTTTTTGGGTAATCACTCTGGATCTCCAACAATGAAGACGACGACCCTGATGACCACCCCGAAGAAGATGACGACCACAAGGACGACGAGCATCAAGCCAACCAGCCTAAACACCATCACAAAGAAGAAATAAAAGATTACCAAACAGGACTAAGAAGGTTAAGACAAACTACAAGATACAGAACAAGAGACTTAAGAACAATAAGCAGAAGATCAAAAAGCAGAAGAACATGAAGTATAAGACCAAAATGAAGAGCAAAATATATGCTCTAAATTCTAAGCAGAAGAAGACTAAGCTGTGTATGGGGGTGAGTCCGTTCCTCCTCGTGGTGCCCCTGGAAAATGCCTGCTGCTGCAGGCTAAACTGAACACGGACAAATACTGTGGTAATTTAAATCTTTTGTGACAGCAAGAACGGAAGGATGAAAAATTCATACTTTGACAGATTACAAGTACAGGATTCTCTGTCACAAATAAGAATATGATGAAGAAGATGAAGTACAATATGAATAAGAATAATAGTTTAATAAGAAGAATATGAGTAATGTTAACAAAAAGATGAATAGCAAGAAGTTTAAGAAGAAGATAAAGAAGGTGAAGATGAAGAATAATTTGATGAAAAAGATGATGCTGCTGAAGATTATGAAGGAGAAAGTGTGTGAAAAGTTAAAAAGGTGAAGAGCATGGAAGTTGTGAAATATACATATTTGCCAAAATAGAAAAAACGTTAACAACATTGTCAATTTATTCGTCAATCCGAACATCTTTAAAAAAAAAAATATATTAATGCTATTCCATTTGATTGGGTTAAACATCTATGCCTTTAATGTCTCCTCAACCTCCCCCAATACATTCTACATTACTCTTTGTTGTTTTCCTTCATGTACAATTAACCAACAAGGCAAGAATGGGTTTTTTTTAATTCCGATATTTTGTTCCCATAGACTTACATGGGACTTCCGGTATCGGTATCGGGTATCGCCGATATTTTAATGGTATCGGCGATACCATTCCGATTCCGATACTTTTGGATATCGGAAAGTATCGCTCAACCCTATCTGTAACCTTTCAGCAAGCTTCTAACAATTTTGGCATTTCTTAAATGAAGTAACTTTGGAATTACTCCAATATTAATCCAGCTAATGAGAGATTTGTATCAGCTTCTTTATATAGTATATGACATCATGGATGTTTCATTGCTCACACGTGTTGGCTGAAGTTTATGCATGCACCAGTAGAGTTTTATGAAAGAACTAATTGAGAAGATGTCTGCTTTGCATTGTGAATGAAAATGACATTGAAACTATTAGGGTAAAACATTTTTTAAGAGTTTGAAAAAACCCCCACACAACCCACCCCACTCCGCTCAGTGTCCAGGATTATCAATGTTCCTAAATTTAAATACCATGGGAGGATCTTGTGCAGGTAAATGTGACTATAACCCTACAAACCATTAGAACACGGCTGCATCCTGTCCACATTTACATAAAAGTATAAATTAAACCTCGCTGACTCTTTTTAGGAGCCTGTCAAAAAGATTTATCTAATAGAGATGATTGAATGGATTTGAGTTTCAGATTCCAGTGAATTCAAACAATTTGCAAATTGATTTCTGTGAACCGTCAAAATAATCTCTGACAACTTTCTACACGCTACAAAAGATTTCATTAGCCACAGAAGACTGACATGCAACTGCATGAGCTTCCCCATAATGCTATCATGGTATAGCGCAGCCAAACAGGAGGGACTAACTTGTAAAAAAGACTTAACATATACAGTTATGGCCAAAAGTGTTGGCACCCTTGAAATTATTGCAGAAAATGAAATTTTTCTCCCGGAAAATTATTGCAATTACACATGTTTTGTTATACACATGTTTATTGCCTTTGTGTGTTTTGGAACAACAAAAGAACAGAGAACAGAGAAAAAAGGCAAATTGGACATATTTTCACACAAAACCCTCAAAATGGGATGGACAAAATTGTTGGCATCTTTCCAAAATTGTGGGTAAACAACTTTGTTTCAGAAACCTGATACTCATTCAAACTCACCTGTTGCAAGTACCAGGTGTGGGCAATATGACAATCACACCTGAAACAAGATAAAAAGAGGAGAAGTTGACTCAATCTTTGCATTGTATGTCTGTGTCCTCTGGGTCGGGTGCTGTGTCCTCCAAGTCGGTCATCCAGCCAGCTCTCGGGTAGTTTGGGGTGCACTTTGCCAGAACTCCCTTCTTATGTTCCTTTCTCTGGTCGTCTCTCCCAGCACCGGCTCCCTCCACTCCTGCCCTGCACCTCACACACAGTGTCCCAAGCCAGTAGCCTCAGATCCTGTCGAGCTACATCCTCTTAGTCCCCTTGATCCTACGTGGCTACCTTTTCAGCAAATGTCTGTGGAATTGGCTGTAGCACATACAGTTACAACAGCCTCCGGTTTGCTAGCTGAGTCTTACAGATTCTCCACTAGTCTGGGGCCGGTCCCCTACTGTAACCTGGTCCTTCCTTCTGACTCTGGTCAGGCTGCATTCGGGCGCCACGGGTGGACTCCTCACTTCCCTGGCCCCTAGGACCCCTTCTGTTTCTCTCCTCAGGAACTTCTCTCCTCACGACTTCTCCACAGCTCCTTTCAGCTCCCCTCCTGAGCTCCAACTCACTACTTTCCCGCCAACTGTCACACTGCCTTCCCACTCTAGCTGGGGCTCCTCCCCCTAAGCCTGAGGTCATGTGTTTGTGTTGGATGCAAATATGCGAGTCCTGGGTCCTGGCTGGTGCTCCCTCCTTACCCGAGAGCTAAGCACCACACCTCTTGCAGAGGTGCAGTACCTCTGTGGCGACTGGACCCTCAGAGGTGCCATATTTACAACCCATGGCACTGTAGCTAATTTTCCTGGACATGGATGGCAGAGAAAAAAAATTACGAAAAGGTTGTCTTACAGGATTGTCTGGATGGTGGATAAGCAATCCCAAACAAGTTCTAAAGAAATACAAGCTGTCCAGCAGGCTCAGGGTTCATCAGTGTCAGCACGAACTATGCGTCAGCATTTAAATGAAATTAGATGCTATGGTAGGAGACCTAGGGGGACCCCACTGTTGACACAGAGACATAAAAAGCTAAAATATAGTTTGCCAAAATTTATGTGAGTAAGCTAAAATCCTTCTGGGATAGCGTGGACAGATGAGACCAAGATAGAGCTTTTTGGTAAAGCAGATCATTCTGTTGACCAAAAATGGAATGAAGCCTACAATGTAAAGAGCACAGTACCCACAGTCAAATTTGGTGGGGTTTCAAAGATATTTTGGGGTTGTTTTGATGCCTCTGGAACTGGGTGCATTGACTGTGTGCAAGGCATCATGATATTTAAACATTACCAAAGAATTTTGGGTTGCAATGTAGTGCCCAGTGTCAGATTGCGTCCTAGGTCATGGATTTTCCAGCAGGACAATGGCCCCAAACATACTTCAAGATGCACCTAAAATGGATGGAAACAAAGCTCTGGAGAGTTCTGAAGTGATCATCAATGAGTCCAGATCTAAATCTCATTGAAAATCTGAGGAGCGATCTTAAAATTGCAGTTGGGAGAAGGCACCCTTCAAATATTAGAGACCTGGAGCAGTCTGCAAGAGAAAAAGTGTAGTTGATAGGTGTAAGAAACTTGTTGATGGTTATAGGAAGCGATTGATTGCAGTTATTTATTCCAAAGAGTGTGCAACCAAATATTAAGTTGAGGGTGCCAACAATTTTGTCAGGCCCATTTTGGGGGTTTTGTGTGAAATGATGTCCAATTTGCCTTTTTTCTGTGTTATTACAATAACAAAACATACTTTATAACAACATTATAACAAAACGTGTAATTTCAATTATTTTCTGTGAGGAATACTTCATTTTCTAGAGCAATTTCAAAGATGCCAACACTTTCGACCTTGACTGTAATACAGCAGCTATTGTAGAGTGATTTAAATTACTTAGATGACATCAGAGCTCAGCTCACAGCATAGCAGTAGATGGTGGAGAAAGTCCTATAAAATTGGATAAATATTGAAGACAGCAATGTGCTGTACAACTTCAGTAGTGAAGAAAGATTAGTGTAATAATCTGTGAATAATACATAGAGTTGAAACAAGAAGTTTACATACACTATCTAAAAAGACACAGATGCATGTTTTTCTCAATATCTGACATGAAATCAGAATAAACCTTTCCCGTCTTAAGTCAATTAGGATTACCATAATTATTAATATTTGCCAAATGCCAGAATAATGAGAAAGAATGTTTTAAGGCATTTTTATTACTTACTGCAAAGTCAAAAGTTTACATGCATTTCATTAGTATTTGGTACCATTGACCTTAAAATGAATGACTTGGGTGAAACATTTGGGATATCCTTCCACAAGCTTCTCACAATAGTTTTTTGGAATTTGGGCCCATTCCTCCTGACAAAACTGGTGTCTCTGATCCAGGTTTGTAGGTCGCCTTGCTCACACTTGCCTTTTCAGCCTTGCCCCATACATTTTCAATAGGATTGAGATCAGGGCTTTGTGATGGCCACTTCAAAACATTGACTTTGTTAGCCTTAAGCCACTTTGCTAACATTTTGGCAGTATGCTTCGGGTCATTGTCCATTTGGAAAACTCATTTCCGCCCATGCTTTAAATTCCTGGCTGATGTCTTGAGATGTTGCTTCAGTATTGCCACATAATCATTTTTTTTTTCATGATGACATCTATTTTGTGAAGTGCCCCAGTCCCTCCTCCTGCAGCAAAACAACCCCACAACATGATGCCTGCCACCCCCGTGTTTCACAGTCGGGATGGTGTTATAGGCTTCCAAGCTTCTCCCTTTTTCCTCGAAACACATCAATGGTCATTATGCCCAAAAAGTTCAATTTTAGTTTCATCAGACCACAGGACATGTCTCCAATAATTAAAGTTTTTGTTCCTGTGTGCATTTGCAAACATTAATTTGGCTTTTTTCTGTTTCTTTTGGAGTAATGGTTTCTTCCTGGCATAGTGGCCTTTCAGCCCATGTTGATACAGTACTCGTTTCAAAGTGGATATTGACACAATCTTACCAGCTTCCACAATCATTTTTACAAGGACTGATATGCACGTCGGACCAAAGCACGGTCATCTCTGGGACACAGAATCCGTCTCCTTCCTGAGCGGTATGATGGCTGGACATTCCCATCTTGTTTGTACTTGCGTATATTTGCTTGTACAGATGAAGGAGGCACCTTCATGTATCTTGAAACCCAAGGATGAGCCAGATTTGTGCAAGTCCATAATTCTCTTCCTGCTATTTTGGCTGATTTCTTGAGACTTTCCCATGATGCTACACAAAGAATCAGTGTTTCAGGTGTTCATTAAAATACATCCACAGGTGTGTCTCTATCTCAGATGTTGCTAAACAACAGAAACTTCCAAACACATGACATCATCATATGGGCAGTCAAGAATTTTTTAAAGGCATAGTAATCTTAGTATATGTAAACTTTTCACTTTGCAGTAAGTAATAAAAATGCCTTAAAACATTCTCTCTCTCTCTCTCTCTCTCTCATTATTCTGGCATTTGGCAAATCTTTTTTTTATATAATTGAATTTTTATTACATTTTTAAAAATAGTGTTACAGAAAGGAAAAAGTAAAAATCCTTCAATAGAAGAACATATTTCTTAAGATAGCAAAAATAGATGCAATTTCTAACAATAAACAAATTTGTTATTAATATTAGGTAGGCCCAATGTAATAAGTTTACATCTCAATATATAGCTTTAGATAAAAATACTGACCCTACAAGACACAGGCAGAAAGGGGAGGGGACGGTAGTAAAACCTATTTTTATTATATAATCCATAGCAAATAATTATCGCTGCCTTTATTAGTAGTCTCCTTAAACCAAATACGTGTCTGAAAGAGTCCAAAACTGCATTGAAACGATTAATAGTATTATTCAACGCAGCAGTGAGATATTCCATACCTTGAATATCTTGTATTCGCGACTGTGGTTCGGTGTTCGATGTTCGATGGGTGATGAATCGATTTCCACTTACAGGCTATCAGACATCTGTCAACCGTTGTTATATGTAATAAAAGCTGTTTGACTTCATGACCTAGTTGAAATGGGGATATGTTGAGCAAATAAAATTTTGGACCCAAGGGGATCTGATGGCTGGTGACATTACTAATCAAGGACAATATTTGGACTTGACCAAAACAAATGAGGCAGGTCACCTTCTGCATTCACACATCTCTGATAGAGAAGCTTTGTGGATTTATCTTCTAGACACACGTGTACCAACGGGACTTAATTTAAGAAGAGATTTCATGTTACATTATTGATTTTAATATTATGTTTTTGTTTTTTTTTCTCTTTGTTTATTTCATATTACCTATATTTGTGTTATATTTGAATTTCTGATTTTTTGTTCTGTTTTTCTTAATTAATTGATTGATTTCATCTGTTCATGCACTTGAAAATCTGTCTTGCTGCTTTCAGAGGCTAATCTGAGTTTAAGAACACATAGTATTCGAAATGTGTCCAGATCCTCCCAGGCTTTTCCTTTGGTAGCCCAGAATGGGTACACCCTGAGATGGATATAGCAGCCATGTTATGAATATTTTAGTGAATTTTCAATAAAAGAATTTTTTGGATTTTAATCCTGGAGCTGGACATTTCCTTTTCTAATATTCATCTGGTATGTCTGATGGAGACGAGTCCTTGCTCGTTTCGCTGATGCCGCATGGAAAACATTTCTGGTGAGCTGAATTGTTTTGCTTTTGTATTTCCTCTTCCACTTTTTTCGTGCTACCCTTTTTAATATGAAATTTATTCATCATAAAAGTGAAGATTGTTTTTCCTTGGCTATCTTTTTGGCTTTTTGCTATATTTCATCTATCAACTTTTAAGGATTTGCCTTATATATTTTTAGCAAGCTTTTTCCTTTTACCATGGACTCTCTCATTGATCCTAGTAGAAGAGAAAGAGCAATGCAGGTGTTTCAGTCGATTAATAAAACTGCGGACACATCACCCGATTTACTCAAGCTAATGCAAGAAGTGGAAAAATTATCTCAAAGTGAAACTCATGTTTGGTGGGATCAAACCACATTAAAAAATTATGTTGAACACAATATGATTCCCAGAGGAATTAGAATTAAAAAGATACCCACCACAGTCTATAATGATGATTTTACCGCAGCATGGAATGAAATTCTGTCCAAATGCTCAATTCAACTAATGCAATTAATTGTAAAATATGAAAACCAAGAATTAATCAGAATACAAACTGACTTGGATAAAAATCTTTTGTCTCTGAAGTCTTCTATGTCTGCTGAAAACTATGAGTCTTTTCAAAAGGAATTAAAATCTAAAATGCATTCCTTTGATGACTCTATCATCAGCTTAAAAAAGAAGAAATTCATCAGAGACATATTTGATTATTCTAACAATCAAGTATATAAGTGGGGCAGATGGGAAAGACCATTTTTCCCTCCCAAATTGATACTGAAAAGACGCACCCGCACTTTTTCTAACTCTACACGCAAAAATCAAGTGACTTTTTTCTTCATCTGATCCAAAATCATCAGACATTTCTATTAATCTCTCTTGTGACACATCTAACCATGGTGATAGTCAGTCTACATCTGCTAAATTCCAATCTAGATATTACAAGAAACCATGCAAATTTAATTTTCCGTCAAAAAACGTACAAGGAGAGGTGAAACAAAACAACATGGAAACACCGGCTTTTCTCAAAAATCGCTTGAGGAGCTCCAACCTGATGAATCACTAGATGTTATTAATCTATCTGATGTTACGTTAACTCAAGCAGAACTGAACCTTTTATCCAAAGGACTAAATTTTGTCCCAACTAACCCAAATTGTAACATTTTTTCCACCTCGAAGGACATAAATAAATTTATCAGGGACTTAACACTACTGATGGAGTCATTTTGACTCCTTTCGTTTTTTATTTCTCTTCTGTGACTACATTTTTCAGAATTCCGGCTTGAAACTCGGTGACTTTTCCTCAAATATGATGTGAAAAAAGATTTTGTGAGAATAAATAATTTTGGTGAAAAATTTGCGCGTTTTTTTCAAAATTTACCAAGAACTACTGAAGGGAGTCATTTTGACTCCCTACTATATTTTGAGTTCCTTTTGTCACTAAATGTTGCTATAAAGTTTTGTGCATAATTTTTTCACTCTGTCTTATTTACCCTGATGTTCATATAGATGTAGTTCAATTTACATGTCAACTTTTCACATTTTCCTTGTGTTTTACCTGCTTGTATTACTGTGTAATGCTGAACAAAATAGCTTGTTTACTCTAGGCTCTTATCTTATGCTAATTTTTGATTCATACATATTGACACATATAAAGAACTGTACGCTTGCAGAAGCATGCAGGAACAATAATTTACAGTTTACTCTATCTGATGAGGAGCTAGATGCATTCATTGCGATATTCTATGCTCGTGGAATATCTGGCACGAACCGTCACTCGATTAGCAGTATTTGGTGTAATGACTGGGAATACCGTTTTGCAAAGTGACAATGTCTAGGGACCGCTTTGTTGAAATTATGAGGTTTCTCAGATTTGATGAGAAATCTACTCGATTCCTAGAGACTGCAAACGGACAAGTTTGCTCTATTTTCTACTGTGTGGGACAGGTTTATTGAAAATTGTATTGCGTGTTACAAACCTGGCCCATACATAACGGTGGATGAGCAACTTTTCCCAAGCAAAACTAGGTGTCCATTCACGCAGTACATGCCTTCCAAACCAGATAAATATGGCCACAAATATTGGCTAGCTGTTGATAAGGAGAGCAAATATCTGGCAAATGGCTTCCCTTATCTAGGCAAAGATGACACACGCCGTGCTGAGGACCGTTTAGCTGACCATGTGGTAATGAAGTTATTGGACCCGTTTTTGAAAAAAGGTCGCAATGTTACAACCGATAATTATTTTACTTCAGTAAAATTAGCTAAACAGCTAAAAAGCAAAGGAACAACCATCGTGGGAACACTGAACAAGATAAGGCGAGAAGTGCCTAAAGAAATAAAATCCATGAAAGAGGAATTGTACAACACTGAAGTGTTTAGAAATGAAGACAATTTTACACTTACAGTATATCAAGGAAAGCCCAACAAAAATGTTGTCATTTTGAGTTCCGTCCATCCAGATGTTGTTGTTGCGTCTGATTCCGCTAAAAAAACTCCAGAAACGGTAAAGTTTTACAATGAAACAAAATATGGAGTAGATGTAGTGGATCAGATGGCACGAAAATATACCACACGAACATGCACAAGGAGATGGCCTGTTCATGCATTTGAAAATGCCTTAGACTTTGCGAGTATAAATGCATGGATAATATTCAATGAGATAACCCACCAAAAAATGTCACGCAAGGCATTTTTGCAAATGCTTGTGAGAGAGTTGAGTGGTCCTTATGTCACAGATAGGGAAAAGGGTTCCACGTCCCAAGTTTCTACATGCTCAGAAGTGATGGTTCAAACAAAATTTTGCCAGATCAAAGAAAAGTGCAAGAAAAATAGATCTGTCGGCAATTGTAAGACTTGTGGTAAGTCTTTGTGTGGGCAATGTACTGCCATAAATCAAAGGCAATGCCTAAAATGCGAAACACCAAATGTTTAGAAGGTGAATTCTGCGCCATATTTTCATTTTTATGCTCCTCCACCTACATTTTCTCTGCTTTTTGTTCTTCAGTTGTTGTTTATATGTGTGCACTTGAATAAAAAAAAATGTTTGAAAAACGTCTATTATAATTATTGTTATTTTCTGTAGAAAAATAAGAAAAGCAGAAAAAAAACAATCAAAAGCATTACTGTTGGATCTCACAATAATAATACATTACAAAAAATATAATTATTAATAAATAACCACAAATGAAACTCTAAAAATAAACGAAAACAAGCAAGGAGTCAAAATGACTCCTTTCAGTAGTTCTAGGCGGGGTCACGAGCCCAGTAGTCCTAGTGTTAACTAGCCAAAGACATTTCTTTTCTGATGGATAGTCACAAGATCAGCCTCAAATTTTGCAAGGAACCAATTTTCTGAAAATTATTTTTGGAACAAAATAGTCTTTTATGTCTTATGGACTTAGACACATCGGAAATATCATATGATGTTCTTAATTCTTATTTTCCCTTCAAAACTAAAAATCCCTTGTTTTACCCAGTACAAACTAGGAACTTTTTCAAGAAAATGTTGAAAGGGATATCAAGAAGCTACTCAATAATTCCACTGGTCATTCGCATAAATCTAATCTTACATTTGCGGAAAGGGAAGCTTTCAAAAAATTAAAATTACATCCTGATTTAATCATTAAAAGGTCTGATAAAGGGGGTTCAGTGGTTGTGATGAATGAAACTAACTATGTTACTGCAATCAATAACATGATTTCTAATGATGAAATTTACACTCTTTGAAAGACGACCCCACAGTTTGTTTTTCCGAACAATGTAAGTTCATCATGGATGATCGTTTCACCCAAGGTTTTTTTTTCCAAAAAACAATCTGAGTTCCTTCATGTTAATAACCCTGTAATCCCCATTTTACATGCATTACCAAAAACGCAGAAAAATATTTTTCCACCATCAATGCGCCCCATAATATCGGGCATAGGCTCACTAAGTGAACGGTTCGGCCAGTGGCTAGATTCGGTATTACAGCCACTAGTACAGCGCATACCAGGATACCTTAAGGATACCAGAGATGTTTTAAATTTGTTCCATAATGTTGTCTGGAATCCAGATTGGACATGGTTAACATGTGATGTGGTCTCCTTATACACTTGCATTCCTCACCATGTGGCCTTATAAGCAATTAAATTCCATCTGATAGCATTCGAGTTCCCGCTGCTGCACAAGGGGAGTCTCGAACCAGTCCCACTGCGGTCCCCCATCCATCTCCGGCCACAGTGGAGCCTGCTCAGCAAAGACATCGGTCCCAGCGTCTCGCCCGGTCTAATACTGTGCAGAGACTTGTTGCTGCCTCTTCAGGTTCTGCTATTGTAGCCAGTACTGTTCAACGGCGAGCAGACGTCTTTAGGACTAAGTCCTTTGTTGCTTCATCTGAGCATGCCCAGGGCAAGATCGCCCATTGGAGATCAGGGGTCACATGCTCAGATACAGCTGCCACTCCTATTGGTCCTTCAGGAAGGTCCTGTGGCTGTTGATGTTCTGAAGCAGCTTCCCATTGGTCCTTTCTGGAAGGACTTTTTCTCGTGGCTGCTATAAAAGGCTGTCCTAGTATCAAATCTGTTACGTGCTTGCGCCAGTGTGGTCATGTATGCTTGTGGTTAGGTCTGGCTGAAATAAGCCCCTAGAATACCGGCACCTCCGGTGAGGAGATTGTATGCACGTGTTCAGGGCTCGGCTGATAACGCCATTAGAATACCGGCTACTCCGGTGAGGAGATTACTGCTTGGGTTCTGTTTGCATGACCACAGACTGCAATCCGCTTAGCAGTCATCTGTGTTCCCTTTGAGTCTAACAGGACACAGTCTTTGTCCAGCGGCTCTGTGAATTAACAGAGTCCGCTTATCGCCATATAGTGCTACGGCGTTTTCATCTGCGACTCTGCGGGATAACAGAGTTCACTCATACTGCCTATTTACGCCATCTTACTAGCAGCAGGCTCTGCCTGCACGGTGGACCTCGGGCTGCGAACGCACCTTTCCTTAATATCTATTAGGTGCGTTCCGCAGGCCCTTAACATAATACTAGCGCCAGGGTCTGGCTAGTAAAATGGCGGATGACCAGCGTCTACCGCAGTACATCCAGCAGCTGGAGGGTAGGTTGGAGGCTCTTGAGCGCACAACCTCAGCTGTGAATGTTACCGCAGTCGCTGTTCAGGCTGCTAGCGTGGCTGCAGCCAGTATGTCCTCTGCCATCTCTGCCCCTACATTATCCCACCTCCCGCTTCCTGACAAGTTTGCCGGTGACAGTAAGCAATGTCGGGGATTCGTGAGTCAGTGCTCTACACAGCTCGAGCTTCTGGCTGCACGTTTCCCCACGGATCAGGCACAAGTGGGTTTTGTACTGTCTCTACTCTCGGGCAGAGCGTTGGAGTGGGCAACACCGCTGTGGGAGCGCGATGATCGTGTGGTGCGGAGTGCTCCTCGTTTCCTGGAGGCTCTTAAAAAGGTCTTTTAAGGACCTCAGGTCACCCACGATACGGCGCTCCACCTGCTGGCATTGGCACAGGGTTCGTCTTTTGTCAGTCAGTTTTCCGTCCAGTTTCGGACTCTGGCCTCAGAGCTAGACTGGTCGGATAAAGTTCTCATTCCAGTCTACTGGCGAGGACTGGCTGACCATGTTAAAGACGCTTTGACTACCAGGGAGATTCTCGCCACACTGGAGAAGCTTATCTCCATATCTACCCGCATCGACCTCCGTTTTCACGAGCGGAGGTTGGAGCGGGCCCAGTGTAGGCAGAGGATTCGGTTGGCTCCCACCTTTGCCAAACCTCTTGAATCCCCCGATCTGGCGTCCGAATCTCAAAAGGCCACGAGGTTCTTCGGGCAGGACCTAAGTCTCGGGCCGTCCGAGTATCCGTGGTCTGTAACCTTTGTCAGCAGACAGACATAATGCTAACAAATGTCCACAGCGATCAGGGAAGCGATCACATCTAGTGGCCCTGGGAGGAGGTTCACTAGAGACAGCGGCATTTTCCTCCAAGATGACATTTAAAGGGACAGTCACTGTAGACTCTTCCACACTTACAGTCGAGCTTTGTGTGGACTCAGGAGCAGAGGGGAATTTCATGTCATCTACCTTTGCTCATCGCCACGCAATACATCTGGTAGTGCTCAACAAACCAATGACTGTCCGGGTAGTGAATGGGTTGACATTGCCCTCGCCAATTACACATGAGACTGTCCCTCTTACTTTGTGTGTTCCCCCTTCCCATCAGGAAATTATTTCCCTTCTCGTCCTTCCCAAGGGAAAAGACAAAATCCTACTGGGAGTACCCTGGCTCCATTCCCACTCCCCTCATAATGAGTGGACCTCCGATAAGATACTGGGTTGGAGTGAGTCATGTAAGGACAGATGTGTCAGGGAGTGCAGTCAGGTTACCACTACAGAGATACCCTCAGATCTTTCTCCTCTTCCCAAGTGCTATCAGTCATATGCAGACGTGTTCTCTAAAATGGCTGCGGAGACTCTGCCGCCCCATCGTCTCTACGACTGTCCTACTGACCTCTTACCTGGAGCAGAACCTCCTCGGGGAAGGGTCTATCCCCTCTCTCTTCCTGAGACGGAGGCTATGTTAGGGCTGGCGGAACGCACAAAATAAATATAAAGAATAAGTACGTTCGCAGCTCGGGGTCCACTGTGCAGGCAGAGCCTGCTGCTAGTAGGATGGCGATATGGCAAACTCTGTTACTTCAAAGAGTCGCAACTATGGACACTGTGGCCCTATATGGCGGTATAAGCGAACTCTGTTACGCCACAGAGTCGCTAAGGTAGAAACGCAGAAATATGGACTGTGTCCTGTTAACTCACGGGTATGCAGAGACAACTGCTGTGTGGACAGCAGTCCATAGTAACGCAATCAGCAACGCAATCAGACAATCTCCTCACCGGGGAAGCCGGTATTCTAGGGGCTTATTTCAGCCGAGCCCAAAACACGTGCATACAATCTCCTCACCGGAGGTGCCAGTATTCTAGGGGCTTATTTCAGCCAAGCCCTAACACATGTGTGCAGATCACCCTGGCGCAAAGCACATAATGTGATTGATACTAGCGCATGGCGGCACGACCATGCCGCACTTTTATAGTAGCAACTACAGGACCTGCCAGATAAGGACCAATAGTAAACTTCTCCAGAACACAAGTGGTTTCAGGACCTTCCTGGCGGACCAATAGGAGCTGCTGCAGTACCTGAGCATGTGATCCCTGATCTCCAATGAGAGATCTTACTCTGGGCATGCTCAGAAGGGGAAAGCAAGGACTTTGTCCTAAAGACGTCTGCTCGCCGCTATACTGGCTACAATAGCAGGGCCTGGAGGAGCAGCAGTAATCCTCTGCACAATGTTAGACTGGGCGAGACGCTGGGACTGACGTCTAAGCTGAGCAGAGTCCACTGCGGCCGGAAACGGATTGGAGACCGCAGCAGGGACAGCTCGACATTCCCCTTGTGCAGAAGTGGGAACTCTACCCCTAACATTACCCCCTCTCCTAGGGCCCCCCTTCTTTGGGCCTCGCTACGTTCAAAGGCAGCGATCAGCTGCGGAGCATGAATATGTTCGGCAGGCTCCCAGGACCTATCCTCAGGCCCATAACCCCTCCAATCCACCCCAAAAAATTTTTTGCCCCGTACCACCTTGCACCTACAATGGTGTTCACCTCGTAATCATCCGTAGATGAACCCGACGTCCTGGCAGATGACTCAGGCAACCGGGAGATGACCACGGGTTTTAGGAGGGACACATGGAAGGTGTTGGAGATACCAAGGCGAGGCGGAAGGGCCAAACGGTAAACCACAGGGTTCACCTGCTCGAGAACCTTGAAGGGACCCAAATAGCGGGGTGCCAACTTAGTGGACTCCACCCGTAGCCTGATGTTTCGGGCGGAGAGCCACACTAGGTCGCCAGGAGCAAATGTCGGAGTGGGACGCTGATGGGCATCGGCAGAAGACCTCATCCTTTCCTTGGAAGCCTGAATGGCATCCTGGGTGCGGTCCCATATGTCCCGTGCCTCCACAGCCCAGTCTGCCACCCTGGAGTCGGTGGAAGCCACGGGCATGGGCACCGGTACCTGCGGGTGCTTGCCATAATTTAGGAGGAATGGGGTCTGTCCGGTGGAGTCAGCCACAGCATTGTTTAGCGCGAACTCTGCCCACGGGAGCAAGGATGCCTAGTCAATCCTGCCTGGCAGAGACAAAATGTCGCAAGTATGTGACCAAGGTCTGGTTGGCCCTCTCTACCAACCCATTTGTCTCGGGATGATATGCAGAGGAGAGGTTTAACTCAATACAGAGTAGATGACACAACTGTCTCCAGAACCGAGAAGCAAATTGGGGACCTCGATCGCTGACAATCTTGTCTGGCATACCGTGTAGACGGAAGATGTGTCTAATAAATAATGCTGCCAAGGTCTGTGCAGAAGGTAACCAGGTTAGCGGCACTAAGTGCACCATTTTGGAGAAGCGGTCGGTGATCACCCAAATGATAGTGCAACCCCGAGACTTAGGTAAGCCCACCACAAAGTCCATCCCGACCATCTCCAGGGTCTGTCTGCCACCGCCAAAGGAAAAAGTAACCCAGCTGGCCGTTGTCGAGGGGACTTGTTCCGGGCGCAGGAGACACACGCCTGAACATACTCCCTGACGTCACGGGCCATATGTGGCCACCAGTGTGTCCTCGCCAATAATTCTGTTGTCCTCTTTGCCCCAAAGTATCCACCCACCCTGGACGAGTGTGCCAAAGAGAGTACCTCTGGTCGCAAATTAGTGGGCACAAAAGTCTTGCCCGGAGGAACAGACTCTAGCGAAACTGGGGCTACAGTTCTCAGGCTCTCTTTGGGGACAATAAGCCAAGGCTCCTCATCCTCCTCCTCTGATGACACTAAGGAGCGAGAGAGAGCATCGGCCCGAACATTCTTCTCACTGGAGAGAAAATGGAGGGTGAAGTGAAACCGAGAGAAGAATAGGGACCATCTGGCCTGGCGAGAATTTAGCCGCTGAGCCGTTTGCAAATATACCAAGTTCTTGTGGTCGGTGAAGACTTGGAAGGGAAAACGAGCCCCCTCCAGAAGATGTCTCCACTCAGAGAAGGCCAACTTCATAGCCAGCAACTCCCTGTCCCCGATGGAATAATTCCTCTCTGCTGGTGTAAAGGTCTTTGAAAAAGAAGCAGGGATGCTTCCGACCTTGAGCATCCTTTTGATAAAGGACTGCTCCAGCACCAACAGAAGAGGCGTCCACCTCTAAAATAAACGGCTTATCAACATCAGGGCGATGTAATATGGGAGCACTGGCAAAATGCGACTTGATGGAAGAGAACGCCTTGGAGACCTCCTCAGACCACAACTTGGGATTTGCTCCCTTCTTGGTGAGGGCTACCAAGGGAGCTACCAAAGTCGAGAAATGGGGAATGAACTGGCGATAATAATTAATGAACCCCATAAAGCGCTGCACCACTTTAAGAGAATGGGGTTCTTGCCAGTCCATTACAGCCTGTAGTTTGGCAGGATCCATAGCCAATCCCTGGGCGGAGATGATATAGCCCAGGAAAGGTAAGGACTCCTGCTCAAACACACATTTCACCAGCTTGGCATAGAGGGAGTTTGCCCGTAAGAGGTCGAAGACTTTGTTGACTTCCCTCCGGTGAGAGTCTATATCTGGTGAAAAGATGAGAATATCATCCAGATAGACTACGACCGAGGTGGAAAGCATATCCTGGAAGATCTCATTAACAAAGTCTTGGAAAACAGCAGGAGCATTACAGAGCCCGAAGGGCATCACCAGGTATTCATAATGCCCATCCCTGGTGTTAAAAGCTGTCTTCCACTTGTCCCCCTCACGGATTCGAATTAGGTTATAGGCACCACGTAGATCTAGCTTGGTAAATACCCTTGCTCCTCGGAGCCTATCAAAGAGCTCAGAGATTAAGGGCAACGGGTACTTATTCTTGACGGTGATGGCGTTAAGACCCCTTTAGTCAATATATTCTTTTGCACAAAGAAGAACCCCGCCCCTGCTGGTGACACCGACTTCCTAATGAACCCTCTTGCCAGATTCTCCTGAAAATACTGGGACATGGCCTCCGTCTCAGGAAGCGAGAGGGGATAGACTCTTCCCCGAGGAGGTTCTGCTCCAGGCAAGAGATCAATAGGACAGTCGTAGGGGCGATGAGGCGGAAGAGTCTCTGCCGCCTTCTTGGAGAAAACGTCTGCGTATGACCAATAACACTTCGGGAGAGAAGTGAGATCTACGGGTATCTCTGTGGTGGTGACCTGAACGCACTCCCTGACACACCTGCCTCTACATGAATCACCCCAACCCAGTATCCTCCCAGAGGACCACTCAATATGGGGAGAGTGGTGACTGAGCCACGGTACTCCCAGCAACACCTCATCTATTCCCTCGGGCAGGACAAGAAAGGAAATACTCTCCTGATGGGAAGGGGACATAGACAACGTGAGAGGGATAGTCTGGTGGGTGATTTGTGAGGGCAGAGTCGATCCATTCACTACATGCACAGTCACCGGTTTGGCGAGCATCACCAGAGGTATAGTGTGGCGGAGAGCAAAGGCAGAGGACATGAAATTCCCCTCGGCTCCAGAATCCACACAGAGCTCGGCGGTGAGAGTGGATGGACCTACAATAATTGTCCCCTTAAAGGACAACTTGGTGGAAAATGCCGCAGTGTCTAGTGAACCTCCTCCCAAGATCACTAGACGCGACCGTTTTCCCGACCGCTGTGGACATTTGTTGGCATAATGTCCTAACTGCTGGCAGACGATACAGACCACGGGTACTCGAGCGTCCCGGGACTTAGGTCCTGCTCGAGAAACCTCCATGGACTCATGGGAGTCGAGCACCTGGCTGAAAGATTCCAGAGGTCTGGCGAAGGTGGGAGCCAGTCGGAACCTCTGCCTACACTGGGACCGCTCCAACCTCCGCTCGTGAAAACGGAGGTCGATGTGGGTAGATATGGCGATAAGCTTCTCCAGTGTGGCGGGAATCTCCCTGGTAGCCAAGGTGTCTTTCACATGGCCCGCTAGTCTCTCCAAAACACGGGAATGAGGACTTTATCTGGCCAGTCCAACTCCTAGGACAGAGTCCAAAATTGGACAGCAAAACAGCTGACCAAGGACGAACCCTGTGAACTTGCCAGGAGTAGGAGCGCCGCATCGTGGGTAACCTGAGGTCCTAGAAAGACCTTTTTTAGAGCCTCCAGAAAATGAGGAGCACTCCGCACCACACGGTCTTCACGCTCCCACAGCGGGGTGGCCCACTCCAACGCTCTGCCTGACAGAAGAGATATTACAAAGCCCACTTGTGCCCGATCCGTGGGGAAACGTGCAGCCAGAAGCTCGAGTTGTATAGAGCACTGACTCACGAATCCCCGACATTGCTTGCTGTCACCAGCGAACTTGTCTGGAAGTGGGAGGTGGGATAATGTGGGGACAGAGGTGGCAGTGGACACACTGGCTGCAGCCACACTAGCAGCCTGAACAGCTACTGCGGTAACATCCACAGCTGAGGTTGTGCGCTCAAGAGCCGCCAACCTACCCTCCAGCTGCTGGATGTCCTGCAGTAGACGCTGATCGTCCGCCATTTTACTAGCCAGACCCTGGCGCTAGTATTATGCTAGGGCTGGCGGAACGCACAAAATAAATATAAATAATAAGTGCGTTCGCAGCCCGAGGTCCACCGTGCAGGCAGAGCCTGCTGCTAGTAGGATGGCGGTATGGCGAACTCTGTTACTTCACAGAGTCACAACTATGGACACTGTGGCCCTATATGGCAGTATAAGCAAACTCTGTTACGCCACAGGGTCGCTAAGGTAGAAACGCAGAAATATGGACTGTGTCCTGTTAACTCCACAGGTATGCACAGACAACTGCTGTGCGGACAGCAGTCCGTAGTAACGCAATCAGCAACGCAATCAGACAATCTCCTCACCGGAGAAGCCGGTATTCTAGGGGCTTATTTCAGCCGAGCCCGAAAAACATGCATACAATCTCCTCACCGGAGGTGCCCGGTATTCTAGGGGCTTATTTCAGCCAAGCCCTAACACATGCGTGCAAGATCATCCTGGCGCAAAGCACATAATGTGATTGATACTAGCGCATGGCGGCACGACCATGCACCCTTTTATAGTAGCAACTACAGGACCTGCCAGATAAGGACCAATAGGAAACTGCTCCAGAACACAAGTAGTTTCAGGACCTTCCTGGTGGACCAATAGGAGCTTCTGCAGTACCTGAGCATGTGATCCCTGATCTCCAATGAGAGGGGAAAGCAAGGACTTTGTCCTAAAGACGTCTGCTCGCCGCTAACCAGTACTGGCTACAATAGCAGGGCCTGGAGGAGCAGCAGTAATCCTCTGCACAATGTTAGACTGGGTGAGACGCTGGGACCGACGTCTAAGCTGAGCAGAGTCCACTGCGGCCGGAGACGGATGGGATACCGCAGCAGGGACGGCTCGAGATTCCCCTTGTGCAGAAGCGGGAAATCGACTCCTAACAGGCTATGTCTCAATATATCCAGGAGAATCTGGCAAGAGGGTTCATTAGGAAGTCGGTGTCACCAGCAGGAGCGGGGTTCTTCTTCGTGCAGAAGAAGAGTGGAGAATTACGTCCGTGTATAGATTACAGAGGTCTTAACGCCATCACCGTTAAGAATAAGTACCCATTGCCCCTGATTTCTGAGCTCTTTGATAGGCTCCGGGGAGCAAGGGTATTTACTAAATTAGATTTGCGTGGTGCCTATAACCTGATTCGCATCCGTGAGGGGGACGAATGGAAGACGGCTTTTAATACCAGGGATGGGCATTATGAATACCAGGTGATGCCCTTCGGGCTCTGTAATGCCCCAGCCGTTTTCCAAGACTTTGTCAATGACATCTTCCGGGATATGCTTTCCACCTCTGTAGTAGTCTATCTGGATGATATTCTCATCTTTTCTCCAGATATTGACTCTCACCGGAGGGATGTCTGCAAATGCAAAGTCTTCGACCTGTTACGGGCGATCTCCCTCTATGCAAAGTTGGAGAAATGCATGTTTGAGCAGGAGTCTTTACCTTTCCTGGGCTATATCATCTCCGCCCAGGGATTGGCTATGGATCCTGCCAAACTACAGGATGTGATGGATTGGCAAGAACCCCATTCTCTTAAAGCGGTGCAGCGCTTTATGGGGTTCATTAATTACTATCGCCAATTCATTCCCCACTTCTCCACTTTGATAGCTCCCTTGGTAGCCCTCACCAAGAAAGGAGCCAATCCCAAATTGTGGTCAGAGGAGGTCTCCAAGGCCTTTACTTCAATTAAGTCCCATTTTGCTAGCGCTCCCATCTTACATCGCCCTGAGGTTGATAAGCCTTTTATATTGGAGGTTGATGCCTCGCCCGTTGGTGCTGGAGCAGTCCTTTTTCAGAAGGATGCTCAAGGTCGGAAACATCCTTGTTTCTTCTTTTCCAAGATCTTCACACAAGCGAAGAGGAGTTATTCCATTGGGGATAGGGAGTTGCTAGCCATGAAGTTGGCCTTTTCAGAGTGGAGACATTTCCTGGAGGGGGCTCGCTTTCCCTTTCAAGTTTTCACTGACCACAAAAATTTGGTCTATTTACAGACCGCCCAGCGGCTAAATTCTCGTCAGGCCAGATGGTCCCTGTTCTTCTCCTGGTTCCATTTCATCCTCCATTTCCTCTCCGGTGAAAAGAACATTCGCGCCGACGCTCTATCTCGCTCCGTGGTGTCCTCTGAGGAGGTGGAGGAGGAGCCTCGGCTTATTGTCCCCACAGAGAGCCTAAGAATGGTGGCTCCGGTTTAACTTGAGTCTGTGCCTCTGGGCAAGACTTTTGTGCCCACGAATTTATGACCGGAAGTACTCTCTTGGGCACATTCGTCCAGGGTGGGTGGACATTTTGGGACAAAAAGAACTTCTGAGCTGCTGGCGAGGACATACTGGTGGCCGCAGATGGCCCGTGACGTCAGGGAGTATGTTCAGGCGTGCGTTTCCTGCGCCAAGAATAAATCCCCTCGACAACAGCCGTCTGGGCTACTTTTCCCTTTGCCGGTGGCAGACAGGTCCTGGAAGATGGTCGGGATGGATTTTGTGGTGGGCTTACCCAAATCTCGGGGCTGCACCATCATCTGGGTGATAACCGACCACTTCTGTAAAATTGTGCACTTGGTGCCGTTACCACAGTTACCATCTGCACGGGCCTTGGCAGCATTATTCATTAATCATATTTTACGCCTACACGGTATGCCAGACAAAATTGTTAGTGATCGAGGTCCCCAGTTTGCGTCTCGGTTCTGGAGAGAGCTGTGTAGTTTACTCAGCATTGAGTTGAATCTCTCCTCTGCATACCATCCTGAGACGAATGGGTTGGTAGAGAGGGCCAACCAGACCTTGGTCACATACTTGCGACATTTTGTCTCTGCCAGGCAGGATGACTGTGCATCCTTGCTACCGTGGGCTGAGTTCGCTCTAAATAATGCTGTGGCTGACTCCACCGGACAGACCCCATTCCTCCTGAAATACGATCAGCATCCGCGGGTACCAGTGCCCATGCCCGTGACTTCCGCCAATTCCAGGGTGGCAGACTGGGCTGTGGAGGCACGGGACATTTGGGACCGCACCCAGGATGCCATTTAGGCCTCCAAAGAGAGGATGAGGTCTTCGGCCGATGCCCATCGGCGCCCCGCTACTACATTTGCTCCGGGTGACCTAGTGTGGTTCTCTGGCTGAAACATCGGGCTATGTGAAGAGTCCACCAAGTTGGCACCTCGCTTTTTGGGTCCCTTTAAAGTTCTTGAGCAGGTGAACCCGTTGGTTTACCGCCTAGCCCTTCCGCTTCGCCTTAGTATCACCGACACCTTTCACATGTCCCTCCTGAAACCCGTGGCCATTTCCCGGTTTTCCGAGTCATCTGCCGGGACGTCGGGTTCATCTACCGACGATCATGAGGTGAACGCCATTGTTGGGTGCAAGGTGGTATGAGGCAAAAAAATTTATTTGGTGGATTGGAGGGGTTATGGGCCTGAGGATAGGTCCTGGGAGCCTGACGAGCATGTTCACGCTCCACAGCTCATCGCTGCCTTTGAGCGCAGCGAGGCCCAAAGAAGGGGGGCCCTATGATGAGGGGGGTAATGTTAGTGTTCGAGTACCCACTGCTGCACAAGGGGTGTCTCGAACCAGTCCTGCTGCAGTCCCCCATCCATCTCCGGCTGCAGTGTAGCCTGCTCAGCAAAGACGTCAGTCCCAGCGTCTTGACCGGTCTAATACTGTGCAGAGACTTGCTGCTGCCTCTTCAGGTTCTGCTATTGTAGCCAGTACTGGTCAGCGGCGAGCAGACGTCTTTAGGACTAAGTCCTTTGTTGCTTCATCTGAGCATGCCCAGGGCAAGATAATAATAATAATAATCTTTATTTATATAGCGCCAACATATTCCGCAGCGCTTTACAGTTTAACAGTTTCAAAACACAAGTCATAGGTAACAACGTTAACAATACAATAATTAAAGCAAAATAAGCCGACCCTGCTCGTGAGAGCTTACAATCTACAATGAGGTGGGGGAGATACAAAGTACAGGTGTGTATATACAATGGTGCATTTACAATGATGGTCCAGCCATCTTGAGGGAGTGAGGCATGGATGGAGATAGTGAATGGGCTACACATACACACTTAAACATAGAACGACTTTGGTTAGTGAATGTGATAGGCCACTCTGAACAAATGTGTTTTGAGGGAGCGCCTGAAACCATGCAAATTGTGGATAGTCCTAATTTCTTGGGGTAGAGAATTCCAGAGGATTGGCGCAGTGCGGGAGAAGTCTTGGAGTCGGGAGTGGGAGGTACGGATTAGTGCAGAGGTTAGTCGAAAGTCGTTTGCAGAGCGCAGCAGTCGGTTAGGCCGATAGATAGAAATGAGGGAGGAGATGTAGGGGGGTGCTGCACTGTGGAGAGCTTTGTGGGTGAGAACCAGTACTTTGAATTGGATCCTATAATGAATGGGCAGCCAGTGTAAGGACTGGTGAAGACCGGACGCGTCCGAGTACCGATTAGCCAGATGGATGACCCTGGCTGCTGCATTAAGGATGGACTGGAGAGGGGATAGTCGAGTAATGGGGAGGCCAAGTAATAGAGCGTTGCAGTAGTCCAGGCGGGAGTGGATCAATGCTACAGTGAGGGTTTTTGTTGTTTCCATGGTGAGAAAAGGGCGGATTCTAGAGATGTTCTTTAGGTGTAGACGGCAAGAGCGGGCAAGAGATTGTATATGGGAGGTGAAGGAGAGATTGGTGTCAAACATAACACCCAGACAGCGAGCCTGCTGCCGGGGTGTTATTATGGTGCCGCCCACAGAGAGGGAAATGTCAGATTTAGGGAGGTTAGTAGACGGCGGGAGCAGAAGGAGTTCAGTCTTGGAGAGGTTAAGTTTCAGATAGAGAGCGGACATGATGTTGGAGACTGCGGACAGACAGTCGGTGGTGTTCTGTAGAACAGCGGGGGTAAGGTCGGGGGATGACGTGTATAGTTGTGTGTCATCGGCATAAAGATGGTACTGAAAGCCAAATCTGCTGATGGTCTGTCCAATTGGGGCCGTGTAGAGAGAGAAGAGAAGGGGGCCAAGGACTGAGCCCTGGGGTACACCGACAGTGAGAGGAAGAGGAGATGACGTGGAGCCAGAGAACGAAACACTGAAGGAGCGGTCAGAAAGATAGGAGGAGAACCAGGAGAGAACAGTGTCCTTAATACCTAGTGACTGGAGCCTAGACAGTAGGAGACAGTGGTCAACAGTGTCGAAAGCTGCAGAAAGGTCGAGTAGAATGAGCAGAGAGTGGTCGCCGTTACGTTTTGCTGTAAGAAGGTCATTGGTCACTTTGATGAGTGCAGTTTCAGTCGAATGTAGGGGGCGGAAGCCGGACTGTGAAGGGTCTAGGAGGGAGTAAGTGGAGAGGTAACGGGTGAGGCGGGAGTAGACTAGGCGCTCCAAAAGATCTCCCATTGGAGATCAGGGGTCACATGCTCAGATACAGCTGCCACTCCTATTGGTCCTTCAGGAAGGTCCTGTGGCTGTTGATGTTCTGAAGCAGCTTTCCATTGGTCCTTTCTGAAGGTCTTTTTCTCGTGGCTGCTATAAAAGGCTGTCCTTACCGCACGGCCGTGCGCTAGTATCAAATCTGTTACGTGCTTGCGCCAGTGTGGTCATGTATGCTTGTGGTTAGGTCTGGCTGAAATAAGCCCTAGAATACCGGCACCTCCGGTGAGGAGATTGTATGCACGTGTTCAGGGCTCGGCTGATAACGCCATTAGAATGCCGGCTACTCCGGTGAGGAGATTACTGCTTGGGTTCTGTTTGCATGATCACAGACTGCAATCCGCTTAGCAGTCATCTGTGTTCCCTGTGAGTCAAACAGGACACAGTCTTTGTCCAGCGTCTCTGTGAATTAACAGAGTCCGCTTATATCGCCATATAGTGCTACGGCGTTTACATCTGCAACTCTGCGGGATAACAGCGTTAACTCATACTACCTATTTACGCCATCTTACTAGCAGCAGGCTCTGCCTTCACGGTGGACCCCGGGCTGCGAACGCACCTCTCCTTAATATCTATTAGGTGTAACGGGTCTGGGAGGCGGAACCTCTGAGCTTTATTATACAAGGAGGCTTTCCTTGTAAAGGAGCGGGTGGCGCCCGGGGAGACGGACAGGGAGTCACTGCAAGTGACGGGGGCAGTCTCTGGACAGACAGGTGGATAGTCACGGCAAGTGACCGGGGCAGTCTCTGGATAGACAGGCGGGTAGTCACGGCAAGTGACCGGGGCAGTCTCTGGGTAGACAGGCAGGTAGTCAAGGCAAGTGACCGGGGCAGTCTCTGGATAAACAGGCGGGTAGTCACGGCAAGTGACCGGGGCAGTCTCTGGGTAGACAGGCAGGTAGTCACGGCAAGTGACCGGGGCAGTCTCTGGATAAACAGGCAGGCAAGGGGCCGGGGCAGTCTCTGAATGGACAGGTATATACGACCTGAGATGGTGGAGCCTCCCGGTAGGCTAGCAGGCAGATGACAGATGAGCGCCCCCAAGTGAGCAGGCGAGAGTCTCTGGAATAGCCGATGGACACCGCAGGTGATGGCCGAACCTCCAGGTAGGCTTGCAGGCAGATGGCAGATGAGCGCCCCCAAGTGAGCAGGCGAGAGTCTCTGGAATTGCCGATGGTCTCCGCATGTGACGGCCGAACCTCCAGGCAGGCTTGCGGGCAGGTAGCAGACAGCAAACTGGCAGGAAACAGGCAGGTAACTGGTAACGGACCCTGAGGGCTAAAGCAGAGTAGTGAACAGTGCAATAACAACATTGCTCGGGCACCTCCATTAAGGAGGAAGTACTTTATATAGGGTGGAGTCCTCCGGCATTGGCCGGGGACCTTTTTGAAAGATGCGCGCGGCCCCTTTAAGAGCGCGCGCCCTAAGTCCAGTAGCAGGGAAGGAGCGCGCGGCCCCAGCAGGGCGGAAGGAGGACGCTGAGCGCGGGTAAGGGGGGCGACGTCCCTGCCTGGCAGAGGACGCTGTCGCAGGGTGAACAGCGTCCCTGCCTGGCAGAGGGCAGGGACGCCGGCGCTACAGTACCCCCCCCTTTAGGCCCCCCCTTTTTTAGGCCAGAAAGAAATTTAGCTAGGATGAGAGGGGCATGGATGTTCTCCCGAGGCTCCCACGTTCTCTCCTCAGGACCAAACCCCTTCCAATCCACCAGAAAATAGGTCTTTCTTCCTACCCTTTTGGTGGCCAGAATGTTCTCTACCTCAAATTCGTCTTCAGCAGACACTGGAGCAGGAGGTGTACCTGTAGACTTGACAAAAGAGTTAAGTACCACCGGTTTGAGGAGAGATACATGGAAGGAGTTAGGAATCCGCAAATTGGCCGGGAGTTTCAATTTATAGGACACCGGGTTGATCTGACTGATGATCTCAAAAGGACCGATGAACCGAGGGCCTAACTTGTAGGAAGGAATCTTGAGCCGGACATACTTGGACGAAAGCCAGACCTTATCCCCAGGACGGAATTGAGGAGGATCCAGACGTTTTTTGTCAGCATGTTTCTTCATGCGCTCGGATGACAGAATGAGTGCTCCCATATGGAGGAAAATTCGTTAACCAGAGATTCCGCAGCTGGATTGTCCACAGAGATGGAGACAGGAACAGGGATCCGAGGGTGTTGACCGA
Organism: Oophaga sylvatica; assembly: GCA_033576555.1. Taxonomy (NCBI): domain Eukaryota; kingdom Metazoa; phylum Chordata; class Amphibia; order Anura; family Dendrobatidae; genus Oophaga; species Oophaga sylvatica. The sequence continues at coordinate 396,891,772 of JARQOD010000002.1, forward strand.
AGACTACAAAAAACGGAGATTTGGAGGAAGATTCGCTCTCGTGATTGTTGTAAGAGAATTCGGCCCAAGGCAGGAGATCCACCCAGTCAGAATGGTGGGCATTAACGAAGTGCCGGAGATAACTGGTCAGATTCTGATTGATTTGCTCGACTTGTCCATTGGACTGCGGGTGGTAAGCGGAGGAGAAATCCAAGGTGACGTCTAGCAACTTACAAGTGGCTCTCCAGAAACGTGAGGTGAACTGTACCCCACGATCCGACACAATGTGACGAGGCAGACCATGAAGACGGAAGATGTGGCGGATAAAGTCTTTAGCCAACTCGGGTGCAGACGGAAGCCCTGGCAGGGGAATGAAGTGAGCCATCTTGGAAAATCTGTCAACGACCACCCAAATGACCGTACAACCGGCAGAGACGGGCAGATCTGTTATGAAGTCCATGGCTATATGCTGCCAGGGGGCAGCGGGTACAGGAAGCGGAAGAAGACGGCCGGCAGGCAGGTGTCTTGGAACTTTGTTGCGGGCACAGGAGACACAGGCAGAAACAAAGTCTATTACGTCCTTGTGCAGGGTAGGCCACCAGTAATGCCGAGTAATGAGCTGGAGGGTCTTTTTCTGACCAGCGTGGCCAGCTAGTTTAGACGAATGACCCCAGTGTAGGATTCTCTCCCGATCGGTTACCGATACGAACGTCTTACCAGGAGGGAGACGATTTAGACTCACGGGAGCCACCTGCATCACTCTGGCGGGATCGATGATATGTTTAGGTTCCTCCTCGAGATCCGACACCAGGAAGGACCGGGACAAGGCGTCCGCCTTGATGTTCTTGTCGGCCGGGCGAAAATGTAAGAGAAAATCAAAGCGGGCAAAAAACAAGGACCACCGGGCTTGGCGAGGGTTAAGTCTCTGGGCATGCTGGAGGTAAGCCAGATTTTTGTGGTCAGTGTAAATGATTACCGGATGAAGAGCCCCCTCGAGTAGGTAACGCCACTCCTCCAATGCCAGCTTGATGGCCAATAACTCTCGGTCTCCTATGGAGTAATTGCGCTCAGAAGAGGAGAAGAGTTTGGAGAAGAAGCCGCAAGATACCATCCTCCCGGAAGAAGACTTTTGAGTCAGTACCGCTCCGGCTCCAGAAGAGGAAGCGTCCACCTCCAGGAAGAACTGCTTGTTGCCGTCCGGGCGATGCAGCACTGGAGCGGAAGAGAAGGCCTGTTTTAAAGAAAGAAAGGCCTCCTCTGCTTCGGGCGTCCACTGTTTGGGATTAGCATCCTTGCGGGTGAGCGCGGAGATTGGAGCAGTCCGGGAAGAGAAGTGCGGTATGAAAAGGCGGTAATAATTGGCGAATCCCAGGAACCGCTGAATGGCCTTCAACCCCTCCGGTCGGGGCCATTTCTCGATGGCAGACAGTTTCTCCGGATCCATTCGTAGGCCTGTCTGAGAAATGATGTAGCCCAAAAACGGAAGCGAGGTCTGCTCAAAGAGGCACTTCTCATATTTGGCGAAGAGGTGATTCTGCCTGAGCCTGAGCAGAACCTGACGAACATCCCTCCGGTGAGACTGGAGATCCGGAGAGAAGACCAAGATGTCGTCTAGGTACACCACAACGCAGGAGTAGAGAAGGTCCCGGAAGATGTCATTGACCAACTCCTGAAAGACTGCTGGAGCATTACAGAGACCAAAGGGCATCACCAAATACTCGTAGTGACCGTCCCGGGTGTTGAATGCCGTCTTCCATTCATCTCCCCGACGGATACGGACTAGGTTATATGCCCCACAAAGATCCAGTTTGGTGAAGATTCTAGCCCCCCTCAGACGATCAAACAATTCTGGAATGAGCGGAAGAGGGTACTTATTCTTCACTGTGATCAAATTTAGGCCTCTGTAGTCAATACAGGGACGGAGAGAGCCGTCTTTCTTTTTTACGAAGAAGAAACCTGCTCCCGCTGGGGAGGTGGATTTCCGGATGAATCCCTTGGCCAAATTCTCCTCGATATATTCGGACATCGACCTGGTCTCAGCAGCGGACAATGGGTAAATACGCCCACGAGGAGGCGTAGTACCGGGTAGCAGGTCGATCGGGCAATCATACGGTCTGTGAGGGGGTAATGTCTGCTTCCTTTTTATTAAAGACATCAGCGAATGACCAATATGGAATCGGGAGCCCTGGTAGATTAGTTGGTGTAGGAGAAGGACGGACGGGATGAACAGGAACCAAACACGTTTTATGACAGTCCTGTCCCCAGCGAAGGATCTCTCCAGTCTGCCAGTCGAGCACGGGTGCATGCTTTTGGAGCCAAGGCAGACCTAGTAAGAAAGTGTGAGAGAGTCCAGGCAGAACATGAAACGAGATGCTCTCAGAATGCAACATTCCCACCTGCAGGGTTATGGCTTCAGTGATAAGTTGGATGGGACGTGGTAGGAGACCCCCATCCACAGCAGCAACAGATACTGGTTCAACCAGAGGTTTGGTAGGAATGCGATATTTTTCTACTAGAGCCTGTGAAACAAGATTCCCGGCTGCTCCAGAATCAAGTTGGGCTAGTTCGAAATAACGGTTCCACCGAGGAGAATGGAGACTGACAGCAGCAGAGATGAAGAGGATTTATTTTTGTCTAGGTGGACCTCTCCGAGCGAACCTAGACACAGGCGTTTCCCGACCTCTCTGGGCAGGTACGGATCCGGTGCTCCTTACTGCCACAGTAGAAGCAACTCCCCTCGGCACGGCGTAAGTCCTGAGGGCTTTGACCATCTTGGTCTGGTCGACTTGCATAGGCTCAGAAGAGTGTACCTGAGGAGAAACGGAAGGAGTTACAGGTCTCTGAAAAGAAGGAGCTAGACGAGGAAACCTTCTCTCACGGGTGACCTCTTTAGCGCGCTCCTGGAACCGTAGATCAATTCGATTGGCAAGAGTTATTAGGTCATCGAGAGAGGTTGGAATGTCCCGACCGGCAAGTTCATCTTTAATACGGCCGGACAGACCCTCCCAGAAGACAGATATCAGAGCGTCATTATCCCAAGCCAGCTCCGAGGCAAGGGTACGGAACCGTATGGCATATTGACCCACGGTGAGACTTCCCTGATGGAGACGCAGCAGAGATGATGCAGAGGAGGTCTTCCGTCCGGGTTCGTCGAATACCTTCCGGAAGGCTGAGAGAAAAGCAGACAGGTCAGACACCAGAGGATCTTCTCTCTCCCAAAGAGGATTTAGCCAGGCCAGGGCCTCTCCGGTGAGATGGGACATGATGAAGGCAATTTTGGCCCGGTCGGAGTTAAACTGGTGTGCCAGGAGTTCAAAATGCAGGGTGCACTGGTTAATGAAACCCCGAGCCAGAGCAGGGTCGCCTCCAAACCGAGGAGGAGCTGAAAGTCGAGGTCCAGGAACGGAAACCACAGAATTGGTAAGCAGCGGAACTGCCGGATTGCGAGTCATGGGCCCGCGGTGGTTGCTGGTGAAGTAGTCAGGGTGTCCAGGCGGGAATTAACATTCCGCAGGTGACCCAGGATGGACTCCTGTTGAGACCTCTGACGAGACAGTTCATGACACAGGTCAGAGAGCGAGGGAGTTTGGGTGCCACCGGGTTCCATGGCCCGAGCAAACTGTAACGGGTCTGGGAGGCGGAACCTCTGAGCTTTATTATACAAGGAGGCTTTCCTTGTAAAGGAGCGGGTGGCGCCCGGGGAGACGGACAGGGAGTCACTGCAAGTGACGGGGGCAGTCTCTGGACAGACAGGTGGATAGTCACGGCAAGTGACCGGGGCAGTCTCTGGATAGACAGGCGGGTAGTCACGGCAAGTGACCGGGGCAGTCTCTGGATAAACAGGCAGGCAAGGGGCCGGGGCAGTCTCTGAATGGACAGGTATATACGACCTGAGATGGTGGAGCCTCCCGGTAGGCTAGCAGGCAGATGACAGATGAGCGCCCCCAAGTGAGCAGGCGAGGGTCTCTGGAATAGCCGATGGACACCGCAGGTGATGGCCGAACCTCCAGGTAGGCTTGCAGGCAGATGGCAGATGAGCGCCCCCAAGTGAGCAGGCGAGAGTCTCTGGAATTGCCGATGGTCTCCGCATGTGACGGCCGAACCTCCAGGCAGGCTTGCGGGCAGGTAGCAGACAGCAAACTGGCAGGAAACAGGCAGGTAACTGGTAACGGACCCTGAGGGCTAAAGCAGAGTAGTGAACAGTGCAATAACAACATTGCTCGGGCACCTCCATTAAGGAGGAAGTACTTTATATAGGGTGGAGTCCTCCGGCATTGGCCAGGGACCTTTTTGAAAGATGCGCGTGGCTGTCATGTGTGCATTGCCACGAAGATCGTCGCGGTTGCACATTTTGACTTCTCACAGCTGATCTGCTGTTTCTTTGTGTTTGGCAGCTAGGGAGTTAATTCTGTCTGTGCTCGGTGCTGGGACTGGGTGCAGTTTCTCCGGCTGCAATTGATTATTTGTTGATTGGTTTCCTTTAAATTCCTGGTTGTCTGCTTGGGGAGTTGCCAGTGAAACCTTCATGCAGACCACAGATAGGAATGAATCTGTATAGACTTTAGTTGTGAGCTCCTTAGTTGTTCTAAGCTCAACTTGGTTAGAGTTTATTTCCCAGACCATTTATGTTCCTTTGGTGTTTGAGTGTGTATGCAAGCGAGTGTTATCCTGTCTGTCTTATATGTCTAATCTGTGTATTTAGCTGAGATCAGCCCATATCCCTTTGGTGGTAGTCAGGATCCTTCTTAGGACTGATTACAGGGTTCAGGGTCTGATAGGAGACAGGGTTAGGTTGGAGACTTGGACCTCTGAACCATTATCAGTACCTCCAAGGTGAGGGATTAGTTAGGACCCCAGTTTAGGGTCAGGTTAGATCCCGGTCCACCTCTTTCCTGTTTCAGCTCATCAAGTCCTCAAGATTAACCCTGAGTTCAGCAGATATCGTGTCAGGTAAATCTATTCTATACTTACATGCTGATGTTGCTATACTAGTTGTTGTATAGAGTGTTGTTCCTGTATTAATAGTTTACTGACATTGTATACATATCATTAGACAGCGTGACATTTTCACTGGCCTTAAAAATTATCTCCAGTTACCATGGATCCAGTAGCCCAGCTGGCTCTGCAGTTGCAGGGATTATCCATGGAGCTGACGGACATTAAGTCCAAAGTTTTGTCTCCCCTGGAGCAAACCAGAGTTGAACCTAAAGTAGCTCTCCCAGACAGGTTCACTGGTGGGCGAGACAAATTTTTCACCTTCCGGGAGGCATGTAAATTGTATTTTCGGCTTCGGCCTCGATCATCAGGGAGTGATGAGCAGAGAGTGGGAATTGTTATCTCACTTCTGCAAGGGGACCCTCAATCCTGGGCATTTTCCCTTCCTCCGGGATCCCCGGCTCTACTGTCTGTAGATCAATTTTTTACTGCCCTGGGATTGGTATATGATGACCCAGATCGGGTCTCTCTTGCTGAGACAAAATTACGTAAGATACAGCAGGGAGATCGTCCTGCAGAGGAATTTGCTTCTGAGTTTCGTAGATGGGCCACAGATACTCAGTGGAATGACCCAGCTCTTAGGAGCCAGTTTTGTCATGGGCTTTCTGATAAATTAAAAGACGTTTTGGCTCAGTATGAGTCTCCTCATTCACTGGAGGCTGCTATGGCCTTAGCTATCCGTACTGATAGACGGCTTCGGGAGAGGGGTGAGGTAACCCCACTCCCTGTTGTTTCTCCACCTACCACTAAAGTCCCTTATGTTGAGGTTCCCCTTGTCTGTTCGGATGAGCCTATGCAGTTGGGAGGGACATCATTTCGTAGGAGGGGATTGGCGGTACGCCGCAGGACTAGAAGATGTTTTTTCTGCGGGAAAGAGGGACATTTTGTTGGAGAATGTCCATCCCGTGCCTTGTTGAGCCAAAAGTCGCCGGAAAACTGTTAATCCCAGGTTGTGTGGTGGACGACAACCTGGGAGTATGTATTTCATCCGCCAGTTCTTCTCAGTTCCTTGTACCAGTGGAGGTGGTAGTTGGTACGAGAGTGGAGAGATTGTCTGTTCTTCTTGATAGTGGTTCCGGGGCTAATCTGGTTGACGCTCAGTTTGCTCAGGCTCAAGGTATGCATCTGAGTGTATTGGTCAAACCGATCCCTATATTCTCCATTGACGCCAGGCCTCTCGCCAAGGTAGCTTTGTTCATGAGGTTCATAACATTGACCTTCGGGTAGGGGCAATACATAGGGAACAATTATCTTGTTATGTGTTGGAGGGTCTACCTACTCCCATTGTGTTGGGACTTCCTTGGTTGGTTAAACATAACCCTGTGATTAATTGGCATTCCAGAGAAATAAGCCAATGGGGTGAGTTTTGCAAAAGCAACTGCATGAACACAGTCATCAGTGCGGTCGTGCCTAGTACATTGCCTCCTTTTTTGGAGGATTTTGGGGATGTTTTCTCTGAGGAGGGGTGTCAGGAGTTGCCTCCTCATCGCGTGTATGACTGCTCTATTAATCTCCTTCCTGATGCTAAGTTGCCTAAAGCTAGGTTGTATAATCTTTCTGGTCCTGAGAGGCAGGCTATGAAAGATTATATTTCTGAAAGTCTGGCCAAAGGGCATATTAGACCTTCATCTTCCCCAGTAGCCGCGGGGTTCTTCTTTGTGAAGAAGAAAGATGGAGGCCTACGCCCTTGCTTGGATTTCCGCGAACTTAATCGGATTACTGTTCGAGATCCGTATCCACTCCCTCTTATTCCTGATCTCTTCAATCAAATTGTTGGCGCCAAATGGTTCTCTAAATTGGATCTCAGGGGGGCGTATAATCTGATTAGGATAAAAGAGGGGGATGAGTGGAAAACGGCGTTTAACACGCCGGAGGGACATTATGAGAACCTTGTCATGCCTTTTGGTCTGACTACTGCACCAGCAGTATTCCAACATTTTGTTAATGACATTTTTCGTCACCTTGTGGGGCTGTTTGTGGTTGTATATTTGGACGACATTTTAATTTACTCGCCAGATCTTGTGTCTCATCAGGAGCATGTGAGACAGGTGTTGCAGATCTTGCGAGACAATAAACTATACGCCAAACTGGAGAAGTGTGTATTTGCCGTACAGGAACTTCAGTTTTTGGGTTTTTTGGTGTCAGCCTCCGGTTTCCGTATGGACCCTGAAAAGGTGAGAGCAGTGCTTGAATGGGATCAGCCAGGGGATCTTAAGGCTCTGCAGCGTTTTTTGGGGTTTGCTAACTACTACCGGAAATTTATTTGTAATTTCTCATCTGTCGTCAAACCTCTCACTGACATGACAAGAAAAGGGACGGATTTTTCTAAATGGTCGGACAAAGCTTGCCAAGCCTTTTCCTCTTTGAAGAAATGTTTTGCTTCGGCACCCGTTCTCATCCAACCAGATGCATCTCAGCCGTTCATTGTGGAGGTGGATGCGTCTGACGTAGGGGTGGGTGCTATATTGTCCCAGGGTCCGTCCCCTGGTAAATGGCATCCGTGCGCTTTCTTTTCTAAGAAATTGTCGTCCGCCGAAAGGAATTATGATATCGGCAATAGGGAACTTTTGGCCATTAAGTTAGCTTTTGAAGAATGGCGTCACTTTTTGGAGGGGGCAGTCCACCCGGTTACCGTTATTACTGATCACAAGAACCTGTTGTATTTGGAATCCGCTAAGCGTCTGAATTCCAGACAAGCTCGATGGTCGTTGTTTTTTTACCAGGTTTAATTTTGTCGTCACTTATCGCCCGGGGTCTAAGAATGTAAAGGCTGATGCCTTGTCTCGCAGTTTCCCAGGGGCCGGGAAAACGGATGACCCGAGTCCTATCCTTCAGGAGGGGGTGGTAGTGTCGGCTGTATTTTCTGAGCTTGAGGAGGAGGTGTTAGAGGCTCAGGGGGACGCCCCTGCAGGACCTCCAGGGAGACTGTTTGTCCCAAATCTGTTGAGACAAAAGGTTATTGAGGCACATCATAATTCTGCTCTAGCAGGACATCCAGGGAGTAAGGCTACTTTAGATCTCCTTTCTCGCCGGTTTTGGTGGCCTAATGCTAATAAAGATGTTATAACTTTTGTCGCGTCATGTGGGGTGTGTGCTCGCTCTAAAACCCCTCATACCCGTCCGTCTGGGACCCTTTTACCCTTGAAACTTCCGGAGCGTCCATGGACTCATTTATCTATGGACTTCATTACGGACCTTCCTCCGTCGTCAGGGAATACTGTCATACTGGTGGTTGTTGACAGGTTCAGTAAGATGGCACATTTCGTTGCTCTTCCTGCACTCCCTAATGCTAAAACTCTGGCGCAGGTGTTCATTAGGGAGATCGTTAGACTTCATGGGTTGCCTTCTGATGTGGTGTCAGATAGGGGGTCTCAGTTTGTGTCCAAATTTTGGAGGGCATTTTGTTTACGTCGGGGGATGCAATTGTCATTTTCCTCGGCTTTTCATCCGCAGACCAATGGTCAGACAGAGCGTCTGAATCAGAGCTTAGAGACATATCTCCGGTGTTTTGTTTCAGAGAACCAAGAGGACTGGTCTTCTTTCTTGCCTCTGGCAGAGTTCGCTCTTAACAACAGGCGGAGCGAGTCCACTGGTAAGTCCCCGTTTTTTGGGGCATATGGTTTCCATCCCCTGTTTTGTACTTTCAATGGGGGGGGCCCTTCTGGGGTTCCTGAGGAGGAGCGTTTCTCGTCGTCACTTGCTTCTGTGTGGAGAGGTGTATTGAATAATCTGAGTGCGATGGGGAACCGTTACAAACGTATGGCTGATAGGAGGAGAGTTTCTGGTCCAGATCTGAATGTGAACGATCTGGTATGGTTGTCTACCAGGAATATAAAACTTAAAGTGCCCTCCTGGAAACTGGGTCCCAGATTCATCGGGCCGTACAGGATCAGTTCCATAATTAATCCTGTGGCATTTCGTCTGGACCTCCCTCCTACGTTTAAAATTCATAATGTGTTCCACAAGTCATTACTTAAAAGGTATGTGGCACCAGTCATACCGTCACCTCTACCTCCTCCTCCTGTGTTGGTCAATGGTAACTTGGAATTTCAAGTATCAAAGATCATTGACTCACGTCTGAATCGCCGGTCCCTTCAGTACTTGGTGCATTGGAAGGGGTATGGTCCAGAGGAGAGGACGTGGGTCCCTGCGTCTGATGTTAACGCAGATCGTTTGGTTCGGACCTTCCACAGAACTCACCCGGGCAGGCCTGGCCCTGAGGGTCCGGAGGCCCCTCGTAGAAGGGGGGGTACTGTCATGTGTGCATTGCCACGAAGATCGTCGCGGTTGCACATTTTGACTTCTCACAGCTGATCTGCTGTTTCTTTGTGTTTGGCAGCTAGGGAGTTAATTCTGTCTGTGCTCGGTGCTGGGACTGGGTGCAGTTTCTCCCGGCTGCAATTGATTATTTGTTGATTGGTTTCCTTTAAATTCCTGGTTGTCTGCTTGGGGAGTTGCCAGTGAAACCTTCATGCAGACCACAGATAGGAATGAATCTGTATAGACTTTAGTTGTGAGCTCCTTAGTTGTTCTAAGCTCAACTTGGTTAGAGTTTATTTCCCAGACCATTTATGTTCCTTTGGTGTTTGAGTGTGTATGCAAGCGAGTGTTATCCTGTCTGTCTTATATGTCTAATCTGTGTATTTAGCTGAGATCAGCCCATATCCCTTTGGTGGTAGTCAGGATCCTTCTTAGGACTGATTACAGGGTTCAGGGTCTGATAGGAGACAGGGTTAGGTTGGAGACTTGGACCTCTGAACCATTATCAGTACCTCCAAGGTGAGGGATTAGTTAGGACCCCAGTTTAGGGTCAGGTTAGATCCGGTCCACCTCTTTCCTGTTTCAGCTCATCAAGTCCTCAAGATTAACCCTGAGTTCAGCAGATATCGTGTCAGGTAAATCTATTCTATACTTACATGCTGATGTTGCTATACTAGTTGTTGTATAGAGTGTTGTTCCTGTATTAATAGTTTACTGACATTGTATACATATCATTAGACAGCGTGACAGTGGCCCCTTTAAGAGCGGGGGAGCGCGCGGGCGCGCGCCCTAAGTCCAGTAGCAGGGAAGGAGCGCGCGGCCCCAGCAGGGCGGAAGGAGGACGCTGAGCGCGGGTAAGGGGGGGCGACGTCCCTGCCTGGCAGAGGACGCTGTCGCAGGGGAACAGCGTCCCTGCCTGGCAGAGGGCAGGGACGCCGGCGCTACATTAGGTGCGTTCGCAGGCCCTTAACACCATCTTAACAAATACAGTATTTATAACTTAGATCTGCAAAATTACATTATGTTCTACCTGATTCACAAACTGCATAAGAACCCCATTGATCCCCCGGGAAGACCAATAGTATCTGGTAATGGGAGTCTCTGCGAGATTACATGTCAATTTATTGACCACTATTTGAAACCCATTGTAACTACTCTGCCATCGTTTGTTAAGGATACTACATCCGCCCTTGGCCATTTTGATGGGGTAGACCTACAAAGTGACATGACTATGGTGACCACAGATGTGGAGAGTCTGTATACATCAATTAGACATGCTGATGGCTTAAGAGCTGTGTCTTGGTTTCTGCATTCCAGCAGCCTTGAAAAAACGTTCTTTGTCTCCTTGAATTCATACTGAAGCATAATTGCTTTACTTTTGATAATCAGACTTATCTCCAGCTCCAGGGAACAGCGATGGGGCATGTTGTGCCCCATCGTATGCCAACCTGTTCCTTTGGGCTTGGGAACGGTCTATTTTTCTGAGCAGCCCCCTTGATCGGATTGATAGAGTCCATAAATGGATCAGATATATAGACGATATCTGGTTCATTTGGGAAGGCCCAGTAGACCAACTAGATTGCTTCATGTCTGAGCTCAATCAAAATGATCTTAATATCAAATTGCCATATTCTCATGGCCGTAAAGTAAAATTTTTGGACATTTATATTCAGGCATCTAATGATGGATGTTTGTCCACGGGTATGTATCGTAAACCCACATCCACCAATACGCTTCTTCATGCAGACTCTTCACATCTGCGGTCTACCATTCGTAGTATCCCGATTGGCCAACATTTGCGAATTAAAAGAATTTGCTCTAGTAAAGAAACATTTGATTATCAGGCCAAAGATCTGTATTCCAGGTTTAGAGAACGGGGATATAGTCACAGGACTATTCGTCATGGATAGAAAAGAGCTTGTGCAGTTTCAAGAAACGATCTTCTGTATAAACCTTTGAATCAAGATAAGAGCACTAATCAACCGATCAGATTAATTACTCCATACAATAATCAGTGGGAGCAGTTGATGGAGATTTTTCGTAAGCACTGGAATGTACTGAAGATGGATCTTATTCTAAAAAGTATTATCCCTTTGTCCCCCCTGGTCACAGCCAAGAGGTCAAAGAATTTACGTGACTTTTTGGTTAGGAGTCACTATAAGGGATCTAAATTGAATGTTTCGGGCCATAGCATTCAAGGATTTTTTCCATGTGGGCTATGTAAAGCCTGCAAAAATTTGGTAAAATGCAAGGAATTCACAAATTTTGATGGGTCACGTAATTACAAAATTTTACATCGCCTCACGTGTTCTTCTGCAGGGGTGATATATCACGCTCAATGTCCTTGTGGATTGGTTTACATAGGGAACTCAAACTTCGTGTACGAGAACATGTGAGAGATATTGAGAAAGCAAAAACCATGGATGCCGATGAACCAATAAAGACTCTCCCGAAACACTTTAAAGAGTACCATAGATCTGATGTCATGGTCTGCTGAGTTTCTGGGATTAGGTGGTTTTAGGGTTAACTGGGATGGCCTCACTCTGGGATTCTGGGAGGCTTTTTATAGCCTCATTGTTTGGCCATCCTCTGTCGCTTATACTCTGACCCTTGGCCGAGTGTGTGTGACCCTGTTGTGCTTGTGCTTGTGCCAGTGCTTTGTGCCTGTGCTACGTTCTGTTTGTCTGGTTCTTATTTGGCTGTGTCCCTGTTTTGAGTTTTGCCTGTCCCTTTTGTACTCTGCTGCCCTCTACGTGTATGACCCTTGGCTACGTTCTGACTCCGCTCTGCCTGCTCCTCTTGTACTTCATCGCTCTCTACGTGTATGACCCTTGGCTACGTTCTGACTTCGCTCTGCCTGCTCCTCTTGTACTTCGTCGCCCTCTATGTGTATGACCCCTAGGCTACGTTCTGATTATCCGTTCGGTATATGCCCCTTGGTAACTGTGTCCCGTAGTTACCCTTCTAGGAGTTTTCCTTCACCTCATAGCTCTTTGGAGCTTAGGCCACGCCCACTAGCAGTCACGTGCCCGCAGGTCCTTTGCTCTGAAGCATTCTCTATCTGCTACTGCTGACTCTGAGAGACGTGTGGCCGGCTCCGCCCACTAGCAGTCACATGTGGAAGGTCCTGTTACTGAGAAACACACGTCATCTCTGCTGCGGCTCTGCTACAGGTATCTTTGGGCATAGTTTGTTCACTAAGGACACACGCACTGGCTCAGTGAGCAAGTGCAGTGCGGTGTCCCTGACATCTGATGCAAGTAAGCTAACCATTCGTGCTATTGACCAAGTGACATTGGGTGTAAGGGGAGGTGATCTGTTTAAAAGCCTTTCTCAGGTTGTGAGTCGTGGATTTATCGTCTTCATACGATTGCACCTCATGGGTTAAATGAAAATTTCGGGTTTAGTTCATTTTTATAAGTATATACATAGGTTTTTGGGGTAGGGGTGGGGTAGGGTTTTTTACCAGTCGTTTGAGTTTTAATATTTTTGTATTATTGTATTATTATTTTGGTATTAATTTAATTTTGTTCTAGTTGCTGTAGGTGACGTTAATGTGATTCCTGGGGATGTCCCTATATTTCTTGTGATATTTCCCGTGAAATTTTAATTCAGAATGAATAGCAGTTATTATCCAAACTTCAATCAACTCATATCTGGCAGTGATGACCTCGATAATTGGAGAAATTTATTATGATTATAACGCTTTCTGAAATAATGCAACTGTGGTTATGTATGCACATGATAAAGTTTACATGTATATTAGAATTGGTGATTGTAGACAGTATATTTTGGTTACACTTGTAATAATGATAGAAGCAGTTTTATATATGAGATCTATATTGGATCTGTTAGTAATTTTGTATAAATACAGTACACGATGAAGGTTATATTTATTATTAATTATTATTATTATTTTTTCATACTATGTAATTGGTGCACTTATTAATTATTTTTTATTATAAGTATCTGTATATATGAATTAGTATTATTTGCACAATAATTATTTATTGGCAACTTACAATTATTAATTAGTTTGATATATATTAAGTTTGTTCTATTATGTATATTAGGGTGTTTATTGTTTAGTCACAAGCAAATCACTATGTATGTATTACACTTATGTCTCAATAATCGCGGTTGATATTATACTATGAAGCGCTTTCTATTAAAAAGCCCAGTTTCTCCCCCTTGCTAGTGCGCATGTTCGGCTCCGTCGCTCTTGAGTAGCTGGGACTGTGGACAGAGGTGGACAAGCGCGCATGCGCCGTCACTATGACGGCGCGATGTGGCTTGCGTCCCACGGCCGCAGATTCACTATCTGTTTATATGAGATCGACGTCACTGGCACATGCGCCGTAAAGGCAGGAAGTCATACTCATCAGCACAGCTGGTGTTGGGGAGAAACCAGCAGACGCTATTACATCGGGCTAATTGATTGGCTAGTCTCCAAATAAAAGCTTGCCCACCTCGCCCCAAGGCACGCCTCCTGACGAAGAAGCGAAACGTGCGTTGGGGCGACGGGGTAGCAGCTGTGAAGCACACAATTTCATGTAAGTGCCTGTTGGGATTTTTCTCTGTGTTTATTTGTGCATTCCTATTGCCTTGCACCTGGGGTCACTAGTAGGCTATGGCGGTAATTTACAATAAGGGATGTTATTAAATATATTCAATATAAGTCTAGTGTATGGATATGTTTATCCTTAATATACTCTGTGTTATTGATTGCACCTAGTGTGCGCAGGCCACATGTTTAACTGCTCCCTGTTTGGATTAGCAGTATCTCTGCATTTGTATGTTGAAATGTGTCTATTTTATAAATTGTTATAATAAAAATTTATATTTTATTAATTAAGCAATTTATACTTGGTTTCCTTCAGTGTTGTTTAGTTGAAAATAGTTTTTGCTCGTGATTTTTCTTGGGTTTTTCATTAGTGATATCTCAAAATTACATTATTGTGGTATTACAATTATTATTATCCCACAAAATACTGGTGTTTCGATGGGGGCTAAATTTTCCCCCTCGGTCGCCAATCTTGTAATGGCGTGGTGGGAAGAATTGTTTATCTTTACTACCAATAATGCTTTTTAAATCACATACAATGGTATTCTAGATTTATAGATGATTTAATACTAATTTGGAAGGGAGATGTTCATCTCATTGTGTCATTTATTGACTATTTGAATTCTAATCAATTAAATCTTAGTTTCACTTATTTTTTTCCTGAAAAAGAAATTTTTTTTCTAGACCTTCATTTAGTGGGTGAACCGCATCAGATTATTTCTAGTTCAACTTTCCGAAAAAAAACAGCAGGCAATACAATTCTTCATGCTCGCAGTTTCCACCCTGCCCACACAATTAGATCTATCCCTGTCGGTGAATTAGCTCGTGCTAAACACAATTGCAGCAATGAAAATTCTTTTAACAATGAAGTCCATTGTATTAGACATCTCAATAAACGTGGATATTCCACTTGGGCTATAGATAGAGCAGCTAATATTACAAATTATAAATCGAGAGAATCATTGATTAACCCTGCGCTTTCATCTAAACATACTAATGAAAAGTCAGATTGTCCGACTTCGGTTTCCTTGCAAAACTTGCACTTTATCTTTAAAAACTAAAGTTTTTTTCAATGCTGCTAATGATAAGAATTATAAAATTAAAGAGTTTTTGAACTGTAATTCTAATTACGTTGTATATATAATTGAATACACTCAATGAAAACTTAAATATGTGGGTTCTACTATACACAAATTAAAAGATAGAATCCGGGAGCATTTGCATGACATAGTACAACATACTACCCGTCATATTTCTCATGTATCTAAACATTTTGTTACCGCTC
>JARQOD010000002.1:396906954-396935268 GCA_033576555.1 Oophaga sylvatica
CCACCGTATTGCCCGGGAAAAGGGGAGATTGGTAAAAAATCCATGGCAAGTGGTCCAGGGGCTTTCGGGATCTGCCAAGGCATTAGTTCCCCAGCCGGCCGGCTATGTGAGTTTTTAGAACGAGCGCAGACCCCACAACCAGAAACAAATTTTTTTATGTCAGAACTAAGAGTAGGCCACCAAAAGATCCTAGCCACCGCCCGACGTGTGGCAGATATACCAGGGTGAGCACTGAGCTTGGATTCATGGAACTCCCGAAGGGAGTTTTAAGCCGAAGCTGCTCTGGGACAAACAACTTACCCCCTGGTTTGGCAGCAGGGGCCAGAGACTGGGCCCCCTCAATCTCCTGTTCCAACTCAGACGAACCCCTGCCAACACAACCCCAGGGTGAAGAATGGAGGAAGGTGGCTCAGGGGAGACACCGGATGAAAACTGCGAGATAAGGCATCACCCTTGATATTCTTTGACCCCGGACGAAACGTAGTAGTAAAACTGAAAACGGGGGGAAAAAAAGTGACCAACGGGCCTGTCTGGCTCTTAGCAGACTCAATATATGATAAATTTTGTGGTCGGTAATCACAGTAACCGAGTGACGGGCCCCCCTCCAAAAAGTATTCCATTCTTCAAACGCTAACTTGCCGCAAGAAGCTCTCCATTGCCTACATCGTAATTCCTCTCAGCGGCAGAGAATTTGCTGGAAAAAAAAAAAGCACATGGCCTGAGGTTGGTCAGAGTGGCAGGACCTTGGGACAACACAGCACCCCCCCCACCTCAGAGGCGTCCACTTCCACAATAAATGTTTTGGACGGATCTGGCTGTACCAACACCGGAGCAGTTATAAAGCATTTTTTCAGACTAGCAAAGGCCTCTTTTGCGAGCGAGGACCAATTTTTCCGTCCGCACCTTTGCAAGTTAAATCTGTGAGTGGTTTGACCACCTGCGAAAACCCCCGAATAAATTTGCGGTAGTAATTGGCGAACCCAAGTACACTGGAGCCCTTTAAGATCTCGGGGTTGTACCCAATCCGCAATGGCCTGCACCTTCTTGGGGTCCTACGAAAACCCTCACAGGACACAATCAATCCCAAAAAAGATAATTCTTGAACAAAAAAACACACACTTCTCCAATTTAGCAAACAGATGATTTTCCCTAAGTCTTTGGAGAACAGTTCGTACATGATTCATATGAGAATGACTGTCGGGGAATATATCAAATATCATCTAAGTAGATAACAACAAAACGACCAATGAATCAAAAACACTACATTGATGAAATTCTGAATATGGCGGGAGCATTGGTAAGACCAAACGGCATGACTAAATTTTCAAAAAGTCCCTCGGATGTGAGGAACGCAGTTTTCCATTATCCCCCTTCCTTACCCTTATCAAATTATATGCTCCCCGAAGATCCAGTTTTGAGAACCATTTTGCCCCTGATAGTTGGCTACATAAAAATTTGAATCAACAGAAGGGGATACGTATTCCGTACAGTAATCTTATTTAGTTCACGAAAGTCGAGACAGGGACGTAGACCGCCATCTTTTTTCTTCACAAAAAAAAAACCCCCCCGCCACAGGTGAAACTGAGGGACTTTTGTGTCCCTTGCGAAGACTTTCTGCAATATAATCCTTCATAGCTAAGCGCTCAGGTCCTGACAAATTAAACAGACGGGCTTTAGGTAGTTTAGCCCCTGGGACTAGCTCGATGGCGCAGTCAAAGGGTCTATGTGGCGGCAACGTCTCGGCCTCGCTTTCTGAGAACACATCTTCGAAAATCTTTCAGGTACTCCGGAATACCTTCCAGCTCGACAGATGACACAGACACAGATTTAACAGGTTCAACCAGCAGCGCAGATCATAACATAACTTGAATCATTAAAACCCCCATTGAACAATCTCCCCCGTTTTCCAGTTAAAGGGAATCTGTCACCCTAAATTGGGGATATTTAAATGATGGCAGTCAGGTCAGATGGGCGGTGTTTGGGTACTTGCTTAACATGTTGTTTGCCGCTGTCTCCATTATTTCTGGGAATTGTAGTCGTTGCCCTCCATATAACGTTTCCTGCGCATTGCAAATCTTGAATTGCGCACGCGCAGTATGCTTTGCCCGCAGATTGCAATGCACAGGCGCGTTATATGGAGGGCAACGACTACAATTCCCAGAAATAATGGAGACAGCGGCAAACAACATGTTAAGGCAAAGTACCCAAAACACCGCCCATCTGACCTGACTGCCTCATTTAAATATCCCGCCAATTTAGGGTGACAGATTCCCTTTAATAACTGAGTTAGGCGTTGTAACCAGGGCATGCCCAACACCAACCCTGCTGGTAGATTGTCCAGAACTAAACAACTTAATTTTTCTTCGTGAGCAGCGCCCACTCTGAGCTTGCACTGGGATCATGACAGTACAATGGGCTTACAGATAAAGGCCGATACCTCACCACACTGTATAGTGGCCCCCACTAGCCCACCGAACAGTATACTTGCCTCCACACAGCCCTCCACACAGTATGATGGGACCGCACACAAACCTTCACATTGTATAATTGCTTGCATACAGTATAATAGCCCCAGCATAGTCCTCCACAAAGTATAAAAGCCCCCACATTGCACTCCAAATATTATAATGCCTCCACATAGCCTTCCAAATGTTATAATGGCCCCCACATAGCCCTACAAATGTTATAATAGTCTCCATATAGTATAATGGGCCCAAAGTCCTCCATATCATATACTGCACTCCAATATCCTCATATAGTATACTGCAAGCCATAGTCTCCATATAGTAAAATGCACTACACATAGTCCTCCTACAGTATAATGCACCCTCATAGTACTCCATACAGTGTAATGAACTCCACATAGTCCTCCATATATTATAATGCACCAACCATAGTCCTCCATATAGTATAATGCACCTCCTTTAGTTCTCCATATAGTATAAATGCATTCCATACTGTTCCATATGGTAAAATTTTAACCCACAGTCCTCCATATAGTACAATGCACTTTTCATAGTCCTCCTGTACAGTATAAGCACCCTCCATAGTACTCCATACAGTATAATGTCTCCTTATAGTCATCCATTTAGTATAATGTGCTTCCCATAGTCCTCCATAGTCCATAGAGTATAATGCACTCCCCATAATCCATACAGTATGATGCACTTCAGATAGTCCATAAGGGATATTTCACTCCCCCAGTCCTCTAAAAAGTATTATGGCCACCACAATGTCTCATTTATATATAAAGAAAAACAACACTCACCTCTTCTGCTTATTCTCCTGCTGTTCCCAGGCTCTACAGCAAGCATCTGAAACAGCTGCACATCCAGGATGCCGATACAGTTGAACTTACAATGACAGGGGGAGAGGGAGGCTTGGTGCTGGCTCTGGCACTGGGCCCCCCTGGCTCACGGTCCCCATAGTAGCCACCATTGGCAGTAAACCACTGTCACTGACAGCTTCTTCTCTCCCTGCTACCCATTAGTAACAGGTTCCTACTTGTATGTATCAGTCAAAGGGATTGGGACAGGAAGAATTTGCCAGGGATGGGCCTTGGACTACTCATCTGATATTCATAATCCTGGCTTTTCTAAGTATGTATTCTCTGAAATACCACAGCATTTCAGAGAAAACCATATACAGCAGCAAACAGGACTTACCTCTGTTTCATGCTGTTCATGGTTCAGACAGCTGGAATTAGAGTATATTATGTTATTATGGATGGGGGCTAGCAGGTACCACGGGTGGATTAAGAGAAGGGCTTATACCCAACAAAAGAAGGCAGTTGTGTAAAACTTGACAGTTTCCATACATAGTTTGGTGGTATCCAAGTCCTATAAAAAAACTCATGGAGCTCACCTGTTCTTTCAAACTTGTTATGCAGTGATGAGAAGTGGATAGCTCAGGACCCTTGTTTTAGTGACTGGAGCGGTGACAGCAGTGCAACCACCAATATCAGCCATTTATCATGTGGATGAGTAATAAATGTACTTTGTGTAAAAAACCATAAAAAAAGGTGCTTACTTTTTTATACATTCGTTTTAATTTCTGGTAATTTCTTCTTCTCAAGACTGCAATTTTAACCTTTTCAAAGACAACAGTCTTCACAAAAAAAACTGAAAAGCAACTGGCTGACTTTTAAAAACCCATTGTGATACATTTTAATTAGAATTTCATATTAAATATCAGTAGTTTACTTTCCTTGAATTGCATACTGTTTATTTCACCAGCAGATGGCAGCTTTACTCCCTAGATATATTTACTTTCACTTCTAACAACACTTTATAGTAAGAACTACTGAATAGTTTTTGTTACAGTCAATACACATGAAGAAATTTTTAAAACAAGGGATTCTAGTACTATTGCTCATGTATTTCATGATTTTACCATTAATTAGTCTGGTCTTATGGGCAATTACTGTTGTATAACGTATCTATAAAGTAATAATTTCTGAAGGCTCCTTCAATGTAATGTGTAGTTAATTAGATTTTCCAGGAGGTGCAAATTATTTGTAAAAGGGCTCATACAAGTTAAGGTAGTAATACTGGTCCCCGCAGCTTCCATTCCGATACTTACTGGCCCCTGCTGGTCTTCAGTCTCGACACATGGAAAAGTAAAATCACAGTAAAATTATTTAAAGCAAGAGAAACTGACAAAAAAGTAAAACAGTGATTTTTTTTTTTTTTCTTCTGCTGAATATTTATATCCACTGTTAGAACATTAATTGGTCCTTTTTCAAAGTTCCTATTTCAGGAGAAAAGTCCTGTGGTGTAACCAGCCTGTCTGCATTCTCCAAATGGTTGCTTTACTTATTCAGCCTCATGGACACAAAGGTTGCACGCACGTGTCCATCTTTCTTTGTATTTTACTAGATTGCACACTAGCATGTAAAGTTATTTTGCAACTGGAAATGGCAGAAGTTAATCTTCTTCTGCCTACATGACATTGCATAACAATATGGGATACTTCAACATGCGAGAATCCTGAGTTCAGTATTATTCAACAGTGCTTGCCATTGTGACCTGCTTCCAATAGGTCATTCTCACTCAAAGACCCTTGGAAGCAGCCCTTACACTGTTATCGGGATCATCAAAAATTAATGTAAAGATAGTAAATGGCATAGAATAAAACAAAGAGCCATTTCTTACCTGATAAATCACCTGCTGCTCCAGCCCCCACTGTCCGGCTATTTTTCCACCTTTCTCTGTACACTTTTTGCATTGGTCACATATGGTTTACCAACATGACCAATGCAGCCAATCACTGGCCATATCGGTCCACTCACAGCCACTTCTGTGGCCAGGGATTAGCTGCAGTGGACACAGAATCAGCAGTAAACTTATCAGGCAAATAATGGCTCTTCATTTTTTTTTTCTTCTTTCCGTCTACTAACTTCTAGATAAAATTTTTGAGAACCCAGAAAACTCACTCACATTTAGGCTGAACCACTTTTATAATATTTATCAATAACTTTGCGTCAATCACAAGACTTAGGAGAAACTGCAAGATATGTTTGTGTGACAATCCCTTACAATCTGAACAAACTAAGCAAAATAGAAGGATTTCATTGTCGCTAGAAGCCTGATCTTCATTACTTTATTCATTACTTGAATAAAAGCTGGATATGCATCTTTCTTACCAATGGAGTTCTGCTTACTTTTAAACTAAAATATCTTCTTTAATTGAAGTGTCCTTGAGATTGAAAGAATATATTAGAAATGCTATATTATGAAATATTCCTTATATTTGCAGCCTTTACATACGTAACATAATGTGTAAAGCCAAAACTTTATTTTGTGAGTTCAAACACCCCAAAGAATTCCAATAACAGTACAGATTTTAGAACTGTATCTCACTCTGGACCATACATACCTCATGCATATAATAATAATAATCTTTATTTTTATATAGCGCTAGCATATTCCACAGCACTTTACACACATTATCATCACTGTCCCCGATGGGGCTCACAATCTAGATTTCCTATCTGTATGTTTTTGGAGTGGGGAGAAAACCCACGAAACACACGGGAGAACATACAAACTCCTTGCTGATGTTGTCTTTGGTGGATTTTGAACACAGGACTTCAGCGCTGCAAGGCTGCAGTGCTATCCACTGAGCCACCCGTGCTGCCCATATGGTGTCTAAATTGTCTAAATTAGGTCTAATTAACCCCTTCATGACCCAGCCTATTTTGACCTTAAAGACCTTGCCATTTTTTGCAATTCTGCCAGTGTCCCTTTATGAGGTAATAACTCAGGAACGCTTCAACGGATCCTAGCGATTCTGAGATTGTTTTTTCGTGACATATTGGGCTTCATGTTAGTGGTAAATTAAGGTCGATAATTTTTGCGTTTATTTGTGAAAAAAATGGAAATTTGGCGAAAATTCTGAAAAATTTTGTAATTTTCAAATTTTTAATTTTTATTCTGTTAAACCAGAGAGTTATGTGGCACAAAATAGTTAATAAAATAACATTTCCCACATGTCTGCTTTACATCAGCACAATTTTGGGAACAACATTTTTTTTGTTAGGAAGTTATAAGGGTTAAAAGTTGACCAGCGATTTCTCCTTTTTACATCAAAATTTAACAAAACCATTTTTTTTAGGGACCACCTCACATTTGAAGTCACTTTGAGGGGTCTATATGGCAGAAAATACCCAAAAGTGACACCTTTATAAAAACTCACCCCTCAAGCTACTCAAAACTACATTCAAGAAGATTATTAACCCTTCAGGTGCTTCACAGGAACTAAAGCAACGTGGAAGGAAAAAATGGACATTTTAATTTTTCCAACAAAAATTTTCTTTTAGCATCAATTTTTTCATTTTTACATGGGCATCAGGATAAAATGGATCCTAAAATTTGTTGGGCAATTTCTCCTGAGTACAGTCGTGGCCAAAAGTTTTTGAGAATGACACAAATATTAATTTTTACAAAGTCTACTGCTTCACTTTTTCTAATGACAATTTGCATATACTCCAGAATGTTATAAAGAGTGATCAGCTTAACAGCAATTACTTGCAAAGTCAATATTTGGCTAGAAAATGAACTTTATCCCCCAAAACACATTTCAACATCATTGCAGCCCTGCCTTAAAAGGACCAGCTAACCTCTTTTCAGTGATTGCTCCATTAACACAGGTGTGGGTGTTGATGAGGACATGGCTGGAGATCAATCTGTCATGATTAAGTAAGAATGACACCACTGGACACTTTAAAAGGAGGCTGGTGCTTGGCATCATTGTTTCTCTTCTGTTAACCATGGTTATCTCTAAAGAAACACGTGCAGTCATCATTGCAATGCACAAAAATGGCCTAACAGGGAAGAGTATCGCAGCTAGAAAGATTGCACCTCAGTCAACAATCTATCGCATCATCAAGAACTTCAAGGAGAGAGGTTCCATTGTTGCCAAAAGGCTTCAGTGTGCCCAAGAAAGACCAGCAAGCGCCAGGAACCGTCTCTTAAAAGTGTTTCAGCTGCGCGGATCGGGCTACCAGCAGTGCAGAGCTTGCTCAGGAATGGCAGCAGGCGGGTGTGAGCGCATCTGCACGCACTGTGAGGCGGAGACTCTTGGAGCAAGGCCTGGTATCAAGGAGGGCAGCACAGAAGCCACTTCTCTCCAGAAAAAACATCATGGACAGACTGATTTCTGCAAAAGGTACAGGCAGTGGACTGCTGAGGACTGGGGTAAAGTTATTTTCTCTGATGAATCCCCTTTTCGATTGTTTGGGACATCAGGAAAACGCTTCATTCGGAGAAGACAAGGTGAGCGCTACCACCAGTCTTGTCTCATGCCAACTGTTAAGCATCCTGAAACCATTCATGTGTGGGGTTGCTTCTCAGCCAAGGGAATCGGCTCTCTCACAGTCTTGCCTAAAAACACAGCCATGAATAAAGAATAGTACCAGAATGTCCTCCAAGAGCAACTTCTCCCAACCCTCCAAGAGCAGTTTGGCAATCAACAATGCCTTTTCCAGCATGATGGAGCACCTTGCCATAAGCAAAGGTGATAACTAAATGGCTCAGGGAACAAAACATAGAGATTTTTGGGTCCATGGCCTGGAAACTCCCCAGATCTTAATCCCATTGAGAACTTGTGGTCCATCATCAAGAGACGGGTGGACAAACAAAAACCTAAAAATTCTGACAAAATGAAAGCATTGATTGTGCAAGAATGGACTGCTATCAGTCAGGATTTGGGCCAGAAGTTGATTGAGAGCATGCCAGGGAGAATTGCAGAGGTCCTGAAGAAGAAGGGTCAACACTGCAAAAATTGACTTGCGCATTAACTCATTCTAACTGTCAATATAACTTTATTACTCATATGTTTGCAATTATTATATTTCTGCGGATAAAAACATCGTAAACATACATACAAACCAAGGGCGCAGATCATGTGAAAATTTAAAATTTGGTCATTCTCAAAACTTTTGGCCATGACTGTACACAGATACCTATATGTGGTCATAACCCCGTATGGGCGTAAGCAGGGTTCAGAAGGGAAAGGGCGCCAATTTCTTTTTGAATAGAAAATTGCTGGAATATTTAGCGGTTGCCATGTCAATTTGGAGATCCCTGTGGGCTAAACATTGGTGCTCCCGCACAAGTGACCCCATTTTTGGAAATAACCTCCTAAAAACTTATCTAGATGCTATGATCACTTTGAACCCCCAAAGGGGCTTCACAAATTGATCGAAAAAAAAGAAAGTACTTTTTTTTACAAAAATTTTCTTTTAGCCTCATTTTTTTCATTTTCACATGGGCAACAGTTAAATTGGATCCTAAAATTTGTTGGGCAATTTCTCCTGAGTCACGAACCTATATGTGGTCATAAACCACTGTTTGGGCGCACGGCAGGGCTCGAGGGAAGGAGCGCCATTTACTTTTTTGGGAAAGGGAAAAATTTCTGGAATATTTACGGTTGCCATGTCGATTTGGAAGTCCCTGTTGCCTAAACATTGGAGCCCCCCACAAGTGACCCCCCTTTTTGAAAATAGACCCCCTAAGAACTTATCTAGATGCTAGTGGCACTTTGAACCCCCCCGGTGCTTCACAAATTGATCCTTAAAAAAAAGAAAGTACTTTTTTTTTCACAAAAATTTTCTTTTAGCCTCAGTTTTTTTTATTTTCACATGGGCAACAGATAAATTGGATCCTAAATTTGTTTGGGGAATTTCTCCTGGTACACAGATACCTCATTTGGGTCTTAAACCACTGTTTGGGCGACGCAGGGCTCAGAAAAGGAGCGCCATTTGGACTTTTTGAATGGGAAAAAATGCTGGAATATTAGCGGTTGCCATGTCGCATTTTGGAGAGTCCCTGTGTGCCTAAAATTGGAGCTCCCCCACAAGTGAACCCCATTTTGAAACTAGACCCCTAAAGGAATTATCTAGAAGCTAGTGAGCACTTTGAACCCCCCGGTGCTTCAAATTGTTCCGTAAAAAAAAGAAATACTTTTTTTTCACAAAAATGTTCTTTTAGCCTCGTTTTTTTCATTTTCACATGGCAAGAGTATAAATTGGATCCTAAAATTTGTTGGGCAATTTCCCTGAGTACACGATCCTCATATGGTCTAAAACCACTGTTGGGGCGCACGGCAGGGCTCAAAGGGAAAGAGCGCCATTTGACTTTTTGAATGGAAAATATGCGGAATATTTAGCGGTTGCCATGTCGCTTTGAGAATCCCTGTGGCCTAAAATTGGGAGCTCCCCCAAGGACCCATTTTTGGAAATTTGACCCCCTAAGGAACTTATCTAAATGCATAGTGAGCACTTTGAACCTCCGGGCTTCAACAAATTGATCCGTAAAAAAAGAAAGTACTTTTTTTTTACAAAAAATTTTTCTTTTAGCCTCAGTTTTTTTATTTTCACATGGGCAAAGTAAAATTGATCCTAAAATTTTTGGCAATTACTCCGGTACATAATTTCCTCATATGTGGTCAAAAACCACTGTTTTTGTCGCACGCGGGGCTCAGGGGGAAGGAGCGCCATTTTGACTTTTTGAATGGAAAATATCTGGAATATTTAGCGATTGCATGTCCCATTTGGAGAGTCCCTGTGTGCCTAAACATTGGAGCTCCCCCCACAAGTGACCCCTTTGGAAATAACGCCCAAGGAACTTAATTTTTTAAACCAGGGGCCAAAAAAAACCCCCAAAAAGGGGAAAACGGTTTTCATAGAGTATAACGTGCAAATTAATGAAATCAAAAAAAAAAAATAGCACTACTCTAATGACAAAAAAAAATTATTTTATTTTAAGTAAACCAAATTTAAAATTCCGGGATGGCAGTGAAAACCGACTAAACAGGGAAACGGGGAAACGGGAAAAGCCCTGGGGGACCATAAATTAAAATGGTAATGCAAGGACCCCCTATAAAGGCATAAAGAATTAAAAATTTGGGTGACAATGTAAACAGGAGTAATTAACACATCAAAGTCAAACTGAAACAAAATAAAAAAAAAACGGTATGTACCCCTAAATTGAACAAAAAGGGCCCCGCTTGAATACCGGTGGCCCGTCCCGCCACCCAACCCGTTTCGGCGCAGTGCCTTCCCCGGGGGGGAGGCAAACATTTACCAAAAAAGTAATAATCCTAGGGGGCCCAAACGGGAAAAAATGTATCAAGGTCCGGCCCCGAGCGGCGCATGGTAACCCCCCACCCGGAAGTAAATGACCCGATTCGTCATCGCGAGCCGGACGCGTCACTCAGCCGCCCCAATGAGGTGGCCATTAGGCGCTCCCCGCAACGCCCCTTAAAGCCCGTCAAAAGCAACCAGCGGGCGGGGGGGCACGCATGGCACGAGAGCAAAAATAAGGAGCACGTCAAGAAAAAACAGTAAGTGGAATCACAAAAATTATAACCCCCCAAAGGATTAATGAAAAAAATTTAAATTTTTAACGTGAAGAACTAATATAGAATATAAGCGGGGCAGATATAAAAAGAAACGTGCACAAAGGTACAAAACAAAAGAATACAGTCCATATAAACCGTAACAAACTATTTTTAATTTTTCATGGACACCTATATAAAAAAATATAGAATATAATAAAGTGAAAAAAAAAAATTTTTATATAATATACAAAATAAATCAAGAAAAATTGGCAAAATGAAGGAGAGATAAAGGTAGATCCATTCCGACTAAAAAAGCCATGAATATTTTAAAGGGTAAGTAAAAAAACCAAAAAACAAAAAAGAAAAAATCAGAGTTAAAAAAAAATAAAAAAAAAGAGCCTAAAAAAACATACATGCAATGATCAGAGGAAAGCTGCAAAAAATCAGGTTCCATTTAAACCTGGGGTGGGTGTACGAAGCTCCAGCATCTAGCCTCTCTTTTGCAATGACGCCCTAGTTTCCACCCCGAGGTTAGGGCCAAAATCTATCAATCCCCCTCACCAAAAGCCGAAGGGTAAAAAGAGGGGGTTTTAAAGTGGGGGGTATAGTTTTAGAGACCCAATGTCTTTTCTTTGGCTGCCGCCAAATCCCCCGAAAATGTTCTCCCACCGAGTTTTAGGGCGGGGGTGAAGGCCCCCCAAAAATCATTGCACGGACACGTCCAAAGGAAAAACCTGCTCGTGGAGCGGGGGATGTTGGGAAAAATAACAAACTCCCCCCAAAGTGAGAGAAGTTTGTCATGAATGATTTTGGGGGGGCAATAAACTCCACAAGGTCTAGAACCCATGTCTGTGCACGGGGGTTTGGGGGATGGGGGAAAAAGGGAGGAGGGGTGGGGGTTTTAAAGTAACTCCTCACTAAATGATCCCCAAAAATTTGTGACTCCGAGCCACCCCGTTTTCGATCTATAGATATTTTTTCAAAATTGGATCCACATTTTTTTGGGCAAAATTTTTCCGGGGTATAATTTCATCCTCTAGGTGGAAATGGGTGCCCCGATCCCCTGATGCCTGTTTTTCGTTTTTGGGGGGGTACGCAGATGTTGCTATCAGTATTCCTAGCCCATTTTTTCCCCTTATTATTTTTTTCTGTAGCCCGGTAAAAAAAAAATTTTTTCATCCTTTCGCTTGATTTTAATGACTCATTGGAAAGAGGATTTTTTAAATTTCGAAAAAATTTGCCCTTTAAGGAACTGAATGACCCCCTGGGGTGGGGGGTGATATGAAGAAAAAAGGATTAACGATGATTTTTTCGGGAAACACGGAACCAAAACCCTTACAATTTCTTTACCAGGCATCCAAAAAATCAAAACTCCGAAAATTAAATTTTAGGTCAAAAAAAATGAAACAATTCCATTCAAAAATTTTTAAAAAATAATTTTAAATCAGCGGTTTTTTTCCTCGCCAGATGGGGAAAAGTCATCAATGTGCGGGGGCCCAAAAAATGACCCCCCCCATTTTTGGCCCCCATCTGACGAGAAAAAAAAAACCCTCCCCAGCCCAGGAAAAGATTGGCTACGAAGGGGGACAACCGCACCCCCCGCGGGGGCCCTGGTGCAGGTGAAGGACCATAAAAAAAAAAAAATTATGAGCAAAAGAAAATGTAGGATCAATCAAAAATTGGGGTCACTGGTATGGATTGGTCATCGAAAGAAAATGTAAACAGCCTCAGCCCACCTCTGGGAATTGGTATTATAGCTTGGTTTTTGTTTGCATCCCCGGAAAAGGCACTGCGCCGAAAGGGTTGGGGGCAGGGCGCGGTCTCACTCGGGGATTCAAGCGGGCCCCTTTTTTCAATTTACTGGTGCTGGCCCCTTTTTTGTTATTGTTGTATTTAGTCTTGCTTTGTGTGTGTTATTTTCCCCCTTTTTTTTCATTGTCATCCAATGTACTATTATTTTTTTCACTTTATATGGGTCCTTGCATTACATTGTTATATATATGGTACCCTCCAGGTGCTTGTTTCCCGGGGCTCCGTTTTCCTGTTTGTCGGTTTTTCACTGCCCCCCCTGGTAATTTTTAAATTTATGTTTACTTCTAATAAATTTTTTTTGTATTTTTCATTATGAGTAGGCTATTTTCTTTTTTATTTCCTTAATTTTCCTTTACTCTATGTTATCCGTATTAACCTTTTTTGGGGTTTTTTTTTGGGGTTTAAAAATTGACTATTATTCTGTGTTTTTCACAGTTCCTTCCGACCGGATGGATTTTAGATCCCCGGATGTGGCCTGGCAATCACAAGTTCGCAGGTTTTACAGTGGTCCACCCAAAATAATGGAGTGTCGAATTTTCTGCTCTTTTCAGACTCAAATTAAGAGGTTGTACTAAAGCACAAAAATTTGGTGGAACAAGGCTTTCCCTTTGAAAATTATCTTAAAAAATTGTTTGATACACGTGGCCTCCGGACCAGTTTTTTTCTTTCTTTTCCTGTAGCTGATTACAATTTGTCTTATTTTGGGAGGATATTTTGTATAAAGCCCGTTACAGTTTATGGAATACTAGTCGGCTTTAAAAAAAATCTCTTTCCTCTTGGAAATTGAGATTGATGGCTTGTTCTCTAATTTTAAAAAAATAGTTCTGCAGACACTTTTGTCTTTTGAGGCCACTATTGCCCAAATGTTCTGGTGGTGGGAGGCACAGATTAAAAGTACTCATCAAAAATTTATTAGTGACAGTACAGACTTTAAAACAAGACTGATACAGATGGAGACGAGTTAGATCACCTCCTAAAGCCAATGATCTTCTTCTGTTTCCTCGGTCCTTTTTTCTGGTGAAACCTCGATGCATCAGTATTATTCAATACGCCCCGTTTTGGTAATAAAGGCAAGAGGAAAGGGAACAAAAAACTGATAAAGAAAAAGGGCCCTGTGTCTAAGCAGAATAAGGATACCTTAAAGGTAATAATCTATTGAACAACCTTTTTCTGTGATGAAATTTCTCTTTTGACAAAGGGTTTCTCTTTCTCCCCCAGTATGCATTTTGATCATTCTTGGCTTTAAAAGATTTACACCTATTTGCACGTTCTTATTTTTTAAAAAAATGGCACCATGTTAACATATTCAACGTAACTTTCTCTTCCTGAGGAACAACAACCCCTCCGTATTCTTGGGGGAGTTGGCACTTGAACACAATAAATCCATCTCTATTTAGGATGCCTCCTTCTATCCTTCTAAACTAGAAGTTTCCCCCCTTGTCTCTGGCCCAGGTTGACTTGTTTGTTAAACTGTCTCTAATGAGTTTGAAAAAAATCCCCACGGGTATATCCCGGGGTAATCTTTTCGCAGGAACTCTCGGGCTCAAGAGACTTAAAGGCCTTAGGGATGTTGTTTTCAACCCAAACTGACAAGGGGGGTAACGTGGTTTTGGGCCACTCAAGCTTATGTCTCTAAAGCTCGCGTCAACTTAGGGACACACGCGTTATAAGAAACTTACGTTTAAACCCTTGATTTCATTAAGGGAGGAACTGAGTAAGATTCTACATAAGGCATTATCTGTAATGTGACCCTCCTCAAGTTTTGGACACTCTGTTTTAAAGATCCCTGTATCCCGATTTTTTACCTCTTGCCTAAAGTACCAAATGCCTCCAAAATCCTCCAGGTAGGGCCTATTATTTCTGGGGTGGGTGGGCTTCGGAGAACATTGGCAAATACTTGACTCATTCCTCAGACCCCTTGGGAGACTATACCATCAATCTTAAAGATACTTCAGAATTTTTGAAGAAAAATTGACTCCGTACATGTTGTGAGGAATCTCCTCGTCACATGTGCGTTGATCCTTATATACCAATTTCGCCATGAATGGTCTGAGGGCTGTTTCACATTTTCTTTCGATGACCAAATCTCAGTACCAGTGACCCCAAATTTTTTGATTGATCTTTACATTTTTTTTGACTCATAATTTTTTTGTTTTTAATGGATCCTTCTACCTGCATCCAGGGCACCGCGATGGGTTTCGGCTTGTGCGCCTTCGACGCCAATCTGTTCCTGGGGCTGTGGGAGAGGGATCTTTTCTCGTCGATGGGGGCTCATCAATGGAGCGGGTTCTTTTTGGACCCGCTACATTGTGCATTTTCCTCATCTGGCGAGGTACACCGTTGATTTGCAATTTTTTTTAATAATTTGAATAGAATTGTTTTTAATATTCATTTGACCTACAAATTTAATTTTCGGAGTATTGATTTTTTGGATGTCCGGTAGAGAGAGATTGTAATGGGTCTTGGTTGCCGTGTCTTCCGCAAAGATACATCGGTTAATTGTTTTACATTCTCATCATCCCACCCAACCCCAGTGTCATTCAGTTCCACAGGTCATTCTTACAATTAGAAGAATCTGCCTTCCAATGAGTCATTTGAAGCTCAAGCGAAGAGATGAAGAAACGTTTTTTTGACCGCGGCTACAGTAAAAGATCAATTAGAGGGCATATAATCGGGCTAGGAATACTGATAGACAAATCTGCTTTACTCATCCACTAAAACGAAAAAACTAGGCATCAGGTGAGTCTGGGGCACCCAGTTCCACTCTAGATGGGTGAAATGTATGTGCCATGGGGTAAATTTTGGCCATACAAATTGTGGATCCAATTTTTGAAAAAATATCTATCAGATCGACCTCGGTGGTGGCTCGGAGGTCACATTAATTTGGGGGGATATTTAGTGGGGAGTTTTTTTAAACCATCCACCCCTCCTCCCCTTTTTCCCCATCCCAACCCCTCGGCACAGACAGGGGTTCTAGACTTGTGGCAGTTGTATTTCCTGCCCCCAAATTATTCATCTACAAACTTCTTTCAAACTGATGGGAGGGAGGTTTGTTATTACTCAATCTATCACCTCTCCACGAGCATGGTTGTATACTATGGCACGTGTCCGTGCAAGATGTTTTGTGGGCTTACTACCCGTGCCCTAAAACTACGTGTGGGGAGAACAGTTCGGGATATTTTGGCGGCGCCAAAAAAAATGACATTGGGTCTCTTAAAACTTACCCCCCACTTTAAACTCACCATCTTGTGCCCCTTTGGGCTTTTTGGTGAGGGGTATTGTAGATTGGTCCTAACCACGGGGTGGAAATATGGGCGTCTATTAGCACAAGGAGGCTAGATGGATCTGGAGGTTCGACACTCCACCCTCAGGGTTTTAAATGAGAACCGAGTTTTGCAGCTTTCCTCTGTCACTTGCCTGTATGTTTTTTATTTGGCATCTTTTATTTTATTTGTTTTTAACTCATGATGTATTTTCTTTTTTGATTTTTAGGTTATTACTTACCCTTTATAAATATTCATGGCATTTTCCAGCGGAATGGATCTACACTTTATCTCATTCTCTTCACTTCGTGCAATTATTCATTGATATTATGTTGTATTTATATATATAATTTCTTCTTTTCACTATTATTATATTTATATTTTTGATATAGGTGTCACTATGTATTATATATATATGTTTGTTACGGTATTTATATGGACATGTATTCTATATAGTTTTTGTACAACATTTGTGCACTGTTTCATTGTATATACATGTCCTGCATTATATTTCTATATTAGTTGTCTTCACGTTCATTACATATTTTTATTCATATAATTCACTGTTGGCGTGGGTTAATATTTTTGTGTATTCCACTTACTGTTTGTCTTGTACGGCTCCTTTATTGTTTCTCTCGTGCGCATGCGTGCTCCCCGCCCGCTGGTTGCTGTCCTGCGGCGTCTTTAATCGGCAGTTGCTGGGGACGCGCTCTCAGCTGGCTCACCTACTTGTGGGCGTGCTGAGTGACGCGTCTCCGGCTCTGCTGATGACGCACTCGGTGTCATTTACTTCGGGTGGTGGGGTTACGCATGCGCCGCTCTGAGGGCTCGGAGCCTTGATACAGCTTTTCCGATTGGTCCCTATGGAATATATACTGCTTTGGTATATGTGTTGCCATACCCCCGGAAGAAGGCACTGCGCCGAAACGCGCGTTGGGGTGGCAGGGACGCGGTCTCACTCAGGTATTCAAGCTGGGCCATTTGTTCAATTTACTGGTAGCATGGACCGTTTTTGTGTTATTGTTGTATTCTAGTCTTGACTTTGATGTGTGTATATTACTCCTGTTTACATTGTCATCCAATGTTACTAGTTACTTTATGCACTTTATACTGGGTCCTTGCATTACCATTGTTATATATATGGTACCCTCCAGGTGCTTGTTTCCCTGGTGTCTCCGTTTTCCTGTTTAGTCGGTTTTTCACTGCCATCCCTGGTATTTTAATATTTGATGTTTACTTCTAATAAAATATATTTTGTATTTTGTCATTATGAGTAGTGCTATTTTCTTTATTTGATTGCCCTAAGGAACTTATCTAGATGCATAGTGAGAACTTTGAACCCCCAGGTGCTTCACAGAAGTTTATAACGCAGAGCCGTGAAAATAAAAAATCATTTTTTTTCTCAAAAAATGATTTTTTAGCCCACTATTTTTTATTTTCACATGGTTACAGGAGAAATTGGACCCCAAAAGTTGTTGTCCAGTTTGTCCTGAGTACGCTAGTACCCCATATGTGGGGGGGAACCACTTTTTGGGCACACGCAGGGCTCGGAAGGGATGTGGTGACGCTTTGAAATGCCGACTTGATGGAATGGTCTGCGGGCATCTTGTTACGTTTGCAGAGCCCCTGATGTGCCTAAACAGGTAGAAACTCCCACAAGTGACCCCATTTAGGAAAACTAGACCCTGCAAAGAACTTATCTAGATGTGTGGTGAGCATTTGAACCCCCAAGGGCTACACAGAAGTTTATAACGCCCGGGGCTGAAAATAAAAAAATCATATTTTTTCCACAATCAGGATCTTTTTGTCCCAATTTTTTTATTTTCCCAAGGGTAACATGAGAAATTAGACCCCAAAAGTTGTTGTCCAATTTGTCCTGAGTATGCTGATATCCCATATGGGGGAGAAAACTACTGTATGGGCACAGTCGGGGCTCGGATGGGAAGTAGTGACGTTTTGAATGCCCACTTGATGGAATGGTCTTCGGGCGTCATGTTACGTTTGCAGAGTCCCTGATGTGCCTAAACAGTAGAAACTCCCCACAAGGACCCATTTTGGAAACTAGATCCCCCAAGGAACTCCTATAGATGTGTGATAAGCACTTTGAATCTCCAAGTCCTTCACAGAAGTTTATAACGCAGAGCCGTGAAAATATAAAATCATTTTTTTTTCCACAAAAATAATTTTTAGTCCCAATTTTTTTTCCCAATGTTAACAGGAGAAATTAGAACCCCCAAAGTTGTTGTGCATATTTTTCCCGAGTACGCTGATACCTAATATGTGGGGATAAACCACTGTTTGGGCATCGTCGGGGCTTGGAAAAAGGAGCACTGTTTGACTTTTTGAACGCAAAAATTTGCAGGAATCAATGGTGGCGCCATGTCGCGTATGGAGACCCCCTGATGTGCCTAAATAGTGGAAACCCCTCAATTCTAACTCCAACACTAACCCAACACACCCCTAACCCCAACCCTAACCCTACACACCTAACCCTAATACAAACCCTAAATCATAACCCTAACCCCAACACACCCCTAACCCTAACCCAACTCAACCATAAACCTAACTACAAGCCTAACCCTAATTTCCCAACCCTTAACCCTAATTCCAACCCTAACTCAATTCCAACCCTAACCATAATTCTAACCTTAACCCTAATGCTAACCCAACCCTGTTCTAACCCTAAGGCTGGGTTCATATTGCGTTTTACCAGCCCGTTCAACACGTAGCGTTGACCGGCTGGTAACGGTATAGCATAACGCGATCGCGTTTTTGTATACCGCTAGCGCAGATGAATCAGCAGATAATCAGCCGGGATCCGCACAAAATAGTCGCGGTCAGCAACAAAATCCGCCGCGGTCAGCGCAAATCCGCCGCGGATCGCAGCGAAATCAGCCACGGATCGCAGCGAAATCCGCCGCGGATTCAGCAGCGAAATCCGCAGCGGATCAGCAGCGAAATCCGCCGCGGATCCGCAGCGGAATCAGTCGGGGATCCGCAGCGAAATCCGCCGCGGATCAGCAGCGAATCCGCCGCGGATCAGCAGCAAATCCGCAGGAATCAGCAGCGAAATCCGCCCGGAGCAGCAGCGAAATCCGCCACGGATCAGCAGCGAAATCAGCCGCGGATCAGCAGCGAAATCAGCCGCGGATCAGCAGCGAAATCCGCGCGGATCAGCAGCAAATCCGCCGGGATCCACAGCGAATCAGCAGCAAAATCAGTCGCAGACAGCAGCAAAATCCGCCGCGGATCAGCAGTGAAATCCACCGCGGATCCGCAGCGAATCCGCCACGGATCCGCAGCGAAATCAGTCGCGGACCGCAGCGAAATCAGTAAGCGGATCCGCGCGAAATCAGTAGCGGATCCGCAGCGAAATCCCCGCGGATCACAGCGAAATCTGCCGTGAATCAGCAGCGAAATCCCCGCGGATCAGCGGCGAAATCCGCCGCGGATCAGCTGCGAATCCGCAGTGGATCAGCAGCGAAATCCGCCGCGGATCAGCAGCGAATCAGCCGCGGATCACAGCGAAATCAGCCGCGGATCGCAGCGAATCAGCCGCGGATCAGCAGCGAAATCCGCCGTGAATCAGCAGCGAAATCCGCCGCGAATCAGCAGCGAAATCGCCGCGGATCCGCAGCGAATCAGCAGCAAAATCAGTCGCGGATCAGCAGCAAAAATCCGCCGCGGATCAGCAGCGAAATCCGCCGCGGATCAGCAGCGAAATCAGCCGCGGATCCGCCGCGAAATCCGCCGCGGATCCGCCGCGAAATCCGCCGCGGATCAGCCGCGATATCCGCCGTGGATCCGCAGCAAAATCAGCTGCGGATCAGCAGCCAAAATCCGCTAGGAAAAAAAAAATAATTTTTTTTTTTATTATTTTGTCCTACCTATGACGGGGGGGTTCATTTACTTTTTTTTTATTTTGATCACTGTGACAGTTTATCACAGTGATCAAAATAAATTTTTTTACAATGGAGGGCGCACTGCGCATGCGCCGGCCGGCGGCGCACTGCGCATGCGCCCGCCATTTTCCAAGATGGCGCCCCATGAAGAATCCGGGCAGCCGCCGGGACAGATCCAGGGACATCGGTGGACCGGGAGAGGTGAGTAGGGGGTGTCAGAAGGTGAGGGGGAGGGATCGGTAGGTGGGGGCAGCGGATCGCAGGAGCAGGGGAGCAGACAGTGACGGCGGTGACCGATCGCTGCCATCTTTCGATGGCGGCGGCCGATCAGCGCCGTGACATGGTGTGGGGGGGGTCTGATCGCGGTCTCCAGCCATGGCAGATGCTATTGCAGCATCGGCCATGGCTGGATTGTAATATTTCACCAGTTTCATTGGTGAAATATTACAAATCGCTCTGATTGGCAGTTTCACTTTTAACAGCCAATCAGAGCGATCGTGGCCACGTGGGGGTTAAGCCAACCCCCCTGTGGTGATGCAGTAAGGGTCCTGTTACTGCGGGTCGGGTGACCTTTCAGTGACCCCGGACCCCCGACCCGCAGTAACATGATTTATAGCATGACGCCGACGGTGGCGTCATGGGTCGGGATGGCACAGGTTTTCATGACGCCAACGTCGGCGTCATGGGTCGGGAAGGGGTTAATGATGCAATGATTTAAAATGTTCTATATTATACTACAAGAAATTATAAGAAATTGTGTAATGTATATTAAAAGATATCATCTTCCTTCCTCACTTATCAGACATTTCTTCCTCTTCTCCCCTCCCCCTGCCTCCTGAAATTATCATCCACTGAAAAACCAGCTGAGATCCATCAATCTCATAGGAGAACCTCAGCAGATGATTCTGCAGTAACTAAAAATAATCTCCACAAAGACCAACACTGATATTACCGCCATATTTAAACCATATATTGGTAGATACTAGTCCTACAAAGCATACAAGTGATTACAGCACAGTTTTTTAGATGATAACTTACAGCTGAAGTTCTTTCTGATGCAATCGTTCACTTTTCCTGTCTTTTCCATCTGGCCCAGACTGACATGACAACTTCTCCAGCCAGGACTCATCTGCAGAGATTACAGCACAGATACATCTGACTTCTCACATTTCCTGCCCCATCCTCATCTATCCCCAACCTGCATAAACTCCAACCCCTCATATCACCACCGTGACCACATAGTGAATTAATAATACTACATACAAGGAACAAATAATGCCACATCATGACCAGACCACATATCACCATCACATAGTGAATGAATAATAGCACATACAAGGAACAAATACTACCACACATGACCATATACTGTATTACCACCGCATAGTGAAAGACGAATCCCACATACCAAAATAAATACTGCACATCATGACCAGACCATATATTACACCACATAATGATGAAAAATACCACATACAGGAGCATATACCGCTACACCATGACCAGACCACATATCACCACCACATAGGGAATAATAATACCACATACAAGGGACAAATACTGCCACACTATGACCAGGCCGTATACTGTATTACCACCACATCGTGACAGAGTAATACCACATTCAAGTAACACTACCACACCGTGACCAGACCACATAGTGAATGAATAATACCACATACAAGGGACAAATAACCACACCATGAACAGACCACACATTACCACCACATATTGACAGAATAATACCACATAAAAGAGACAAATACTGCCACACCATGGCTGGACCACATAATACTACCACACAGTAACTGAATAATACCATATACAAGGACACATATTGTCACACCATGACCAGACCACATATTACCACCACATAGTGACAGAATAATACTGCATAAAAGGGACAAATATCGCCACACCATTGTTTTACACATATTACTACCACACAGTAACTGATTAATACCATATAAAAGGACAAATATTGTCACACAATGACCAGAACACATATTACCAGCACATAGTGACCAAATACTACAATGATGATCATTAATCAAAAAAACGCAATACTAATATTACTGTAAGCGCCATTATACACAGGAGCTCTATACATAGTATACAGTGTATAGTGTCAGTGTACAGGTAATACAATGATCACCGTGACATTACGCACAGGAGCTCTGTTATATTGTCAGTGTACAGGTAATACAGGATTCCCGGTGACATTATACACAGAAGCTCTGTACATAGTGTCAGTGTACAGATAATGCAGTGATCACCAGTGACATTATACGCAGGAGCTCTGTACATAGTATACAGAGCATAGTGTCAGTGTACAGGTAATACAGGGATCACTAGTGACTTTATACACAGGAGATGTGTCTATAGTGTCAGTGGATAGTAATACAGTGAACACCAGGACTTTATACACAGGAGCTTTGTATGTAGTGTCAGTGTACTGGTAATGCAGTGATCACCAGTGACATTATATACAGGAGCTCTGTATATAGTGTCAGTGTAGAGGTAATACAGTGATCACCAGTGACATTATACACAGGAGATCTGTATATAATATACAGTGTATAGGGTCAGTGTGCAGGTAATACATGACTCACCGGTGACGTCTCTAGTTGAAGTACTTAATCTTCACTTTTCTTCTTCATCCAGCACAGACAATGTCACAAGTGGATCATGTCATACTGGGATCAGAGGTTAGAGGTCGCAGATCTTCCATTTAGCTGACTTGATTGTGTTTCTTATTAAATGAAGTTTGTTTTCTTAGGTGCTGAAGAGGTTAGCAACCCTTTCTATGCTGGTTAGAAACTTGCAGCTCTATCTCACAACTGTTCTTGACCTGGTCATTACCTCTCCCTTTAAAATCTGTTCAAACCTTCTCTTCCTTGCCAGTGAAAGCATTGTGTCCTAGCTCCTTGGAGACTCTGTGCTGAATTGGAGATCATTGTTGCTACTGGAAATTGTTGGTTGCTGTTTTTGGTGTAATGCTTTCCTTATTGTACTATTCCCATTTGGTTGATACATTCCTATCCCTCCCTATATAACTCTCTACCTTTTGTGAGTATTTTTGTATGTTTGTTGCTTTCTGTTATCCCTGTCTGTGTTATGTGTTAATACACTAGCTTTTCTGTCCAAGGCCTCCTGGGGAGGGGACAGCTTAGAGAATAACAGGAGAACAATAAGGCTGGTGGCCCAAACTTCTTCACCTTGAGAGGTACCTTTT
Source organism: Oophaga sylvatica (assembly GCA_033576555.1). Lineage (NCBI taxonomy): Eukaryota > Metazoa > Chordata > Amphibia > Anura > Dendrobatidae > Oophaga > Oophaga sylvatica. The sequence goes on from JARQOD010000002.1 coordinate 396,930,009, forward strand.
TGAGCAGGGATAGTTAGGGCCCAGTTCTAGGGATGGTTCATGGCCCCCTTTCCCTAATCACCTACAGTCACTGCGTGACATTCCACCATCCCTTCTCCCAGCCAGGACTCGTCTCTGCGGAAAATAAACCAGTTATGTAGAGCACATTCCTCCAACTTTTACACTACACAAGATGAAGAAAAAAAGCAACAGTGTCACCCTGCACAGTAACAGGACCTCCCCCAACTGAAAAAAGTATCCTCAAAAATAAAATACATAACAACAGTAATAATATCCCTTAACTAGCCCCTACAGTAATAATGTCTCGCATCCTGCTCCCATATGTACTCTATTCTGGATCCCACGTGTCTCATTCCTGGCCCCTTGTGTTTTAATTCCTGGCCCAATATGTTCTCCCATTCCAGACCTATGTGTTCAGCCATTCCAGGACCCATATGTTCTCCCATTCCAGATCCCATATACTCTCCCATTCCAGGCCCCATGTGTTCTCACCGTCCTGGCCCCTCATGTTCTCCCATTCCTGGCTGCATATGTTCTCCCATTCGTGGCCCATGTGACTCCATCCTGGCACCATGTCTCTCCATTCTGCCCCCATGTCTCTCCATACTGCCCCATGTCTCTCCATTCTGCCCCATGTCTCTCCATTCTGCCCAATGTCTCTCCATTCTGCCATGTCTCTCCATTCTGCCCCTATGTCTCTCCATTTTGCCTCAATGGCTCTCCATTCTGTCCCCATGCTCTCCATTCTGCCCCCTTGTATCTCCATACTGCCCCCATAGTGCGGCTTTACAGAAAAAAAAAGTAAAAAAAACAAGTTTCTCCTTACCTGGCAGCGTCCATTGTGTCCTCGCCACAATTCATCTGAGACACGGAGATGCCGGCGCATGGCAATGATGTCATACTACATCGACATCAGCTGCTGAATTGTAATTGGCAGCTGTTAACTATTACCATGCACGAAGGCTTCCCGCACACCAATATACATTTTTAGCTGAACAGGCATCCGAGGATGAAAGATCAGTTACTGGCCTGGAAGAAATCCTGCCCTGGGGCCTGGTGATTAAAGAGAGAGGCCCGGTCCAGGCCCCCTCTGCTCACTGGGCCCCATTCACCAGTAAGGGCAGTAATGACCTGATTGGGCTCTGATTGCCAATATAAATATACTGGTCGCTATATTGTGGGATCAGTGGGAATTTAAAATAATCTTTGCATTTATGAATGCATGAAAGAGTCATCTGAAAAGTGGTTTCAATGCAGCAAACAAGGGGTCCAGCATTTCATTAATAATTCGGCTTTAACACCAATTAGAATTACAACACTGCAAGGAATCTAACATGCTCTTATCATAGAAAAGATGCAAACTGAATGTATGTTATGAATACAATCTGTTCCGCTAATCAATCAAGCTATATACACACACACACATGTATGATTATGTGGGTACAAGACAAATACAAAATGGCATTTACAAATATTAGGAGAATATACAGTATGTCACTATGAAAAGTCTACCTTACTAGAGTATTTTAGAGTATAAGAATATGTTCACATGTTAAGTATTTGTTTCAGAAAGTTTTGCACCATTTCTGCATCTCTTGGCAGGAAAAATGCAGTGTAAAATATGTGCATTTTCACTTTGTTTTTTACCCATTTTTTTACGGCGATTTTTCCCCACTCATTAGTATGGGTGAAATCTGTAGCAAAGACACTGAAAGAATTGACATGCTGCAAATTTAAATAAGCACCAAAAATGCAAGTCACAAATAAGAATCGTGTGCATGAGGTTTCAGGGCTCTCATTCCCTTTGCTGCCATCAGGAAACCCTTCAGATTTTGAGACTAAACTTCACAGAAAAAAACACGATAAAAACTAGATAAAAATGCAACGTGTGCCCACAATCTTAAAGAAGTAGTGCACATAATCTTAAGATCATGACATTTTTTCTGACACTTTGGCATATGAGAATCAAGTAAGAAGATCCAAAAGACTTCCCTTACTAAGGAGTTTGCAGCAATGTCCACTGCCTCTGGGTTAGGATTAACTCTTTCAATATCTTGAATACTCAGGTCTGACACACTGCGCTGGTGCATATGTAAGGGATGGCCTGGACTGTAGTCGTGACCACGGACACTAATGCCTCTTTCACACATCAGTTTTTTGCAATCACGCACAATCCGGAGAATTGTTTAAAAGACGGATCCGGCGTAGATTGTAAAAAACTGATGTGCCGGATCCGTTGTTTAGCTGGATCCGTCCTGACCTTTTTAACCCCGGAAAATTATAGTACGCATGTCTGGCACGGAGGAGAGAGAGAGAGAGACCTTGGTTTCCAGAATCCGGATCAGTCTTTTGCCGGATTGCACAAAAGACTGGTCCGGTACCATAGACTTCTATTGTTTCCGGCCGCCTGATGACCAGCTTCCGGCAGAAAAAAAAAAGTTACATGATGCGTCCTGTCCAGCCGCCGGAATTAAAATCTAGGATGGATCCGGCAGAAAACAGACTAAACGCAATGACATGTGGCGCGATCCGGCGCTAATGCATGTCAATGAGAAAAAAACGGATCCGGCGGTAAAAAAAACGATCCGATTTTTTTAAAAAAGGCCGATCGCGCCTGACGGCAAAAAACTGATGTGTGAAAGAGGCCTAAGATGTCAGTGTCCGGGCCGTCCCCTACAAAACAAACGTCCATTGCTGTGCGTACCTGTATCTCCTGGTTCAAGTCCCTCTGAGCACTTCTCAGACAACGAAGATTCCTTCCCACGGCGACGCCCATCAAATGAGACACAGTCCATTGCAACTGAACGGTTTCTTTACTATAAACTCTGCATCGCATATCCACAGTTGTTACATTTCTGGTTACATATTCTTCCATACAGGATTCCTCAACTTTCCCTGCACTGTTGACAATTCCTTGCAGTACGCGCCCAGACCGGACCATCTTAGGCTACTTCTCAGCTTCCGCCCGGCTCAACCTCGCCACAATGACAATTCCCTCTGCCTGTTTCGCCCCAGGATAGAGATCATCAGTCACTAACTTAGGCTGCCTCTGACAAAGCATCCAACCCGTCTGTACTGTTCCCTGTGAAGCTTCCACGTTCCTTTCTTCCTCACCCATTGAATCTGAATGTTCCTCAGTACGTCCAACTCCAGACCTCCGGGCGTCCGCCCAGGCTAACATTTGCCACAACTTCTGCATCCTTCTGTCCCACTGTCCTTCTGTTCTTAACTGTGGATATCTGGGACTAACGCTTGCTGAACGTTGCGGGGCTGTCAAGCCGTCCTGGGCCTGGAGCCCATGTGGACACTAAGGGCACCCTGGCCCCGTCTGACTGAACTTTCCTAAGACTTGCAGCTTAACACTCGGCAGCCCCTCCTATGTTAACCCAAAAGAAGCTACACTTACCCAGAACTATAAACACTGAAGTACTCCCCTCTAGTATCTGAAGGTACACTAATAACTGTCCATATCTACTAGGCATAAATACAACTTTACACTAAAGGAACAACACACATACAGTGCCTTGTGAAAGTATTCGGCTCCCTGGAACTTTTCAACCTTTTTCCCACATATCATGCTTCAAACATAAAGATAAAAAAATGTTAATTTTTGGTGAAGAATAAACAAGTGGGACACAATTGTGACGTTGAATGAAAATTTATTATTTTTTTTTTAATTTTTGTGGAAATACAAAAAGTGAAAAGTTGGACGTGCAATATTATTTGGCCCCTTTACTTTTAGTGCAGCAAACTCGCTCCAGAAGTTCATTGTGGATCTCTGAAGGATCCAATATTGTCCTAAATGACTAATGATGATAAATATAATCCACCTGTGTGTAATCAAGTCTCCGTATAAATGCACCTGCTCTGTGATAGTCTCAGGGTTCTGTTTGAAGCACAGAAAGCATCATGAAGACCAAGGAACGCAACAGGCAGGTCCGTGATACTGTTGTGGAGAAGTTTAAAGCCGGATTTGGATATAAAATGATTTCCAAAACTTTACACATCCAAGGAGCACTGTGCAAGCGATCATATGAAATGGAAGGAGTATCAAAACACTGCAAATCTACCAAGGCCCGGCAGTCCCTCTAAACTTTCATCTCAAACAAGGAGAAGACTGATCAGAGATGCCGCCAAGAGGCCTATGATCACTCTGGATGAACTGCAGAGATCTACAGCTGAGGTGAGACAGTCTGTCCATAGGACAACAATCAGTCGTACACTGCAAAAATCTGGCCTTTATGGAAGAGTGGCACGAAGAAAGCCATTTCTCAAAGATATCCATTAAAGTTTGCAATAAGCCAACTGGGAGACACACCAAACATGTGGAAGAAAGCAGTCATCAAAGCAAAAGGTGGCTAATTTGAAGAACCTAGAATATAAGACATAATTTCAGTTGTTGCAAACTTTTTTGTTAAGTATTAATTCCACATGTGTTAATTCATAGTTTTGATGCCTTCAGTGTGAATTTTACAATTTTCATAGTCATGAAAATACAGAAAAATCTTTAAATGAGGTGTGTCCAAACTTTTGGTCTGTACTGTATTTCATCCAAAAATGAAAACAGTCTGCAGGTTATGACTGAACATATTTAAAATGTTAACATTTTTTGTTGTTGAGAAATTACTAGATTAACTGTGACCCTGAGGAACTCAAACACTTCTCATAGTGAGAAATCAAGCTTTGTGAAATCAATAAGGAAAAAAAGCATTGATATTTTTTAACATTTGTTAATTAGTTCAAGAAGCAAGTTTTCATAATATCATTATTAATTATTTTCTATCAATATTGTTTAATTTTCTACATAAGAAGATCTTGCATTCGATGACCTTCCCCTGGACAGTCTCCTGGCTCAGTCTCCACATGAGCATCCACGACTTAATTAGCAAAATATAATAATAGAACCCATGTCATTATTGCTATGCTCATTGTGGATAGCTAGTGATATATTAATTAAAGATAGCTGACTTGGCCTCAGGGCCGCTTTAAGACATGAATGGACTGGTACAAAGACCTAATTAGTGGGTTCCCAGACAACATTTGTGAAATTCAAGATAACACGCATTGATATTCTGAAGGTATTATGTCACGGTTTATGCTTTTTTTGTATATTTCTTTATATTCTTTTTAATGAGTTATGGTCTTTTATTTTAATTGTTAAAAGAAGCACTCCACAAAACATTTTATTGCCCAAACCTGTGTAAATGTACATACTGTGTAGTGTAATTGTTGTAAATTTTTTTGTTTTTGAAAGCCTGAT
>JARQOD010000002.1:396935368-397008726 GCA_033576555.1 Oophaga sylvatica
TCACACAACCCTTTGGGGTTGGGGGTGTAGGGGCTGGCCACCGTGTTGCACCTGTCCCTGTTAAGGAGACCCATCAGCTGCGAATGAACGGGTCCCTGGTGGGTTTGGGCTTTTCCCTTGGGGAAACCCCCTCGGGAGAAAATCCCCCAGAAGGGCAGGGGCCCTTTGTCGGCCAAAATGGACGACAAAGCTCCGCCCCCGGGGGTACCGGGTGGCTAGCCCACACTTTTGTATAAAGCTTTCCGGAGGGTGGGATTGGACGAGGTCAAGAGATCCACAGCCACCTCGAGAAAGGCCTTCGTGATGGGCAGGTTCCGTGGGGTTTGGGGGCGCTGCCCCCCTTCCCCCCCCTTGACGGTGTCACACAAAGGAGTAGGTTTAACTTCCTCGGTTTTTTCCAGGCCATAAAAAATTGCTGGCTCCCTGGCCCTGGTTTTTTTATTTGATCCCTAAGTGTCCCGGCCTTTGGGATCTGTGTGCGACCGAAAAACAATTCCCGCCCTGAAGGTGGGCACCATAACTGTCGGCCCCGGGACAACCCTCCGGTAAACCCTGCTGGCGTTCCCGGTACAGCCGTCCCCTGGTCCCAGCCCACTCGTCGCGGTTTCGGTCCAGGGGAGGCTGTGCCGCCTGTTCCTTGAGAGTCTTCAGGCTAGGGTCAGCTTCCAACGCTGCCTGAAATCCCTGACTAGATATGGCAAGAATTGATGAAACTGCCCTGTCCTCTGTCAGTTCCCCGGGATCTGTCTCCTGGCTACTGTCTGACTCGGCAGCCACTTGGTCAGAGAGGGGGAAACCGTCGGACCTCCGCGAGGCTCCTTGGGCTTCAGCGCTCCCACTCCTGGTAACAGCGGCCACGACCGCTGAGACCACGGGTAGCGCCTGCTTTCCCTCCTCCTCTGACCAAGTCACCGGGTCAGGCAGACTTCCCTGACTTCCTGACATCCCGGATGTGGGGAACTCCTGACCTGGGGTCCTACCTGGTGGCTCCTCTCCCGGGACACCCCCTCCCCCCATGGCCTGTTCCTCTTCCTGCAGGGGCCCTAGACTCAGCAGGCTGGATTCACTTAGGGGCCCTACACTGCCCATAGCAGCCCCTCCCTCCACCTCTGAGCTCTCCCCTACAGCCTCCTCACCTGTCCTCACTGTGAGCCCTGTGTGTGTAGTGTCAGTGCATGGCTTACCATCAGGTTTCACTCCCTCCTCCACTGTTGGAGGCACATTCAATACATTAACATTCACAGTAGAGTCATGACATTCTTGGGGAGCCGGACTTGGGGGTTCAGTGGCCACATACTGGGACACTAGCCGCCCCAAATCGGTCCCAAGCAACACATTTGCAGGAATATTCGGCGTTACTCCCACCTCCCGCATCCCCCTCCCGGCACCCCAATCCAAATACACCTTGGCAACGGGCAGCGCCGGTTCAACGCCTCCAATTCCGGAGACGGAAAGGGTTTTCCCAGGTACCAAGTCTTGAGGGGACACCACCTCAGGGTGTACCAGGGTTCGTTCAGCGCCTGTGTCCCGCAGTCCCATGACCGCTGAGCGGCCGATGGTGACGGGTTGGTAATTGTCTAGGGACCTCCCACCACCCCCTCCCACACACAAAACAGTGGACGGTTTCTGGGACAGGGATGGGGCCTTCTGGCGCTGGGGACATGCAGCCTTAAAGTGTCCTGGCTGATTGCAATTATGGCAACGTCTGGGTTCGTTCCTGGCCTGGAGAGGGCAGCAGGGGGGTACACCCCTTGCACTCTGGGGGCTGGATATGGGGCTGGGGCAGGATTGGGCTTACCCCCTCTCCAGGTGCTGCTGGCAGGCTTCTTTGGCTCCGGCGCCCTGTTGTTGGCATACTCGTCTGCCAGGGCGGCTGTAGCAGAAGCCCCCTTTGGTTTCCGGTCACGGAGGAACTGCTGGAGGTCCTCTGGGCAGTTCCACAAGAATTGCTCCACGACAAACAGTTCCTGGACCTCCTGACGGGTAGTGAGCTCTAGACCCGAGGTCCAGTGCTCCGCAGCTCTCAACAGGGCCTGCATGTGGTCGGTCCAGGTGTCCTTTGAACCCCGCTGCAGGCTCCTGAACTTCCTGCGGTACGACTCCGGGGTGAGGTTGTAGTGCTGGATCAGGGCCCGCTTGATGCTGTTGTAGTCCTGCTCCTCCCCGGCAGGTAAGTCCCCCAAAACTTCCAGGGACTTACCCCTCAAACGGGGGGTCAGGTACCTTGCCCACTGATCCGGGGCCAGATGATGTTGGAGGCATGTCCTCTCAAAAGCAAGCAGAAAGGAATCCAGGTCTCCATCCTTTTCAAGCAAGGGAAAGTCCTCCGCCCGGACCTTGGAAGCCCTTGTCTCCGGTGGGCCTGGTGCGTCCAGTGGGGGCCCGTGCTGAGCCATCTCCAGTCGGTGCCGGCGCTCCGCAGCTTCACGGCGGTTCTCGTATGCTCACGCTCTGCTGCTGTCTCTGCCGCCACCAGGAGTCTTTCATAGGCGGCGTCCTTACCAGCCTCGAGCTGTGCCATAGCCGCTTGGAAGAGGGTCTCCGATCTGGACAGGCTGGGACGGGCAGGGGGTGCGCAGTCCACTGTGAGACCGAGCACGGGGGTCGGGCTCCTTGGGGAGCCCTGGCTGAGCTCCCCCTCATCGGTATCGAACCCCTCATAGGCCACAGCATTGGCCTCCCCCTTTGCCCTACTCCTGGTGCCTTCCACCATCTTGGGAACCTTTGGTTACTGAAACACAGCTGCAACCCTGACCTTGCACACAACTTGTTATATTTACACTCTGACCGTCTAGTGCTGAGCTGACCTTAAGACTCCAGCAGTGAAAGTACTGCTGGTAGTCCCTAGTGTCTGGGAGTAGGGGTCCCACGCACACTATTACTCTGATCCCACCGCTGCCACCAATTTGCGAGGAACTCAGCCGGCCGCCACACGGTAGCCCGGGTATCACAGCTTCTGATACCACCGCCGCTACCAAATGTGACGGACGATCCCTTTCCTCCCACGTCACCAATGGGACGTAACTCCACAGGTACAGCTCTCCGGCGCCCCCCTTTGTCTCTCAGGTCAGTAAGAGAACTGCACCCAGAGCAAATGGCCGCCGGGGAAGGTGTCCTGCTACCCCCTGGGTATTCTAAGATTCGTGATCAGAGTAAAAGCATCAGCCCACGATTAATTTTATGGTTTAATTTGCCTTAAGGGCGCACTAGATAATTACAGAAATATACAGTAAAGCTATACAACGTAACTACAATGGAATGGCAGTCAGAGTAAAAATACAACAATAATGTACAAGGCTTAAAGGTATAAGCTATGGATCAATATTACCGGGTATTATGGTCATGGGAAGGCCTTGGCTCTGCCATTCCCAGGTACAGTCTTCAGTTCCTGAATAGTCCCTTGGTCTTTCCTAGACCATCTTGTTGGCTTCTGTGTGTGAAATGGAATGAGACCAGCAGCCTGGTCATGGCTAGTTCTTAAACCTGCTAGGCCCATCCCCATTGCTTTGAAGCACGCATATTAATTGGCCTGCAATTCATATGGAGCAGGAAACAATACCTGAGCTTGGGCTATTTACCATACGACTGACCATCTCATTCAGTCACTGGCCTAGACTAATTAGCATGTAAAGGCCTATTGATTCCTAGTGGACATCAAAACCTGTCGTACTGGATATGCTAATAGGCAATGTGTAGCTAAAAGTCTGTGGCTGTGTGAACTGACAAAATGGAGGCTGGTACAGGCCCTATACAAAATGGCGACAACCTTTTCCTTACAACTTCCATGGGGTAAAAACAGAGAGCAATCATTGCGAGACAGAGAAGCTTTTTGGATTTATCTTCTAGACACACGTGTACCAACGGGACTTAATTTAAGAGAGTTTATGTTATATTATTGATTTTAATATTTTTTTTTCTCTTTGTTTATTTCATATTACCTATATTTGTGTCATATTTTGTTAGGGTTTGATTTCCCGCTGCTGCACAAGGGGAAGTCTCGAACCCGTCCCGCTGCAGTCTCCCATTCATCTCGGCCACATTGGAGCCTGCTCAGCAGAGAAGTCGGTCCAGGCGTCTTGCCCACTCCTCTACTGTGCAGTGACTTGCTGCTGCTTTTCCTGGATCTGCTATTATAGCCAGTGCTGGAGCAGTCGTCTTTGAGACAAAGTCCTGCGTTTTCCCATCTGAGCATGCCCAGAGTGAGATCTCTCATTGGAGATCAGGGGTCACATGTTCAGGTGCTGCAGCGGCTCCTATTGGTCCGCCAGGAAGGTCATGTAGCTACGTTTGTTTGTAACAGCTTCTCATTGGTCCTTGTTCCTGGAAGGTCCTGTAGCTGTTGCTATAAAAGGGTAGCATGGCTGGGCCGCCATGCGCTAATATCAATCATTGTATGCTATGCGCCAGTGTGGTCATGTGTATGTGTGGATAGGGACCCGGTTGAAATAAGCCACTAGAATACTGACTTAATCGGTGAGGAGTTTGGTATGGTAGCTGGTCAGGGTCGGTGTCCTAGATGCCCTAGATTACCGGCATAACCGGTGAGGAGTTTTGATTGCCGTATTCAGGGTCTGGCGTTCAGACGCCATAGATTGCGGGTGACTCCCGCGAGGACATTAGCACATGATCACGCTTTATGAACGCGTAGCACTTAACTGTGTACCTGAGAGCCTGACAGGACACAGCACTTTTTCTCAGCGGCCCTGTGACGTAACAGGGTTCGCTTTCAACGCTAGACAGCGCCCTAGCGTGTTTTCTTTGCCACTCAGTTGTGTCTAGTGAGTGCGCACACATCGCCATATAGCGCTGCGGCTCTCCTTCTAGCGGCTCTGTGGAGTAACAGAGTTCGCACTTATTGCCACAGCGCATTACGGCGTTTATGTTGGCGACTCTGCGGGATAACAGAGTTTGCTTCTCGCGCCATTTCTACTAGCAGCAGGCTCAGCTTGCACGGTGGACCCCGGGCTGCGAACGCACCTCTCTACTTTATATATTTGGTGCGTTCCGCAGACCCTTAACATATTTGAATTTCTGTTTTTTTGTTCTGTTTTTCTTAATTGATTAATTTCATCTGTTCATGCACTTGAAAATCTGTCTTGCTGCTTTCAGAGGCTAATCTGAGTTTTAGAACACATAGTGATCGAAACGCGTCCAGATCCTCCCAGGCTTTTCCTTTGGTAGCCCAGAATGGGTATACCCTGAGATGGATATGGCAGCCATGTCATGAATATTTTAATGAATTTTCAATAAAATAATTTTTTGGATTTTAATCCTGGAGCTGGACATTTCCTTTTCTAATATTCATCTGGTATGTCTGATGGAGACGAGTCCTTGCTCATTTCGCTGATGCCGCATGGAAAACATTTCTGGTGAGCTGAATTATTTTGCTTTTGTATTTCCTCTTTCACTTTTTTTCGTGCTACCCTTTTTAATATGAAATTTATTCATCATAAAAGTGAAGATTGTTTTTCCTTGGCTATCTTTTTGGCTTTTTGCTATATTTCATCTATCAACTTTTAAGGATTCGCCTTATATATTTTTAGCAAGCTTTTTCCTTTTACCATGGACTCTCTCATTGATCCTAGTAGAAGAGAAAGAGCAATGCAGGTGTTTCAGTCGATTAATAAAACTGCGGATACATCACCCGATTTACTCAAGCTAATGCAAGAGGTGGAAAAATTATCTCAAAGTGAAACTCATGTTTGGTGGGATCAAACCACATTAGAAAATTACGTTGAACACAATATGATTCCCAGAGGAATTAGAATTAAAAAGATACCACCACAGTCTATAATGATGATTTTACCGCAGCATGGAATGAAATTCTGTCCAAATGCTCAATTCAACTAATGCAATTAATTGTAAAATATGAAAACCAAGAATTAATCAGAATACAAACTGACTTGGATAAAAATCTTTTGTCTCTGAAGTCTTCTATGTCTGCTGTAACTATGAGTCTTTTCAAAAGGAATTAAAATCTAAAATGCATTCCTTTGATGACTCTATCATCAGCTTAAAAAAGAAGAAATTCAACAGAGACATATTTGATTATTCTAACAATCAAGTATATGAGTGGGGCAGATGGGAAAAACCATTTTTCCCTCCCAAATCGATAAATCCCAATCTAGATATTACAAGAAACCATGCAAATTTAATTTTCCGTCAAAAAAACGTACAAGGAGAGGTGAAAGAAAACAACATAGAAACACCGGCTTTTCTCAAAAATCGCTTGAGGAGCTCCAACCGGATGAATCGCTAGATGTTATTAATCTATCTGATGTTACGTTAACTCAAGCAGAACTGAACCTTTTATCCAAAGGACTAAATTTTGTCCCAACTAACCCAAATGTTAACATTTTTTCCACCTTGAAGGACATAAATAAATTTATCAGGGACTTAACTATTAAAAGACTTTTCTTTTCTGATGGAGAGTCACAAGATCAGCCACAAATTTTGCAAGGAACCAATTTTCTGAAAACATTTTTTGGAACAAAATAGTCTTTTATGTCTTATGGACTTAGACACATCTGAAATATCATATGATGTTCTTAATTCTTATTTTACCTTCAAAACTAAAAACCCCTTGTTTTACCCAGTACAAACTAGGAACTTTTTCAAGAAAATGTTGAAAGGGATATCAAGAAGCTACTCAATAATTCCACTGGTCATTCGCATAAATCCAATCTTACATTTGCAGAAAGGGAAGCTTTCAAAAAATTAAAATTACATCCTGATTTAACCATTAAAAGGTCTGATAAAGGGGGTTCAGTGGTTGTGATGAATGAAACTAACTATGTTACTGCAATTAATAACATGATTTCTAATGATGAAATTTACACTCTTTGAAAGACGACCCCACAGTTTGTTTTTCCGAACAATGTAAGTTCATCATGGATGATCGTTTCACCCAAGGTTTTTTTTTTTCCAAAAAAACAATCTGAGTTCCTTCATGTTAATAACCCTGTAATCCCCATTTTACATGCATTACCAAAAACGCACAAAAATATTTTTCCACCATCAATGCGCCCCATAATATCGGGCATAGGCTCACTAAGTGAACGGTTAGGCCAGTGACTAGATTCAATATTACAGCGCATACCAGGATACCTTAAGGATACCAGAGATGTTTAAATCTGTTCCATAATGTTGTCTGGAACCCAGATTGGACATGGTTAACATGTGATGTGGTCTCCTTATACACTTGCATTCCTCACCATGTGGCCTTACAAGCAATTAAATTCTATCTGTTAGTGTTCGAGTTCCCGCTGCTGCACAAAGGGAGTCTCGAACCAGTCCCGCATCCATCTCCGGCCACAGTGGAGCCTGCTCAGCAAAGACGTCGGTCCCAGCGTCTCGCCCGGTCTAATACTGTGCAGAGACTTGCTGTTGCCTCTTCAGGTTCTGCTATTGTAGCCAGAACTGGTCAGCGGTGAGCAGACGTCTTTAGGACTAAGTCCTTTGTTGCTTCATCTGACTAAGTCCTTTGTTGCTTCATCTGAGCATGCCCAGGGCAAGATCTCCCATTGGAGATCAGGGGTCATATGCTCAGATACAGCTGCCACTCCTATTGGTTCTTCAGGAAGATCTCTCCTACTTTGCACTGACGAGGACCAATGGTCCAAAACACCGTGTCTGCAAATGGAGATACTGATTTGGCTTTTATCCTAAGTCATACTACAAGACTCATTAAAGGGTTGATTGTGACTTGTAGGATCGCTACTTCCAATAGGTGGCGCTATAGTGTACAAGTCCTCTTTTTTTGAAGAGGCAATTTGCATATTTAATTTCCCAGAGGTGCATTGCACGGCGAATAAGCCTTCTTACCTCGACACGCCAGAGCTGGTATGTCGCCCTCCAAAAGGAGAAACCTTATCCCTTAGACCCTAGTCCAGAGCCTCTCATCTAGCCAAATCAGATCTCTCCTACTTTGCACTGACGAGGACCAATAGTCTGAAACACCGTGTCTGCAAATGGAGATACTGATTTGGCTTTTATCCTAAGTCATATTACAAGACTCATTAAAGGGTTGATTGTGACTTATAGGATCGCTACTTCCAATAGGTGGCGCTATAGAGTACAAGTCCTCTTTTTTTGAAGAGGCAATTTGCATATTAAATTTCCCAGAGGAGCATTGCACGGCGAATAAGCCTCCTTACCTCGACACGCCAGAGCTGGTATGTCACTCTCCACAAGGAGAAACCTTACCCCTTAGAACCTAGTCCAGAGCCTCTCATCTAGCCAAATCAGATCTCTCCTACTTCGCACTGACGAGGACCAATAGTCCGAAACACCGTGTCTACAAATGGAGATACTGATTTGGCTTTTATCCTAAGTCATATTACAAGACTCGGTAAAGGGTTGATTGTGACTTGTAGGATCGCTACTTCCAATAGGTGGTGCTATAGAGTACAAGTCCTCTTTTTTTGAAGAGACAATTTGCAAATTAAATCCTGGAGCTGAAAATTTCCTTTTCAAATATTCACACATCTCTAACAGTAACTAGGGATGGTAGGGTTGAGTTTATGCAGAAAAGTAAAAGTATGATACCAGTACATAAGCAGTTTATACTGGTTTTCCCTGTAGGTGCAACATGTAGACGTTTTGACTGCTTCTCCAGATCTCCTGCCAAATACAGGGTGTAAGAGGTTCTCCCCAAAAAACTCCCATTTACCCATATAAAACTATTTGGGGTGCTCATCTTGATAAGATTAATTAATATCTGGTAAATATCTGATATAAGGCCCTTGGTTGAAACACCTGCTCTACACAATCTTTTGAAATGTGTGGGGTAAGAGACTTTAAAAGTGGAGTAGAGAGAATGCATATAATGTCTGATCTGGAAGTATCTGTAGATCTGGTAGATTATGCCTTGTGTATAAAGTCTTAAAAGGTAATAGGGTTCTAGAGTGCATATCCACTATATTTGCAAAGCAGAAAAGCTGCTTGTTAAACCCTGGCTTTGTCTGATTACCACTCAGACTATCCAATATTGCTGGATTAAATAGGAATGAAGTCAAAGGGGAATATCTGATATTAGTGGGAGATTTTTGGAGCATTGATTCCAAATCGTTTTGGTAAAGGTTATTGGACCCATCATGTGAGAATCTAACTTACTGGAAAAAGTGCCCCAAAGGTAGGAGTTATGGTATACTTGGTCTAGCCAGAGTTTCTCAACCTCCATCCATCTAGAAAATGCTCTGACATTATAAAGGTCACAACTGGAGCGCCCCCAAGGGCCGTGGGGTACTCGGTACTGGGCCGGCGGTTCCTAAAGGGTAAGTCACGGCAGCAGTAACCCGGTCCGTAGCCCTGGGCATCCAATAAAAATGATAAAGATGAAAAGGATGAAGAAAAAGGGTTTAACCCCTTCCCGACCCATGACGCCTACGTTGGCGTCATGAAAACCTGTGCCATCCCGACCCATGACGCCGACGTAGGCATCATGCTATAAATCATGTTACTGCGGGTCGGGGGTCCGGGGTCACTGAAAGGTCACCCGACCCGCAGTAACAGAACCTTTACTGCATCACCACAGGGGGGTTGGCTTAACCCCCACGTGGCCACGATCGCTCTGATTGGCTGTTAAAAGTGAAACTGCCAATCAGAGCGATTTGTAATATTTCACCAATGAAACTGGTGAAATATTACAATCCAGCCATGGCCGATGCTGCAATAGCATCTGCCATGGCTGGGCACCAAGATCTGTCCCCCCCACACCGAGTCACGGCGGTGATCGGCCGCCGCCATCGAAAGATGGCAGCGATCGGTCACCGCCGTCGCTGTCTGCTCCCTGCTCCTGCGATCACCCCCCCTCACCTTCTGATCCCCCACCCTCACCTTCCGACGTCCCCTACTCACCTCTCCCGGTCCACCGATGTCCCTGGATCCGTCCCGGCGGCTGCCCGGGATTCTTCATGGGCGCCGCCATCTTGGAAAATGCGCCCTCCATTGTAAAAAAATTTATTTTGATCACTGTGATAAACTGTCACAGTGATCAAAATAAAAAAAAAGTAAATGAACCCCCCCCCGTCATAGGTAGGGACAAATAATAAAAAATATATATATATTTTTTTTTCCTAGCAGATTTTGCTGCTGATCCGCAGCTGATTTTGCTGCGGATCCGCGGCGGATATCGCGGCGGATCCGCGGTGGATTTCTCTGCTGATCCGCGGCAGATTTCGCTGCGGATCCGCGGCGGATTTCGCTGAGGATCCGCGGCGGATATCGCTGCTGATCCGCGGCTGATTTCGCTGCTGATCCGCGGCGGATTTCGCTGCGGATCCGCGGCGGATATCGCTGCTGATCCGCGGCTGATTTCGCTGCTGATCCGCGGCGGATTTCGCTGCGGATCCGCGGCGGATTTCGCTGAGGATCCGCGGCGGATATCGCTGCTGATCCGCGGCTGATTTCGCTGCTGATCCGCGGCGGATTCGCTGCTGATCCGCTGCGGATCCGCGACGGATTTCGCTGCGGATCCGCGGCTGATTTCGCTGCGGATCCACGGCTGATTTCGCTGCTGATCCGCGGCGGATTTCCCTGCTGATCCGCAACTGATTTTGCTGCTGATTCGCGGCGGATCCGCGGCGGATTTCGCTGCTGATCCGCGGCGGATTTCGCTGCTGATCCGCGGCGGATTTCGCTGCGGATCCACGGCTGATTTCGCTGCTGATCCGCGGCGGATTTCCCTGCTGATCCGCAACTGATTTTGCTGCTGATTCGCGGCGGATCCGCGGCGGATTTCGCTGCTGATCCGCGGCGGATTTCGCTGCGGATCCGCAGCGGATTTCGCTGCTGATCCGCTGCGGATCCGCGGCGGATTTCGCTGCGGATCCGCGGCTGATTTCGCTGCGGATCCGCGGCTGATTTCGCTGCTGATCCGCGGCGGATTTCCCTGCTGATCCGCAACTGATTTTGCTGCTGATTCGCGGCGGATCCGCGGCGGATTTCGCTGCTGATCCGCGGCGGATTTCGCTGCTGATTTCGCTGCTGATCCGCGGCTGATTTCGCTGCTGATCCGCGGCTGATTTCGCTGCTGATCCGCGGCGGATTTCGCTGCTGATCCGCTGCGGATTCGCTGCTGATCCGCGGCGGATTTCGCCGCTGATCCACGACTGATTTCGCTGCTGATCCGCGGCGGATTTTGCTGCTGATCCGCGGCGGATTTTGCTGCTGATCCGCGGCGGATTTTGCTGCTGATCCGCGGCGGATTTTGTTGCTGATCCGCGACTGATTTTGCTGCGGATCCGCGGCTGATTATCTGCTGATTCATCTGCGCTAGCGGGTATAGCATAACGCGATCGCGTTATGCTATACCGTTACCAGCTGGTCAACGCTACGTGTTGAACGGGCTGGTAAAACGCAATATGAACCCAGCCTTAGGGTTAGAACTAGGGTTAGGGTTAGCATTAGGGTTAAGGTTAGAATTACGGTTAGGGTTGGAATTTGAGTTAGGGTTGGAATTAGGGTTAGGGTTGGAATTAGGGTTAGGCTTGTAGTTAGGTTTATGGTTAGAATTGGGATTAGGGTTAGGGATGTGTTGGGGTTAGGGTTATGATTAGGGTTTGTATTAGGGTTAGGTGTGTGTAGGGGTAAGGGTTGGGGTTAGGGGTGTGTTGGGGTTAGTGTTGGAGTTAGAATTGAGGGGTTTCCACTATTTAGGCACATCAGGGGGTCTCCATACGCGACATGGCGCCACCATTGATTCCTGCAAATTTTGCGTTCAAAAAGTCAAACAGTGCTCCCTTTATTCCAAGCCCCGACGTATGCCCAAACAGTGGTTTATCCCCACATATGAGGTATCAGCGTACTCGGGAAAAATTGCACAACAACTTTGGGGGTTCTAATTTCTCCTGTTAACATTGGGAAAAAAAATTGGGGACTAAAAATTTTTTTTGTGGAAAAAAAATGATTTTATATTTTCACGGCTCTGCGTTATAAACTTCTGTGAAGGACTTGGAGATTCAAAGTGCTTATCACACATCTATAGGAGTTCCTTGGGGGATCTAGTTTCCAAAATGGGGTCACTTGTGGGGAGTTTCTACTGTTTAGGCACATCAGGGACTCTGCAAACGTAACATGACGCCCGAAGACCATTCCATCAAGTGGGCATTTCAAAACGTCACTACTTCCCATCCGAGCCCCGACGTGTGCCCATACAGTAGTTTTCTCCCACATATGGGATATCAGCGTACTCAGGACAAATTGGACAACAACTTTTGGGGTCTAATTTCTCATGTTACCCTTGGGAAAATAAAAAAATTGGGGACTAAAAGATCCTGATTGTGGAAAAAATATGATTTTTTTATTTTCATGCCCGGGCATTATAAACTTCTGTGTAGCCCTTGGGGGTTCAAAGTGCTCACCACACATCTAGATAAGTTCTTTGCGGGGTCTAGTTTACTAAATGGGGTCACTTGTGGGGAGTTTCTACTGTTTAGGCACATCAGGGGCTCTACAAACGTAACAAGATGCCCGCAGACCATTCCATCAAGTCGGCATTTCAAAGCGTCACCACATCCCTTCCGAGCCCTGACGTGTGCCCAAACAGTGGTTCCCCCCCACATATGGGGTACTAGCGTACTCAGGACAAACTGGACAACAACTTTTGGGGTCCAATTTCTCCTGTAACCATTGTGAAAATAAAAAATAGTGGGCTAAAAAATCATTTTTTGAGAAAAAAAATGATTTTTTATTTTCACGGCTCTGCGTTATAAACTTCTGTGAAGCACCTGGGGTTCAAAGTTCTCACTATGCATCTAGATAAGTTCCTTAGGGCGTCTAGTTTCCAAAATGGGGTCACTTGTGGGGGAGCTCCAATGTTTAGGCACACAGGGACTCTCCAAATGCGACATGGCAATCGCTAAATATTCCAGCATATTTTCCATTCAAAAAGTCAAATGGCGCTCCTTCCCTTCTGAGCCCTGCCGTGCGCCCAAACAGTGGTTTATGACCACATATGAGGTATCTGTGTACTCAGGAGAAATTGCCCAACAAATTTTAGGATCCAATTTATACTGTTGCCCATGTGAAAATGAAAAAAACTGAGGCTAAAAGAAAATTTTTGTGAAAAAAAAGTACTTTCTTTTTTTTACGGATCAATTTGTGAAGCACCTGGGGGTTCAAAGTGCTCACTATGCATCTAGATAAGTTCCTTAGGGGGTCTAGTTTCCAAAATGGGGTCACTTGTTGGGGAGCTCCAATGTTTAGGCACACAGGGACTCTCCAAATGCGACATGGCAACCGCTAAATATTCCAGCATATTTTCCATTCAAAAAGTCAAATGGTGCTCCTTCCCTTCTGAGCCCTGCCGTGCGCCCAAACAGTGGTTTATGACCACATATGAGGTATCTGTGTACTCAGGAGAAATTGCCCAACAAATTTTAGGATCCAATTTATACTGTTGCCCATGTGAAAATGAAAAAAACTGAGGCTAAAAGAAAATTTTTGTGAAAAAAAAGTACTTTCTTTTTTTACGGATCAATTTGTGAAGCACCTGGGGGTTCAAAGTGCTCACTATGCATCTAGATAAGTTCCTTAGGGGGTCTAGTTTCCAAAATGGGGTCACTTGTTGGGGAGCTCCAATGTTTAGGCACACAGGGACTCTCCAAATGCGACATGGCAACCGCTAAATATTCCAGCATATTTTCCATTCAAAAAGTCAAATGGTGCTCCTTCCCTTCTGAGCCCTGCCGTGCACCCAAACAGTGGTTTACGACCACATATGAGGTATCTGTGTACTCAGGAGAAATTGCCCAACAAATTTTAGGATCCAATTTATACTGTTGCCCATGTGAAAATGAAAAAAACTGAGGCTAAAAGAAAATTTTTGTGAAAAAAAAGTACTTTCTTTTTTTTACGGATCAATTTGTGAAGCACCTGGAGGTTCAAAGTGCTCACTATGCATCTAGATAAGTTCCTTAGGGGGTCTAGTTTCCAAAATGGGGTCACTTGTGGGGGAGCTCCAATGTTTAGGCACACAGGAACTCTCCAAATGCGACATGGCAACCGCTAAATATTCCAGCATATTTTCCATTCAAAAAGTCAAATGGCGCTCCTTCCCTTCGGAGCCCTGCCGTGCGCCCAAACAGTGGTTTATGACCACATATGAGGTATCTGTGTACTCAGGAGAAATTGCCCAACAAATTTTAGGATCCAATTTATACTGTTGCCCATGTGAAAATGAAAAAAACTGAGGCTAAAAGAAAATTTTTGTGAAAAAAAAGTACTTTCTTTTTTTTACAGATCAATTTGTGAAGCACCTTGGGGTTCAAAGTGATCACTATGCATCTAGATAAGTTCCTTAGGAGGTCTAGTTTCCAAAATGGGGTCACTTGTGGGGGAGCTCCAATGTTTAGGCACACAGGAACTCTCCAAATGTGACATGGCAACCGCTAAATATTCCAGCATATTTTCTATTCAAAAAGTCAAATGGCGCTCCTTCCCTTCTGAGCCCTGCTGTGCGCCCAAACAGTGGTTTATGACCACATATGAGGTATCTGTGTACTCAGGAGAAATTGCCCAACAAATTTTAGGATCCATTTTATCCTGATGCCCATGTAAAAATGAAAAAATTGATGCTAAAAGAAAATTTTTGTTGGAAAAATTAAAATGTCCATTTTTCCTTCCACGTTGCTTTAGTTCCTGTGAAGCACCTGAAGGGTTAATAAACTTCTTGAATGTAGTTTTGAGTAGCTTGAGGGGTGCAGTTTTTATAAAGGTGTCACTTTTGGGTATTTTCTGCCATATAGACCCCTCAAAGTGACTTCAAATGTGAGGTGGTCCCTAAAAAAAATGGTTTTGTAAATTTTGATGTAAAAAGGAGAAATCGCTGGTCAACTTTTAACCCTTATAACTTCCTAACAAAAAAAAATGTTGTTCCCAAAATTGTGCTGATGTAAAGTAGACATGTGGGAAATGTTATTTATTAACTATTTTGTGCCACATAACTCTCTGGTTTAACAGAATAAAAATTAAAAATTTGAAAATTACAAAATTTTCAGAATTTTCGCCAAATTTCCATTTTTTTCACAAATAAACGCAAAAATTATCGACATTAATTTACCACTAACATGAAGCCCAATATGTCACGAAAAAACAATCTCAGAATCGCTAGGATCCGTTGAAGCGTTCCTGAGTGATTACCTCATAAAGGGACACTGGTCAGAATTGCAAAAAATGGCAAGGTCTTTAAGGTCAAAATAGGCTGGGTCATGAAGGGGTTAAAGATGATGATGGGGTAGTTTGTGGGGAAAATAAGTTTGTGAAGCCACCCGTGCTATTCGGCAATAAAGATGTTGGCCGACTCTGCTTAAAGGGAGTGTATCAATAGACTCGGCACTCAACTTAGTAATGCTTAACAGAACGAAATTTATTATGGACAGCGTTGTGATAACAAGATGTTTCGGTCCTACAAGACCTTCATCAGTTGCTGTACAAAAACGAATAAAAATAGTGTACAAGAGAAATTATATATATATATATATATATATATATGAATACAAAAATAACAGTTAAACTGTAAGTAAATATATACATGGTAAGAAATGATTTTTTTAGTCATATAGTAGGAAGAAGCAAAGGTTTGGTACAATCATATAACCAGTGTATATGAAGACAAATGAACGTACCGTTTATCACAATTGTGTATAGGGCCAATTGCAAATTGGTGAGACTTAAGGTGGGCGCCTGTGGTGACCAAAAAGAATATGCCAGTGATGTGACTTATACACAGTATAGGTGCTAGTGAAAAGACACAGTGGAGATTTTACTCTGTATGCGGAAAAAACAGTTCGGTGAAACCGGGCATATACTCCAGCCTGGGAGAAAAATACACATATATGCCAGTGATATAAACTACTACACAGTATAAGTGCTAGTGAATAGACACAGTGGAGATTTTACCCTGTATGCGGAAAACTGTTCCGTGAGACCGGGCATATACTTCAGCCTCTGTGACATTTCCCGGCGCCTGCACACTGCAGTACTCTGCTCTGCCCTCACCAGGGCAGATCAGTGCGCCTGTGCAGGAGCCACGACGGGACAGAAAGAAGAGGCCGGCTTTGCTAGAAGATGGGAGGCGCCGAACCGGACCGCGACGCCCATCGGACCAGACCGGACTGCGGACCGCCCCTGGGTGAATATAATATAACTCGTTTTTCTTCTCTTTCAGGTGACATCGAATGCTGTAGATAAGCCCCTGATGGCGGTGGCAGTATCTCATAGTCCAAAAATGGGGTGACAGATTCCCTTTAAGAGACTGCTGGCGCTGTTGGTGATGCCGCAGAGTTGTTACAGTTCTCCACAGGTAGAGCTAAGCCCCAGGGCAGTTAAAGTGTTACAGATGATGGTGGTGACTGTGGTGCAGGGCAGATGACGCAGTAAATAATTCTGAGGACACAGCAGGGTGCAGTCTTTTCAATTTACTCACAGTTCTTTGGTACAATCCCCAGCCGGGGTGCTGTGTCCTCTGGATAGGTGGTCCAGACAGCTCTCAGGTAATTTGGGGTACACCGTGTCAGAATCCCATCTAATGTTCCTTTCCTGGCCGTCTCCCTGCACTGGCTCCCTCCTCTCCTGCCCTGCACCTTCACACACAGTGTCCCAAGACAGCAGTCTCGGATCTTGTCGGGCGATGGTCTCTAGGTCCCCTTGGTCCTGTCTGGCTGCCTTTTCGGCAAATGTGTGCGGATGTGGCTGTAGTACATGCAGTAACCACAGCCTCCGGTTTGCTAGCTGAGTCCTTACTTTCTCCACTAGACTGGGGTCTGTCCCCTTTACTGTGACCTGGTCCCTCCACCCAATTTCAGTAAGTGTGGATTTGGGCCCCACAGGTGGATTCCTCACTTTCAGTGCCTCTAGGACCCCTTCTTCCTCTCTCTCACTCTCTCAAGCTTCTATTTCTGCCTCTTTTGTCTTTCTTCTCTCTTCTGTCATCTGGTCTAGGGACAAGCTCCTCTCTGCTCAAGTCCCCAGCACCAACTGCCTTCAGCTCCTCTCAGCTCTCCTCACGAGCTCCAACCATCACTGTCTGTGGTCTCAAAGAACACTCACTAAGCTCCTCCCCTTCTCTACTTCTCCACCCTCACCCTCTACCTAGCACCTGAAGGGCCCTGAGAGTTCTGGCCTTGGATGTTAGTGTATGGGTTCTGGATGATGTCCCCTCCTTACCCGAGAGCGGAGCACCACACCTCCGACTTAGGTGCAGTACCTCTGTGGCGACTGAACATTATGGGCGCCACACAAACGAGGAGTTTCAAACAGGTATAAGAGTTTTGGAAGTATGGTCATTTTGACCACTGAGATTCTTCCGAACAGAGATAGCGGAAGCTTGTTCTAAATAGTAAGTAATCGCCTAAGTTCCAGGAATAATTTTGGAAAGTTATGCTGGTATAATGTTTTATAGTTAGAGGACAATTGAACCCCTAGATATGTTAGGGAAGTGTCTTTCCATCTGCAATTATAGCTCCCTTTTAATGGATTTAATGCAGATTCTGAGACATTTAGAGGAAGTTCTTCTGTTTTGTTACTGTTCACTTTGTATTCTGATAACTGGCCAAATCTTCCCAGAAGAGTATGCAGATTACGGAGGGTGATATGCAGCTGTGTTAGTGTCAGTAGAGCATCATCTGCAAATAGAATTAATTTGAACTCCTTGTCCCTCACCACTACTCCATGCATGTTTGGGTCATGGCGAATGGCAACAGCCAGGGGTTAAATACATAAAACAAATAATAGGGGGGACAAGGGGCACCCATGCCAGGTACCATTATGAATTTAAGTACTTCATCTATTTCTTCCTGGGTAATTGCTTTATTAAGATAGGCTATGGCCTCTGTGGAAAGTTTCCTCCTCTTTTCTGGGCTAGGAGGAAGAGTATCCTGAAAAGAGTATAATTTGGATAAATAATCATGGAAAATCTTAGCAATTTTATCAGGATCATAAACAATTGTTCCTTTGAAATCCCTAAGTGCATAGATAGATAACTTCCCCCTATCCTCCCTAAGTTGTCTTACTAGAAAAGTATGGACTTGTTCCTTTTTTCATAATATCTCTGTCTGCAATAAAGTAATAGTTTCTCCATTTTGTAAATAATAATATCTTTCAATTTCAAGAGAATTGAAACTTTATCTCTAAGTATTCTCTTGAATGGGGTGTCTAGCTTCAAGAGTCTTTAGTTGGTCAGTCAGAAGGTCTATGTGGTTCAATCTATCCTTTTTGATGTGAGTGCCTAATGCTATGAAGTGTCCCCTGGCATTTGGCAAATAATAATAATTATGGTAATCCTAATTGACCTAAAATGGGAAAGGTTTGTTCTGATTTCATGTCAGATATTGAGAAAAACATGCATGTGTCTTTTTAAATAGTGTATGTAAACTTCTGGTTTCAACTGTATATTCAATTGAAAGGGGCAGAGATGAGAGAGCTGATCGTATAGCAGCTACAGACAGCACATAACATTTTTGCAGCAGATCCAATTGTAAAGCTTATTTTATTCCAAGGTTTATTCGTTAAAATGTACTTTGTTTATGAGACATGGATTGATTAACTAAAAAGTAGAGATGAGCGAATATTTCAATATTCGGTTCGGATTACGATTGCCGAATTTGCAATATTTGACGGTTAATTCATCGAATATTCGCCAAACATATCCGAAGGCTATTGGAGTCAATGGGAGGCAAAAACAAACGCATACACAACACCTTCAAACAGGCCCACAGGCTGCCAAAACACATCAAGTTAGGGGCAGACACCAGGAAAAGTGGCCTCAATTCACCCACAGTGTAAATTTTAGGTTGGCACGGCAGCAATCAGCCATGCATGAGGTATCGTGGTCTGGGATAGCATTTACAGCTTTCAATTGAACTTCAAATTAAGACAAGGTGGGTTAGGGATCGGTGAAGGCCTACTGAGCCCTGATACCACATGCAACAGCTCAACCTGCTTTGATGCTCAGATTGCAACTTTTTGGTTTATTGTAAGTAGTGTAGGAGGTACACCTTTCGTCAAACTCAATCTGACAGGTCGTCACGCCCCCTATCATTTTATCCGTCTCCTTGTGATTTGATCTGCCTGGGAAATCAGGACTGTTGAATCTGGGAAGTTCTATCAAAGTGTTTCATGATTTTATTCTCTTCTATTTATATTTTATCCATCCCTTGTGGATTTGATCAGTCTGTGGTCTGGGGGAAAGGTCTATCAAGGTGATTCTTGATTTTATAAGCCTCAAAACTTTTTGTGGGAGAGCTTTTAAGTTCAGCAGTAAATGTATGTAAAAGATAGACTTTTTTCTAGCCTGCCATTAAATCCCTATGTGAGTGTCTGCTTCACTTGCTGGAAACTTATGTAGTGTATGTACAGCCTAAAAGGATTTTATTGTACAGTATCATTCAGTATAAAAGACTTGTTTTATATGTATGTAAAACAGTAAATGTATGTGAAAGACAGCAAGCTTTCCGCATAAAGAATTTAAGAAAAGTTTGGAGATGTGTCTTTAAGCAGGATTGACACAAGGGAGGCATGTCCGGGCATGTTTAGGACGTCTCAGTTGATAGAAACTTACATCTTAATAGGCTATTTACATAGGGTAATTCTGTTTCAGTTGATAGAATAGACTATTTACAGACGCCAATTATCACTGGGGAGCTGAACTTTCTGAGTGATTTCAGAACAATTGGTTTCTGTTCAGAATAATTTAAAATCAAGAGTTAGAGCAATTACCACAAAGGTGATGTAGGAGTTTCTATGTATTTTTAATTGAAGGACTTTCGGTCATAAAACTACTTTCTAGCAGCTGTTGGTGATGTGTGGGAATGACATGCCAGAGAACATTCATGGAGTAAATCTCAATATTATATGATAGTATGCATCTCATTTTATATTCATGTATGTGGAAGACAAACTTTTTAGCAGGGTATCTCACCCAGCCGTTATTTTAAATAGTTACCATACGAATATTGTAGCGAATCAAGCTGTATTAAATTGATTACTAACACGATTCCAGCAACTTGATGACAAATTCACAGCAAATTCATTATTTTGGGACATACACACCCCGAAGATATCATATGACTATGCATTTATTGTACGAACTAATTGTGACAGCAAAATGGCGATACAGTCAGGTTATGGGGTTCTCTCTAGACGGCCACAAGGGGAGGTAGGAATTTTTAGGTTTCATTAATTGTAACGCAAAAATATACAGGCAGGTCATGGGAATCTCTCTAGACAGGCACAATCAAATGTCATTATATGCTGGAGTAATTCTCAATATTATATGATAGTATGCATCTCAAACACGGGGGAGACACGTCATGACACGTTTAGGACGTCTCAGCTAAATTGTGTATACGCCCAGGCATGTTGGGGCATGTTTAAAACTGACGAGAGTTATAACCGCCGTCTCATTGTACTGGCATATTATGTATATGGCCGTGTTACAATAAATGGGGCATGTCCAGGCCTATTTTGGGACATGCCCAGTCCTATGCAGCGATTTTGACCACCATTCCACTAGTACAAACTTTTCAGCATGCCGGTGTATCTACTCTCAGCTGCTATTTTAAATAGTTACCATACAAATATTGTAGCGAATCAAGCTGTATTAAATTGATTACTAACACGATTCCACCAACTTGATAACAAATTCACAGCAAATTCATTATTTTGGGACATCTCCAGTCCTATTTTTAAAGATGCTAACCCACTCAGATATAAAAGACAGATACCTCTTTTTCAAGAAAACTGTCAATGTACTGCTTTTTCTTGCCTTCATCAGTGCAGTAGCTAGGATACCTGGAGCCCTCCTGCTTATCCCTATGGTGTAGTTTAATGTAGCGAGCAAACAGATCGTCGCTGGTGTTTGGAAAATGCCATATTTCATAGATGGGGTGCTCCGCTACCCTTTATCTATCGCCAGCTCGAGCTCTATAGTGCACCAGGTACCTGTCAGGGAGCGTTCTTCATCACTATGGCTGCACTCCTATGCCTGTGAATTTACAGCGTGTGTATAGCAAAGGGGGAACATTAATTTTTGTCGAGTTTTACCGGTAGAGCAAGTAAAAATAAATCTCTCGGGGGATAGACCATGACTTTAGCAAACCCAAAGTATTTTTAATGAAACCAAAATTGCCGTAGATGATGTCGGGGTGCCCTACAGGGTATGTTTTAGTTTTGTTTACAAAGGGGTACAGGCTTCTGAAATCATAGTAATGTAAAGTCTCATCAGCTTCCACTTGATGATAGAGCTTAATGGCGTTAGTTCGACCCCCATATAGCGCATCGCGAGGGTCTAAGGGAGCGGGGAAATCCATTTGATGAAGAAATGCCTGAAGGTTAGAATCATTTTTAACCATTTCACGCCACTCATGCTCCCACATCACTCTTATGGTGTAGCCGTGGGTCTGTAGGTAGCGTTTTTTAGCTAAAAAGGCATGATATAATTGACCGCAGGTGGTGTTTGTGACCTTATTTGCATCATTTTCATTATAGCACGACGGGCAGCCTGGAAAAAACAACCCTGAAATTCAAAAGCTATGTGCTGACCGATAACATAGGCATGGCCATCTAGAAAATACTGACCGAGTTGTTTCTCACCCCCTCTTAAGGCATGCTGAATGTCAATGTTCTCGGTATGCGCTACATACATGAGCCACTGTATAGCGGCTGATGAGTTGCACTTTTTCGCCTTGTGATAATTATCACCAGGTAAAATGACGATCGTCTTTTCTGGTAGAAATTTAAACCGATACATTGACATACATACAGAGGCCCGGGTGATGAGTTGAAATGGGTCAATACAGTGGCTCTCCACAACCATTTCTTTTTGAATCTCACAGTATTTTTTTAACACTTTTCAGCGTCATTTCCATAATGCGCTCTCTACAGATTTCACAGACTCGGTTCAAAATTTCAACATCCTGATTGCAGTATGATTTTAGTTCACACTTGAAGTAAAAAAAAGTGTGTGTTTCTGACCCTCATGCCAAGCCAGGAACTCTACCTTCTCACCCGGTGCCATGTACTCTAACCCATAATATCTCACATCGGGTATGGGGCCTACATAGTTTTGGCTTTCTCGGGTATTAAAAAAGTGTGGAAAACTGAAAATCACAAGGGCTGTGGTAATTTACTGAGCTTCATGGGGGGTAAAATTTAGCGAGTCTATGAACCTTATAGAGAAATCGGGCAACGTCACACACACAAGAGCCGGCCACCTTGGGCTATCAGCTTTACCTGTAGTTTTTCAAAAATCACTTCCTTAACAATAAAGTAAGAATCATACCGTCCAGCATTGTCAGCTATAAATGTGTAGCCTGAAAATTTCCTGCTGGTAAAGAACAGTAGAAAGTCGTGCGTGCAACTCTAACCTTCAAACTCCCAACGCTATCACAAGCACTATTACCTACAGAGGCTGCCTCATGAGAATTTTTTGTATGTGTGTATCAAGATGCACGCTGCTTTGACCGATTGTTCGCTCATGAATGTTGACAGCTCCAGGGTCATCATAGTTGTGTAAATGGGCTGTGAGATCGTGTAACAACCCCTAGGGGGTAATGCGTGATCATTTTAATTATTTTTTCTATTCATAAGCATCGTTTCTTAGGCAGACAGGTTTATTTAAATTCACAGAAGTTGACTGTACATTTGCATAATTTTGTTTAAAATCAAACATTTGCATAATTTTGTTTAAAATCGCATAGTTCGGAGATAATGTCGGGTGTTGGACACGCACTTATCAGTCTTTCATACGTGTCGCAGAAAGATTTTAGTCTGTTCTGCGCGAGTTTATTATGCACGTACTGTGCAGACATGTCAAGAAACATTTTGACGTGTTCATCAGTCCATACGGGTGTTGGTGTGTAAGGTGATCGACCATCATCCTTCTGCTTCTTACATACACGACGTCGCGATACCGCGCGTTTCTTTGGCGGTAATGCATCAGTTGAATTGGTAGCTGCTTCTGCCGCGTTGCTATTTGCAGATTCTGTAGCTTGACACAGACGTATATTCTTACGCCTACTACTCTCCGTATTCCCGGGGTGTGGGGTTGTCGCGGCGCTTTCTTCACGATCCGCGACACAGCTGAGTGAAAGAGGCTCTGTTCTCACATCCGCTCTGTTCTCAAATCCATAATTGCGCTGTTGCAAAACTTGCGAATGAAGATCCTCCGTAACTAAAGAAAAGATACGTGGTGTAGTTAGCCGCTAATCGGGTGAAATATAGGAAAAGCTACATGCTCCACTTTACTCTGATTCAACGCAATATTTGTAAAGCTACCAGCACCGATTATCTGTGAAACCGATGCATGATTGTTTGTATAAGTACACTATAGAGCGGCCTAGACATATATACTTACAGGTATGAGCCGGTAGTGATCTAAAGAGAATGCTGAATTAACAGACATCTCGCTGCTCGGTCGCCGCCGTATGGAGCTGTTTTCTTCTTCAAACTGCAACCTCATGGCTAGTGTTGAGCGATACGATACTGCAAATATCGGATATCGGCCGATATTAGCTGTATCGGCCTTTCGATTCCGAATACCGATATTTTCGTCATATCGAATACCGGAATCGGGATTGTCACTGTCATTGTCAGTGTCCGTCGGTCGGGTCTGTCACTGTCAGTGTCCGTCGGTCGGGTCTGTCAGGAGTCAGCGGCACTTACCTGGCAGAAGATCTCCGGCGGTCACGGCCTGGACTGCTTCATGGCCGCCATCCTCTTCTCCCCGGCGGTTACATGCAGTTTCTCGCGATAACTGCAGTGACTGCTGGGTAATCCCGGCCGTAAAGCAGTCAGTCCGATGACGTCACCGCCGGGGAAGCAGGTAATCAGCTGTGCTGCGCCGGGATGACAGGCTCTGCCTGTCATTCTGATGTAGCAGAGCTGGATCGTCGTGGGACACTCGTTACTATGGACTGCGTCGACAGGTGGTATACTGCTGTTTTTTTTTTTCATTTTTTTACAGGAGATCGATGGCGTCGCAAGATGAGACTGTAATAAAAGTAATGAAAACTGTGTTGTGTTTTTTATTAAATGTAAAAAAATTTTTATGAACATTCACCCGTCCGGGTACATCAACAATTTAACTATTTACATATTTAACTATTTACATACAGGGACCCTGTCCGGGTTATTTATAATTCTTTGGCAGGGGTGTTCCAGGTACCACCTGGTACTCTTCTGATGCTTGCCAAACATCCGAGACACCAAGGACCACCAGGACCTGATGACGTCGTGTGGCCTGTACAGTCAAGTCGTGACCCGCTATCTGGGTCTGTGTGGCCACCTCTTTCATCTCCCTCCGGGTCTGGACCCCTATGTCCTGGACTGAACGAACCCCAGGGGGCCTAACAGGCGCCGGGTACGGGCCAGCTATACTTATCATGTCCATAGCTGGGGCTGCTGAGGAGACCACTGAGGGAGGCTGGGGAGATTTACGGCGTGGGGTGGGCACTTTTGCAGAGGCCTGGATGTGGAAGGCTGAAGGCTCCGAGGGTCTCACAAGTTCCTGACACTCTGGGGAGTAGGGGTCGCACCTGGTAACATTTAGGGCGTACCATCCATTG
Source organism: Oophaga sylvatica (assembly GCA_033576555.1). Lineage (NCBI taxonomy): Eukaryota > Metazoa > Chordata > Amphibia > Anura > Dendrobatidae > Oophaga > Oophaga sylvatica. The sequence goes on from JARQOD010000002.1 coordinate 396,959,932, forward strand.
TAACCCCAGTGTCGGGTGTAAGTCACCAAGTCTCCTGGCAACAGGTCCCTCCCCGGGTGTCCTTCTGGGAGGTGAGCCTCCACGTCCCGCCGGTTCACAAAAACTTCTAAATAAAGTCCAGGCTCCTGGATGAAGCCCCAACCACCTTTCAATTTAAAGCTCCGTACTGCACCCTTACGCCGCGGCTCCCACAGGGTTCCTTTATCTTTTCTCATCCGGTCCTTATCTGCCCGGTCCTTCTCCAGCTGACGTTGGCGAAGCTTTTGGGTTTCTCGCTGCTCCCTTTGTCGCTCTGCTTCCCGCTCCCAACGTCTCCACTCTTCCTCCTGACGCCGGTTGAAATTCTCCTCCACCAGCAGCTCCATGTCTCCACCATCAAACTGCAGCTTACAGTGTCCGGTTTGCGGCAGCTCTTCTGGCGCCCCCCAGTCCTGGCGGCGCTCACCTGCGGAGGAAGCAGCCGGCTCTGGAACAGATGACAGTCGGGCTCCGGTACAGACTGGTAGACCTCTGGTGCCTGCGCGGCCTCCTCCATGAGGACGGGTGTCGCTTCTTCTGTCTCAGCGACGGGGGCAGACAGCGGGATCTGGGGTGCTGCCGGTGCAGAGATTTTTGCAGGAACGGGTGCCTCCACTGCGACAACGTCAACCGGATCACATTGCAAGGGCTGGGATGCCCGCACGGACTCCTCTACTAGAACGGGTGACTCACCTTCCGGTACAGACACTTCAGGTAAGAGGGATTGGCGCCGCTCCAAGTTTAGTTTTAGGGCACGCCAGCTGGCTTCCATCCTGGCGACCTCCTCCCGGTGCCGGGCCAGGCCTCTTAGGGTATCCTCCGCTTCTTCCAGCGTAGGAGGGTTTCCAGGCCGGGTGCCCAACGGTGGTTCCGTGGCGATCGGGTCGCTTCCGTGGGGGGAGAGCTCTGACTGCTCCATCCCTTCACACTTCTGCTCGTGTCCATTAGCCATCTCTGCCAAGTCACATGTGTCATTAGCATCTGGAGAGGGCCCCTCTTTTGTAGTGAGGCGGGACCTTCGTGTTAGTTTCCGCACACTGAGGAGGATGAGGAGGCGGAACTCAAGAGCTGTGGGGCACGATCTTACATTGCAGTACCATTTAGAGTGGTCGGCCACTGAGTGAGTGTACACCCACGAAGAGCACGCCCTTCTTCTTCACCAGTGCCTCGTCGTGACGCAGATATGGCGGAAAAATGGCAAATACATTCTCTGATGATTTTAGCAATTCTCAAGCACAAAACCAGTTCAATTCAGGCACACAGGACTCGCTTATAGCGAGCTACAGAATCCTGTTCGTGACGCCCAAGTTGAGTCGCACAGAGCAGAGGGTTTTGGGGGTACTCGGCACCGAGCCCGTCGACTTCTATGGGGTATGTCACGGCTTTACCCGGCAATTGAATCAGAGTCTATTTTACTATGTAGAAGTGTATAAACTATAAATATATGTATATTATATAGTCACAATGACATGTATATATATATATATGTATTCTATGTGTGTATATTTTGTGTTTACAACGAAAGAAAGGTTTTTTTTGGTTGCGATTTTTTGTTCCCATAGACTTACATTGGACTTCCGGTATCGGAATCGGATATCGACGATATTTAGTGATATCGGCGATACCATTTCGATACGATATTTTTAGATATCGAGCAGTATCGCTCAACACTACTCATGGCCGATACTTTACCAGCTGTAAATAAAATATAACATACATGAATGCACAAAACACTCACAAAGCTATCTTGACAAAAATATAACATACATGAATGCACAAAACATTCACAAAGCTAACTTGACACACGTAAATAAAATATATCTACTAATTATCGCAGAAATGATATCTACATGTATAAGTACAATATAGAGCGGGGTAGACATATAAGCTTACAAGTATGAGTCGTATAGTGTACTTCAGAGACTGGTGAATTAACCGGTGTGGAGTTGCTCGGTCGCTGGCGTATGGGGATGTTTTCTTTTTCAAACGGCAGCCTCCTGCACGCTAGTTTAACAGCTGTAAATAAAATATAACTATTAGCCGCCTCAGAAATGATATCTACATGGGCTACATTCACAAAGCTACATTCACAAAGCTACCGTAACGCGCGTAAATAAAATATATCTAGTAGTTATCGGGGGGACGCAGGCTACAGAGGATACAAACACATATCGTGCGTGTTACAAGGACCCGCTACCTTTTCTATTCCAGCGCTGTGTGCTTATCGAATCACCCCATCTTTTAGGAGCGCAGGGTATCGCGCGAGTTAGAGGATTATAGGCCGGTTCTACGAACTCGACATCTAAATCCTGGGGATCCTCCACGATCTCAACATCGGAATCGCGATGCTCGAGCGGCTCAGCCGCTGCAGTGTTTCCAATCACCCAGTCCGCCTGGAGTCGAGCTGTATCTGTATGAGAAAATGTATTTAATTCCCCGTCTGGATACATAGGTTTAAAACATCTGATATAGCTATAGGTTTCTTGCCTGTGACAGACTGGTGAGAGCTGGATGGTCGTCGCTCGCTAGCAGAGTTGCTATCCTCTAACAGGTTCTGCGTAATGAACTTTTTCTCATAGGGGTAGCCGGAATGGACTCCCTCTTCTTAAATAAGAAAGAATGAAATGTGCCACTTATATACAAAACACAGACTCGGACAGCACGAGACAATACGTCGTACACTATATACGGTATAAAACTTACTCGATTGTTCGGGTGAAAGCAAAGCAGCATATTGACCGCGAGAATATCTGGACTCCATCTTGAATAAAAAGGGTCCGGTATTGAGTAGGGCATGCATTGTTACACCTTATCAACGCAACGTATATAGCTACAAGTTTATATTATTAAAAACAGCTCTAGCTAACGCCCCATACCACCTAAAATAAAATTAACTGCATGAATTTTAGCGCCATTCTATATTAATTATTAATATTAATAGTAAGCGCCCTAAATTTACCTATACCGCGTAAATATGACGCTATTAAACAACACATGCTTGAATAAGTTACCAGTGTTTTCATACTTGAACTTTATTTGCTTTAATAATATATTCACACATGTGTTGTTTAATAGTGTCATATTTACGCGGTATAAGTAAATTTAGGGCGCTTACTATTAATATTAATAATTAATATAGAATGGCACTAAAATTCATACAGTTAATTTTATTTTAGGTGGTATGGGGCATTAGCTAGAGCTGTTTTTAATAATATAAACTTGTAGCTATATACGTTGCTTTGATAAGGTGTAACAATGCATGCCCTACTCAATACCAGACCCTTTTTATTCAAGATGGAGTCCAGATATTCTCGCGGTCAATATGCTGCTTTAGACAACCCAAATACATCACCCATATGTTTTTTAAAAGAGCTTTAGGAATATGCAACATACTACAACTCATTGTTCATGAAAGATTCGCATAACCTGCTTTAATGGTGGGCTCCGCATAGTTTGGTAGAGTCCTACTAGGTATGTGTTGGAATATGTTTGGTGCAACAACTCCATTCCTGTTTATGAGTGTTTAGTTGCTAGATTTGTATGCTGTTTATAAAGTTAGAACAAAAATAAACTCCCAGAGGCTCACACAGGGAGAGCATGTGACTGTATTTCCTGTTTTCCAGGGTCTGTGTATAAGAGAAGCAGCCTGCTGCAGATGATGCACAGATAGAGACACACATGATTTATTCCTGATCTATTAAGCTTATCATATATTGTTCCTGTTTGTTATTGAATAAAGAAGCTCTGTTGTCACACGCTTGGAGAGTATCCTGAATAATCCACTGCCAACAGTATGCCTCCCAAATGACAACAAATTGGCACTGAGGTTAATCAGTGCTACAACTTCATGCTTTTTCCGCCACTTGAGAAGCATTCGTTTCTGACCCATAATCCAAACCAAATAAAATTTGCATAAATCCAATCATATCACCCTTCTTTTACACAGTAAAATTGGTGCACGTGTTTCTATTAGACTTTTCATCTGACTGTTACACTCCTGATTTTTACTTAAAAATGCTGATGTAAAATATTGACTAAACGTGTGCACATGGCCTAACACATACTCACTACATTACATATACCCACATTTATTGAAAATCAAGGTAATGGAAGTTCTACTTTAAAGAAGCACTCCCACTAAAACTTTTTATTGCCTAAACCTGTGTAAATGTATATGTTGTATATTGTAAGTGCAGCAATATACTCACAAATCTCTATCTTCCCTAGTTTTTAGTGCTACAGCTATTCTATTCTGGGTGATGTGGCTGAAATTCCTACTTGCCTGATCACACTGAGGTTTATGCGTAAACCGGAAGTCACTTTCACAATGAAACTCTATGTAGCGTCGGAACAATACTCAATAGGCTTACCTTGTAAAATCAGCTTCCGCTTCACAGATAAACCCCAGTGTGATATGTCAAAGTCTGATCTGAGTGTCATCTTACTGTGATCCGATTCTCTCGCATGAGAAAATAGTAGCACATGTGTGGAGAAGTGCAGTCCGATGTTTTATAACCCCCCTAGACTTGCATGGGTGTGCATAGTCAGATTTTTGGAGCCACTCACAGCTTGCTCTGAATGTTTTCTCATGCCAAATCGGTATGAGGATAAAATCATTGAACTGCACTGCCCCATAATGCAACATTGGTCCAAGTGTTATCCATTAAAACATCAGATAGCATGTGTCCGAGTTATACACCAGTGTGAGCGAGCCTTTAATTTCAGACAATTTGCATATTTCCCAGAGGAGCATTGCGGCTTTAAGTCTCCTCATCTCGGCATGCTTAACATGTCACTCTCCGCAAGTAGAAACAATACTTTTTGGATCCCAGCCACATAAGGGAGACGAGGACAGCAGTAGGACTGGAGCCTGGGAAAGATGGCAATCAGGGAGTATATTACAGCACTTACACATCACTTCTCGGCCTTTTGGCTAAGATCAAGTGTAGTATCTTTCAAAAAGGCGGCTTTGATCTCGGCGCCCTAGTAGATTGATACAATGTACACTGGGGTTTGGTGCTTGCTAGTTTGTCAGGTGGCTCATATAGTCATCTGGTGGAAAACATGGCCCCCTAGTATCAATGCCATTGGGCTGGCTAAGTTTCAAAGCCCGAGGTGCGAAGTGCCTCAGGAGTAGTGACCCTGGGGTGCCTTAACTCACTGCGTTTGAGAAACCCATGAGTTCTGGCATGTTTTGCACTGCACTTCAACTTTTCATACTTTTTAAGCACACACCCGGTTGAAGGTCCAGCCAACATTATGTTGTGGAAATCTTCACTTTAACTTATTCTTTTTCACTGTTTGTGTGTTTACTTTTTCACTTGTCTTGTCACTTGGATTTATTGGATGCGGTTCCCTTATGGGTTCCCTTCTGATAGGTCTGGGGGGGAGTGTGTGGCCATTAGGTTCCGCTCCCCCCTGAATCTACTTTTTCAGGAGAGGAGTCGACAATTTGAAGGTTCCTAGCTCTCACTTGGGTGGCAGCCTGGGCAGAAGCTGGGAGCTCGACTGAGGCTCCCTTGCTTCGGCTGAGGGAGACAACTAAGTCCCTGACCCTCGCTGTGGCCTTCTGGCTCGGAGGGATAGGGAATGGTTTTGGGGACCTTTCTCCTTTTGTAGAGGGTTTTAAGAGACTAGCATCCAAGTGCACTTTTTTGTGACACCATTAGTCACTTTTTTAGCGCACTTGGGTGGAGACCACGATCTCAGGCTTTCAAAAACAAAAAAAATTACAGCAATTACACTACACAGTATGTATATTTACACAGGTTTGGGCAATAAAATGTTTTGTGGGAGTGCTTCTTTAACAATTAAAATAAAAGACCATAACTCATTAAAAAGAATATAAAGAAATATACAAAAAAAGCATAAACCGTGACATAATACCTTCAGAATATCAATGCGTGTTATCTTGAATTTCACAAATGTTGTCTGGGAACCCACTAATTAGGTCTTTGTACCAGTCCCATTCATGTTTTAAAGCGGCAAAAAAAACTAACTTCATGGAAACAATCGCCTAGAAAATAAATCTACATCAATGAATTTACTGAAAAGTCATATAGGCATTTGTCTAGGAAAAAATTGGGAAAAATTCGCAAAAGCAAGCATAAACACAAGAACCAAAAAAAACAAACGAAAACATTTTCCAAAAAAATCAAAGTATATAAAAATATACATTTTATTAGTTCACATAATACACAGGAAATTCAAACAAGAATGGGAAGGAGGTGAAGACCAAAAATGCACATGAGATATGAGGGGTGCACCAGTGGAGAAAGGGAGATGCATGCAATGGTACAAAAAATGGGCATGACAAATCACAATCACAATATATCATTAAAGACAAACATTATGCACAATTCATAGTTGTTATTATAGGGATTGAATGTTGCCCAAGGGTACCCCTTGACAAAGGCCATTCCGCCGAAACGCGCGTCGGGGTGGGATCACCGTGGATGCGCTCATACATCTATGCATATAGGTAATTGCTTTGACCCCCCTTTGGGGACTATTATTGTTTTGAATATGTGATTGCCTATTTTTGATAGTGATTGATAATGCTTTAGGGGATTATTCATGCTTCAATACAACCAATTTGGTTTTACTTTGTGGGAACACTTGGGCAACATTCAATCCCTATAATGACAACTATGAATTGTGCATAATGTTTGTCTTTAATGATATATTGTGATTGTGATTTGTCATGCCCATTTTTTGTACCATTGCATGCATCTCCCTTTCTCCACTGGTGCACCCCTCATATCTCATGTGCATTTTTGGTCTTCACCTCCTTCCCATCCTTGTTTGAATTTCCTGTGTATTATGTGAACTAATAAAATGTATATTTTTATATACTTTGATTTTTTTGGAAAATTTTTTCGTTTGTTTTTTTTGGTTCTTGTGTTTATGTTTTAAAGCGGCCCTGAGGCCAAGTCAGCTATCTTTAATTAATATATCACTAGCTATCCACAATGAGCATAGCAATAATTACATGGGTTCTATTATTATATTTTGCTAATTAAGTCAGTGGATGCTCATGTGGAGACTGAGCCAGGAGACTGTCCAGGGGACAGGTCATCGAATGCAAGATCTTCTTATGTAGAAAATTAAACAATATTGATAGAAAAATAATTAATAATGATATTATGAAAACTTGCTTCTTGAACTAATTAACAAATGTTAAAAAATATCAATGATTTTTTTCCTTATTGATTTCACAAAGCTTGATTTCTCACTATGAGAAGTGTTGGAGTTCCTCAGGGTCACAGTTAACATTTTTTGTTATTCAGAAATTACTAGATTAACATTTTAAATATGTTCAGTCATAACCTGCAGACTGTTTTCATTTTTGGATGAAATACAGTACAGACCAAAAGTTTGGACACACCTCATTTAAAGATTTTTCTGTATTTTCATGACTATGAAAATTGTAAATTCACACTGAAGGCATCAAAACTATGAATTAACACATGTGGAATTATATACTTAACAAAAAAGTTTGCAACAACTGAAATTATGTCTTATATTCTAGGTTCTTCAAATTAGCCACCTTTTGCTTTGATGACTGCTTTCTTCCACATGTTTGGTGTGTCTCCCAGGTGGCTTATTGCAAACTTTAATGGATATCTTTGAGAAATGGCTTTCTTCGTGCCACTCTTCCATAAAGGCCAGATTTGTGCAGTGTACGACTGATTGTTGTCCTATGGACAGACTGTCCCACCTCAGCTGTAGATCTCTGCAGTTAATCCAGAGTGATCATGGGCCTCTTGGCTGCATCTCTGATCAGTCTTCTCCTTGTTTGAGATGAAAGTTTAGAGGGACTGCCGGGTCTTGGTAGATTTGCAGTGGTATGATACTCCTTCCATTTCAATATGATCGCTTGCACAGTGCTCCTTGGGATGTGTAAAGTTTTGGAAATCATTTTATATCCAAATCCGGCTTTAAACTTCTCCACAACAGTATCACGGACCTGCCTGTTGCGTTACTTGGTCTTCATGATGCTCTCTGTGCTTCAAACAGAACCCTGAGACTATCACAGAGCAGGGGCATTTATACGGAGACTTGATTACACACAGGTGGATTATATTTATCATCATTAGTCATTTAGGACAATATTGGATCTTTCAGAGATCCACAATGAACTTCTGGAGCGAGTTTGCTGCACTAAAAGTAAAGGGGCCGAATAATATTGCATGTCCAACTTTTCACTTTTTGTATTTCCACAAAAATTAAAAAAAAACAATAAATTTTCATTCAACTTCACAATTGTGTCCCACTTGTTGATTCTTCACCAAAAATTAACATTTTTTTATCTTTATGTTTGAAGCATGATATGTGGGAAAAAGGTTGAAAAGTTCCAGGGAGCCGAATACTTTCACAAGGCACTGTATGTGTGTTGTTCCTTTAGTGTAAAGTTGTATTTATGCCTAGTAGATATGGACAGTTATTAGTGTACCGTCAGATACATCAGTGTTTATAGTTCTGGGTAAGTGTAGCTTCTTTTGGGTTAACATAGGAGGGGCTGCCGAGTGTTAAGCTGCAAGTCTTAGGAAAGTTCAGTCAGACGGGGCCAGGGTGCCCTTAGTGTCCACATGGGCTCCAGGCCCAGGACGGCTTGACAGCCCCGCAATGTTCAGCAAGCTTTAGTCCCAGATATCCACAGTTAAAGAACAGAAGGACAGTGGGACAGAAGGATGCAGAAGTTGTGGCAAATGTTAGCCTGGGCGGACGCCCGGAAGTCTGGAGTTGGACGTACTGAGGAACATTCAGATTCAATGGGTGAGGAAGAAAGGAACGTGGAAGCTTCACAGTGAACAGTACAGACGGGTCGGATGCTTTGTCAGAGGCAGCCTAAGTTAGTGACTGATGATCTCTATCCTGGGGCGAAACAGGCAGAGGGAATTGTCATTGTGGCGAGGTTGAGCCGGGCGGAAGCTGAGAAGTAGCTTAAGATGGTCCGGTCTGGGCGCGTACTGCAAGGAATTGTCAGCAGTGCAGGAAAGTTGAGGAATCCTGTATGGAAGAATATGTAACCAGAAATGTAACAACTGTGGATATGCGATGCAGAGTTTATAGTAAAGAAACCGTTCCAGTTGCAATGGACTGTGTCTCATTTGATGGGCATCGCCGTGGGAAGGAATCTTCGTTGTCTGAGAAGTGCTCAGAGGGACTTGAACCAGGAGATACAGGAACGCACAGCAATGGACGTTATGTTTCTGTAGGGGACGGCCAGGACACTGACATATTAAGCCTCTTTCACACATCAGTCTTTTGCCGTCAGGCGCGATCCGGCCTTTTTTAAAAAATCGGATCCGTTTTTTCTCATTGACATGCATTAGCGCCGGATCGCGGCACATGTCATTGCGTTTAGTCCGTTTTCTGCCGGATCCGTCCTAGATTTTAATTCCGGCGGCCGGACAGGACGCATCATGTAACTTTTTTTTTTCTGCCGGAAGCTGGTCATCAGGCGGCCGGAAACAATAGAAGTCTATGGTGCCGGACCAGTCTTTTGTGCAATCCGGCAAAAAGACTGATCCGGATTCTGGAAACCAAGGTCTCTCTCTCTCTCTCCTCCGTGCCAGACATGCGTACTATACATTTTCCGGGTTAAAAAGGTCAGGACGGATCCAGCTAAACAACGGATCCGGCACATCAATTTTTTACAATCTACGCCGGATCCGTCTCTTAAACAATTCGCCGGATTGTGCCTGATTGCAAAAAACTGATGTGTGAAAGAGGCATTAGTGTCCGTGGTCACGACTACAGTCCAGGCCATCCCTTACATATGCACCAGCGCAGTGTGTCAGACCTGAGTATTCAAGATATTGAAATAGTTAATCCCTAACCCAGAGGCAGTGGACATTGCTGCAAACTCCTTAGTAAGGGAAGTCTTTTGGATCTTCTTACTTGATTCTCATATGCCAAAGTGTCAGAAAAAATGTCATGATCTTAAGATTATGTGCACTACTTCTTTAAGATTGTGGGCACACGTTGCATTTTTATCTAGTTTTTATCGTGTTTTTTCTGTGAAGTTTAGTCTCAAAATCTGAAGGGTTTCCTGATGGCAGCAAAGGGAATGAGAGCCCTGAAACCTCATGCACACGATTCTTATTTGTGACTTGCATTTTTGGTGCTTATTTAAATTTGCAGCATGTCAATTCTTTCAGTGTCTTTGCTACAGATTTCACCCATACTAATGAGTGGGGAAAAATCGCCGTAAAAAATGGGTAAAAAACAAAGTGAAAATGCACATATTTTACACGCTTTCGAGACTACGCAGGTCTCTTCATCAGGCAAAGACTAAAACAAAAGCTGAAGAATCACATATTTATATACACAAAAGGATACAGGAATAATGCAATAGGTAACACAAGTGACGTGAAGCAGAACTGTCATTATGGCAGAGGGATGAACATAAATATGACTAGTTCATAGATAAGGAGTGAAAGTTTTATTACCCTCTGATTGGGGTCTGGTATTGTGTTGTGATGACCCTAAAAGGTCAGGGAAGCAGATTCCTTAATTGTTGCAGAAAGACATAAAACTCTGGGATATATTCATCCCAGCACTAAGAGTGTCAAAGGTCATCATAAGTTTATATTCCCAGACTTTTCTATCCTTCTCAGATTTGAAGTTAGATTTTAATACAAGTAATTCCATATCCGTCATGCTATGACCGGGCATACAAAAGTGTTTGGCCACAGGTAAATCCATTCTTTTTTCTCTTATTGTGTGGCGATGAGAATTCATCCTTGTTCTCAGTTTTTGCCCGGTCTCCCCCACATACAGACCCCAGTTGGACATTTAGTACATATAATTAGGTACACCACATTAGATGTGATGCAGCTGAAAGTACCTGGTATCTTGTAGTCCTGATGGGAGTTGGGGATCTTTATCCTGTCCGTGGTCATTATAGATGCACAGGTTTTGCATTTATTTTGTTTGCAAGGAAAGGTACCTGCAGCTGTTGGGGAGGACAGGGAGCTTCTGACAATAATAATAATAATAATAATAATCTTTATTTATATAGCGCCATCATATTCCGCAGCGCTTTACAGTTTAACAGTATGACAATGATGCTTCTTAGATTTGGGGGCTGCCTAAAACATAGTAGTGGGGGGTCTGGAAATATGGATTGTAATCGGGCATCTTTTTGTAGTAAAGGTTGTAGTTTCCGTGCAGCTCCCCTTAGCATCTCCAGACTTGGATTGTAGGTGACCACTAGAGGCACCCGGTTATTTTCTTCTTTAGGTTTGTAATGTAGCAGGTGATTCCTTGATATTCTAGTGGCTCTTGTAATTTGGTTTTCAATTGTTCTTGGATGGTAGCCCTGGTTCAAAAAAGTCTTTCTGAAGCGACCAAGGTGTTCATCTCTATCCATGGGGTTGGAACATATACGATTGTATCTGATGGCTTGGCTGTAGACAATAGAGTTTTTTATGTGTTTTGGATGGAAACTGTCCCATTTAAGATATGTTGGACGGTCGATTGGCTTCTGATACAGGGATGTCTCTATTTCATTGTTCTTTAGCTTAATGGTGGTGTCTAAAAAGTTAATTTCAGTGCTGGAGTAGTTAAGTGTTAAGTTGATGGTGGGATGAAATTGATTGAACTGTTCATGGAACGTCTTTAGCTGTTGTTCAGACTCCGTCCAGATGATTAAAATGTCATCAATGTAGCGGTAGTAGGCCCGAGGCCTGATGGGGCATGAGGACAAAAATTCGCTTTCAAGCTTGGCCATGAAAAGATTTGCATACTGTGGAGCCATTTTACTTCCCATAGCTGTGCCAGTCTCCTGAAGATAGATCTTGTTGTCAAATTCAAAGTAATTGTGGGTGAGGATGAATTTTGTGAGTTTCACCACAGAATCAGCATCATTCCCGGTGTTTCCCATGAAGACTTTGCAGGCATTTAATCCATCCTGGTGTGGGATATTAGAGTACAAAGATTCCACATCCATGGTGGCCAGGATGGTTCCTTCTGGTAGAGAACCTATTGCTGCTAGTTTATTCAGTAGGTCAGTTGTGTCCTGAATGTAGCTGGGTGTATCCTTTACCAGGGGTTTAAGAACGCCCTCTACCCATCCAGATACCTGCTCAGTAAGGGTGTCCACACATGAAATAATCGGCCTCCCTGGATTTCCGGCTTTGTGGATTTTGAGAAGCATGTAGAATGTCCCTGTTCTTGGACTTTCTGGTATCAAGTCATCAGCTCTTATGGATTTGTCAGACAGACAAGATACCAACTTGCTTAGTTCCTTGTAATAGTCCTGTGTAGGGTCCGACTCCAGTTTTAAAAATAAAGATTATTATTATTATATGCATGAGGTATGTATGGTCCAGAGTGAGATACAGTTCTAAAATCTGTACTGTTATTGGAATTCTTTGGGGTGTTTGAACTCACAAAATAAAGTTTTGGCTTTACACATTATGTTACGTATGTATAAGGCTGCAAATATAAGGAATATTTCATAATATAGCATTTCTAAATATATTCTTTCAATCTCAAGGACACTTCAATTAAAGAAGATATTTTAGTTTAAAAGTAAGCAGAACTCCATTGGTAAGAAAGATGCATATCCAGCTTTTATTCAAGTAATGAATAAAGTAATGAAGATCAGGCTTCTAGCGACAATGAAATCCTTCTATTTTGCTTAGTTTGTTCAGATTGTAAGGGATTGTCACACAAACATATCTTGCAGTTTCTCCTAAGTCTTGTGATTGACGCAAAGTTATTGATAAATATTATAAAGTGGTTCAGCCATAAATGTGAGTGAGTTTTCTGGGTTCTCAAAAATTTTATCTAGAAGTAGTAGACGGAAAGAAGAAAACAAAAATGAAGAGCCATTATTTGCCTGATAAGTTTACTGCTGATATCTGTGTCCACTGCAGCTAATCCCTGGCCACAGAAGTGGCTGTGAGTGGGACCGATATGGCCAGTGATTGGCTGCATTGGTCATGTTGGTAAACCATATGTGACCAATGCAAAAAGTGTACAGAGAAAGGTGGATAATAGCCGGACAGTGGGGGCTGGAGCAGCAGGTGATTTATCAGGTAAGAAATGGCTCTTTGTTTTATTCTGTGCCATTTACTATCTTTACATTAATTTTTGATGATCCCGATAACAGTGTTAAGGGCTGCTTCCAAGGGTCTTTGAGTGAGAATGACCTATTGGAAGCAGGTCACAATGGCAAGCACTGTTGAATAATACTGAACTCAGGATTCTCGCATGTTGAAGTATCCCATATTGTTATGCAATGTCATGTAGGCAGAAGAAGATTAACTTCTGCCATTTCCAGTTGCAAATAACTTTACATGCTAGTGTGCAATCTAGTAAAATACAAAGAAAGATGGACACGTGCGTGCAACCTTTGTGTCCATGAGGCTGAATAAGTAAAGCAACCATTTGGAGAATGCAGACAGGCTGGTTACACCACAGGACGTTCTCCTGAAATAGGAACTTTGAAAAGGACCAGATTAATGTTCTAACAGTGGATATAAATATTCAGCAAAAGTAAAAAAAAAATCACTGTTTACTTTTTTGTCAGTTTCTCTTGCTTTAAATAATTTTACTGTGATTTTACTTTTCCAGTGTGTCGAGACTGAAGACCAGCAGGGGCCAAGTAAGTATCGGAATGGAAGCTGCGGGGACCAGTATTACTACCTTAACTTGTATGAGCCCTTTTACAAATAATTTGCACCTCCTGGAAAATCTAATTAACTACACAGTTACATTGAAGGAGCCTTCAGAAATTATTACTTTATAGATACGTTATACAACAGTAATTGTCCATAAGACCAGACGTAATTAATGGTAAAATCATGAAATACATGAGCAATAGTACTAGAATCCCTTGTTTTAAAACATTTCTTCATGATGATATTGACTGTAACAAAAACTATTCAGTAGTTCTTACTATAAAGTGTTTAGTTAGAAGTGAAAGTAAATATATCTATGGAGTAATGCTGCCATCTGCTGGTGAAATAACAGTATGCAGTTCAAGGAAAGTAAACTACTGATATTTAATATGAAATTCTAATTAAAATGTATCACAATCGGTTTAAAAGTCAGCCAGTTGCTTTTCAGTTTTTTTTTGTGAAGACTGTTGTCTTTGAAAAGGTTAAAATTGCAGTCTTGAGAAGAAGAAATTACCAGAAATTAAAACTGAATGTAGTAAGAAAGTAAGCACCTTATTTATGGTTTTTTACACAAAGTACATTTATTACTCATCCACATGATAAATGGCTGATATTGGTAGGTTGCACTGCTGTCACTCGCTCCAGTCACTAAAACAAGGGTCCTGAGCTATCCACTTCTCATCACTGCATAACAAGTTTGAAAGAACAGGTGAGCTCCATGAGATTTTTATAGGACTTGGTTACCACCAAACTATGTATGGAAACTGTCAAGTTTTTACACAACTGCCTTCTTTTGTTGGTATAAGCCCTTCTCTTAATCCGCCCGTGGGTACCTGCTAGTCCCATCCATAATAACATAATGATACTCTAATTCCAGCTGTCTGAACCATGAACAGCATGAAACAGAGGTAAGTCCTGTTTTGCTGCTGTATATGGTTTTCTCTGAAATGCTGTGGTATTTCAGAGAATACATACTTAGAAAAGCCAGGGATTATGAATATCAGATGAGTAGTCCAAGGCCCATCCCTGGCAAATTCTTTCTGCCCCAATCCCTTTGACTGATACATACAAGTAGGAACCTGTTACTAATGGGTAGCAGGGAGAGAAGAAGCTGTCAGTGACAGTGGCTTACTGCCAATGGTGGCTACTATGGGGACCGTGAGCCAGGGGGGCCCAGTGCCAGAGCCAGCACCAAGCCTCCTCTCCGCCTGTCATTGTAAGTTCAACTGTATCGGCATCCTGGATGTGCAGCTGTTTCAGAATGCTTGCTGTAGAGCCTGGAACAGCAGGAGAATAAGCAGAAGAGGTGAGTGTTGTTTTTCTTTATATATAAATGAGTACATTGTGGTGGCCATAATACTTTTTAGAGGACTGTGGGGAGTGTAATATCCCTTATGGACTATCTGAAGTGCATCATACTGTATGGATTATGGGGAGTGCATTATACTGTATGGACTATGGAGGACTATGGGAAGCACACTATACTATATGGAGGACTATAAGGAGCACATTATACTGTATGGAGTACTATGGAGGGTGCATTATACTGTACAGGAGGACTATGAAAAGTGCATTGTACTATATGGAGGACTGTGGGTTAATTATACCATATGGAACAGCATGGAATGCATTATACTATATGGAGAACTATGGAGGTGCATCATACTATATGGAGGACTATGGTTGGTGCATTATAATATATGGAGGACTATGTGGAGTTCATTACACTGTATGGAGTACTATGGAGGGTGCATTATACTGTATGGAGGACTATGTGTAGTGCATTTTACTATATGGAGGACTATGGCTTGCAGTATACCATATTGAGGATATTGGAGTGCAGTATATGATATGGAGGACTTTGGGGCCCATTATACTATATGGAGACTATTATAACATTTGTAGGGCTATGTGGGGGCCATTATAACATTTGGAAGGCTATGTGGAGGACATTATAATATTTGGAGGGCTATGTGGGGCTTTTATACTTTGTGGAGGACTATGCTGGGGCTATTATACTGTATGCAAGCAATTATACAATGTGAAGGTTTGTGTGCCGTCCATCATACTGTGTGGAGGGCTGTGTGGAGGCAAGTATACTGTTTGGTGGGCTAGTGGGGGCCACTATACAGTGTGGTGAGGTATCGGGCCTTTATACTGTAAGCCCAGTGTACTGTCATGATCCCAGTGCAAGCTCTTACCTGCACACCTGGGGCTTATTATTGTGGCCTCTCCTTGGTTCGGGGAGAGCTTCTTATAGCCCTAGGAAGCTCCAATCCCCGTCAGTTATACTTTCGCCCTTGGCAGAGTGCGTTGACCCCTGAGTGTGTTTGTGCTGTGTTCTGGTTTGCCTGATACTTTGGTTTTGACTCGGTCTGATCTCTGGATACTGCTTGTTGGATTCTGTTTCTGTACCTTCACTGTCTGTTTGGTTTTGACCTCTGCCTGGCCCCGACTATCCGTTCTGTCTCATTCTTGGTACTGTACTGTCTTCTCGTGCTTTGACCTTGGCTTGTTCAGATTTACGTCTCTGTCTGTGCCCCTGGGTAACTTTGTCCCGTAGTTACCTTTCTAGGAGTTTTCCCTCAGCTTCTAGCTCCCTGGAGCTGAAGCCACGCCCCTCAACTGTCAGGTGATTCAGGCCCAAAAACCATCTCTCTCCTGCCTTGCTCACCGTGCGTTCCTAGGATCCTGAAGCTTTATTCTGCACACGTCTTCTGGGAGATTGCACTGGTGAGTTCTCTTGCAATCCTCACCGTGATATTATAACTGACCACTAAGTTTTGTTTTTTTGCTTCACGGCTGTGTTTGGGGCGCAGGTTGTGCAGAGAGTTATGGATCCCATACAGTCGCTGTCCGAACAGATGAAAAATCTGAGTCAGATGTTTCAGGATTTATCTCTGGAACAGCAAGCGCTGTCGTGTTCACAGCGGCAGGTTTCTGAGACTGTGCAGGGGGCTTTATCTGCTGGTTCTCTGAGGGCTATGGCGAGTGATGTTGCGCTGGTGTCCTCAGAACCACCTGATAGGGTGAGTTTCCACAATCAGGAAACGCTGCGTGTTTGGCGCAGCGCGTTGGCGCAGCGCCAAAACGCAGCGTCCAGATGTTACAGCATAGTGGAGGGGATTTCAAGAAATCCCGTCTCCACTATGCGTAACACCACGCAGGCGGAAGACCTGCGTATCCGGACATGCTGCGCTTCTAGCGTATTGCGGCGACGCTGCGTCGCCGCAACGGAATTTAACACAGGGCTATGTAGCCCTGCGTTATTTCCGGAGGTGTTCCGGAGGTGTCCTGAACACCTCCGGAAATAACGCGCGTCAGAAAGGGGGCGGGGCTTAGACGGAGCCGAATTTCCGCTCCGTCATATACGCTGTGTTTCCTGATCGTGGAAACACAGCCTTAAACTGGCTGACTTCTTTTCTGGGAACAAAAAGGAGTTTAGGATTTTCATGGAGGGCTGCAAACTTTTTTTTAGTTTGAGACCACGGTCCTCTGGGGATGAAAGTCAGAGGGTAGGGGTCATCATGTCTTTATTAAGAGGGTCCCCACAAGCATGGGCATTTTCCCTTCCTCCTACTGCCCCTGAGAGAGTGTCGGTGAATGCATTCTTTGAGGCCCTCGGGCACATATATGATGAGCCTGAGCGAGTGCGATTGGCAGAGGACATGGTGATGAGCATCTGTCAGGGGAAGCACTCGGCCGTGTGGTTTTGTACTGAGTTCCGCCACTGGGCTGCAGAGATTTCTTGGGAGGACGCCGCCCTCCGAGGACTATTTCGCAGAGGCTTGTCAGAGCTGCTGCAGGATGCCTTGGCGTTACACCCCCCACCTAACTCTCTCGAGAACGCCATAACCCAGGCCGTCCTGATGGACCGCAGGTTGCGGGCCAGGGGGGTGATGCAGGTGGAGACTACATTGTTTCCCAGTGGAAAAGAGACTGTTTCTGAGCCCATGGATGTGGGCGATATCACTCTGAAGGAAAAGAGAGAAAACACCGTCGGGAAGAACAGTTGTGCTTCTACTGCGGTAAAGCTGGACATTGGAAAAAGGAGTGTCCTGTCTGCCCGTCCTCAACCCGGTAGGCGGGAAACGACTAGGTCTGGGTAGTCAGCGAGGAGACTACTCAGACCCTCAGGTACACTTTTCCTCGTTCTCTAAGGTGTTGCTTCATGTGGAACTGTTAGTGGACGGTTATTCTTTTTCCTCTACAGCCTTTGTGGACTGCGGGTCATCCATCAATCTGATTGGCTTAAGGCTCCGATCAAGGTGGTGGCTATTGACTCCTCCCCCTCACAAAAGAGGGAATTCTCTTTATGTCTGACTTGTTTTCGCTCAGAGTGGGTGCTGCTCACGAAGAAAAATTAAGTTGTTTAGTTCTGGACAATCTACCAGCAGGGTTGGTGTTGGGCATGCCCTGGTTACAACGCCATAACTCAGTTATTAAAGGGAATCTGTCACCCTAAATTGGCAGGATATTTAAATGATGGCAGTCAGGTCAGATGGGCGGTGTTTTGGGTACTTGCCTTAACATGTTGTTTGCCGCTGTCTCCATTATTTCTGGGAATTGTAGTCGTTGCCCTCCATATAACGCGCCTGTGCATTGCAATCTGCGGGCAAAGCATACTGCGCGTGCGCAATTCAAGATTGCAATGTGCAGGCGCGTTATATGGGGGGCAATGACTACAATTCCCAGAAATAATGGAGACAGCGGCAAACAACATGTTAAGGCAAGTACCCAAAACACCGCCCATCTGACCTGACTGCCATCATTTAAATATCCCGCCAATTTAGGGTGACAGATTCCCTTTAACTGGAAAACGGGGGAGATTGTTCAATGGGGGTTTAATGATTCTAAGTTATGTTATGAATCTGCGCTGCTGGTTGAACCTGTTAAATCTGTGTCTGTGTCATCTGTCGAGCTGGAAGGTATTCCGGAGTACCTGAAAGACTTCAAAGATGTGTTCTCAGAAAGCGAGGCCGAGACGTTGCCGCCACATAGACCCTTTGACTGCGCCATCGAGCTAGTCCCAGGGGCTAAACTACCTAAAGCCCGTCTGTTTAATTTGTCAGGACCTGAGCGCTTAGCTATGAAGGATTATATTGCAGAAAGTCTTCGCAAGGGACACATATGTCCCTCAGTTTCACCTGTGGCGGCGGGGTTTTTTTTGTGAAGAAAAAAGATGGCGGTCTACGTCCCTGTCTCGACTTTCGTGAATTAAATAAGATTACTGTACGGAATACGTATCCCCTTCCGTTGATTCCTAATTTATGTAGCCAACTATCAGGGGCAAAATGGTTCTCTAAACTGGATCTTCGGGGAGCATATAATTTGATAAGGGTCAGGAAGGGGGATGAATGGAAAACTGCATTCCTCACGTCCGAGGGACTTTTTGAAAATTTAGTCATGCCGTTTGGTCTTACCAATGCTCCCGCCATATTTCAGAATTTCATCAATGTAGTGTTTTCTGATCTCATTGGTCGTTTTGTTGTTATCTACTTAGATGATATTCTGATATATTCCCCCGACAGTCATTCTCATATGAATCATGTACGAACTGTTCTCCAAAGACTTAGGGAAAATCATCTGTTTGCTAAATTGGAGAAGTGTGTGTTTTTTGTTCAAGAATTATCTTTTTTGGGATTGATTGTGTCCTGTGAGGGTTTTCGTATGGACCCCAAGAAGGTGCAGGCCATTGCAGATTGGGTACAACCCCGAGATCTTAAAGGACTCCAGCGCTTCTTGGGGTTCGCCAATTACTACCGCAAATTTATTCGGGGGTTTTCGCAGGTGGTCAAACCACTCACAGATTTAACATGCAAAGGTGCGGACGTGAAAAATTGGTCCTCGCTCGCAAAAGAGGCCTTTGCTAGTCTGAAAAAATGCTTTATGACTGCTCCGGTGTTGGTACATCCAGATCCGTCCAAACCATTTATTGTGGAAGTGGACGCCTCTGAGGTGGGGGTGGGTGCTGTGTTGTCCCAAGGTCCTGCCACTCTGACCAACCTCAGGCCATATGCTTTTTTTTCCAGCAAATTCTCTGCCGCTGAGAGGAATTACGATGTAGGCAATGGAGAGCTTCTTGCGGTCAAGTTAGCGTTTGAAGAATGGAGACACTTTTTGGAGGGGGCCAGTCACTCGGTTACTGTGATTACCGACCACAAAAATTTATCATATATTGAGTCTGCTAAGAGCCCAGACAGGCCAGTTGGTCACTTTTTTCCCCCCGTTTTCAGTTTACTATTACGTTTCGTCCGGGGTCAAAGAATATCAAGGCTGATGCCTTATCTCGCAGTTTTCATCCGGTGTCTCCCCCTGAGCCACCTTCCTCCATTCTTCACCCTGGGGTTGTGTTGGCAGGGGTCTCGTCTGAGTTGGAACAGGAGATTGAGGGGGCCCAGTCTCTGGCCCCTGCTGCCAAGCCAGGGGGTAAGTTGTTTGTCCCAGAGCAGCTTCGGCTTAAACTCCTTCGGGAGTTCCATGAATCCAAGCTCAGTGCTCACCCTGGTATATCTGCCACACGTCGGGCGGTGGCTAGGATCTTTTGGTGGCCTACTCTTAGTTCTGACATAAAAAAATTTGTTTCTGGTTGTGGGGTCTGCGCTCATTCTAAAAACTCACATAGCCGGCCAGCTGGGGAACTAATGCCCTTGACAGATCCCGAAAGGCCATGGACTCACTTGTCTATGGATTTTATTAACAATCTTCCTCCGTCCAAGGGCAATACGGTGGTATGGGTAGTGGTGGACAGGTTTTCGAAGCAGGCTCATTTTGTACCCTTATCCGCACTACCCTCAGCTGAGACTTTGTCCAGATTGTTTGTGCAGCATGTGATCCGGTTGCATGGGGTACCCCTGAATGTGGTGTCTGATCGTGGAGTGCAGTTTGTGGCAAAGTTTTGGCATGCTTTCTGCAAGAAATTGGGGATGTCTCTGTCCTTTTCGTCTGCATACCATCCTGAGAGCAATGGTCAGACGGAATGCACTAATCAGTCTCTGGAACAGATCCTCAGATGTCTGACTTCTGCGAGACAGAATGACTGGTGTGATGTACTGCCGTTGGCGGAATTCGCCTTCAATAGTCGGGTGAGCCAATCTACTGGTATGTCTCCTTTCCTGATCAATTATGGTTTTAGTCCTCATTTTGGTGAGTTTTCTCGTTTGGATTCTGGGTGTCCAGGGGCAGAGGGGTCTGTTCAGCGATTAAAGAATACATTGGCGGAGGTCCAGTGGAATATATCCAGGTCTCAAGGCAGGTACAAGTTTTTCGCTGACAGGAAAAGAACACCAGGTCTTATGTTTCGGGTTGGAGAGAAAGTTTGGCTCTCCACGCGAAATATTAAGTTGAAAGTTCCATCAGCCAAGTTGGGCCCCAAGTTCATTGGCCCATACAAGATTGTGGAAAAGATCAATCCAGTGGCTTACAGGTTGTGTCTTCCAGTCTCGTTCAAGATCCCTAACGTCTTCCATATGTGTAGCCCAGCAGCGCTCTGGAGCCACATGTTACCCTGGAGGATGCATGAAAGGTAATTCACAATCACCCGATATTCATTCACAATTCACATTTCCCTAGTGCCACCAGAGGGAGCCCTTGAAGATTACGCAGGTATATAAGGGTGTGGAGAGATAGAGCAGCAGATCAGATTACACTAGTCTGTGTCAGAGTGTGTTGCAAAGCAGACAAGCTAGTTACCTCAGACGAACTGAGAAGGAAAGACTAGCCAGAGAAAGACTTATTTGAAAGCCTGAAGACTTCAGCATACACTCAGCTTACATCATGGAGTCCAGTAGCAGTGGGACGGATTGCCACTTAGTCTGGTAAAAGTTGAGTCCACTGAGAGTGCTTCAGTGAGCGTTTCACTGAGTAAGCGTGCCGACGCTTAGAGAGCGGTGAAGATAAATAAAGCTGACATCTGCTGCCTGTGCTAATGTTAAAGGTGTGAGTAGGACGACAGGCAAGTGGAAAAGGAAAGAGAGAGTGACAGAGGTCGACAGCATTGATAGCTTACCTCCACTCTGCACCACCGGACACCGGGTTCGAGCTTGCTAGCTTCTTCAGGACTAGTAGGAAAAACCGGAGACCCTGTGGGACTTTAGGTCGCAGGGGCCCAACAGTGCTGATACGTAACCAGGGTCAGGAAGAACAGGAGTCTAGCAGGGCCCTGCACATAGAGACTTAGTTCTGTCCAAAAGAAGGCTCCACCACAAGGTCAGCCGGGCGTAGCTGAAAAGACGGAGTTAGGCATTGTTTTATGCAAGTCAGAAACTCACACACATAAAGACGTAAGGAGGCCCTACACCTACTCAGTGGATTACTGGACATGCATCCTCCACCCTGACGGCCTCCCGGGACGTGCCTGCAACTTCATCATCAGTAAAGGTACAGAAAGTGACTTTCTTGTGTGTGTCTGCCTTATTGATCCTGCACCCCTACACCGCCATATACCCTGAGGGATCAGTCTCGCCTGTGGGAGACTTAACACCTTGCTGCCCAGTAACAACCCCTCAGAGGATCTACCCTGCAGCGCTGGTCACCCTGACCAGGAACCACAGGTGGTGTCACGAACATTTCTACCAAACCTATAATCCCCTGTAAATATCCCCTTTTAGTGAGCGCCCAGGGCAACGAACCGAGCTGCGCTACCCGTGACATCCCCCAGTGAAGTGAACGGGCTCGATGCTGAGTACCCCAAGGCCCTGGCTGTGCGACTCACATAAATCCCTACTGAAACCTTTTGAGGCCGTCCGGGGGGAGTCCGAGTCCGCTGCTCCTCCTGTTTTGGTTGAGGGACAGATGGAATATGAGATTGATCATATCGTTGACTCCAGGTTGGTGCAGCGGTCGGTACAGTAACTGGTTCATTGGAAGGGGCATGGACCGGAGGACAGATGCTGGGTGCTGGCCCGTTTGATGCATTCGGATCGCCTGGTTCAGGCTTTCCATGCTAGGTTCCCAGGCAAGCCTGGGGGTCCAGAGGCCCTCCGCTGAGAGGGGGGTACTGTCATGATCCCAGTGCAGGGTTGTCCTGCACGCTAGAGGTTAAGGTTTTGATCCCAGTGCAAGCTCTTACCTGCACACCTGGGGCTTATTATTGTGAGCTCTCCTTGGTTCGGGGAGAGCTTCTTATAGCCCTAGGAAGCCCCAATCCCCGTCAGTTATACTTTCGCCCTTGGCAGAGTGTGTTGACCCCTGAGTGTGTTTGTGCTGTGTTCTGGTTTGCCTGATACTTTGGTTTTGACTCGGTCTGATCTCTGGATACTGCTTGTTGGATTCTGTTTCTGTACCTTTGCTGTCTGTTTGGTTTTGACCTCTGCCTGGCCCCGACTATCCGTTCTGTCTCATCCTTGGTACTGTACTGTCTTCTCGTGCTTTGACCTTGGCTTGTTCAGATTTACGTCTTTGCCTGTGCCCCTGGGTAACTTTGTCCCGTAGTTACCTTTCTAGGAGTTTTCCCTCAGCTTCTAGCTCCCTGGAGCTGAAGCCACGCCCCTCAACTGTCAGGTGATTCAGGCCCTGAAACCATCTCTCTCTTGCCTTGCTCACCCTGCATTCCTAGGAGCCTGAAGCTTTCTTCTGCACACGTCTTCCGGGAGATTGCACTGGTGAGTTCTCTTGCAATCCTCCCCGTGATATGTACTACATGTAAGGCTGTATGGGGGCCACAGTTGGGGGATCATACTGTGCTTTGGATCACCATATTTTGCCAGGGGAGTTGAGGTGGAGTACAGTAGGGTCATCATATGTGCATGTAGAGGGTACTGTGGAGGAATTCACTGTGATGGTATCATACTGAGTTTGTGGGGCACTTTTGTTGGCATCATTCTTTATGGGTGAAATGAAAGGGGAATCTAGGGCTTCAGTAGAAGGAAAATTACTTTGTAAAGGCTACATAGATGTGAGTCCTCCTAATAATATTTTTTTGTTGTTGGGGACCCAACTAGAAAACCTGTCTTAGACTAGTCTTCCAGGATGCATACTCACTTGACACATTTTTTAATTTTGTTTTCTCTGAAATGCTGTAGAGATTCAAACTAAAATATACATGACTGCAATTATGCAGGCAAACTCAATTACTCAGCACTATGAGACCTAGTTTACACAACGTATTTTCAGTCATGTCCATGAAAAAAATTTAATTACTCTGACCAATGTTATTCAATTGGGGTGTTCAGAAAAATGTTTGTTTTTTTTCCCTGACTGACTTTGCAAGTGAAAAAATTGCAAAATGCACTGCTTCTTCAGTATGTCGAATGAAACACATTTATTCATGTCTATGAGTGTGCTAAAAAACTTGGATCTCATACAGGTCAACCGTATAGCATTTGATTTTTGCAGACACATTGCAATTCTTTAACAAAAGAAACTGAATTTGATCTTCAAAATTTGAAAAACTGTTGATATATGAAACTGGATGACACACGGATGACATAATTAACCCCTTCATGACCCTGCCTATTTTGACCTTAAAGACCTTGCCATTTTTTGCAATTCTGACCAGTGTCCCTTTATGAGGTAATAATTCAGGAATGCTTCAACGGATCCTAGCGATTCTGAGAATGTTATTTCGTGACATATTGGGATTCATGTTAGTGGTAAATTTAGGTCCATAATTTTTGTGTTTATTTGTGAAAAAAATGGAAATTTGGCGAAAATTTAGAACATTTTGCAATTTTCAAATTTTCAAATTTTGAATTTTTATTCTGTTAAACCAGAGAGTTAAGTGACACAAAATAGTTAATAAATAACATTTTCCACATGTCTACTTTACATTAGCACAATTTTGGAAACAAAATTTTTTTTTGTTAGGAAGTTATAAGGGTTAAAAGTTGACCAGCGATTTCTCATTTCTACAACAAAATTTACAAAACCATTTTTTTAGGGCCTCCTCACATTTGAAGTCACTTTGAGGATCTATATGTAGAAAATACCCAAAAGTGACACCATTATAAAAACTGCACCCCTCAAGCTACTCAAAACTACATTCAAGAAGATAATTAACCCTTCAGGTGCTTCACAGGAACTAAAGCAACGTGGAAGGAAAAAATGGACATTTTAATTTTTCCATCAAGAATTTTCTTTCAGCATCAACTTTTTCATTTTTACATGGGCAACAGGATAAAATGGATCCTAAAATTTGTTGAGCAATTTCTCCTGAGTTCACAGATACCTCATATGTGGTCATAAACCACTGTTTGGGCACACGGCAGGGCTCAGAAGGGAAGGAGTGCCATTTGACATTTTGAATGGAAAATATGCTGGAATATTTAGCGGTTGCCGTGTCGCATTTGGAGACTCTCTGTGTTAGGGTCTGCGGAACGCACCTAATAGATATTGTAGAGAGGTGCGTTCGCAGCCTGGGGTCCACCGTGCAGGCGAAGCCCGCTGCTAGTAAGATGGCGAAAGTAGCGAACTCTGTTATCCCGCAGAGTCGCTAAAATAAACGCCGTAGCGCGCTGTGGCAGTTAGTGCGAACTCTGTTAATCCCCAGAGCCGCTAACGGGAATGCCACAGCGCTATATGGCGGTAAGTACGAACTCACTTAACTTCAGTGAGCCGCAAAGTAAAACGCTAGGGCGCTGAACCAGCGTTATAAAGCGAACCCTGTTGCGTCACAGAGCCGCTGAGAAAAAGACTGTGTCCTGTTAGACTCACAGGGATACACAGATAACTGCTGTGTGGATAGCAGTCCGTGATCATGCAGACAGCAACGCAATCAAGCAATCTCCTCACCGGAGAAGCAGGTATTCTAGGGGCTTATTTCAGCCGAGCCCTGACGCAAAGCACATAATGCAATTGATACTAGCGCATGGCGGCCCAGCCATGTCACCCTTTTATAGTAACAGCTACAGGACCTGCCAGAAAAAGGACCAATGAGAAACTGTTCCAAAACACATGTAGTTTCAGGACCTTCCTGGAGGACCAATAGGAGCTGCTGCAGTACCTGAACATGTGACCCCTGATCTCCAATGAGAGATCTTACCCTGGGCATGCTTAGAAGGGGAAACGCAGGACTTCATCCCAAAGACGTCTGCTCCAGCACTGGCTATAATAGAAGATCCAGGAGGGGCAGCTGCAAGTCTCTGCACAGTATTGGAATGGGCAAGACGCTGGGACCGACGTCTCTGCTGAGCAGGCTCCACTGCGGACAGAGATGGATGGGAGACCGCAGCAGGGACGGCTCGAGATTCCCCCTGTGCAGAAGCGGGAACTCAATCCCTAACACTCTGTGTGCCTAAACATTGGAGCTCCCCCACAAGTGACCCCATTTTGGAAACTAGATCCCCCAAGGCACTTATCTAGATGCATAGTGAGAACTTTGAATCCCCAGGTGCTTCACAAATTGAATCGTAAAAAAAAGAAAGTACTTTTTTTTCACAAAAATTTTCTTTTAGCCTCAGTTTTTTCATTTTCACATGGGCACAGGATAAAATGGATCCTAAAATTTGTTGGGCAATTTATCCTGAGTACACAGATACCTCATATGTGGTCATAAACCACTGTTTGGGCGCACGGCAGGGCCCAGAAGGGAAGGAGCTCCATTTGACTTTTTGAATGGAACAATTAGCTCCAATCGTTAGCGGACACAATGATGCGTTTGGAGAGCCCCTGTGTGCCTAAACAGTGAAAAAAACACCACATGTGACACCATTTAGGAAACTAGACCCCTTATGGAACTTATCTAGATGTGTTGTGAGCACTCTGAACCCCAAAGTGCTTCACAGAAGTTTATAACGCAGAGCAGTGAAAATAAAAAAAAATCATTTTTTTCCTCAAAAATGATTTTTTAGCCCACTATTTTTTTATTTTCACAAGGGTAACAGGAGAAATTGGACCACAAAAGTTGTTGTGCAATTTGTCCTGAGTACACCAATACCCCATATGTGGGGGGGAAACACTTTTTTGGTGCATGGGAGAGCTCAGAAGGGAAGGAGCGCCATTTTGGAATGCAGACTTGATGGAATGTTCTGCGGGCGTCATGTTGTGTTTGCAGAGCCCCTGATGTGCCTAAACAGTAGAAACTGCCCACAAGTGACCCCATTTTGGAAACTAGACCCCCAAAGGAGCTTATCTAGATATGTAGTGAGCACTTTGAACCTCAAAGTGCTTCACAGAAGTTTATAAACGCAGAGCAGTGAAAATAAAAAAAATAATTTTTGTTCCGCTATTTTTTGTTTTCCCAAGGGCAACAGGATAAATTGGACCCCAAAAGTTGTTGTCCAGTTTGTCCTGAGTACGCTGGTACCCCATATGTGGGGGGAACCACTGTTTGGGCAAACGTCAGGGCTCGGAAGGGATGTAGTGACACTTTGAAATGCCGACTTGATGGAATGGTCTGTGGGCATCTTGTTACGTTTGCAGAGCCCCTGATCTGCCTAAACAGTAGAAACCCCCACAAGTGACCCCATTTTGGAAACTAAATCCCCCACTGAACTTATCCAGATGTGTGGTGAGCACCTTGAGCCCCCACGTGCTTCACAGAAGTTTATAATGCTGAGACGTGAAAATTAAAATAATTTTTTTCCTCAAAAACTGATTTTTTTAACCCGAAATTTTTTTATTTCACAAGGGTAACAGGAGAAATTGGACCAAATTCCAACCCTAACCCTAATTCTAATCGTAACCCTAATTCCAACCCTAACCCAAATTCCAACCCTAACCCTAATTCTAACCGTAACCCTAATTCTAACCCGAACCCTAATTCTAACCCTAATGCTAACCCTAACCCTAATGCTAACCCTAACCCTAAGGCTAACCCTAATCCTAGTTCTAACCCTAACCCTAATTCTAACCCTAACCCTAATAGAAAAATAAAAAATATATATTTTCTTTATTTTATTATTTGTCCCTACCTATGGGGTGATAAAGGGGGCGTTTATTTACTTTTTTTATTTTGATCACTGTGAGAGTTTATCACAGTGATTAAAATAAATGTATGGAATCTGGCGGCGCCCATGAAGAATCCCAGAGGGACAACGGGACAGCCACAGGGACATCGCAGGTCCCGGGAGAGGTGAGGGGGGATCAGAAGGCGGGGGGAGCGGACCGGAGCGGAGGGGAGCAGATAGTGACTGCAGTGACCGATCGCCGCCATCAATTGATGCGGCGGCCGATCGCCACCGTCACTCGGTGTGGGGGGTCGGATCTCAGTGTCCAGCCATGACAGATGCTATTGCAGCATCGGCCATGGCTGGATTGTAATATTTCACCAAATTTCATTGGTGAAATATTACAAATCACTCTGGCTGTTTCACTTTTAACAGCCAATCAGAGCGATCGTAGCCACGTGGGGGTTAAGCCAACCCCCCTGTGGTGAAGCACAAAGGGTTTTGTGCCTGCGGGTCGGGTGACCTTTCAGTGACCCTGGTCACCCGACCCGCAGGAACGCGATCCTTTCATGACACAGCTATGCGTCACAGGTCAGATTGGCACCGACTTTCATGACGAATACGCTATGTCAAAGGACGGGAAGGGGTTAATTGTCTGATTTTTTTCTGGATGAATCTAGGATGATTTTATATCTTTGGGTGAATTTGACTCAAGAACAAGACAAAGTGTGAGCTAATGGGTTTTGAGTAGAGATGAGCGAATATGTTCAAAAATCGATAGCCAAACATAAATTCGGCACAAATATGGCACATTCGGATTCCTGATCAGAAACACGAGCAAATTTTTATAATATCTGGAAAAATTTGTAACATTCGGTAAAAAGTGCAAGAAAATATTTGCGTTGCCACTAAAGTATTTTGAGCACTTTGGCTAGGATAGTGGTGGTGTATGATGAGCGCGGGGCACGTTTTTGATGAGGGGAAGGGGTGGGGAGAGCCCAGAGGCGCGGCATGCTTGTAAACTTTTTTTTTCTAACTTTATGTGTGAACATTGCGACTAGCCAATCAGGACGCAGGAAACATCCACAATGTCCCGACGCAATGGCTTGTGTCATTGGCTGCGGAAACCACATGTCTTTCTCCATATAAAGAACGGCCATCTTATTTTAGTGCCATTTTGTTAATATAACAATACAGAGAGGCTGCTCCAGACGCTGAGCCTGGGTGATGATAGATTTTAGCTATTGGAAGATATCAAAAAAAGTTGCTCTCTGTAGTGCTAAAGCATGTCAATATGAAATATATGAAATATGAATAGCAATACTGCTTCTGGATACTAGAAAAAAAATGAGATGCTTAGCACATAATTTGGCCAATTCATGCATGCCCAGCAGCCAGCGACAAGGCGGTCTCAAATCTGCTGGGTCCGACGTGTCTAGTGTGAATAACTCTCTAAGACTGATGTCTGAATTCCTGGGTAGATGTGAATACCCCTCTTCAAAGTCTGATTTTATGGTTAGGCAGGACCTTCTTGCAAATAAAATCCACCACATGCTGGAGGGTGGAGTGCTCAGTCAGAGAGCTAATATACAAATGGCAAAAGACTGACTGGTAGTTCCAAGCTAGTGTGAACAGGTGCATACTAGGAGCAGCCATCCCCATATACAATAGTAGTGTAGAGGTACACCTATCGTCAAACTCAATCTGACAGGTCGTCACGCCCCCTATCATTTTATCCTTCTCCTTGTGATTTGATCTGCCTGGGAAATCAGGACTGTTAAATCTGGGAAATTCTATCAAAGTGTTTCATGATTTTATTCTCTTCTATTTATATTTTATCCATCTCCTTGTGGATTTGATCATCTGTGGTCTGGGGAAAGGTCTATCAAGGTGATTCTTGATTTTATAAGCCTCAAAACTTTTTGTGGGAGAGGTTTTAAGTTCAGCAGTAAATGTATGTAAAAGATAGACTTTTTTCTAGCCTGCCATTAAATCCCTATATGAGTGTCTGCTTCACTTGCTGGAAACTTATGTAGTGTATGTACAGCCTAAAAGGATTTTATTGTACAGTATCATTCAGTATAAAAGGCTTATTTTATATGTATGTAAAACAGTAAATGTATGTGAAAGACAGCAAGCTTTCCCCATAAAGAATTTAAGAAAAGTTTGGAGATGTGTCTTTTAGCAGGAGTGACACAGGGGAGGCATGTCCGGGCATGTTTAGGACGTCTCAGTTGATAGAAACTTACATCTTAATAGGCTATTTACATAGGGTAATTCTGTTTCAGTTGATAGAATAGACTATTTACAGACGCCAATTATCACTGGGGAGCTGAACTTTCTGAGTGATTTTAGAACAATTGGTTTCTGTTCAGAATAATTTAAAATCAAGAGTTAGAGCAATTACCACAAAGGTGATGTAGGAGTTTCTATGTATTTTTAATTGAAGGACTTTCGGTCATAAAACTACTTTCTAGCAGCTGTTGTTGATGTGTGGGAATGACATGCCAGAGAACATTCATGGAGTAAATCTCAATATTATATGATAGTATGCATCTCATTTTATATTCATGTATGTGGAAGACAAACTTTTTAGCAGGGTATCTCACCCAGCCGTTATTTTAAATAGTTACCATACAAATATTGTAGCGAATCAAGCTGTATTAAATTGATTACTAACACGATTCCTGTTATGATTTGGTAGCTGAGGAGAGCAGGCAAAAACGGCAATACACCAGAGAGGTTGAAATCTACTGGATTGCAGTACCCTGACTAACCACCACAACTAAAGGCAGCCGTGGAACGTTCCTACGTTGGTCCTAGACGCCTCGTCACAGTCTGAGAGGTTAACTACACCTAAAGATAGAAAGAGGAAAGCTATCTGCCCCGGAACAGATCCCCAAAGAACATAGGAAGCCCCCAAACATGTAATGACAGTTAGACAAGAGGAAATACAGACACAGACAGAAAATAGTATGATCAAACATTGGGGCCCAATCTTCCTAGACAGAAAAGGATAGGAAGGACACTTACTGCAGTCCAAAAAAAACCCTAAAAAATACCAACTTTACTAATTGCAAAAACACCTGAGATCACACGACCTCTACCACCTAAATTAGTTCTCTGGTGTAACAAAACTAAGCCGCAGCCACTGAAAAAACTGGAAAAGGCAAATGAACAAATAACAGAGGCTCCAGAAGAACTGAGAGGAGCCCAAGCCCCCCGGGGGGGGGGAAGACCTGGCTAACCTCACAGAAATGCAGAGAAATATGCAAATTGTAAGCACAAAAATAGAAAACAGAAAATATCTTATCTGAGAGCAGGAGAAGAGGCAAACTCAGCAAGCTTCCAAGTGAACCAGGAACCACAGTTGAGACAAGAACAATTGATCACCGGCAACCATGATGGGAGGGAACCTCCCTTATATAAGACCAGTCTGTAACTCCTGATTGCCAATCCTCATTGGATGGTTCAGTACTGTTTGTAACCACCAGAGGGAGCTTCTGCTCAGAATTCATTTCTAACCATTCACAACAGTACCCCCCCCTTGAGGAGGGGTCACCGAACCCTCATTTGGGCAACCAGGTTCGGTCAGGATGAGCTCTGTGATACGCACGGATCAGTCTCCTAGCATGGATGTCCGAAGCAAACACCCAAGAATTGTCCTCCTGACCATAACCTCTCCACTTGACCAAATATTGGAGTTTCCGTCTAGAAAAACGAGAATCCAATATTTTTCAACCACATACTCCAGATTGCCTCAACCAAAACAGAGTCAGGAGGCGCAGCCATAGGAACCACTGGCTCGACAAACCTCTTCAACAAGGACTTGTGGAACACGTTATGGATCTTAAATGTCCCTGGAAGAAGTAAACGAAAGGAAACAGGATTAAGAATCTCCATGATCTTATAAGGTCCAATGAACCTAGGCTTAAACTTAGGAGATGCAACTCTCATAGGGATATTTCTTGAGGACAACCAGACCAAGTCCCCCACTTCAAACCGAGGACCATCAGTCCTATGCCGGTTGGCAAACCGCTGGGCCCTCTCCTGAGAGAGGGACAACCTCTCCACTACCTGGTCCCAAATCTGCTGCATACGCTCCACAACAGAGTCAACACCTGGACAGACAGAAGCCTCCGTCTGTCCCGAAGAAAATCGAGGGTGAAACCCAAAATTGCAGAAAAATGGAGACATCAAAGTGGCAGAGCTAGCCCTATTATTAAGAGCAAACTCAGCCAAAGGCAAAAAAGAGACCCAGTCATCTTGATCAGCAGACACAAAGCATCTCATATAAGTCTCCAATGTCTGGTTTGTTCTCTCAGTTTGTCCATTGGTTTGAGGATGAAAAGCCGAGGAGAAAGACATTGAACACCAAGTTTAGAACAAAAAGTCCTCCAAAATCTGGAAACAAACTGGACTCCTCTGTCAGACACAATGTTCTCAGGAATGCCGTGTAACCGAACCACGTGCTGAAGGAACAAAGGCACCAATTCGGAGGAGGAAGGCAACTTAGGTAATGGCACAAGATGTATCATTTTGGAAAACCTATCACAAATCACCCAGATAACGGTCATTCTCTGAGAAACAGGGAGGTCGGAAATGAAATCCATAGAGATATGGGTCCATGGTCTCTTGGGCACAGGCAATGGCATCAACAAACCACTAGAGCGAGAGCAAGGCTTGGAGCGAGAGCAAGTCCCGCAGGACTGCACAAATTCCCTGATGTCACGAGACAAATTAGGCCACCAAAAGGACCGACAACCAAGTCTCTGGTACCAAAAATTCGGGATGACCGGCCAATGCGGAACAATGAATCTCAGACATCACACTCTTTTTCCACCGTCTGGGACAAACAATTTCCCAATAGGGCAGCGCTCAGGTTTATCTTCCTGACACCCTTCCAAAGCGAGTCTCAAATTGGGCGAGATGGCGGAAAGAACTACACCCTCTTTCAAAATAACAGCAGGATCAGATAACTCAGGAGAGTCCGCAAGGAAACTCCTCGAGAGGGCATCCGCCTTAACATTCTTAGTGCCAGGAAGAAAGGAAACCACAAAATTAAAACGTGTGAAAAACAAGGCCCACCTGGCCTGTCTAGGATTAAGTCGCTTGGCTGATTCCAGATAAACCAGATTCTTATGGTCCGTGAGGACCACCACCTGATGTTTGGCTCCCTCCAGCCAATGTCTCCCACTCTTCAAAAGCCCACTTCATGGCCAATAACTCCCGATTACCCACGTCATAATTACGTTCAGTTGGAGAAAATTTTCGAGAGAAAAAGGCACAATTGTTACTTTTAGAGGTCTCTGGATCTCTTTGGGACAAAACGGCACCTGCCCCAATTTCAGAGGCATCAACCTCCACCTGAAATGGCAGAGAAACATCAGGCTGCCGTAGAACAGGAGCAGAAGTGAATCTCTGCTTAAGTTCCTGAAATGCAGAGACTGCTCAGGAGGCCAATTCACCACATCAGAACCCTTTTTGGTCAAATCAGTCAATGGTTTAACAATAACAGAGAAATTACCAATAAATTTACGATAAAAATTGGCAAAATCCAAGAATCTCTGAAGAGCCTTTAATGAAGTAGGTTGGACCCAATCACAGATGGCCTGAACCTTGACCGGGTCCATTCAATAACAGATGGGGACAAAATGAATCCCAGAAATGAGATCCTCTGTACGCCAAAAAGACACTTTGATCCCTTCACATACAGAGCATTCTCTCTCAAAATCTGAAACACAGTCCGAACATGTTTCACATGAGAGTCCCAGTCATTGGAAAAAATCAAGATATCATCCAAATAAACAATCAGAAATTTATCCACAAAATCCCTGAAAATGTCATTCATGAAGTACTGGAAGACGGAAGGAGCATTAGTGAGCCCAAAGGGCATCACTAGGTACTCAAAATGCCCCTCTGGGGTATTAAATACCGTCTTCCATTCATCCCCGTGCTTAATGCGAATAAGGTTATACGCCCCCCTGAGGTCAAGTTTGGTAAACCAAGTAGCACTTTTTCACCCTGGAAAACAGGTCAGAAATCAAGGGTAACGGATATTGATATTTCACAGTGATATTGTTCAAGAGGCGATAATCAATACACGGCCTTAATGAACCATCCTTTTTGGCCACAAAGAAAAAACCGGCACCCAAGGGTGAAGAGGATGGTCTGATATGACCCTTCTCCAATGACTCCTTGATATAAGACCGCATAGCTTCATGTTCAGGTACAGACAAGTTAAAAAGGCGACCTTTAGGGAATTTACTACCAGGCACTAATTCAATAGCGCAGTCATAGCTCCTATGGGGGGGCAAGGATGCAGATTTACTTTCGCTAAACACATCAGAAAAATCAGTCAAAAAGTCAGGAACATCCTGAGCCTGGGGAGAGGCAGAAAAAACAGGAGTGTTGGCATTAACACATTGGCAGCCCCAGCTAGTTACAGACACAGATTTCCAATCCAAAACAGGATTATGAGACTGTAACCAAGGGAAACCTAGTACAATAATGTCATGCAGATTTTTACAGCACCAAAAATTTGCAACTCTCCTGATGATCAGGTTCAACCCTCATTATCACCTGAGTAGAGAACTGGGGTTTATTCTCAGCCAAAGGGGTAGAATCAATCCCCAGTAGGGGAATAGACTTCCGTAGGGGTATCAAGGGAAACCCACAACGTTTAGCAAAATCAAAATCCATCAGGTTAATAGCTGCTCCTGAATCAACAAAAGCCTGAGCAGAAAATGTGGACAGGGAGCAAATCAGGGTAACAGTCAACAGAAATTTAGTCTGAACACTACCCAAGACAACTGAGCGTACAAAACGTCTTCCCGCTTAGGCAGACTGAAATAGCATGAAAGGCGTCACCACAGTAGAAACATAACCCACTGCGTTTTCGAAACTCATGACGCTGTGCCCCAGAAGCCACTCTATCACACTGCATGGGCTCAGAAGCTGGCTCACAAGGCAACACTATCTCACGCATACCTCTGCGCTCACGCAAACATCTGTCAATTTGAATCGCTAATGACATAGAATCATTGAGACCAGAGGGAGCAGGGAAACCCACCATAACATCTTTTACTTTCTCTGACAGACCCTTCTGAAAAAGGGCTGCCAAAGCATCATCATTCCATTTGGTCAGGACTGCCCACTTTTGGAATTTCTGACAGTACAACTCAGCGTCCTCAAGCCCCTGATTTAATGCCAACAAGGTTTTTTCAGCTTGATCAGTGACATTAGGTTCATCGTACAATAACCCCAGAGCCAGAAAAAATGCATCAACATTACTCAAACCAGGGTCCCCAGGTGTCAGGGAAAAAGCCCAATCCTGAGGATCGCCGCGCAGGAGAGAGATGACAATTTGAACCTGCTGTGCTGCGTTCCCTGAGGACTTAGGTTTTAAGGCAAAAAAAAACTTACAGTTATTTTTGAAATTCAGAAATTTAGCTCGATCCCCCAAAAATAAATCTGGCATGGGGATCCTAGGTTCCACAACCGGCAACCCTGCAAGATAGGTAGCAATACTCCGAACTTCAGTGGCAAGCTGATCCACACGGCCAGACAACTGTGCAAACTCCATTGAGAGAAAAAAATCCTCCTCAGCACCCAGAGAAAAAGAGGGAAAAATGCAACAAACAGAAAAAAAAAAAATTCTGACAACTTTCTCTTTTCTTTTTCCTTTTACTATTTTTCCCTTCTGTTGAGTACCATATAATTTTCAGTTTGGCCGGTGATACTGTTATGATTTGGTAGCTGAGGAGAGCAGGCAAAAACGGCAATACACCAGAGAGGTTGGAATCTACTGGATTGCAGTACCCTGACTAACCACCACAACTAAAGGCAGCCGTGGAGCGTTCCTACGTTGGTCCTAGACGCCTCGTCACAGCCTGAGAGGTTAACTACACTTAAAGAAAGAAAGAGCAAAGCTATCTGCCCCGGAGCAGATCCCCAAAGAACATAGGAAGCCCCCAAACATGTAATGGCAGTTAGACAAGAGGAAATACAGACACAGACAGAAAATAGTATGAGCAAACATTGGGGCCCAATCTTCCTAGACAGAAAAGGATAGGAAGGACACTTACTGCAATCCAAAAAAAACCCTAAAAAATACCAACTTACTAATTGCAAAAACACCTGAGATCACACGACCTCTACCACCTAAATTAGTTCTCTGGTGTAACAAAACTAAGCCGCAGCCACTGAAAAAACTGGAAAAGGCAAATGAACAAATAACAGAGGCTCCAGAAGAGCTGAGAGGAGCCCAAGCCCCCCGGGGGGGGGGGGGAAGACCTGGCTAACCTCACAGAAATGCAGAGAAATATGCAATGGTAAGCACAAAAACAGAAAACAGAAAATATCTTATCTGAGAGCAGGAGAAGAGGCAAGACTCAGCAAGCTTTCAAGTGAACCAGGAACCACAGTTGAGACAAGAACAATTGATCACCGGCAACCATGATGGGAGGGAACCTCCCTTATATAAGACCAGTCTGCAACTCCTGATTGCCAATCCTCATTGAATGGTTCAGTACTGTTTGTAACCACCAGAGGGAGCTTCTGCTCAGAATTCATTTCTAACACATTCACAACAGATTCCACCAACTTGATAACAAATTCACAGCAAATTCATTATTTTGGGACATCTCCAGTCCTATTTTTAAAGATGCTAACCCACTCAGATTTAAAAGACAGACACCTCTTTTTCAAGAAAACTGTCAATGTACTGCTTTTTCTTGCCTTCATCAGTGCAGCAGCTAGGATACCCGGATCCCTCCTGCTTATCCCTATGGTGTAGTTTAATGTAGCGAGCAAACAGATCGTCGCTGGTGTTTGGAAAATGCCATATTTCATAGATGGGGGTGCTCCGTTACCCTTTATCGCCAGCTCGAGCTCTATAGTGCACCAGGTACCTGTCAGGGAGCATTCTTCATCACTATGGATGCACTCCTATGCCTGTGAATTTACAGCGTGTGTATAGCAAAGGGGGAACATTAATTTTTGTCGAGTTTTACCGGTAGAGCAAGTAAAAATAAATCTCTCGGGGATAGACCATGACTTTAGCAAACCCAAAGTATTTTTAATGCAACCAAAATTATCGTAGATGATATACGTTGCGTTGATAAGGTGTAACAATGCATGCCCTACTCAATACCGGACCCTTTTTATTCAAGATGGAGTCCAGATATTCTCGCGGTCAATATGCTGCTTTGCTTTCACCCGAACAATCGGGTAAGTTTTATACCGTATATAGTGTACGACGTATTGTCTCGTGCTGTCCGAGTCTGTGTTTTGTATATAAGTGGCACATTTCATTCTTTCTTATTTAAGAAGAGGGAGTCCATTCCGGCTACCCCTATGAGAACAAGTTCATTACGCAGAACCTGTTAGAGGATAGCAACTCTGCTAGTGAGCGACGACCATCCAGCTCTCACCAGTCTGTCACAGTCAAGAAACCTATAGCTATATCAGATGTTTTAAACCTATGTATCTAGACAGGGAATTAAATACATTATCTCATACAGATACAGCTCGACTCCAGGCGGACGGGGTGGTTGGAAACACTGCAGCGGCTGAGCCGCTCGAGCATCGCGATTCCGATGTTGAGATCGTGGAGGATCCCCAGGATTCAGGTGTCGAGTTCGTAGAACCGGACTATAATCCTCTAACTCGCGCGATACCCTGCGCTCCTAAAAGATGGGTGATTCGATAAGCACACAGCGCTGGAATAGAAAAGGTAGCGGGTCCTTGAAACACGCACGATATGTGTTTTGTATCCTCTGTAGCCTGCGTCCCCCCGATAACTACTAGATATATTTTATTTACGCGCGTTACGCTAGCTTTGTGAATGTAGCCCGTGTAGATATCATTTCTGAGGCGGCTAATAGTTATATTTTATTTACAACTGTTAAACTAGCGTGCAGGAGGTTGCAGTTTGAAAAAGAAACATCCCCATACGCCAGCGACCGAGCAACTCCACACCGGTTAATTCACCAGTCTCTGAAGTACACTATACGACTCATACTTGTAAGCTTATATGTCTACCCCGCTCTATATTGTACTTATACATGTAGATATCATTTCTGCGATAACTCGTAGATATATTTGTTTACGTGTGTCAAGTTAGCTTTGTGAATGTTTTGTGCATTCATGTATGTTATATTTTTGTCAAGATAGCTTTGTGAGTGTTTTGTGCATTCATGTATGTTATATTTTATTTACAGCTGGTAAAGTATCGGCCATGAGGTTGCAGTTTGAAGAAGAAAACAGCCCCATACGGCTGCGAACGAGCAGCGAGATGTCTGTTAATTCAGCATTCTCTGTAGATCAGTACCCGGTCATACTTGTAAGTATATATGTCTAGGCCGCTCTATAGTGTACTTATACAAACAATCATGCATCGGTTTCACAGATAATCGGTGCTGGTAGCTTTACAAATATTGCGTTGAATCAGAGTAAAGTGGAGCATGTAGCTTTTCCTATATTTCGCCCGATTAGCGGCTAACTACACCACGTATCTTTTCTTTAGTTACGGAGGATCTTCATTCGCGAGATGTCACGCGGTCTTATGATATGTGTACGATGTCAGTAAACTATTCTTAAAAGAACAACACTCTATACAACATATAGATTAGCAACATCAGCATGTAAATATAGAATAGATTTACCTGACACGATATCCGTTGAACTCAGGGTTAATCTTGAGGACTTGATACACTGTCACAGGAAAGAGGTGGACCGGGGGTCTAACCTGACCCTAAACTGGGGTCCTAACTAATCCCTCACCTTGGAGGTACTGATAATGGTTCAGAGGTCCAAGTCTCCAGCCTAACCCTGTCTCCTATCAGTCCCTGAACCCTGTAATCAGTCCTAAGAAGGATACTGATTACCACCAAAGGGATATGGGCTGATCTCTGCTAAATACACAGATTAGACATATAAGACAGACTGGAGAAAAACAGACTTGCATACACACTCAAACACAGAAGGAACATAAATGATCTGGGATATTAAACTCTAAGCAAGGTGAGCTTAAAACAACTAAGGAGCTCTTTAACTTAAGTCTATACAGATACAATCCTATCTGTGGTCTGCATGAAGAATTTCACTGGCAACTCCCAACACAGACAACCAGAGATTTAAAGGAAACCAATCAACAAATAATTAATTGCAGCCGGGAGAAACTGCACCCAGTCCCAGAACTGAGCACAGACAGAATTAACTCCCTAACTGCCAAACACAAAGAAACAGCAACTCAGCTGTGAGCAGTCAGAATGTGCAACCGCGACGATCTTCGTGGCGATGCACACATGACAGTACCCCCCCTTCTACGAGGGGCCTCCGGACCCTCAGGGCCAGGTTTGCCCGGGTGAGTTCTGTGGAAGGTCCGCACCAAACGATCTGCGTTAATGTCAGACGCAGGAACCCACGTCCTCTCCTCTGGACCATACCCCTTCCAATGCACCAAGTACTGAAGGGACCGGCGATTCAGACGTGAGTCAATGATCTTTGACACTTGAAACTCCAAGTTACCATTGACCACCACTGGAGGAGGAGGTAGAGGTGATGGTATGACTGGTGCCACGTACCTCTTAAGTAATGACTTGTGGAACACATTGTGGATTTTAAACGTAGGAGGGAGGTCCAGACGAAATGCCACAGGATTAATTATGGAACTGATCCTGTACGGCCCGATGAATCTGGGGCCCAGCTTCCAGGAGGGAACTTTAAGTTTTATATTCCTGGTAGACAACCATACCAGATCGTTCACATTAAGATCTGGACCAGAAACTCTCCTCCTATCAGCCATACGTTTATAACGGTTCCCCATAGCACTCAGATAATTCAATACACCTCTCCACACTGAAGCAAGTGACGACGAGAAACGCTCCTCCTCAGGAACCCCAGAAGGGCCCCCCCCATTGAATGTACAAAACTGGGGATGAAAACCATATGCCCCAAAAAACGGGGACTTACCAGTGGACTCGCTCCGCCTGTTGTTAAGAGCGAACTCTGCCAGAGGCAAGAAAGAAGACCAGTCCTCCTGGTTCTCTGAGACAAAACACCGAAGATAAGTCTCTAGGCTTTGATTCAGACGCTCTGTCTGACCATTGGTCTGCGGATGAAAAGCCGAGGAAAATGACAATTGCATCCCCCGACGTAAACAAAATGCCCTCCAAAACTTGGACACAAACTGAGACCCCCTATCTGACACCACATCAGAAGGCAACCCATGAAGTCTCACAATCTCCCCAATGAACACCCGCGCCAGAGTTTTAGCATTAGGGAGGGCAGGAAGAGCAATGAAATGTGCCATCTTACTGAACCTGTCAACAACCACCAGTATGACAGTCTTCCCTGACGACTGAGGAAGGTCCGTGATGAAGTCCATAGACAAATGAGTCCATGGACGCTCCGGAAGTTTCAAGGGTAAGCGGGTCCCAGACGGACGGGTATGAGGGGTCTTAGAGCGAGCACAAACCCCACAGGACGCGACAAAAGTTAAAACATCTTTATTAACGTTAGGCCACCAAAACCGGCGAGAAAGGAGATCTAAAGTAGCCTTACTCCCTGGATGTCCTGCTAAAGCAGAATTATGATGTGCCTCAATAACCTTTTGTCTCAACTGATTTGGGACAAACAGTCTCCCTGGAGGTCCTGCAGGGGCGTCCCCCTGAGCCTCTAACACCTCCTCCTCAAGCTCAGAACATACAGCCGACACTACCACCCCCTCCTGAAGGATAGGAATCGGGTCATCCATTTTCCCGGCCCCTGGGAAACTGCGAGACAAGGCATCCGCCTTAACATTCTTAGATCCAGGGCGATAAGTGACAACAAAATTAAACCTGGTAAAAAACAACGACCATCGAGCTTGTCTGGAATTCAGACGCTTAGCAGATTCCAAATACAGCAGGTTCTTGTGATCAGTAATGACGGTGACCGGGTGGACTGCCCCCTCCAAAAAGTGACGCCATTCTTCAAAAGCCAACTTAATGGCCAAAAGTTCCCTATTGCCGATATCATAATTCCTTTCGGCGGACGACAATTTTTAGAAAAGAAAGCGCACGGATGCCATTTACCAGGGACGGACCCTGGGACAATATTGCACCCACCCCTACGTCAGACGCGTCCACCTCCACAACGAACGGCTGTGATGCATCTGGTTGGATGAGAACGGGTGCCGAAGCAAAACATTTTTTCAAAGAGGAAAAAGCTTGGCAAGCTTTGTCCGACCATTTAGAAAAATCCGTCCCTTTTCTTGTCATGTCAGTGAGAGGTTTGACAACAGATGAGAAATTACAAATAAATTTCCGGTAGTAGTTAGCAAACCCCAGAAAACGCTGTAGAGCCTTAAGATCCTCTGGCTGATCCCATTCAAGCACTGCTCTCACCTTTTCAGGGTCCATACGGAAACCGGAGGCTGACACCAAGAAACCCAAAAACTGAAGTTCCTGTACGGCGAATACACACTTTTCCAGTTTGGCGTATAGTTTATTGTCTCGCAAGATCTGCAACACCTGTCTCACATGCTCCTGGTGAGACACAAGATCTGGTGAGTAAATTAAAATGTCATCCAAATATACGACCACAAACAGCCCCACCAGATGACGAAAAATGTCATTAACAAAATGTTGGAATACTGCTGGTGCAGTAGTCAGACCAAAAGGCATGACAAGGTTCTCATAATGTCCCTCCGGCGTGTTAAACGCCGTTTTCCACTCATCCCCCTCTTTTATCCTAATCAGATTATACGCCCCCCTGAGATCCAATTTAGAGAACCATTTGGCGCCAACAATTTGATTGAAGAGATCAGGAATCAGAGGGAGTGGATACGGATCTCGAACAGTAATCCGATTAAGTTCGCGGAAATCCAAGCAAGGGCGTAGGCCTCCATCTTTTTTCTTCACAAAGAAGAACCCCGCGGCCACTGGGGAAGATGAAGGTCTAATATGCCCTTTGGCCAGACTTTCCGAAATACAATCTTTCATAGCCTGCCTCTCAGGACCAGAA
Source organism: Oophaga sylvatica (assembly GCA_033576555.1). Taxonomy (NCBI): domain Eukaryota; kingdom Metazoa; phylum Chordata; class Amphibia; order Anura; family Dendrobatidae; genus Oophaga; species Oophaga sylvatica. Next base: position 397,001,423 of record JARQOD010000002.1, read on the forward strand.
AGGTTATATAACCTAGCTTTAGGTAACTTAGCATCAGGAAGTAAATTAATAGAGCAGTCATACACGCGATGAGGAGGCAACTCCTGACACCCCTCCTCAGAGAACACATCCCCAAAGTCCTCCAAAAAAGGAGGCAAAGTACTAGGCACGACCGCACTGATGACTGTGTTCATGCAGTTACTTTTGCAAAACTCCCCCCATTGGCTTATATCTCTGGACTGCCAATTAATCACAGGGTTATGTTTAACCAACCAAGGAAGTCCCAACACAATAGGAGTAGGTAGACCCTCCAACACATAACAAGATAATAGTTCCCTATGTATTGCCCCTACCCGAAGGTCAATGTTATGAACCTCATGAACAAAGCTACCTTGGCCGAGAGGCCTGGCGTCAATGGAGAATATAGGGATCGGTTTGACCAATACACTCAGATGCATACCTTGAGCCTGAGCAAACTGAGCGTCAACCAGATTAGCCCCGGACCCACTATCAAGAAGAACAGAAAATCTCTCCACTCTCGTACCAACCACCACCTCCACTGGTACAAGGAACTGAGAAGAACTAGCGGACGAAATACATACTCCCAGGTTGTCGTCCACCACACAACCTGGGATTAACAGTTTTCCGGCGACTTTTTGCTCAACAAGGCACGGGATGGACATCCCCCAACAAAATGTCCCTCTTTCCCGCAGAAGAAACACCTTCTAGTCCTGCGGCGTACCGCCAATCCCCTCCTACGAAATGATGTCCCTCCCAACTGCATAGGCTCCTCCGAACAGACAAGGGGAACCTCAACATAAGGGACTTTAGTAGTAGGTGGAGTAACAACAGGGGGCGGAGTTACCTCGCACCTCTCCCGGAGCCGTCTATCAGTACGGATAGCTAGGGCCATAGCAGCCTCCAGTGATGGAGGAGAATCATACTGAGCCAAAACGTCCTTTAATTTGTCAGAAAGCCCATGACAAAACTGGCTTCTAAGAGCTGGGTCATTCCACTGAGTATCTGTGGCCCATCTACGGAACTCAGAAGCAAATTCCTCCGCCGGACGATCTCCCTGCTGTATCTTACGTAATTTTGTCTCAGCAAGAGAGACCCGATCTGGGTCATCATATACCAAACCCAGGGCAGTAAAAAATCGATCTACTGACTGTAGAGCCGGGGATCCCGGAGGAAGGGAGAAGGCCCAGGATTGAGGGTCCCCTTGTAGGAGCGAGATAACAATTCCCACTCTCTGCTCTTCACTCCCTGATGATCGAGGCCGAAGCCGAAAATACAATTTACATGCTTCCCTGAAGGTAAAAAATTTGTCTCGCCCACCAGTGAACCTGTCCGGGAGAGCTACTTTAGGTTCAAATCTGGTTTGCTCCGAGGGAGACAAAACTTTGGACTTAATGTCCGTCAGCTCCATGGATAATCCCTGCAACTGCAGAGCCAGCTGGGCTACTGGATCCATGGCAACTGGGAATAATTTTATGGGCCAGTGAAAATGTCACGCGGTCTTATGATATGTGTACGATGTCAGTAAACTATTCTTAAAAGAACAACACTCTATACAACATATAGATTAGCAACATCAGCATGTAAATATAGAATAGATTTACCTGACACGATATCCGTTGAACTCAGGGTTAATCTTGAGGACTTGATACACTGTCACAGGAAAGAGGAGGACCGGGGTCTAACCTGACCCTAAACTGGGGTCCTAACTAATCCCTCACCTTGGAGGTACTGATAATGGTTCAGAGGTCCAAGTCTCCAGCCTAACCCTGTCTCCTATCAGTCCCTGAACCCTGTAATCAGTCCTAAGAAGGATACTGATTACCACCAAAGGGATATGGGCTGATCTCTGCTAAATACACAGATTAGACATATAAGACAGACTGGAGAAAACACAGACTTGCATACACACTCAAACACAGAAGGAACATAAATGATCTGGGATATTAAACTCTAAGCAAGGTGAGCTTAAAACAACTAAGGAGCTCTTTAACTTAAGTCTATACAGATACAATCCTATCTGTGGTCTGCATGAAGAATTTCACTGGCAACTCCCAACACAGACAACCAGAGATTTAAAGGAAACCAATCAACAAATAATTAATTGCAGCCGGGAGAAACTGCACCCAGTCCCAGAACTGAGCACAGACAGAATTAACTCCCTAACTGCCAAACACAAAGAAACAGCAACTCAGCTGTGAGAAGTCAGAATGTGCAACCGCGACGATCTTCGTGGCGATGCACACATGACACGAGATTTGCAACAGCGCAATTATGGATTTGAGAACAGATCGGATGTGAGAACAGAGCCTCTTTCACTCAGCTGTGTCGCGGATCGTTAAGAAAGCGCCGCGACAACCCCACACCCCGGGAATACGGAGAGTAGTAGGCGTAAGAATATACGTCTGTGTCAAGCTACAGAATCTGCAAATAGCAACGCGGCAGAAGCAGCTACCAATTCAACCGATGCATTACCGCCAAAGAAACGCGCGGTATCGTGACGTCGTGTAAGTAAGAAGCAGAAGGATGATGGTCGATCGCCTTACACACCAACACCCGTATGGACTGATGAACACGTCAAAATGTTTCTTGACATGTCTGCACAGTACGTGCATAATAAACTCGCGCAGAACAGACTAAAATCTTTCTGCGACACGTATGAAAGACTGATAAGTGCGTGTCCAACACCCGACATTATCTCCGAACTATGCGATTTTAAACAAAATTATGCAAATGTATGATTTTAAACAAAATTATGCAAATGTACAGTCAACTTCTGTGAATTTAAATAAACCTGTCTGCCTAAGAACGGATGCTTATGAATTGAAAAAATAATTAAAATGATCACGCATTACCCCCTAGGGGTTGTTACACGATCTCACAGCCCATTTACACAACTATGATGACCCTGGAGCTGTCAACATTCATGAGCGAACAATCGGTCAAAGCAGCGTGCATCTTGATACACACATACAAAAAATTCTCATGAGGCCGCCTCTGTAGGTAATAGTGCTTGTGATAGCGTTGGGAGTTTGAAGGTGAGAGTTGCACGCACGACTTTCTACTGTTCTTTACCAGCGGGAAATTTTCAGGCTACACATTTATAGCTGACAATGCTGGACAGTATGATTCTTACTTTATTGTTAAGGAGCTGATTTTTGAAAAACTACAGGTAAAGCTGATAGCCCAAGGTTGCCCGATTTCTCTATAAGGTTCATAGACTCGCTAAATTTTACCCCCCATGAAGCTCAGTAAATTACCACAGCCCTTGTGATTTTCAGTTTTCCACACTTTTTTAATACCCGAGAAAACCAAAACTATGTAGGCCCCATACCCGATGTGAGATATTATGGGTTAGAGTACATGGCACCGGGTGAGAAGGTAGAGTTCCTGGCTTGGCATGAGGGTCAGAAACACACTTTTTTTTACTTCAAGTGTGAACTAAAATCATACTGCAATCAGGATGTTGAAATTTTGAACCGAGTCTGTGAAATCTGTAGAGAGCGCATTATGGAAATGACGCTGAAAAGTGTTAAAAAAATACTGTGAGATTCAAAAAGAAATGGTTGTGGAGAGCCGCTGTATTGACCCATTTCAACTCATCACCCGGGCCTCTGTATGTATGTCAATGTATCGGTTTAAATTTCTACCAGAAAAGACGATTGCCATTTTACCTGGTGATAATTATCACAAGGCGAAAAAGCGCTACTCATCAGCCGCTATACAGTGGCTCATGTATGTAGCGCATACCGAGAACATTGACATTCAGCATGCCTTAAGAGGGGGTGAGAAACAACTCGGTCAGTATTTTCTAGATGGCCATGCCTATGTTATCGGTCAGCACATAGCTTTTGAATTTCAGGGTTGTTTTTTCCACGGCTGCCCGTCGTGCTATAATGAAAATGGTGCAAATAAGGTCACAAACATCACCTGCGGGCAATTATATCATGCCTTTTTAGCTAAAAAACGTTACCTACAGACCCACGGCTACACCATAAGAGTGATGTGGGAGCATGAGTGGCGTGAAATGGTTAAAAATGATTCTAACCTTCAGGCATTTCTCCATCAAATGGATTTCCCCACTCCCTTAGACCCCCGTGATGCGCTTTATGGGGGTCGAACTAACGCCATTAAGCTCTATCATCAAGTGGAAGCTGATGAGACTTTACATTACTACGATTTCAGCAGCCTGTACCCTTTTGTAAACAAAACTAAAACATACCCTGTAGGGCACCCCGACATCATCTACGACAATTTTGGTTTCATTAAAAATACTTTGGGTTTGCTAAAGTCATGGTCTATCCCCCGAGAGATTTATTTTTACTTGCTCTACCGGTAAAACTCGACAAAAATTAATGTTCCCCCTTTGCTATACACGCGCTGTAAATTCACAGGCATAGGAGTGCAGCCATAGTGATGAAGAACGCTCCCTGACAGGTACCTGGTGCACTATAGAGCTCGAGCTGGCGATAGATAAAGGGTAGCGGAGCACCCCATCTATGAAATATGGCATTTTCCAAACACCAGCGACGATCTGTTTGCTCGCTACATTAAACTACACCATAGGGATAAGCAGGAGGGCTCCGGGTATCCTAGCTACTGCACTGATGAAGGCAAGAAAAAGCAGTACATTGACAGTTTTCTTGAAAAAGAGGTATCTGTCTTTTATATCTGAGTGAGTTAGCATCTTTAAAAATAGGACTGGGGATGTCCCAAAATAATGAATTTGCTGTGAATTTGTTATCAAGTTGGTGGAATCGTGTTAGTAATCAATTTAATACAGCTTGATTCGCTACAATATTCGTATGGTAACTATTTAAAATAGCAGCTGAGAGTAGATACACCGGCATGCTGAAAAGTTTGTACTAGTAGAATGGTGGTCAAAATCGCTGCATAGGACTGGGCATGTCCCAAAATAGGCCTGGACATGCCCCATTTATTGCAACACGGCCATATACATAATATGCCCGTACAATGAGACGGCGGTTATAACTCTCGTCAGTTTTAAACATGCCCCAACATGCCTGGGCGTATACACAATATAGCTGAGACGTCCTAAACGTGTCATGATGTGTCTCCCCCTTGTTTGAGATGCATACTATCATATAATATTGAGAATTACTCAAGCATATAATGACATTTGATTGTGCCTGTCTAGAGAGATTCCCATGACCTGCCTGTATATTTTTGCGTTATAATTAATGAAACCTAAAAATTCCTACCTCCCCTTGTGGCTGTCTAGAGAGAACCCCATAACCTGACTGTATCGCCATTTTGCTGTCACAATTAGTCCGTACAATAAATGCATAGTCATATGATATCTTCAAGGTGTGTATGTCCCAAAATAATGAATTTGCTGTGAATTTGTCATCAAGTTGCTGGAATCGTGTTTTAGTAATCAATTTAATACAGCTTGATTCGCTACAATATTCATATGGTAACTATTTAAAATAACGGCTGGGTGAGATACCCAGATAAAAAGTTTGTCTTCCACATACATGAATATAAAATGAGATGCATACTATCATATAATATTGAGATTTACTCCATGAATGTTCTCTGGCATGTCATTCCCACACATCAACAACAGCTGCTAGAAAGTAGTTTTATGACCGAAAGTCCTTCAATTAAAAATACATAGAAACTCCTACATCACCTTTGTGGTAATTGCTCTAACTCTTGATTTTAAATTATTCTGAACAGAAACCAATTGTTCTAAAATCACTCAGAAAGTTCAGCTCCCCAGTGATAATTGGCGTCTGTAAATAGTCTATTCTATCAACTGAAACAGAATTACCCTATGTAAATAGCCTATTAAGATGTAAGTTTCTATCAACTGAGACGTCCTAAACATGCCCGGACATGCCTCCCCTGTGTCAATCCTGCTTAAAGACACATCTCCAAACTTTTCTTAAATTCTTTATGGGGAAAGCTTGCTGTCTTTCACATACATTTACTGTTTTACATTCATATAAAAGCCTTTTATACTGAATGATACTGTACAATAAAATCCTTTTAGGCTGTACATACACTACATAAGTTTCCAGCAAGTGAAGCAGACACTCATATAGGGATTTAATGGCAGGCTAGAAAAAAGTCTATCTTTTACATACATTTACTGCTGAACTTAAAACCTCTCCCACAAAAAGTTTTGAGGCTTATAAAATCAAGAATCACCTTGATAGACCTTTCCCCCAGACCACAGACTGATCAAATCCACAAGGAGATGGATAAAATATAAATAGAAGAGAATAAAATCATGAAACACTTTGATAGAATTTCCCAGATTCAACAGTCCTGATTTCCCAGGCAGATCAAATCACAAGGAGACGGATAAAATGATAGGGGCGTGACGACCTGTCAGATTGAGTTTGACGATAGGTGTACCTCCTACACTACTATTGTATATGGGGATGGCTGCTCCTAGTATGCACCTGTTCACACTAGCTTGGAACTACCAGTCAGTCTTTTGCCATTTGTATATTAGCTCTCTGACTGAGCACTCCACCCTCCAGCATGTGGTGGATTTTATTTGCAAGAAGGTCCTGCCTACCCATAAAATCAGACTTTGAAGAGGGGTATTCACATCTACCCAGGAATTCAGACTTCAGTCTTAGAGAGTTATTCACACTAGACACGTCGGACCCAGCAGATTTGAGACCGCCTTGTCGCTGGCTGCTGGGCATGCATGAATTGGCCAAATTATGTGCTAAGCATCTCATTTTTTTTCTAGTATCCAGAAGCAGTATTGCTATTCATATTTTATATATTTCATATTGACATGCTTTAGCACTACAGAGAGCAACTTTTTTTGTATATCTTCCAATAGCTAAAATCTATCATCACCCAGGCTCAGAGTCTGGAGCAGCCTCTCTGCATTGTTATATTGACAAAATGGCACTAAAATAAGATGGCCATTCTTTATATGGAGAAAGACATGTGGTTTCCGCAGCCAATGACACAAACCATTGCGTTGGGACATTGTGGATGTTTCCTGCGTCCTGATTGGCTAGTCGCAATGTTCACACATAAAGTTAGAAAAAAAAAGTTTACAAGCACGCCGCGCCTCTGGGCTCTCCCCACCCCTTCCCCTCATCAAAAACGTGCCCCGCGCTCATCATACACCACCACTATCCTAACCAAAGTGCTCAAAATACTTTAGTGGCAACGCAAATATTTTCTTGCACTTTTTACCGAATGTTACAAATTTTTCCAGATATTATAAAAATTTGCTCGTGTTTCTGATCAGGAATCCGAATGTGCCACATTTGTGCCGAATTTATGTTTGGCTATCGATTTTTGAACAT
>JARQOD010000002.1:397008826-397121442 GCA_033576555.1 Oophaga sylvatica
AACGTTTGGCATCACAGTCTTCGAACAAGTTATAAACTGCAAACCGTGACATATGGTAATGTTTTGTAGTTGATTATTTGTATTATGTGATATGTGTATGTAAATTAACTGTTTGTTTTGCATAATTGTAAGAACATTGATGAGAACCTGATACCAATGGCAGACCTCTCGGATTTTCAAAGAGGCCAAATTATTGGTGCTGGTATGGCAGGCGCTAGTGTAACTGAAAGTGCCCGAATGCTTGACGTTTCAAGAGGTACTGTCTCCAAGTAATGACTGCGTTTGAAAATGAAGGAAAAACGACAGCAGTAAAGCTCAGGTCCGCCCGAAAGTCAAGTCGACTGAGAGAGACCGTCGGACTCTAAAAGTGAATTGTGAGAGAGAATCGCAACACCACGGTTCAGAAAATCACTGCTGAGCTCAATGAACACCTGCAGAACCCAGTTTCCACGAAAACTGTTCGTCGGAGCTGAACAAATCTGTATTCCACGGAAGAGCTGCAATTCGAAAATAGCTGCTCTCAATGACAAATGTTTCCAAATGATTAGAGTGGTGTAGAACCCTCCAGAATTGGTCCCTGGAGCCGTGGAAACATGTGATATTCTCACACGATCATCGTTTACCCTATTTCCGACCTCCGGTCGCGTGTACGTTTGGAGACAGCCGAAAGAAGCATTCCATCCAGACTGCCTTCTCCCAACCGTAAAACATGGGGAGGTTCTGTGATGATCTGGGGTGCTATTTTGTGGAGATCCGCCGGGCCAATGATATCCCTACATGGAAGAATTAACAGCCGCGATTATTTTGGCATTTTGGGCCACCAAGTGCATCCTATGGTTCAAGCACTGTTACCGGAGGGGAACGCCATCTTTCAGGATGATAATGCACCAATTCATACAGCTACAATTGTTAAAACATGTTAGACATGAAAAACAAAGTGTAGAAACACCACCAATATAATAAAATATCAATTTTATTGGTATCAAAAAGAGTTTTTTAGATACAAAAATATACAGAACCGCCTATAAGGCACGAATAAGGGAGAAGACAAACAACCATATATAGTGTTGCAGTCCTGAATAAGGTAACACAGTACTACGAGGTGGCCCACCGAAGAAGCCCACGCGAAACGCGCGTCGGGGCTACGTGTCCATTGAAGCGAGGCACTATGGGTGAGAGTGGATGCTTTTAATATAACATTTTTGTGCACTACAATTCCTGCTATGATCTATTATGATCTCTGCTTGCATATACATATTTGCAGCTGAGTTAGCCGGGTGACGTCACCGCTTATTATATATTACTGTGATTTGGCTTTATTTGTAATGGTGGAAGCATAGTTTTGTATATACAAATGTACTCTTGTATTTTGGATTATTATCATTGAAGCAGGTTATATATGTGTATGCATATTTTGTGAGCATTACCCCCCACCTCGTAGTACTGTGTTACCTTATTCAGGACCGCAACACTATATATGGTTGTTTGTCTTCTTCCTTATTCGTGCCTTATAGGCGGTTCTGCATATTTTTGTATCTATATATCTAAAAATCTCTTTTTGATACCAATAAAATTGATATTTTATTATATTGGTGGTGTTTCTACACTTTGTTTTTCATGTCTAAAGTGATTTAAATAGTGTACCACGAGACGTTTATACACCTTTATTTCTTGAAATTTCAGGGAAGGTGAATCTAGTATGTATGCAATATGCATTCTGTTCTAATCTGTATAATAATTGTTAAAACATGGCACGAGGAACATTCTAATGAAGTTGAGCATCTCATTGGCCCCCACAATCCCAGACCTCAACATTATTGAGCATTTATGGTCGATTTTAGAAATTCAAGTTGGACGTCGATTTCCGCCGCCATCGTCTCTCAAAGAACTGGAGGGTGTTTTAACTAAAGAATGGGCTAAAATTCCTTTGGAAACAATTCACACCTTGCATGAATCCATACCTCGGAGAATTGAGGCTGTAATCGCCGCATAAGGTGGCCCTACACCATATTAAACTAACTTTTGTTGATGTTTCGAAGTGTGTTAGGGTTCGATTTCCCGCTGCTGCACAAGGGAAGTCTCGAACCAGTCTCGCTGCGGTCCCCCATCCATCTCCGGCTGCAGTGGAGCCTGCTCAGCAAAGCCGTCGGTCCCAGCATCTAGCCCGGTCTAATGCTGTGCAGAGACTTGCTGCTGCCTCTTCAGGTTCTGCTATTATAGCCAGTATGGTCAGCGGCGAGCAGACGTCTTTAGGTCTAAGTCCTTTGTTGCTTCGTCTGAGCATGCCCAGGGCGAGATCTCCCATTGGAGATCAGGGGTCACATGCTCAGACACAGCTGCCACTCCTATTGGTCCTTCAGGAAGGTCCTCTGGCTGTTGATGTTCTGAAGCAGCCTCCCATTGGTCCTTCCTGGAAGGTCTTTTTCTCGTGGCTGCTATAAAAGGCTGTCCTTACTGCACTGCCGTGCGCTAGGATCAATTGCATTATGTGCTTTGCGCCAGTGTGATCATGTACGCATGTGGTTAGGGCTCGGCTTGAAATAAGCCCCTAAATACCGACTTCTCCGGTGAGGAGATAGCTTGATTGCGTTGCTGTCTGCATGATCACGGACTGCTATCCACACAGCAGTTATCTGTGTATCTCTGCGTCTTTACCTCAGCGACTCTGTGGTGTAACAGAGTTCGCTTATATCGCCATATAGCACTGCGGCATTCCCGCTAGCGGCTCTGTGGATTAACAGAGCTCGCATTAACTGCCACAGCGCGCTACAGCGTTTATTCTGCGGGATAACAGAGGTTGCTACTTACGCCATTTTACTAGCAACAGGTTCTGCCTGCATGGTGGACCCGGGCTGCGAACGCACCTCTTTACATCTTATATTTGGTGCGTTCCGCAGACCCTAACATAATCCTAGCGCCAGGGTCTGGCTAGTAAAATGGCGGATGAACAGCGTTTACAGCTTACATCCAACAGCTGGAGGGTAGGTTGGCTGCTCTTGAGCGCACAACCTCAGCTGTGGATGTTGCCGCAGTCACTGTTCAGGCTGCTAGCGTAGCTGCAGCCAGTTTGTTCTCTGCCACCTCTGCCCTACATTGTCCCACCTCCCACTTCCAGACAAGTTTGCTGGTGACAGCAAGCAAAGTCGGGGATTTCGTGAGTCAGTGCTCCATACACCTCGAGCTTCTGGCTGCACGTTTCCCCACGGATCGGGCACAAGTGGGCTTTGTGGTAGCTCTTCTGTCGGGCAGATCATTGGAGTGGGCAACGCCGCTGTGGGAGCGCGACGACCGTGTGGTGCAGAGCGCTTCTCGTTTTCTGGAGGCTCTGAAAAAGGTTTTTCTAGGACCTCAGGTCACCCACGATACGGCACTCCAACTGCTGGCAAGCACCCAGGGTTCGGCTTTGGTCAGCCATTTTGCTGTCCAATTTCGGACTCTGGCCTCGGAATTAGAGTGGCCAGATAAAATCCTCATTCCCGTGTTCTGGAGAGGACTGGCGGGTCATGTGAAAGACGCCTTGGCTACCAGGGAGATTCCTGCCACACTGGAGAAGCTTATTGCTATTTCCACCCGCGTTGACCTCCGTTTCCACGAGCGAAGGCTGGAACGTGCCCAGTGTAGGCAGAGGGTTCGGTTGGCTCCTACCTTCGCCACCCCTCTGGAGTCGCCCGTTCAGGCGCCCGACCTTCAGGTGGTTGCTCCTACGGGATCTAAATCTCGGGTCACTCGTCCATCCCCGATTTGTTATATTTGCCAGCAGCAGGGACATTTTGCCAACCGATGTCCACAGCGGTTGAATAAACAGTCGCGCCGAGTAACCGTAGGAACAGGGTCACTGGACGCCATGAGTTTTGCCCCTAAAGTGCTCCTCAAGGGGATAATTACCCACGGTTCTACCACCCTACCTGTCAAGCTGTGTGTGGATTCTGGGGCAGAGGGGAATTTTATGTCGTCCTCCTTTGCTTCTCGCCACACCATGCCTTTGGTGTTGCTGGCTGAACCAGTGTCGGTACGGGTGTTGAACAGAGCAATTCTGCCCACACAAATCACCCATCAGTCTGTCCCACTCACCTTGTCTATATCTCCTTCCCATCAGGAGAATATATCATTTTTTATCCTCCCTGAGGGTATAGATGAGGTTTTGTTGGGATTACCCTGGCTCTGCCACCACTCTCCCCATATTGAGTGGTCTTCAGGGAGAATTCTGGGGTGGGGTAATTTATGTAAAGGCAGATGCATTAGGGACAGCGGGCAGGTCACCACCACTGAGATACCCTTAGACCTCTCTCCTCTTCCCAAGGTCTATTGGTCCTATGCCGACGTTTTCTCGAAGAAGGCTGCGGAGACTCTTCCGCCTCATCGCCCCTATGACTGTCCTATCGACCTCGTGCCTAGAGCTGAGCCTCCTAGAGGAAGGGTTTATCCCCTCTCTCTTCCTGAGACAGAGGCCATGTCCCAATATATTCAGGAGAACTTGGCAAGGGGATTCATTAGGAAGTCGATGTCACCAGCGGGAGCGGGGTTCTTCTTTGTGCAGAAGAAGAACGGAGAATTACGCCATGCATTGATTATAGGGGTCTCAACGCTATCACCGTGAAAAATAAGTATCCTTTGCCGCTAATCTCTGATCTCTTTGACAGACTTCGGGGAGCAAGGGTATTTACTAAGCTAGACCTGCGGGGTGCGTATAACCTGATTCGCATCCGTGAGGGGGATGAATGGAAGACGGCATTTAACACCAGGGATGGGCATTGCGAATATCTGGTAATGCCCTTTGGGCTCTGTAATGCCCCAACTGTCTTCCAAGACTTTGTGAACGACATCTTCCGGGATATGTTGACCACCTCGGTGGTAGTCTATCTGGATGACATTCTCATCTTTTCTCCAGATATGGCCTCCCACCGGAGAGATGTCTGCAAGGTCTTCGACCTCTTGCGAGCAAATTCCCTATATGCGAAGTTGGAGAAGTCATGTTTGAGAAGGAGTCTCTCCCTTTCCTGGGCTATATCATCTCCACCCAGGGATTGGCTATGGATCCTGCCAAACTACAGGCTGTAATGGATTGGCAAGAACCCCACTCCCTTAAAGCGGTGCAGCGCTTTATGGGGTTCATCAACTACTATTGCCAGTTCATTCCCCACTTCTCTACTTTGGTAGCTCCCTTGGTAGCCCTCACCAAGAAGGGAGCTAATCCCAAGTTATGGTCAGAGGAGGTCTCCAAGGCCTTTACTTCAGTTAAATCTCATTTTGCTAGCGCTCCCATCTTACATCGCCCTGATGTTGATAAGCCTTTTATATTGGAGGTAGATGCCTCATCCGTTGGTGCTGGAGCAGTCCTCTTCCAAAAGGATGCTCAAGGTCGGACGCATCCTTGCTTCTTCTTTTCCAAGACTTCACACCAGCAGAGAGAAATTATTCCATTGGGCACAGGGAGTTACTAGCCATGAAGTTGGCCTTTTCCGAGTGGAGACATCTCCTGGAAGGGGCTCGTTTTCCCTTTCAAGTTTTTACTGATCACAAAAACTTGGTTTATTTACAGACTGCCCAGCAGCTAAATTTTCTCCAGGCCAGATGGTCCTTGTTTTTCTCCTGGTTCCATTTCACCCTCCATTTCCTCTCCGGTGAGAAGAACATTCGTGCCGACGCTCTGTCTAGCTCCGTGGTGTCCTCTAAAGAGGTGTAGGAGGAGCCTCGGCTGATTTGTCCCCACAGAGAGCCTAAGAACAGTGGCCCTGGTTTCGCTTGAGTCTGTGCCTCCAGGCAAGACTTTTGTGCCCACCAATTTGCGACCAGAGGTACTCTCTTGAGCACATTCATCCAGGGTGGGTGGACATTTTGGAACAAAGAGGACATCTGATTTGCAGGCGAGGACATACTGGTGGCCACATATGGTCCGTGACGTCAGGGAATACGTTCAGGCGTGCGTCTCCTGTGCCAAGAATAAATCCCCTCGACAACGGCCAGCTGGGCTACTTTTCCCTCTACCAGTGGCAGACAGGCCTTGGGAGATGGTCGGGATGGATTTTGTGGTGGGTTTACCCAAGTCTCGGGGTACACCATCATCTGGGTGAAAACCGACCACTTCTCCAAAATGGTACACTTGGTGCCGTTACCACGGTTACCGTCTGCACGGGCCTTGGCAGCATTATTCATTAGGCATATTTTCCGCCTACACGGTATGCCAGACAAAATTGTCAGTGATCGACGTCCCCAGTTTGCGTCTCGGTTCTGTAGAGAGACTGTGTCATTTACTCAGCATTGAGTTGAATCTCTCCTCTGCATACCATCCCGAGACTAATGGGTTGGTAGAGAGGGCCAACCAGACCTTGGTCACATACTTGCGACATTTTCTCTCTGCCAGGCAGGATGACTGGGCATCCTTGCTACTGTGGGCTGAGTTCGCTCTAAATAATGCTGTGGCTGACTCCACTGTACAGACCCCATCCTCCTGAACTACGGTCAGCAACCGCGGGTACCAGTGCCCATGCCTGTGTCTTCTGCCGATTCCAGGGTGGCAGACTGGGCTGTGGAGGTACGGGACATTTGGGACTGCACCCAGGATGCCTTTCAGGCCTCCAAAGAGAGGATGAGGTCTTCGGCCGATGTCCATCAGCGCCCCGCTCCTACATTTGCTCCGGGTGACCTAGTGTGGCTCTCTGCCCGAAACATCAGGCTACGTGTAGAGTCCACCAAGTTGGCTCCTCGCTTTTTGGGTCCCTTTAAAGTTCTTGAGCAGGTGAACCCGGTGGTTTACCGCCTAGCCCTTCCGCCTCGCCTTGGTATCACCGACACTTTTCACGTGTCCCTCCTGAAACCCGTGGCCATTTCCCGGTTTTCCGAGTCATCTACCGGGAAGTCGGGTTCATCTACGATGATCATGAAGTGAACGCTATTGTTGGGTGCAAGGTGGTACGAGGCAAAAAATTTTAATTGGTGGATTGGAGGGGTTATGGGCCTGAGGATAGGTCCTGGGAGCCTGCCGAGCATGTTCACGCTCTGCAGCTCATCGCTGCCTTTGAGTGCAGCGAGGCCCAAAGAAGGGGGGCCCTAGGAGGGGGGTAATGTTAGGGTTCAAGTTCCCGCTGCTGCACAAGGGGAGTCTCGAACCAGTCCCGCTGCTGTCCCCCATCCATCTCCAGCCGCAGTGGAGCCTGCTCAGCAAAGACGTCGGTCCCAGCATCTAGCCCGGTCTAATGCTGTGCAGAGACTTGCTGCTGCCTCTTCAGGTTCTGCTATTATAGCCAGTACTGGTCAGCGGCGAGCAGACGTCTTTAGGACTAAGTCCTTTGTTGCTTCGCCTGAGCATGCCCAGGGCGAGATCTCCCATTGGAGATCAGGGGTCACATGCTCAGACACTGCTGCCACTCCTATTGGTCCTTCAGGAAGGTCCTCTGGCTGTTGATGTTCTGAAGCAGCTCCCATTGGTCCTTCCTGGAAGGTCTTTTTCTCGTGGCTGCTATAAAAGGCTGTCCTTACCGCACGGCCGTGCGCTAGGATCAATTGCATTATGTGCTTTGCGCCAGTGTGATCATGTACGCATGTGGTTAGGGCTCGGCTGAAATAAGCCCCTAGAATACCGGCTTCTCCGGTGAGGAGATAGCTTGATTGCGTTGCTGTGTGCATGATCACGGACTGCTATCCGCACAGCAGTTATCTGTGTATCCCTGTGGGGTTAACAGGACACAGCACCTATCTCTGCATCTTTACCTTAGTGACTCTGTGGTGTAACAGAGTTCGCTTATATCGCCATATAGCGCTACAGCATTCCCGTTAGCAGCTTTGTGGATTAACAGAGCTTGCATTAACTGCCACAGCGCGCTACGGCATTTATTTTAGCGACTCTGCGGGATAACAGAGGTTGCTACTTACGCCATTTTACTAGCAGCAGGCTCTGCCTGCACGGTGGACCCCGGGCTGCGAACGCACCTCTTTACATCTTATATTTGGTGCGTTCCGCAGACCCTAACAAGGTGTTTCCTTATTTTGTCCAACCTCTGTGTATATACAGTATATACTGTATATGTGTATATATTAGTGTTGAGCATTCTGATACCGCAAGTATCGGGTATCGGCCGATATTCGCTGTATCGGAATTCCGATACTTAGTTCCGATATTTTTCCTATATCGTATACTGGAATCGGAAGTTCCCATAATTCTTTGAGAGGCACTGTGATTTTAGTCAGCCAATGAGGAATCCTAGAAGTGTGGGCACATCCTGTACTGCTGCGGTCATCTTAACTAATGGCATGGCTGTGATTGGCTGCTGAAATGATGTCAGAATGCACTATAAAAGGCGCCGCCGCCATTTTAGCGTCACTGTGCTGTGAACTCAGTTAGGGACAGAACGCTGCTCTGCTGACTCAGAGGGACAGTTAGAGATTGCGATTTTGTGTACTTTGCTTTAGGCAGGCTAGTTTACCAACCGCTGTGTAAAGCTTCCTTTTGCCTTGCAGTGTTGTTTTAACAGCTCTGTGTAAGGTGTGTGTGTGAGAGTGCAGGTGACGCTGCAGTTTGCTCTGCATCCAACGCTGTCTGTAGGCATCTGCAGGTGTCACTCACAGACTCTTTTTTTTTCTTTAGTGTAATTCTAGCTGCTCCATTCAATAGAAATTATAGTGTGATGCGCTTCCATCCGTAAACAATACATTGGTTGCAAACACTATAGAAGTACAGAAAGGAGCCTTTCACAGATAGTGAACAGTTGTGTTTCAGTGTTCACTGCAGTCTGTGAGGTATTTTTTTTTTTTTTTAAATGTAGATCACGCTCCAGTTACTTCTTCAACTAATGCTGCGTGTACTCTGCTGAGTGTCTGTCACTGGCTCATCCTTGTCATTTTTCTAAAATTGGTGCTGCTTTATTCTATTTTCAATTTACTAAAATCTATTAGTGTGACGCTCTTCCATCAAAATACAATACATTGCTTGCAAACATAATAGAAGTCCACAAAAAGGCCTTTCACAGCAAGTGAACAGTTGTGTTCAGTGTTCACTCTAGTCTGAGGTTTAAATTTTTGGTAGGAGTGTAGATCCCGCTCCATTTACTTCAACCACCGCTGCGTGTACTCTGCTGAGTGTCTGTCACTGGCTCATCCTTGTCATTTTTCTAAAATTGGTGCTGCTTTATTCTATTTTCAATTTACTAAAATCTATTAGTGTGACGCTCTTCCATCAAAATACAATACATTGCTTGCAAACATAATAGAAGTCCACAAAAAGGCCTTTCACAGCAAGTGAACAGTTGTGTTCAGTGTTCACTCTAGTCTGAGGTTTAAATTTTTGGTAGGAATGTAGATCCCGCTCCACTTACTTCAACCACCGCTGCGTGTACTCTGCTGAGTGTCTGTCACTGGCTCATCCTTGTCATTTTTCTAAAATTGGTGCTGCTTTATTCTATTTTCAATTTACTAAAATCTATTAGTGTGACGCTCTTCCATCAAAATACAATACATTGCTTGCAAACATAATAGAAGTCCACAAAAAGGCCTTTCACAGCAAGTGAACAGTTGTGTTCAGTGTTCACTCTAGTCTGAGGTTTAAATTTTTGGTAGGAGTGTAGATCCCGCTCCACTTACTTCAACCACCGCTGCGTGTACTCTGCTGAGTGTCTGTCACTGGCTCATCCTTGTCATTTTTCTAAAATTGGTGCTGCTTTATTCTATTTTCAATTTACTAAAATCTATTAGTGTGACGCTCTTCCATCAAAATACAATACATTGCTTGCAAACATAATAGAAGTCCACAAAAAGGCCTTTCACTTGTGTTCAGTGTTCACTCTAGTCTGAGGTTTAAATTTTTGGTAGGAGTGTAGATCCCGCTCCACTTACTTCAACCACCGCTGCGTGTACTCTGCTGAGTGTCTGTCACTGGCTCATCCTTGTCATTTTTCTAAAATTGGTGTGCTGCTTTATTCTATTTTCAATTTACTAAAATCTATTAGTGTGACGCTCTTCCATCAAAATACAATACATTGCTTGCAAACATAATAGAAGTCCACAAAAAGGCCTTTCACAGCAAGTGAACAGTTGTGTTCAGTGTTCACTCTAGTCTGAGGTTTAATTTTTTGGTAGGAGTGTAGATCCCGCTCCACTTACTTCAACCACCGCTGCGTGTACTCTGCTGAGTGTCTGTCACTGGCTCATCCTTGTCATTTTTCTCGAATTGGTGCTGCTACATTCTATTTCAAATAATTCAAATCTATTACTGTGACGTGCTTCCATCCGTATACAATACATTGGTTTCAAACACTATAGAAGTACACAAAGGGGCCTTTCACAGCTAGTGAACATGGGTTTTTAATTTTGAACTAAAATATGTATTTTTTCAAATGACACAAATATAAGTAATGTTGAAGAGGAATAGTCCTACATCCATTGTTTGCACAATATTACAGGTGTACATCACGTCCCTTAATCAACAATGTATTATTATATTTACTTGTATGCTTTTATTTAAAAGCCAAGAACACAGAAGGATAACCTTCGCACTGCAGCTGTTGTCAAAGTTCAACCCACATTATGCACTTCCAACATGCAGCATTTGAGGCATGATGTGAGTTGGATTTGTCAAAGTTATGGAGTGAGAAGGTTCACCATCAGTACCCTATAGCATAAGTATGCTTTTGTGTTAGCATTTGTGTTAGATATGTGGATATCTGCCATAATATGTCACAATTATTTAGTTACAGATTTGTTACCAACACTAATCATTGAATGGTTTTAAATGTGACGTTTGACTTGTTTACAGCTTAGAAATAAGGTGTAGCCTGATATCTATGTGTAGCACTAGCCACTTTAACATGTCATGTTTTTTTCAACATGTGTAGCTAGGTAGCAGTAATTTTTGCCGGACACACAGCAGGGGAACAGCAGGTGTTATTGAACCCCACAAACACATCATCGATTGTTTTGATCTGTGCATCCAACACTTCTGAGCCCAGGGTCAAGGAGGGTGTAGGCTGAGGCCTAGTATGAGATGTTTGAACTTTAATTTTAACTTTAATTTGGAGTTAGCAGCATTAATTTTTGTCAGACACACAGCAGGGGAACAGCAGGCGTTACTGAACCCCACTATCACTATAGCTTGTGTATTGGTCTGTGGACACGACACTTCTGAGCAGCAACTGGCAGTGTTGTAGCCCAGGGAGTATAGTTCAGGTGGTAGAAAGATGAACATAACAGGAGACATGGAAAACGTTGCCAACCAGTTAGTTAA
This sequence comes from Oophaga sylvatica, assembly GCA_033576555.1. Lineage (NCBI taxonomy): Eukaryota > Metazoa > Chordata > Amphibia > Anura > Dendrobatidae > Oophaga > Oophaga sylvatica. The sequence continues at coordinate 397,020,039 of JARQOD010000002.1, forward strand.
TCTGAAACCGGACAGGCAAATTCAGGCGAGATTCATGCCTAGTTCATTTTCAGAAAAGTAAGCCGTTCTACATTATCGGAGGAGAGTCGCATGCAACGGTCTGTTAGTACACCACCTGCAGCAGTAAAGACGCGCTCCGATAATACACTGGCAGCAGGGCAAGCCAGCACCTCCAATGCATACTGGCTAAGCTCTGGCCATGTATCCAGCTTAGAGACAACAAACTTGAATGGGGAAGAGCCATCTGGGAGTACACTGAGAGGGCAAGACATGTAGTCTGTCACCATCTTACGGAAATGTTGCCTCCTGCTGACTGGAGCCGTCTCGGATGGTGTAGACATTGGTGGCGCTGCCACAAAACTTCGCCACATTTGGAACATACTGTTCTTGCCCTGTGCAGAGGCGCTGCTTGTGCTCCCTCTTGTTGCAGAGCTGTCTCCACTGCCTCGACGCACAGAGCTGCTTTGTAAAGCAGTAGCAGCAGCAGTGCTCTCGGCTGGAATGGAGAACATTATGGATTGCACCAGTGTGTCTTGGTACTTCCGCATTTTACGCTCCCGGTTCAACGGTGTGATGAGGCATTGTAAGTTGTCCCGTAGCGAGGGTCTAGGAGGGTGTACAGCCAATAATCAGTCGTGGTGTGAATGTGTTCGATGCGGCGGTCGTTTCTCAGGCACTGCAGCATGAAATCAACCATGTGCTGCAGACTCCCAACTGGCCAAGAAACGTTGTCCCCTACAAGAGGCATCATCTCTGCCTGCTGTGCATCACCCCACCCTTGGTCTACATACTGACTAGAGCATTGTCTACCTCCCTCTGGAGCGATGTCTTCCTCCTCCATTGACTCCTCCTCATCCTCCTCACAAAGTCCTTCAAATACATAAAAATTTACAAAATTTAAAACTCAAAATGTAAAAACATTGTATCATAATTCTGTAACATCACTTTATGGAAACACAATAGCATTACAAAAGGATAGACAAAAACTGTACATTATGTGCTTTGTAAATACATTAAAAGTTTGGAATGGTTATGAAAATATAGACAGCGACTCTGGAGGTTCAATTGTTGATACAGCATGGTACTTTGAAAGTCCTCCAGCCCTTTGTGAGGAACCACGTTGCGCTGACTGTCCAGAAGGTGATGGAATTGTGACTCCTCATCCTCCACCTCTTCCAAAACCTCATGCCTTAGTGCTTGCAGTGTTTTTTGAAGCAGGCAGTATAAGGGGGACAGTCAGGCTGACTAGTGCATCATCTCACCTCGCCATCCGCGTTGACTCATCAAACGCACGCAAAACGTGGCAGATGTCCTTCATAGAGTCCTTCGCCACTCATTACACTGGCTGCCCATTCATTATAGGATCCAATTCTAATTACTGGTTCTCACCAACAAAGCTCTCCACAGTGCAGCACCCCCCTACATCTCCTCCCTTTATATTTCGGCCTAACCGACTGCTGCACTCTGCAAACGACCTTCGAATAACCTCTGCACTAATCCGTACCTCCCACTCCCAACTCCAAGACTTCTCCCGCGCTGCGCCAATCCTCTGGAATGCTGTACCCCAAGAAATTAGGACTATCCGCAATTTGGATGGTTTCAGGCGCTCCCTCAAAACACATTTGTTCACAGTGGCCTATCACATTCACTAATCAAAGTCATTCTATGTGTAAGTCTGTGTGTGTAGCCCATTCACTATCTCCATGCATCCCTCACTCCCTTAAAATGGCTGGACCATCATTGTAAAAACACCATTGTATATAAACACCTGTACTTTGTATCTCCCCCACCTCATTGTAGATTGTAAGCTTTCACCAGCAGGGGCGGCTGATTTAGCTTTAATTATTGTATTGTTAACGTTGTTACTTATGACTTTTGTTTTGAAACTGTTAAACTGTAAAGCACTGCGGAATATTATGGCGCTATATAAATAAAGAATATTATTATTATTATAGAGGCCCACTCAATAGTGGTGAAGTGTGAACGGCGCTAATTGCGAGTTGATTGCGCCTGATGCAGCTGATACTCCATTACTGTTGGCTGCTGCTCACACAACCGCTCCAACATATGTAACGAGGAATTCCACCTGGTGGGTACGTCACATATGATGCGATGTTCATGAAGGCGAAATCTGCGTTGCAGAGCTGCAATCAGCGATCTGGCCATGCTGGAACGTCGCAAGTGAGCGCACTCTAGGCGGACCTTGTGCAGCAGTGCATCAAGATCCGGATAGTCCCTCAAAAAACTCTGCATGACCAAGTTGAGCACATATGACATATCAAAAAACTGACCGGCACATCCAAACATAGATTCAGTGTGAACAGGTGCTAAACCTAGAGTCACCAACTCATATACATACAAGAAAAAAAGGTAGCACACTGTAGCGCTATAGCTTGCAAACACGAAATATGAAAAATATGAAAAATGAATTGCATCATTACCTTAGAAATATGAAAAATTGAGAAGTCTTAGCGCATAAGATGGCCAAATTATGTGAGCCTGATAGCCACGTCAAGGCTCTTCTCGTATATCAGGTCCTAACTAATGCCTATCCTCGCTTAGAAAAGTCTGTCTGCATGGGAACACATGAATCCTCTCTTCAGACTAAAATCTACATCTCTGTGGAGGGGTGATGAACCTGTTGTAATTAAAAAGCCTGTGACCACCAGGTGGAGTGCTCAGGTAGAAGGTAAATGAATACATATCAAAAAACTGACCGCACATCCAAACATAGATTCAGTGTGAACAGGTGCTAAACCTAGAGTCACCAACTCATATACATACAAGAAAAAAAGGTAGCACACTGTAGCGCTATAGCTTGCAAACATGAAATATGAAAAATATGAAAAATGAATTGCATCATTACCTTAGAAATATGAAAAATTGAGAAGTCTTAGCGCATAAGATGGCCAAATTATGTGAGCCTGATAGCCACGTCAAGGCTCTTCTCGTATATCAGGTCCTAACTAATGCCTATCCTCGCTTAGAAAAGTCTGTCTGCATGGGAACACATGAATCCTCTCTTCAGACTAAAATCTACATCTCTGTGGAGGGGTGATGAACCTGTTGTAATTAAAAAGCCTGTGACCACCAGGTGGAGTGCTCAGGTAGAAGGTAAATGAATACATATCAAAAAACTGACCGGCACATCCAAACATAGATTCAATGTGAACAGGTGCTAAACCTAGAGTCACCAACTCATATACATACAAGAAAAAAGGTAGCACACTGTAGCGCTATAGCTTGCAACACGAAATATGAAAAATATGAAAATGAATTGCATCATTACCTTAGAAATATGAAAAATTGAGAAGTCTTAGCGCATAAGATGGCCAAATTATGTGAGCCTGATAGCCACGTCAAGGCTCTTCTCGTATATCAGGTCCTAACTAATGCCTATCCTCGCTTAGAAAAGTCTGTCTGCATGGGAACACATGAATCCTCTCTTCAGACTAAAATCTACATCTCTGTGGAGGGGTGATGAACCTGTTGTAATTAAAAAGCCTGTGACCACCAGGTGGAGTGCTCAGGTAGAAGGTAAATGAATACATATCAAAAAACTGACCGGCACATCCAAACATAGATTCATGTGAACAGGTGCTAAACCTAGAGTCACCAACTCATATACATACAAGAAAAAAAGGTAGCACACTGTAGCGCTATAGCTTGCAAACATGAAATATGAAAAATATGAAAATGAATTGCATCATTACCTTAGAAATATGAAAAATTGAGAAGTCTTAGCGCATAAGATGGCCAAATTATGTGAGCCTGATAGCCACGTCAAGGCTCTTCTCGTATATCAGGTCCTAACTAATGCCTATCCTCGCTTAGAAAAGTCTGTCTGCATGGGAACACATGAATCCTCTCTTCAGACTAAAATCTACATCTCTGTGGAGGGGTGATGAACCTGTTGTAATTAAAAAGCCTGTGACCACCAGGTGGAGTGCTCAGGTAGAAGGTAAATGAATACATATCAAAAAACTGACCGGCACATCCAAACATAGATTCAGTGTGAACAGGTGCTAAACCTAGAGTCACCAACTCATATACATACAAGAAAAAAAGGTAGCACACTGTAGCGCTATAGCTTGCAAACACGAAATATGAAAAATATGAAAAATGAATTGCATCATTACCTTAGAAATATGTGTTGTGTATGTATGTATGTATGTGAGCACATATGACAGACATGCTATGTGAGTGAGGTTGCCAAGGCCCAGAGCTGCCACCAGATTTCGGCCATTGTCACACACTACCAAGCCTGCCTGTAGATTCGCTTCCAAAAACCACACGTCGCTCTACTGCTTTATGGCGTTACAGAGCTCCTGCGCTGTGTGGCTAAGATTCCCCATGGAAATTAATTTCAGGACGGCCTGTTGACATTTGGACACGGCTGTGCTCATATCGGTCGCAACAGGTAAACGTTCACGGGTCCATGTGGAGGTAGACCGTGACGGCTCCTGCAGCGATGATTCTGAGGAACTGGAGTAGGAGGAGGAGTCAATGTGTACAGACTTGATTACTGCAATCCTTGGAGTTGGCAGAACACGTACAGCGACACTCGCAAGATCAGTACCCGGCTACACAACATTGACCCAATGAGCAGTGAGGGAAAGGTATTGTCCCTGGCCATGGGTGTTAGAAGCCTCTTGTTAGGTTTTGTTTCAGTTTGCTGGTCACATGACCTTTTTTCCCTATTTAGTCTGGCTCCGCCCTTCTGGCTTTGCTTGACTTCATTGTATTATCTACTGTTAAGCTAGCCAGGTGCTTAGGTGCCTTAATCAGTCAGTTTTGCTTAGATGTTAGGATCGCAAAGTATTTTTTTTTCTGTTTAATTATCCATGCTACAATTTATGTTAGGAGGTGTCCACCTTTTCTCCAGTCCCTAGATCTTGTAGGGATTCCTCCCTCGCAACTATAGGTCTTCGTTCACACTAGATGAGGACTTTAGCGGGTCTGGTCGCAGGATCAGGTTCCCCGTTACATCGTAGGGATTCAGCTTAGTTGTATTGTAGGGACAGAATTCCCTTCTTTCCTTACTGGTTGTAGCAGATCATAACAATGGGTACTGGTCCACGCATCGGTGGTCAGGTGGACCTTGCTACTGAGGGCGTTTAGTAGCGCATGTTTAATTTTTCCCTCAACATGCTTTTGCAGACCAGGGACGGCTTGCCTGCTGAAATGAAATCGGCTTGGCACATTGTATTGTGGGACTGACAATGATATTCAGTTACGGAAACTGTCTGTCTCCACCAGCCTGAATTACAGCATTTCAAGGGACAGGAGTTTTGCAATGCCAGCATTCAGAGCCTGTGCTCGTGCATGGTTTGCGGAGTATGGCCGTCTTTTATCCCATGCCTGTGCTACCGATGGCTGTTTTGTGGCCTGGGAGTGTGAGGATGACAGGGAACTTGCTGCTGTGTGTGGAATAACACTTTGTCTCTGGACAACAGTGGCCGAGGTTCTTCCATGGCGATCCTGTGAGGAAGCAGAACCAGCTGTGTGTGAGCTCGATGAAGAGGCTTCAACACAACCTGAAGATGTAGGTGCTGCTGTAGGTTGGCCTACATCTCCAGTGTGTCTTTGTAACTCAACTACGTGCTTTGTCCGCACATGTTTCCACATATTTGTGGTATTGAGGTGACTGACACTTTTAGCTATTTTTAATTTTTGATTACACAGCTTGCATTTGACATAGCAAATATCATGTGCAAGTGTGTGAAAAAAGGACCACTCAGTGCAAGTCCTGGGAGCACACGTTTTGACTTTTGGAAGACAACTGCTCGAACAGGTGCCAAACTGGAGGCTACAGGCAACCGAGTCTGCAGACTAACTCTCCCTCCTGTTTGTACCGTTGGGGCAATGTCTTCCTCTATCTTCCTTCTATCACTAACCACTTCTCTAGGCCTTTCCCAGCTTTCAACCAAAGTACTGGTTCTCAGCCACAAAGCTATCCATAGTGCAGCACCCCTCCTACATCTCCTCCCTCATTTCTATCTATCGGCCTAACCGACTGCTGCGCTCTGCAAACGACTTTCGACTAACCTCTGCACTAATATGTACCTCCCACTCCCGACTCCAAGACTTCTCCCGCGCTACGCCAATCCTCTGGAATGCTGTACCCCAAGAAATTAGTACTATCCACAATTTGCATGGTTTCAGGCGCTCCCTCAAAACACATTTGTTCAGAGCGGCCTATCACATTCACTAATCAAAGTCATTCTATGTATTCTGTGTAAGTGTGTATGTGTGTGTGTGTCTCTAGCCCATTCACTATCTCCATCCCTCAGTCCCTTAAGATGGCTGGACCATCATTGTAAATGCACCATTGTATATAAACACCTATACTTTGTATCTCCCCCACCTCATTGTACATTGTAAGCTGTCACGAGCAGGGGCGACTTATTTAGCTTAAATTATTGTATTGTTAACGTTGTTACTTATGACTTGTGTTCTTAAACTGCAAAACTGTAAAGCGATGCGTAATATGATGGCGCTATATAAATTAATATTATTATTATTAGGATTCCTCTGAGCTGCTCCCACCACCTTCCTGTTCCTCACGCCATGTTGGGTCTTGGACCTCATCATCTCCACTACCCTCTGCCAACACCTGCTGCTGTTGGGTGGTCCGGCCAGCACCATGCTCAACAGAAACTGGCACCTGAGTCTCATCATCATCAGATGCGTTCTGCGGTGTGCTGACCATCGGCACTGTCTCACCCGCCTCTTCACATTCAGAGAGACACAGCTGTTGCGCATCACTGCATACTCCCTCTTCTTCACATTACAGAATGCTGCTTGGCTGGGCCCCTGTTTGCAAGCCAATAGATTCTGAGAACAGAAGCAGACACTCAGCTGTCTCCTGTACAGAACTCTCTGACTGCCTGGGCAATTTGACAGGCGGTGAAGAGACAGATGGTTGCTCAACAGTGCTGTGGTCCTGAGAGGAGGTGGAAGCAATTGAAGTCGATGCATTGGCTGACATCCAACCAACAACGGCTTCAATTTGTTCTTCCCGCAGCAGGGGGGTACTCCGAGCTCCTACAAAAGTGCGCATAAAGGAACGCTCACGGGGAAAACTGGTGGATGCTGTGTCACTGGGGGCCGCAGCAGCCACAGAATCCCCACGTCCTCTCCCTGAAGAAACCACGGCCACGACCACGTGCCTTACTCCCTGCCTTCTTCATCTTGGTAGATTGATAAAGAAAGTCTGAAAAGTTATAAGGCCTACGTGTGGTTATTCCGCAGAGACTGCAGTGAACACTGCACACAACTGTTCAGTAGGTGTGAAAGGCCCCTTTGTGTACTTCTATAGTGTTTGCAACAAATGTATTGTATACGGATGGAAGCGCGTCACACTGATAGATTTTATTTATTTGTAATAGAATGGATCAGCAACAATTAGAGAAAAATTTCAAGGATGTGCCAGTGACACACGCTCAGCAGACTACAACCAGCAGTGGTTGAAGAACTAACTGGAGCGTGATCTGCACTCCAAAAAGGAAAACCTCAGACTACAGTGAACACTGCACACAACTGTTCACTACCCAACGCGTCTCAGCAGGAAGGCAGTCTGTGCATCAAAACAAAGGCGCAAGCATACATCCACGTACCCTGTTTATAAAGCTATATAAAAAAATTATGTAGTAGTGACGCACACTTTATTGAGGTACAGTATTACATCGCCATTCACCATCTGTGGCTATGCAGTCTCATCTATATATACCGTATCTATCCGTTGTCATGCTTGCAAGTCGACAGTCAGGCATAAATAGCAATTTTCACTATGCACTATGCACTTTTTAAAGGTTATGTTTGTTAATAAAAATGATTATTGCCACATATTATGAGTATTACATGATGGAAATTGTATAATTTTGTATAAACTGTTTAGTGACATTATTCAGCAAATGTAACATTTTAGTAATGTCACAGATAACTTGTAATGTAATAATGTGAAATGCAGGGCGCACCAATTATACACAATTAAATAAGGAGGTGCAGATCGGTAGAAAAAACAACAGCTAAGTAAGAGAGAAAGGAACTACCGCAGTAATGCACACTACTCAGATAATGGAAAGTAAAAAAACAGTCAATTTTATTGGTATACAAAGAGTAAAGTAAAACACAAGTAAAATCAGAGTGACTCTGGTCCCAAACGCCCGCCCCTAACCATGATCAAGGTATATAATGAATAATGTCTCAAAAATAACAAAAACATGAAAAATAACTGGAAAAACATATGATCATAAAATAAACATTTGGAAATATGTAATGGTCCACCTATGATGAGAGAACCTGTATGGATAGCAGAAAAAATATTAATGATACAAAAAATATATCAAATAATTATAAGCAAGTCCAAATAAGGGGTAAAATAGTCCCCACCTGTGAACTAAAAAGATGGCTCCAAATCAATAATTGTGAAGAGAAACAAAAGCCATGAAAAAATCACTAGCACATGATATAAACCAGAACAAACCTCATGATAAAGGCATGAGAGAGCAAACGGGCAGTCAGGACAGAGGACACCAAGGTCCACGCGTTACGCCGCAGCCTGTGCGGCTTCCTCAGGGAAAGTGTGAAGACAAACGCCAACAGGGTTTAAATACCTTAAGAAGATGGAAACAAGGGAGTCAGCTGTGCGCTGTACCTGATAAGTCTGGCAGGAAGCAATTTGGGTGTGAGTCAGATGGCCAAAAAAGGAAGTGCAGACGTCTCTGCAGATATCTAAGTACCACGCATGCGTGCAGTGGAACGCAAATAGCGTCCACTGACACGCAAGTGTGGAGGTAGAGAGGATGAACTGCGCGTGCGCAACATCGGGTCAGAAGGCAAAAAAAAAAAAAAAAAAAAAAGGCTAATAAAGCAATAGCCCCATAGTGGGAGACAATCAGACCCATTCATACCGAGAGCATACATATCTAGATTAACTAACGATGTTGAATCTTGTGAGCCTGTATGGAAGTAAGAGGAATGATTAGTTGAGAAAATAAGGTAAATGAAAACATAAAGTAAAATAAACCATATTATATGAAAATAAATAAATAATAAATAGTGAAAAAGCAATTAACAGGAAAAAATATATATAATGGAAAATAAATAATATCAAACAATAATAAATAAACATGGTAAGAGATCAAAAAATAAAAAATAATAAATAAAAATAAAAAATTAATAAATTAAAAAATTAATAAAAATAAATAAAGAATAATAGTAAATAAATGGAAAAAAAAATATTAAAAAAAAATAAAAAATAATAAGAAATAAATAAATAAAAAATTACAAAATAATAATGAATAATAAATAAATAAAAAAAAAAAAAAAAAAATTTTTTTAAAAATAAATAACTGAAAAATATGTATATAAAGTGGCCAAAAGACCACCAGATCAAGAGTAAAGGAGGTCCAAAGTTGGTGGATACCAATGGATGGATAAAGAAAGAAAGAACCTCCTCAGTTAAGGAGACAAAATTAGACTCTTGAGATATGTGACCCAACAATAATCCCTATCAAGGATAGCTTAAATCCATACAGGTAAACTCTCAAAAATATGGCAAGTTCTGCCCCTATACAAAAAGGCCTAAAATCAACAATCCCATGTGACCAAAAATATACATGTGGATGAAGTCTAGTAGATACCCTGAGTAAAGCCAACCCAATACCCTAACCAAACAAGAACCAGAATGGCACTCTATTTGAGTGTCCAACCTGGCACAAACATAACATAAGAATGGCAAAAAAGGACGCATGAGAGCACCAAGTCCGATATAATTGTATGGCCAGCGGAGTATTCCTTCTATCTGACACCATCGGGTTCCATGACGGTAAGTCCAGCCAAAGAGGTCCAAAACCAGACATGATGATCCAGAATGGTAGTCCAGAATGAACAATGAACTTTCAACCCAGAAAACCGGAAAACAGGAGCTCCTCATTCAGACCTGTAGGGGTAGTGGATCGAAGATTAAAAATCCAACGGGATTCAATTTGCAAAAGTAGTTTCTTAGGACATCCCCCTCGATTCGAAACCACCACCCTCTCTAAACCAACCAGTCGGGTGCCTTTGATCCTGCCTGCATGTTTCGTCAAGAAGTGTGAAGCCACTGATGTGAGGGGCTTACCCTTAGTCTGGTCCGAGTGAGCCAAATTAATCGTAGAGAAGTGCTTCTGGATACGGCGTCTCAGTTCCTGCGATGTTTGACCCACGTAAACCTGAGAGCACGGACAGATAAGAGCATATACAACACAATTGGTTTTACAGTTGATATAATTCCTTAACCTGAATCTGTTCCCATCCAGGGGGTTCACAAACTGGTCACGGACAGGCTGCATATATGCACAGATCGTGCAATTACCGCACGGAAAAGAGCCTTTAAGCATGGTTCCCCGATTTAACCGTATCGTCTGTCTTTCATAGTGACTTTTGGTAAGGATATCTTTGAGATTTGGCGCACGTCTAGCAGTCAGGAGGGGTTGTTCACTAATAACCCTTGAGGTCTGTAGATCCATGGACAATATGCTCCAATGTTTGGCCAGAATATTTCTGATCTGATTCCAATGGGTATTATATCTAGTGATAAATCTAGGTTTATTATCACAAGTATGAACCTTGGGAGTTAAGAGAGAATTCTGTGTAGAACTCTTGGCTCGTTGGTACGCGGCTGAAATGGTGCCACGTGGGTAACCCCTAGTTTTAAACCGATTGGTCAAATGCGAGGATTCATCCAGAAAATCAGAGTCTAAAGAACAATTCCTCCTAACTCTTAAGAATTGTCCAACCGGAACACCTCTCTACCTCCACACTTGCGTGTCAGTGGACGCTATTTGCGTTCCACTGCACGCATGCGTGGTACTTAGATATCTGCAGAGACGTCTGCACTTCCTTTTTTGGCCATCTGACTCACACCCAAATTGCTTCCTGCCAGACTTATCAGGTACAGCGCACAGCTGACTCCCTTGTTTCCATCTTCTTAAGGTATTTAAACCCTGTTGGCGTTTGTCTTCACACTTTCCCTGAGGAAGCCGCACAGGCTGCGGCGTAACGCGTGGGACCTTGGTGTCCTCTGGTCCTGACTGCCCGTTTGCTCTCTCATGCCTTTATCATGAGGTTTGTTCTGGTTTATATCATGTGCTATAGGAAAGATGTGTATCTTCGTACCGTGTTAGCCAGTAGATAGAAAAATATTTAGAATTGAGAGTCCTCAGTGGTTGATACCTTTTAATGGCTAACTGAAAAGATGGTAACAAATTGCAAGCTTTCGAGACTACTCCGGTCTCTTCATCAGGCAAAGACTAAAACAAAAACTATATATGTGATTCTTCAGTTTTTGTTTTAGTCTTTGCCTGATGAAGAGACCGGAGTAGTCTCGAAAGCTTGCAATTTGTTACCATCTTTTCAGTTAGCCATTAAAAGGTATCAACCACTGAGGACTCTCAATTCTAAATATTTTTCTATCATGTGCTAGTGATTTTTTCATGGCTTTTGTTTCTCTTCACAATTATTGATTTGGAGCCATCTTTTTAGTTCACAGGTGGGGGACTATTTTACCCTTATTTGGACTTGCTTATAATTATTTGATATATTTTTTGTATCATTAATATTTTTTCTGCTATCCATACAGGTTCTCTCATCATAGGTGGACCATTACATATTTCCAAATGTTTATTTTATGATCATATGTTTTTCCAGTTATTTTTCATGTTTTTGTTATTTTTGAGACATTATTCATTATATACCTTGATCATGGTTAGGGGCGGGCGTTTGGGACCAGAGTCACTCTGATTTTACTTGTGTTTTACTTTACTCTTTGTATACCAATAAAATTGACTGTTTTTTCTACTTTCCATTATCTGAGTAGTGTGCATTACTGCGGTAGTTCCTTTCTCTCTTACTTAGATAACTTGTAATGCTGATGATGTTTTGAAGTCAGACATTCATTGTCTATACAATAAAAATGGTGTACATACTGTTACTTATCCATCATTAATGGATTCAGATATGTACTTGTATGCTTTTATGTACAACCGTATAGCAGATTCCTTAACTAATTTATTTTGTGGTTTGCATTGCTGTTCAACATGTTAATGTATGTGTTTATGTTTGTCAATTCTTTATTTATCTAGATATTAGTTTAAATGAAATCATCATCTTATGGTAGTAAAGGTTATCTTTCTCTTGTTTGAAGTATAGACATTTAAAATTGACAGGTAACAAGGAAATTACTTGATCTAGTATTTAAACATCCTCCTTGACCCTGGCTCCAACACCGCCAGTTGTTGCCTGTAAGTGCTGTTAGCACAGTCAACACTTGCTCCTGTGTTACTGGGGTTCAGTAATGTCAGCTGTTCCCCTGCTGTGTGTACGTCAAAAAGTCCTGCTGCCTCCACCCTGTTCTCTTCTCATCCCTGGGCTCCAACACCGCCAGTTGTTGCTTGGAAGTGCTGTTAGCACAGTCAACACTTGCTCCTGTGTTACTGGGGTTCAGTAATGTCAGCTGGTCCTCGGTTGTGCCATTGGCTCTTTTCCTTCTGCTGCCCCTCCGGGTTCCAGTAACGTCAGCTGGTTCTCCGCAGTGCCTTTGGCCTAGGTGCCTCCATCTCGGTATCCGAGTTCCAGCAACGTCTGCTGGTCCTTGGTAGTGCTTTGGAGCACAGGTACCTCCTGCTTAGTAACCGTGTCCCAGTAACGTCAGCTGGTCCTCGGTTGTGCCATTGGCTCTTTTCCTTCTGCTGCCCCTCCGGGTTCCAGTAACGTCAGCTGGTTCTCCGCAGTGCCTTTGGCCTAGGTGCCTCCATCTCGGTATCCGAGTTCCAGCAACGTCTGCTGGTCCTTGGTAGTGCTTTGGAGCACAGGTACCTCCTGCTTAGTAACCGTGTCCCAGTAACGTCAGCTGGTCCTCGGTTGTGCCATTGGCTCTTTTCCTTCTGCTGCCCCTCCGGGTTCCAGCACAGTCAGCTGGTCCTCGTTACTTGCATTGGCTCTTGTACCTTCTGCTACATTTACAAATTGAAGATTTTTTAAATGTTTATTTGGGTAATCACTCTGGACATCCAACAATGAAGACGACAACCTGATGACCACCTCGAAGAAGATGACGACCACAAGGACGACGAGCATCAAGCCAACCAGCCTAAACACCATCACAAAGAAGAAATAAAGATTACCCAACAGGACTAAGAAGGTTAAGACAAACTACAAGATACAGAACAAGAGACTTAAGAACAATAAGCAGAAGATCAAAAAGCAGAATAACATGAAGTATAAGACCAAAATGAAGAGCAAAATATATGCTCTAAATTATAAGCAGAAGAAGACTAAGCAGTGTATGGGGGTGAGTCCGTTCCTCCTCGTGGTGCCCCTGGAAAATGCCTGCTGCTGCAGGCTAAACTGAACACGGACAAATACTGTTGTAATTTAAATCTTTTGTGACAGCAAGAACGGAAGGATGAAAAATTCTGACTTTGACAGATTACAAGTACAGGAATCTCTGTCACAAATAAGAATATGATGAAGAAGATGAAGAAGTAGAATATGAAGAAGAATAATAGTTTAATAAGAAGAATATGAGTAATGTTAACAAAAAGATGAATAGCAAGAAGTTTAAGAAGAAGATAAAGAAGGTGAAGATGAAGAATAATTTGATGAAAAAGATGATGCTGCTGAAGATTATGAAGGAGAAAGTGTGTCAAAAGTTAAAAAGGTGAAGAGCATGGAAGTTGTGAAATATACATATTTGCCAAAATAGAAAAAACGTTAACAACTGTGAGACAGTGAAGGAATATGTGGTGAATGAGGTGTATATTTCACCTAAGTACCTTGCTGACTGGTATGAGCGAAATGTGTGGCTTTGTAAACCTGGTGGTAAAGAAAGGTCACTACACCTGCCATTCAGTACACGCTTGCAGCTCAGACCTGAATCCACTCAGGTGTTGAATAGGAAGCCAGAAGTAGGTGCTTGGGAGCACAGTCAGAGAGCTCATTCAGTCTGGACAAGGGGTCCAGGCACAGAAGGTGTCTCCAAGAGTGTGGGAGCTGTCTTTAGCCCGGACACAGGGAGGTGTCCTGGCACAAGGAAGCAGTCTCCAGAGGAGTGTGAGCTATCTCAGTCTGGGTGCAGGAAGGACCCGGACACAGGAGTGGTCTCGGTGCGGGTCCGTGTGAATAGCGGCTGAATAGGAGTGGATCTCTCTCAAAGGTGCCTTCAGACACAAGGAGGAGTGTCTGTGAAACTCCAGACTGGTAACATATATCATATGTGTTGTTTTGGGCACAGACTGGTAGAGTCTGGGTCCGGATAGAGAGGGCCATCTATCTAAGTGTAATTAGAGGCTAGACAAGCCCAGGTCTTTTGTTTATGCTTTGTTTTTATCTGTGTGCTGTGGACTTTAATAAAACTGGTTGCGGCCAGTTTTCACCAAACTGCTGTCTGAATGAACTGTTTCCGTGCCATTCTGTCTACCCAGACAGCGATCCTAGAGCTAAACCCCCCGGAAGGCTACAATTGGCGGAGAATGCTGGGGCAGCGCAGTGCCTGATACAGTTAGTGCTGGAGTGTGTATGCAGCACAGTGGCGAGAGACAGCATTAAAGGTGAAGTCTATTGAAATAGCAGCAGAAAAAAAAAAAAAAAGTGTGTCAGCAGAAACGTCTGTTTGGAGCAGTCTTGGAGAGACAGTGGCCCTGATAGGGTCTGCAGAGAGAAAATGTATGCACAGCAAAGCTGAACTTTTTGTGAAAATGACTGTGGAATGTGCAGCAGCAAAAGAAAAGTTTGTGGAGCAGTCTTAAAGAGACAGTAGCCCTAATAGACTTTGCAAAGGAAAAAAAAAAAAAAAAAGTGTTTGCACAGCAAGGCTGAATTTTCTGTGGAAAAAAGCTGTGTAGTGTGTGTGCCTTGACTGAAGTCTGCCGTTGTGAAGACAGAGATATCTGACAGCATGGAGGCGCTGTTTGAACAAATGGCGCAAGTTAATATGCAACATAAGACTGCTGTGATTGAGACAGATGAGTCCGGCAGTATGGAGGAACTCGTTGAGTACCTGGTGCAGGCCCAGCGAAGCATGGAGCAGCAGCGCCTGCAGCACCAGCAGCACATGCAGCAGGCCCAGCAGCAATTCCTGCAGCAGCAGGAGAATAACCGGTTATTTGTTGAGCAGATGACAGCACCAAAAAAGGATTTTGGTGCCGCGTCCCGAAGTAATGTTGTGAAGGCACCGGCGTTGTCCGCTATAAAGAAGGCGGTAAGACGGTCCTTGAGAAAAATGACACCTCGTGATGATGTGGAGGTATATCTTACTAGGTTTGAGAGACTGGCAGAGAAGGAGAATCTGCCACTATCTGAATGGGCCATGGCGGTCGTACCCTATCTGATTGGGGAACCCCAAAAAGTCTGGGCTGACCTGAGCAAGCAGGACAGCGAAGACTATGCCAAGTTGAAAGCGGCGATTCTTACCCGGCTGGGTGTTACGGTGACAGCCCGTGCCAGGGGAGTTCGTGACTGGAGATACAGTTGGGAGTCTGCAGTCAGCAGGCCTGATTATGGAGTTGAAAAGGTGATAGTGGACCGCTACACCCAAGCACGTCCTCCTGAGGTACAGCCGTCTGAGAGGTCATCACTTCGGAGTTCCCGGACGCTGAACTCTCGCGGTAAGAGCGTTCCAGCTGTTGGGGACATGGGGTATGCTGATAAGCGGGTTCAGGCCCGAGGGGACATGTGGGTGGGAGAGTGTGATGGACAGTGTTGGAGCTGGCGTGAAATTGCAGCCAACTGTCCAATAGAGGGGGAGCCTATGTGTTGTGATGTTGGCAGATCCCTCTCTCCCTGCGCAGAGCCTGTGTGTGTGTCCACCTCAGCCGAAGAGACTGGACCACAGGGGTCCCCGGTGGTTGTAAGTGACTGCCCAGCACAGGCCCTCTTGGACTCAGAGAGTCCAGTGACTTCCATATGTGACAGCCTGAGTGATAGGGACTTCATCCCTGATAAGCACCTGAGTGTGGTGTACATCCATGAAGACACCAAAGTCTACCCAGAGACTGCCGTGGACTTGGTCCCCAAACTCGGGGAGGTTTCATATGAAGTGGGGGTAGTGAAGACCCTGGTGCACCCCGTTATATTGGGTGGTGACTTTCCCCGGTCTAAGGATCTCTGGGGGAAAAATGTTTCTGATGGACAATGTGATGAAGCTCCTACTGAGGGTGCGCAGTCCCGAGGGGCGGAACACAATGCTAGTGGGCCGTTAAACTTATGTGATAATGATGATGACCATGATAATATTGATAATGATGATCATGATAATGATGATGACCATGATGAGGATGCTGATATTGATAATGATGATAATGCTAATCATAATAGTGATGATACTGATGATGACCATGATAAAGATGACATTTCTTTGCAGGTGATGTTGGGAGACGAGGATGGTGGTTCTCGGGAACCGAGTGTCCCTGACCTGCCTGGCTCCTGTGACAATTTTGGGAGTGAGCCGGTGCGAGACCCCACTCTTAAAACGGCACAGGAAAATGTAATTGTTCTGAATGAGGTTCCCCAAGAGCCTGGCTCTGAGGAGAGGTTTCCTCATGCTGCCATGGACAATAACCTATTGTATAGGGACACTGAAGTCCAGGGAGAGGTCGTAAGTCAGCTCCTGGTATCTGAGCTATATGGAAGTATAGTGCTGGGGTTATCACATAGTCACATACTTGAGGGACCACCTGAGGGAAACCAGGGACCAGATGGTGAAGTTAATGTTGTGGATGACATGTTAACTAAGGTTCCAGATCAAGATGTGAATGAGAATGAATTGTATAACCCTGACAGTGAGCCGGATGTGAATGAAAATGAAGTGTCTAACCCTGGAAGTGAGCCAGATGTGGCTGAGAAAAGGGGGTCAGACAGGGATAGTGGTGGTGATAGTGAGTCATCTGATGACAATAAAGCAACCAGTGCAAGTGAGGAAGGCATGGTAGCAGAGGAGATTGAGAGTCCTGAGAGGAAGGCTGAGGCTGACCTTGCAGTCGGACGGAGGATGGCATCTGAAGATGTTGTACCGTTGGCCGGTTCCCTGGCGAAGACTAAGGTGAAAGACAGGACTCTGAAACTGAACACAGCACAAGTGGATGCTGTTGAAAATGAGAAGTTATCAATGTATGGTGTGGATCTGCATCAGGCCAAGGACTCGGAAGGTGATGCTGCAGAGGTGGAGAAAGCCATGGAAGTGGTGGACACCAGGCCAGGTGCCTCACCAGAGGCTGATGTCTCAAGTGAAGCTGTGAGGAACAAGACTGAAGATGTGGGGAATGACTCTGCCCCGGAATATGTTTCTGCTGGAGACAGCGGCGTGGACGGTGTACTGTCCGGATCCGTGGCTGCGACTCGCGAAGCTCGGGCCGGAAGTTCGGCGCCCGGTGCGCCATCGGAGTTCCCGAGCGACCCAAAGGATCTGGATAAATCCCAAGATGAGATTTTGAGACCTCGGGTTGGCCTTGGTGAGCTCAGGCGCATTTTCATGGAGTCTACACTTGAACCACGTCCCAGTGAGTGAGAGGGGCGATGTGTCGCTCCGTTGCCGCTGCAGATACACGGGAGCTCAGATGGGATGCAGAACGTGGTGGAAAAGAAGACTGATGGTAGGGCTTCTGAGCATGTCCTACCAGAAGAGCCTGAAGAAAGGGCCGAAGACGTAAAGGACGTCCAACAACTACAGGAGAAGATGCGTAGCCATGAGGATCTCCTGGAGAAAGAAGTAAGAGCTCTGAGTCTTATGCAAAGTGAGCCTGTACCAGAAGAGGATAAATTATGTGTACCGACCAAGAAAAACGATCAGCTCCCTCTACAGTGCCAATCGTTTGAACAGTGTGGCTCGGAATGGTCAGAGACCATGACAGAGGCGCTTGGGTTCTGTGAGGTAGAATTTATGAATCAACTGATATTTAAGAAAGTAGATGTGCTAAAGAAAGTTCAGGGGGAATTAGAGAAAACCCCTATACCTCCTGTGACAGTTGGTGACACAGGGTCAGTGCCCCAAAAAACAGGAGGTACGAAAGTTTCTGAGGAAGAATCAGCAGAGCTGTTCTGACGTGCCTGGTCGTACTTATCTGGTGAGCCACTATACCGAGACTGAGGCTGGCACTAAAGTCAAGATGAAACCGTGCAGGATACCCGAGGCCCGCAGAGAGTATAGGCCTGGGAGGGTACAGGGTAGTGAGGATGCTTCAGATGAAGAGAAAACTGATGTTGGCTATGACAGTGGTGAGGATGAAGCTGATGAGGGCCATGACTGGTCCAGAGTTCACTGTCTCTGTTGGATTGTTGACCAGCCCTCCGGTCTGGATGACCAGCCCTCCGGTCTGGAGAAGAGGGAGGGGATATGTGAGACAGTGAAGGAATATGTGGTGAATGAGGTGTATATTTCACCTAAGTACCTTGCTGACTGGTATGAGCGAAATGTGTGGCTTTGTAAACCTGGTGGTAAAGAAAGGTCACTACACCTGCCATTCAGTACACGCTTGCAGCTCAGACCTGAATCCACTCAGGTGTTGATTAGGAAGCCAGAAGTAGGTGCTTGGGAGCACAGTCAGAGAGCTCATTCAGTCTGGACAAGGGGTCCAGGCACAGAAGGTGTCTCCAAGAGTGTGGGAGCTGTCTTTAGCCCGGACACAGGGAGGTGTCCTGGCACAAGGAAGCAGTCTCCAGAGGAGTGTGAGCTATCTCAGTCTGGGTGCAGGAAGGACCCCGGACACAGGAGTGGTCTCGGTGCGGGTCCGTGTGAATAGCGGCTGAATAGGAGTGGATCTCTCTCAAAGGTGCCTTCAGACACAAGGAGGAGTGTCTGTGAAACTCCAGACTGGTAACATATATCATATGTGTTGTTTTGGGCACAGACTGGTAGAGTCTGGGTCCCGGATAGAGAGGGCCATCTATCTAAGTGTAATTAGAGGCTAGACAAGCCCAGGTCTTTTGTTTATGCTTTGTTTTTATCTGTGTGCTGTGGACTTTAATAAAACTGGTTGCGGCCAGTTTTCACCAAACTGCTGTCTGAATGAACTGTTTCCGTGCCATTCTGTCTACCCAGACAGAGATCCTAGAGCTAAACCCCCCGGAAGGCTACACAACATTGTCGATTTCTTCGTCAATCCGAACATCTTTAAAAAAAAAAATATTTATGCTATTCCATTTGATTAGGTTAAACATCTATGCCTTTAATGTCTCCTCAACCTTCCCCAATACATTCTACATTACTCTTTGTTGTTTTCCTTCATGTACAATTAACCAACAAGGCAAGAATGGGGTTTTTTTTAATTCCGATATTTTGTTCCCATAGACTTACATTGGATTTCCGGTATCGGTATCGGGTATCGCCGATATTTTTTGGGTATCGGCGATACCATTCCGATTCCGATACTTTTGGATATCAGAAAGTATCGCTCAACTCTAGTATATATATATATATATATATATATAAAACTATGGTCGTGCATTGGTCACTTTATTATATTATTTATTTGTTAATATAACCATAATCATGATCTTCCATGGTTCACTTTATATTGTAATATTATGAATTTTGTGTTCATTCTTTATTAAACACTTCACTTGTTTTCATTCATGCAAGCACTGTCACTTTATTATCCCACATCCTTTCCCACTGTGTATGGCGTCCTTATTCTTTCATGCCTTATTGTAACCTATTTCTTTTCAACTCCGCACTGGTCACGGCATCTTTTTGTCCTGGAGCTTGGCACTCGCTGTAATAGCCGTCCGCTCTATCAGCTCCACCTCACCGGCCATCCTGACAGTGCGCATGTGCTCTTCATCACAGCTCCATTCACTTCCGAGAGTGCTCGACTCTGGGTTCACGTGCCTTCCAGCTGTCCCGGAAGTGCTCTTTCACCTTGGAGTCTGTTGATAGCTTTATGCAACGTTGAATCCGGACAACCAATTTGCCTTCCCTAGATATGTTCCTTTCTGTGACTTTTATTGGCTCCTGTTCATTTCAAAGGGGCAATCGCTACTCACCCTGACATGCCCCTAGTCGAAGCTGAGGGCGAAACCGGCGTTGGGGTGAGGGGACAACGCATGGACTATCCACCTATACCATTACTGCGGTCCATTTCTTTAAGGTATTGTGATTCATTTATTTTCCATTTGGCTTTACACTGATACCTTGGATGGGGTTTTATTATGGCCTCTCCTTGTGTTTACAGGTGTAGACTTGTTAGGGGATGATTTAGGCACCCCTTCACCTTATTCACTTTTGACATTTTACTTACTGTGTATACTCTATTCCACTGGCCGCACTAATCCCCTATACTAAGCACTAAATGTGTGGGCCCTTGTTTTTATCAGTAATTTTATCCGCATGACGTGATCGACTTGTAATTTTTTTGCTGTACCTATTACATTTACCTATGTGTTTAGGATTTCTATCCCATCACAGGGCTCTGGACTAGGATATTTTACTTACCATTTTGCTATCTAAAATTTATTTTATTTTCACATCCTAATATTAAATCGAGACCTAGTGGATCACAGCTGTGACAACCTTCTTTAAAGCTGTCATCCCTATATGGATGTATGTGGATTCTATGTTTTAACATCACTATTTATTCATTAAGAAAAAAAGGTTCATTTTTATTCACATTTTTCACCATTTTTCTGGTAGGGTTCATCCATTTGAATAATTTTACAATGAGATATGACAATTTCATCAAAGAAAAAATAATTGCATTTTTACCCAAAAAAGTTGTTTTACCCCCAGATTTTACATTTTCACACTGGGAAAAGGGTAAAAACTAAAGGGTAAAAACAGGCAATCCCCACATGTATTCAGGCTGTCAAGTAGCCGCAAATTATGCAGCTGCGTCAACAGAAATTAAATCTTTGAGCACTTCCAAATACTCGGAGACCACCCGAGCATGCTCGGGAAAACCCAAGCAACAAGCATACTCGCTCATCACTAGTAAAAACGCCACCAAAATTTGTCTCCCAATTTCTACAGAACGTTGCAATACCTCATATTTGGCTTAACAGTATTGCTTAGCCCCACGGCAAGACTCGGGAGGGGCGGAGCGCTTGACTCGTGGATAATAAATTATTATAGATAGTTTGCGGACTCCATATACAGTGCCCCTAAGTGCCAGATGAGCAGAATCTCCCCTCAAGTGACCCCATTTTGGAAATTACACTACTCTGGGAATTTATCTACAGATTTATTGAAGGTTTTGACTCAATGGATGTTTTCTAGAAAAAAAGCAGCACTAGATGTTGTCGAGTGAATATTGCAAATCTGCCATTGCAATGCCGTATACCGTATATTGTAGCGCTTGTACATTGTAATGCTCAGTACATTATAGTGCCCATATATTGTGCCTATCTCATGCTCTTAGAGACATGGATCCCATAAATTAAGCAGGCTCTCATCGCGACAGAAATGCCAAACATGAGGATGATAATTGTTGTTTAGGCATAATGGTGGGCTCAGAAGGGAGGGGGGTATTTGGATTTATGCTGGATTTCCTTTGGTTGGAGAGGCGCCATATCGCTTTTCCAGAGCTTTTGTTCTAACAGTAATGTGTAAACCCCTATATTTCTATTGACAGATGATGGAACAGAGTGGGGACTTGCTTTTCTTATGGATTGAGTTCAAGTTTTTATTGGCAACATTTTTCACAACATTTTGGATCACATTTATCCTGTGCTCTATGCTGAGCACTTACATTGGGTTTTCCATCTAAATCGCCAAATTATATAATTCAGATGACATTACAGGAACATGGTCTGATCATACCACAGCTCATGGGCAGGGGAGGAAGCAAAATAAAGTATATAGAAATTACAGCACAGGATCACAGCTGATTCTTTTGGTGAGATACAGCATTTTCCTGCCTTTTTTAAAAAATGTTTTACCTCAAAGAAAGGATTATTTGCAATCCCCTGCTGTAATGTCTGTATACTCTATTCTCCCTGCCCAGGAGATGTGGTAGAATCAGACCATGTTCCTGCATGGTCAGACACAACCATTACACAGTACACAGCAGGGGCACATTTATAAGATTATCTCAGCACAAGAACATTTTATAAGCACATCTAATTGTGGAAATTATTATTATTCCAAAATCTATTGATTAAAATGTACTTTGTGCGAAAACCCCTTTAAGGATATTTGCTTCATTCTATATCCCTATTCTCACTTGACATTGATTATATATTTGCAAAGGTGGCATATTATTTAACATTGTTTCATGCACCAATTGGTACACTTTCTACCACATATGCACATTGACCACTACTCAAGATCCATATCATAATTTATTCTATGACAGCCCCCTTAGCAATACATGTTGAAACGTGTATATGTTCCCTTACTGGGGACAAAAATGAACTCAGTAATTCAGTGAAATTGTAAATATTGATAACTATTTCTATGTATTACGCAATCTATGTATTTTGCATGTATCTGTGCTACCATAACCTATTTCCATTTGCATTTAGCAATTTGCATGTTTTCCATGTCAGTTATGACTATACTTTCTAAGTGTTCCGACTTTATTTTTTTTAAATTAATAAAGGATATATCTTTTTTGAATATTAGTCTAATATTTGATTTTACCTGTTTGGTGTGATTGGTAAGATAAACACCTTAATAAAATCCCTAACTTTGTGCCAGTGTACCTTAAGGCTAAGTGCACATGTTCAGGAATTTGTGCAGAATTTTCCTGAGCAAAACCGGACGTTTTTGTCGCAGATTTTGCGCGTTTTTACCGTGATTTTTTCCTGAACTTTCTAGGTCAATAATATAGCGGGAAAAACGCTAGAATTCCGCGAAATTAATGAACATGTTGCTTTTTTTTCCACTATGCGTTTTTTTTGCGGAGAAAAACGCACCATGTGCACAAAAATTGCGGAATTCATTCTAAATAATAGGATGCTTCATTCATGCGTTTTTTGCCGCAAAAAAACACGAAAAAAACGCAAATAATCCTGAACGTGTGCACTTAGCCTAAAACATTGATGCTCTTTTGAAGGCAAAAGATAGTCACACCAAATATCGATGTGATTTTGGTTTCTTCTTTGCTCATTCACTTTGCATTTTGTTAATTGATAAAAATAAACTATTCATATACTAGAAGTGGATTTGTTCTGCTCTGTTGGAATGTCAAATGTCATGTGGTTGTCCTGAAGAAGGTGTCAGTTTGATTTTGAAACACATTAACAATAAATCCATTTTATCCATTTGCAGTTCTCAGATCCTGTCTTTGACATTCGAGCAACACAGGACAAATCCACTTCTCCTGGTATATATGTTGAATCCTTGTGGATGCTGCAGCAGCTGTTATTTTCATTCTATTAGTGGTTGTGTCACACACAACCCCACCAGGTGAGCATACCATATGTTTACCTATTTTACATAACCTGGGCAAGTCTCTATTGCTCTTTATGTTTCTCTCTAGCCTAAAAAATAAACTATTGACACGTCTAATTTTGAAAGCTTTCTTACTTTACAGCAGAAGGATTTGAGTGAAGAGACAGATGGATATGCACAAGCCTACATCCACAGAAGATCTGTTGTAGAGATGATCAAATCTTTTGAAATTTGAATTTGTCAGGTTGTGCTTTTTTGACAGACTTTTCATTATTTTTAAAATAAAAAAGCAGTCTAAAAATCATCTGTTATGGGGATACCATGACAGAAAGGGGCCAAAAGATTGTGACGTCTGGTTACACGAACTCCTGCACTGATTAGAACTGCTTCACCATGCTATTAAACAGTGCAGACTTTCCTTGCTCTGTCAGTGCAGGTGATCTCCAAGAGCTGTGCATCCTGAATTGTCTCAGCTATTCTGTGTTGGACACTTCCCTCTGGTATATATGCTCACCACTGGCACTTGGGAGTTGCCAGTAATAGTTACAACTTCCTGGTTTGGTGGTGAGAGTTCTGAATTAGTAACGGTTGATGTAGTTTACAGGAGATATCTGTATTGTGTGTTTATCCTAATCCTCTCCCATTTAGATTAAAGGCTGGGTCTCACATAGCGATACACCAGCGATCCCGACAACGATCAGGATCGCTGGTGTATCGCTACATTATCGCTGCTGAGCTGCCAAACAGGCAGCGATCAGTACAAGCGACACTGCGGGTAACATCGCTTAGTTACCCGCAGTGTACCTTGGATACCAGCGCCCTGATGCAGGGAGCTGGTAACCAAGGTACACATCGGGTTTCCAGGCGCTGTGCAGTGCCTGGAAACCCTCTGTGTACCTTGGTTACCAGCTCCCTGTTCGGGGAGCTGGTATCCAAGGTACACAGCGGGTTTCTAGGCATAGCCCCGCTCCTGGAAACCCGCTGTGTACCTTGGTTACCAGCGGATCACTGGTCTCCCGCCTGTCACACGCAGCGATGCGTGCCTGTCAGCGGGAGACCAGCAATCAAAAAAATGTCCTGGCCTTTCAGCAACGATCAGCGATACCCAGCAGGGGGGCTGATCGTCGCTGAATGTCACACACAGTGATATCGCTGATGAGCTCGCTTCTGCGTCACAAAACTAGTGACTCAGCAGCGATCTCGCTAGCGAGATCGCTGTGTGAGACTGGGGCTTTACCCTCCTACTGTTCCCTTGATTTCCACTCTGTTGATTTGTGAGTGTATTTGTATAATTGTAGTTTTTTTGTATCCCTGTCTGTTTACCCCTGTCTGTCTAGTTAGTGTTTTCTAATACACTTTGGCCTCACACCTCCCTGGTGGGAGAGGGAACATATAATGGTTAAGATAGCAGCATAGCAAGGTATAAAGGCACTGTCACACTTAGTGATCGCGCTAGCGATCACGACAACGACATGACCTGGCGAGATCGCTAGTGCGATTGCTATGTGGTCGCTAGTTAGCTTCCAAACACAAAGATCTCATCAGCGATCTGTATAACGACCTCTGCGGTCGTTGGGAAAACCTAGTCCCGCCTGCGACGCTGGTAAAGTAGTTCATAAAGGGTGTCACACTCAGCGATTCAGGCTCACCAGCGGGACACCAACGACCAAAAAACGGCTCAGAACGTTCATAAGCGATCAACGACATCTCAGCAGGGGCCACATCGCTGCCACATGTCACACACAGCTAAGTCGCTAACGAGATCGCTACTGCATCATAAAATCGGTGACGCAGCAGCGATCTCGTTAGCGATCTCGCTTAGTGTGACAGTACCTTAAGACCCCAGCATCTTCACCATCTGGGGTAATCCTGGGGACACAGATAGCCTACGGTGCCTCTGTTCGAGGAATCAAATAGATGCCCACAGTCCTTTGATCCTACGTGACATTATCTTTGTCATTTGTGAGAATGCAGACCATTTTATGCAGAACACTGACTCAAACTGATGTTGTTGCTGATAAAGGGGTGGTCCGAAATCCAAATAAATTTTTAGCCTTAATGCCTATCTATTTGATGCCACGATCTAAACTATTTTGTAATATACTTGAATTAAAAGTTCTATATCTTTCACTAACTACGCTAACAGCTTTTCTCTCTTTTTTTCTATTTCCTTTTTAATAATTCTTGACCAGTGCACTCTCTTGCCTGCTCAAATAAGCAGTAATCAACCAGTTGGAGAGTGTGTTTCCAGAATATCCAGTATGCTGAGACCTGTGATATCATTCGCAGAAGTGATGCTGGTTTCTGCATACCGGGTATTTTAACAACTCGCTCTCCTGCCGGATCATTACTGCTGATCCAAGCTGGTGAGACAGAGCACTGTTTTTGTTCTACTGCATGATGTTTAACATGCAGGGATTAGTCAAGTCCCTGGAACAAGCATCACTAATAATGTTTGATGCTGTAATGTCTTATTCCTCTCTTGTGCTTCTTCCCCTGCCAGGTGATGTGGTATGATCAGGGCTGCCACTAGGACATTTGGGGCCCCATACTGGCAACATTTTCGGGGCCCCCTTGAGACTCTGCCCAGGCTCCACCCCAGCCCCTCCTCCACCCCTCGAACTGTCTAGAGTCCCACCACTCTCTCTTGGAAAAACTCCACTTCTCACCAACCACACATTAACAGTTCTCATCACCATATCACACATATAGCTAGCAACTTTTGTTTTGGCCAAAAGATTTTTTAAATCTGCCACCACGACAAGGTAGACTCTTTTGGCCGGGCCCTACTCTACTCTATCCCATTAATAATTTGTTAAATTATCCAATACATTTTAGGTATATTTTTATTTATTTTTCAATTTTTAAAATGACTAATAATATCACATACAAGGGACAAATACCACCTCACCATGACCAGACACCACATTACCACCAGATAGTGATCAAATAATAGCACATACAAGGAAAAAATACCACCACACCATGTCCAGATCACACATTACCACTATAGTGACCGAATAATATCACATACAAGGAACAAATACCACCACACCATGTCCAGACCACATATTACCACCACATGGTGACCAATAATACCACATACAAGAACAAATACAGCCACACCATGACCAGACCACATATTACTACCACATTGACAGAATAATAGCACATGCAAGGGACAAATACAGCCACACCATGACCAGACTACATATTACCACCACATGGTGACTGAATACTACAATACTGATCATTAATAAATAAAAACACAATACTATCACAATAAGTGCCATTATACACAGGAGATCTGTACTTAGTATGCAGTGTGTCTGTGTAATACAGTGATCACCGTGACATTATACACAGGAGCTCTGTATATAGTGTATAGTGTACAGGTAATACAGTGATCACTAGTGACATTATACACAGGAACTCTGTATATAGTAATAAAATAAAGTCCAGCTCACCAGTATAACATCCCAGGGATCGGAGCACAGAACCGCTGTGTCAGACGTATAACATGGCAAAATGAAGAAAAAAATCCAGCTCCACGACAAAGTGAAAAAGTAGATCTTTATTCACTTGATATATCAAGCATAGAGGATAAAAGTATCAGCATAGATAGCAGCAAAAAAAAGCGTTAACGCGTTTCTGGTGTCGCAGCACCCTTAGTCATGTACTCTGTATATAGTGTCAGTGTACAGGTAATACAGTGATTACTAGTGACATTATACAAAGGAGCTCTGTATATAGTGTCAGTGCACAGATAATACCATGATCACTGGCGATATTATACACAGGAGCTCTGTATATAGTGTCAGAGTACAGGTAATACAGTGATCACTGGTGACATTGTACACAGGAACTCTGTATATGGTGTATAGTGTCAGTGTACAGGTAACACACTGACTCACCAGTAACATCTCTAGGTAAAGTTCTTCAGCTTCGCTTTTCATCTTTCATCCAGCACAGACCGCCATCGCTTCTTCCAGTCAGGGCTAGTCTCTGCAGGAAATAACACAGTTATCTAGAGCTCCACTTGCAGAACAATTACTTAATTTTTTTCCCAACTTCTACACTACACCAGATGAAGAAGAAAAGGTGACATAGTGTCACTCTGCACATTAACAGGACCGTCCCCCATTTAACAGTATCCTCAAAAAAATAAAATAAATACATCACTGCAGTAATAATATCCCTTAATTAGCCCCTATAGTAATAATATCCCCCATTCTGGCCCAGTGAATCTCATTTCTGGCTGCAGCCATATGTTCTCCCCATCCTGCCCTCATGAGCATCCATTCTGCCCTCACATAATCTCCCGCCCCTGCCCCATCTGTCTCATGATCCTGCCGACCCATCTGTATCCATTCTGCCCCATGATCCTTCACTATGTGTCTGCCATCCTGCCCCCCTGTGTCACCCATCCTGCCCCCTGTGTCATCCATCCTGCCCCCTGTGTCTCACATTCTTCCCCATGTCTCACATTCTTCCCTGTGTCTCACATCCTGCCCCTGTGTCTCACATCGTGCCCCCTGTGTCTCACATTCTGCCCCGTGTCTCACATTCTGCCCCGTGTCCCACATCCTGCCCCCTGTGTCTCACATTCTGCCCCTGAGACATTCTGCCCCATCTCACATTCTACCCCGTGTCTCACATTCTGCCCTGTGTCTCACATTTTGCCCTGAGACATTCTGCCCCCTGTGTCTCATATTCTGCCCCCTGTGTCTCACATCCTGCCCCCTGTATCTCAGATCCTGCCCCCTGTGTCTCACATACTGCCCCCTGAGACATTCTGCCTCCTGTGTCTCACATTCTGCCCCCGTGTCTCACATACTACAATGGGCTTGCCGCTTTCAATAATAAAAAAAAACACTTTCTCCTTATCCTTACCTAGCCGCGCTCCTGCGGCGAAGCTCCCTCCACGCTGTTCGAGTGCGCACTCGCAGGCGAATGACAATGACGCCATAACGCCAGCGACGTGCGATCTGATGTCAGCTTCCAGCCTCCGATTGGCTGGTGGCTTTTAACTATTGATGTGCGGGCCCAGTACCACACTGCAATAGAGTTTAACTGAATCTACATCTGCCGCTAGGGGCCGGTGAGCGATGAGGGCCCATACGCCAGTCAGGGCAGTAATGCAGTGATGGCGGCCCTGGGTATGATCAGACCATGTCCCTGCACGGTCAGACACAGCCATTATACAGTACACAGCAGGGACACATTTATAAGATTATCCCAGCACAGGAACATATTTTTTTCTCATCCAATTGTGGAAGTTATATTTATTTAGATCTAGGTTTAAATATATTGATTAAAATGAACTTTGTTCGTGAGAAAACCCTTTTAAGCTCCTCCTCTGCTTCAGGTCTGGTTGTTCATCATCTGGATTTGAAAAAGCCACACTTCCATTGGAATTGATGTTGTACTTTGTCAGCAGTATTTTTTTACTCCAAGAAATTTAACATGAAAAAAAAATAGCCTTTTTGGAGTATTACTGAGTGTGTGTGTGTGTGTGTGTGTGTTTTCGTTAACTATTTTCACAATAATAACATAAAGTATCCTTTGCCACAAACATAATCTTTGCCAAGGTCAAGGGGTCCTACTCTTCTTACATTTCAATTGCATTTCCTCATATAACACTTAGATGAGTAGAACTTTAGGGCAGACACTCTAAGTCTTTTGATATTACTGATTCCATTGCTGAAGATCCTTGCACATGTTATTGACCCAATCCTTTCACTGGTAATGCTTTGCTTCATCTTATGTTTGCAACAAAGAGTTGCCAATTGCTTATTTGGTTTTATTTTCTGGAGATTCTACAGTCAGTCCTTGAAATTCTGTAACTTTATTTCTTCCTGCTCCATGTGCTCTCAATTTTACCTACCCTGTTTATCAAGCCCTTGCCAGGTCCAAATGAGATCTGAAGGGGCATAATGTATCTGTATCTGTAGACTTTATTGCTGATCTACCTTCTAGTTGAAGGGGTTGTTCGCTGAAAACATGTTGTAACTTACCCATATGTTAGGTGATAACTTGCTGATCAGTGGGTGTCCTGCATCAATCTGCAGATTGTTGAATTTTTTTTTCCCGAATGGAAACTTTTATCTCCGAAATGGAGAAGTTCGGATGCTCGATTGCAGCTACATTCATTCATTCATTCATTTATCATGCTTCATTCATTCATTTATTATGGGACTGATGGGAAAAGCTGAACTCAGCACTCAGCAGCCCCATAGGAAATGAATGGAGTGGCAGTCAATATGTGCACTACTGCTCCATTCCAATGGAGATAGAAGTTTCCCATTCTTAAGATCGGTGTGGATCCCAACAGTTGGACCCCCACCGATGAACAAGTTATCATTTATTCTATGGATAGGTCATAACTTATTGTCAACTGACAATCTCTTTAAGGTTTTACTACTATTTGGCTGGTTATGAACCGATTTTCTGGCATGCCGCACTTGGTTTACCAGCAGCAGCCCTGCTGCCTACACTTTCTTCAAGTATGCCTTATAGCAGACCTGGGCAAAGTGCGGCCCGCAGGCCACATCCGGCCCTCTGGCTGTCTCACTCCAGCTTGCGGACCGAGACAGCCGTGGGGCTGAAAACCTGAGATCCGCGGGGTGCACTGTGCCCGCTCGCTCGCTGTCTCCCGCAGTCAGCATTGGTGGAGGAGGGGCCTCCGGCCACTTCCTCCACCAATCAGCGTGTGAAACAGCTGTCGCCAGATTTTAAGCAAGACAGCAGCAGAAGCAGGATGCCTGGGAATGGGACTGAGGTGAGTATGTGGTGTTTTTTTTTTCATGTGTATGAATATGGGAGTGAACATGGGGATTCTATGGGGTGAACATGGGGATTCTATGGGGGTGGACATGGGTATTCTATGGGGGTGGACATGGGGATTCTATGGGTGTGGACATGGGGATTCTATGGGGGTGAACATGGGGATTCTATGGGGGTGAACATGGGGATTCTATGGGGGTGACATGCTGCACATGGGGAGGCTATGGGGGTGACATGCTGCACATGGTGAGGCTATGGGAAGGCTGTATACTGTCATGCAATATATGGGGAGGCTGTGTGGGGCTCAATCAGTATATGGGGAGGCAGTGGGGGCCTCATGCAGTTTATGGGAGGCTGTGTGGGCCTCAATCAGTATGTGGAGAGACTGTGGGTCTCATGCTGCATATAAGCAGGCTGTGTGGGGCTCATGCTGTATATAAGAAGGCTGTGTGGTGCTCATGCAGTTTATGGTGAGGCTGTATGGGGCCTCATGCAGTGTATGGGGGAACTGAGGCTCATGCAGTACATGGGGAGGCTGTGTGGGGCTCATGCTGTACATGGGGAGGCTGTCTGGGGCTCATGCCATACATGGGGAGGATGTGTGGGGCTCATGCTGTACATGGGGAGGCTGTGTGGGGCTCATGCCATACATGGGGAGGCTGTGTAGGGCTCATGCCGTACATGGGGAGGCTGTGTAGGGCTCATGCCGTACATGGGGAGGCTGTCTGGGGCTCATGCCATACATGGGGAGGCTGTGTGGGGCTCATGCCTTATATAGGGAGGCTGAGTGGGGCTCATGCCGTACATAGGGAGGCTATGTGGGGCTCATGCCGTATATAGGGAGGCTGTGTAGGGCTCATGCCGTATATAGGGAGGCTATGTGGGGTTCATGCAGTGTATATAGGGAGGCTTTGTGGGGCTCTTGCTGCATATAGGGAGGCTTTGTGAGGCTCATGCTGTATATAAGGGGCTGTGGAGGGGTTCAAAGATATACAGGGGGGTGTCAGCATACTTAATTATGCTCAATATTAAGTGATAAAATTAATATTAATAAATTAATATTGAGTAGAATTAATTTCAAGCTATTAGTTCAGCCCTCCACAACAGTCAAGGTCTCTTATGTGGCCCCTCAGGAAAATTAATTGCCCACCCCTGCCTTATAGGATTGCCTAAAATTTTGACCCAGTTTGGATCCAACACCTGCAGAGTTTTATGCAAACCCTTTAGATTTCTTTGGATTTTTTCCTTTACTTTAATAGTCAAACTGAGCAATTCAGATCACTGAATAGTTTCTTTGTCCCAATGCTAAAGCATGCCAATGCCTAGACAACTGGCAGAAACGGAAACTCTGGCATGAGTTTGCTCATAGCAACTAGGCCCTGATTAATCAAGACTAGCGTTTTGTACAACAGTCTTGATGAAGAGTGCGCAGAGAAAGATGAGGATCATTTAGAGGTGTACGCATCTTTTAGCTAATCAATGAAAAATCAGCAGTGACTGTGTGGTTTTGTTTGCAGCTTCAAAACACCTTGCAACAAGGGATCCTCTCCAATCTCATAAGTACGAATTACAATGTATTTGATTTCTACGTTAGGTACAGAGTCCGGCGGGACTAAGTGAATCCTGTTATTTTAACGTATTTTTGTAGTTTACGTGCATGCTGCTTTGACATATATTTACATCACTTCTGTTGTTTATATTAATGATTTTCTTTCAGATGTTCTAGGTAGTAAGCTGTACTTTGGTAAAATATAATACATTCTCTCTATTATTAGGTTTGGTGGCTACTGTATTTATGTGAGTAACTTGAGCTATTAAGATCATCTTAAAGCAAATATTATTCTTGGTGATGAAATAACTGGTTAAATATGTCATGTCATTCTATGCACTGACTGAAAAGATGTATGTTAATACTCACCTGTGTATGTCCTGTGTAAGGAGGTAGCAGAGACCCTCGTCTGCCCCTCCCCCACATGCAATCTATGCGACCCTTTTTATGGCAAATGTGTGTATTGACCTATTGTAAAGTGTTTATGTTGCCTCCCTCAGGGTTCATTCAAGAAAAAAAGGTAGCACACTGTAGCGCTATAGCTTGCAGACACAAAATATGAAAATATGAAAAATATGAAAAATGAATTGCATCACTGCCTTAGAAATATGAAAAATTGAGAAGTCTTAGCGCATAAAAAGGCCAATTTATGTGTACCTGGGAGCCACGTTAAGGTTCTTCTTGTATCCCAGGTCCTAACTATGCCAATCCTCACTTAGAAAAGTCTGTCTGCATGGGAACATATGAATCCTCTCTTCAGACTAAAATCTACATCTCTGTGGAGGGGTAATGAACCTGGTATAATTAAAACGCCTGTGACCAACAGGTGGAGTGCTCAGGCAGAAGGTAAATGAATACACATCAAAAAAACTGACCGGCACATCCAAACATAGATCCAGTGTGAACAGATGCTAAAACCTAGAGTCACCAACTCATACACATTCAAGAAAAAAAAGTAGCACACTGTAGCGCTATAGCTTGCGGACACAAAATATGAAAATATGAAGAATATGAAAAATGAATTACATCATTGCCTTAGAAATATGAAAAATTGAGAAGTCTTAGCGCATAAAAAGGCCAATTTATGTGTACCTGGGAGCCACGTTAAGGCTCTTCTTGTATCCCAGGTCCTAACTATGCCAATCCTCACTTAGAAAAGTCTGTCTGCATGGGAACATATGAATCCTCTCTTCAGATTAAAATCTGCATCTCTGTGGAGGGGTAATGAACCTGGTATAATTAAAACGCCTGTGACCAACAGGTGGAGAGCTCAGGCAGAAGGTAAATGAATAAACATCAAAAAACTGACCGGCACATCCAAATATAGATCCAGTGTGAATAGGTGCTAAAACCTAGAGTCACCAACTCATACGCATTCAAGAAAAAAAGGTAGCACACTGCAGCGCTATAGCTTGCGGACACAAAATGTGTATGAGTTGGTGACTCTAGGTTTTAGCACCTGTTCACACTGGATCTATTTTTGGATGTGACACCGACCGGTAGCCAAAGCCCCCCTGCTGGGCCCGTTGTCCGCACCCCTACCTCGTGAACCCAGCCGGCCTCGCACTTCCTTGGATTTGGATCGGGCGTCCGGCCTGGAGGACCGGTTTGGGGCCATACTCCAGCCAACACATGTAGCACAGGAGGTCTATGCGGAACACGTGCTTTATCGCTGGACCCACCAGGGGACGGATCTCATGGGTTTCCCGTGCCAACAAGCAGAGGGGAGAAACCTGGAGGTCCTGAGTTGGGGGAGTATAGTCAACAACTCTCTCACTGGTGGGAGCTGGAGCAAAGGGAGTAGCAGGCCCTGTGGATAGCTCAGCATGAGCAGGACCTGGAGGCCAAGAGGCAGGCCCGCAAAGCCCGGGGGGCAGACCAGGGGCCCCTGCGGCAGGGCACAGTGGTGGATTTCCGGTTGAAGGGAGGCTGGGGCTTCATTAAGGAGTCCATCCTGTTGGCAGAGATCTTTTAAACAGGCGAGACGTAGATTGACATCTGCTGGAAGGGTACCCAGATAGGGATCTATACCTGGGGGATTGCGTGACCTACACCCGGCACTGGGGTGTCAAGGGCTGGTAAGCCATCAACATGCAAAAGCACAGGCCCGCCGCCACCGAGCATGGAGCTGTCAAAAGGAAGCCCAAACCCACACCTAGGCCACCTCAGGTTGAAACCACCACCCCTGAGCCAAGGCTCATCTCCATTAAGAGCGGCATCATGCAAACACCAGTGGCAGGACATGATCTGACGGTACATGCTACTGTTAATTACTGCTTGTTTGTAGCACCAGGTGTGGCTACAGTGCACGACTCTTCCCAGGCATGGGAGCAGCCAGCACCAGGTGCTACCCCCAAAAAGGAAAATTAAGCAACCTCTGAATGACTGTACATAGTTTAACAAAAGTTCTACAAGTTAACCTGGTAGGGTTCCTGCAGCAGTTCAACCGTTCTTTTATAAACTGAGAGATCATGGACCAGGTATGATCCAAAAACTTTTATTGTAAATAGTTTAGCACCTCTTAAGGAGCTCCTTCTTGGTTTTACTTGAAAGACTGTAGGGTGCGTCTGACACCCTAAATCACTGCACAACTGACCTCAGAATAAAAACTTGTTTGGCGTGGCCGAAGTAGTGGCCAAAGTGGAGACCAGCTATGCCTTGTAGCCCGCCCAAGGCCTATGTTGATGGTTTGAGACGGGTCCCTCATGTTGCACTAAAGAAGACACCCCGGATGGGGCTTGCACTAAAAGGAAGAGAGAAAATTTTGTTGGACTTGAATGAAAAAGTTTTATTGCACTTAACCTGAAAGTATTTAATAGCACTTAAAGTTGAATACAGGGTGGTCCAAAAGTAGGTGGACAGTATGTGTAATAGGGTTATGAAGGGGGAGATTTATCAAACATGGTGTAAAGTGAAACTGACTCAGTTGCCCTTAGCAACCAATCAGATTCCACTTTTCAATCTTCATACTCTTTTTCGAAAATGAAAATTGGAATCTGATTGGTTGCTAAGGGCAACTGAGTCAGTTTCACAGATTCAGTTTTCAAAGATAAATCTCCCCCAAAATGGCAAATAATTTAAAAACAGATCAAAGAAAATGGATTTTAAAAAAGTATTAGAAATCTCAAAATGCTGAAACAGTTAGAGCAAATTGGGTTGAAACATTTGGTACTCAAGACCCAAAGAGACAAACCATTTACCGCATTCATGACAAATTCGATGCCACTGACTCAATCCTTAATGCTCCAAAAAACTGTTTGACCCAAAACAGCCTCTACAGAAAATAATAAACAACTTGTTGCTGAAAGATTTGTTCAGAGTCCAAAAAAGTCCACCAGAAGAGTCTCTTTAGAATTGGGAATTTCACTAGCTTCCATCATGCGAATCCTGAAATCTATTGGGTGGAAAGCTTATCGTCCACGTCTAATTCATGGTTTATTGGAGGATGATCCAGACAGGCAGCTACAATTTAGTGAGATTATGCTTAACGAAATTGAAGAAAATCCAGTAATTTTAGATAATGTTATGTAGAGTGATGAAGCTTTTTTCAAATTATCTGGCCATATTAACAGACATAATTGTATTTACTGGTATAATGAGAACATGCATTTAACATTAGAGCAACAACTAAATGAGCCTGGTGTCAATGTTTGGGGTGGTGGTATTTCAAGTTTTGGTGTTTTTGGACCATTTTTTTTTTATGGAACAGTCACAGGAGATAAGTATCTCGAAATTCTAATGAATCAAGTTGCTCCCCAGTTACAGCAACAGCCTAATTCAAATGACCTTTATTTCCAAGATGGGGCCCCAACCACATTATTCAAGAGTAGTCCGCGAGTATCTTGATGAAACATTTCCTAATATATGGATTGGCCGAAGAAGCCCACTTGATTGGCTGGCACGTTCACCAGACTTGACTACAATGTATTTTCTTTTGGGGAGTACTCAAGGACAAAGTTTATAGTCGAAAACCAAAAAGTGTCAGTGATTTGAAAAATTACATAAGAGATGCATTTCAAGAAATTAATACCCAAAGAGACTTGTGGAAAAATGTTTGTCGAAGCGTAAGAGGCAGACTTCAAAGCTGTTCAAATTGTGATGGAAAACAGTTTGAGCACCTGCGTTGATAAAATTTAAGGGCTTTTGTATTATTGTTCAGAATAAAATTTAATTGTCAATGTTATACTTGTGCTAGTAAATATAGTTTTATATATAAATCAAAATAAATGTTATTATTTTCTGTCCACCTATGTTTGGACCGCCTTGTATATTAATGTGAATGTTTATGAAGAATTTGAAAGTAAAAGAAAAGTTCCCCGTTGCAACCAAAGAATATTTGTTGTCTTACTAAGATGCATAATTGAAGAATGTATGTTGCTGATCTTTATAGTGAATATACAGTAGGTATTGATTGATAATGGTCTGAAGCAAGAAAGTAATAGTATTTCCTGAAAGTAAAGGTACCAGGTAGCTAGTAATGTAAAAGAATGTTTAATGAGGGTAAACTATAATGTTTAACAGGAACGAGGTATAGTTATTTTTACAAGGTGGTATTATGATAGTATGATATTGTATAATGTGTGGCAAACCTGAGGGTGATAACGGTTACTGCCAATATTCTGAGAAGAGGGATAGTGATGGTATTTTTGCGGAACTTGAAAGCACTTAATGAAAAGAAGGAGAATGTCAGCATGTATGGTATAAAAGGAGTAATTTCTGTAATGTCTTGAATTATTGTTATGTAACGTTTAAGAAAAAGTGCCTCCCATAAAAGGAAAGTTGCGTTTTACCCATTTTTCTACCTGTTGTGATGCATCACTCAAAACTTTGTATTTTTCCTTGTAACGCCTGTGTTTTGCTCTGTTTCAGTCCACGGACGTGCTGTGTTCAGCAGGGGGGTATGTGGTGCCCCTGAGGGTTCAGTCGCCACAGAGGTATTGCACCTCATCCAGAGGTGTGATACCCCACTCTCAGGTAAGGATGGAGCACCACCCAGGACTCTAACACTTGCACCCAACACATACTATAGCAGCCGGGTGTAAGAATCTATTCAGTTTGACCATCCGCCATCTTCTTGTGTTTCTGGCTGCTGGTCTTTTTTCCCCTGGTGCTGGGCTTGTCGTTGGTCAGGTGATTGTATCACCCTTTATTACCCTGCACCAGCCTCCCAGTCTTTGCTGGACATCAGTGTTAATCCCCTTGAGCTCTGGCTAGGCGCCTTGACAGCTTTGTGCTATACTTTGTGCAGTTCTGGGAACTCTAGTTCTGCTTGCTTAGTCTTTTTGCTTTTTCCTTTTGTTTCTGCAGCTTCCTCTATTTCCTTGCTAGGAGGTTACCAGTGTTTTGTTCCCAGTCCCTAGATCTTTCAGGGATCCCCTTCCCTCACCTTCAGGTCTTCGCTTGAGTCTAGACTAGGATTGTCGGTGGGTTTATTTGCAAGGAATTGGTCGCCCTCTCCATCGTAGGGATTGAGTCTAGTCCTTCTGCAGGGTCAGATTCCCCCCCTGCTCTATTACTGAGTTTCAAAACCCATAACACCGGGCACTCTGAATGTACCCTAAGGGAGGATGGTCTCATCCCAGGCTGGGTAGGAAAGAGTGTATGGGCGGTGGGTGGAGAAAGTAAGAAGGAGGGGAAGAGAAGCTTAGAGAGCGGGAAAGAGAGACTAGAGAGTCAGAATAGGAGGGGAGCTGAAGCTGGTAGCAGCTTGTCCCCAGATGGAGAAAGTTAGAATAAGAAGGGAACAAAGGGAGAAGCTTCTGGAAGGACAGAAGGGTTCCTAGGGCCATTGATAGGGAGTAGTCCATCCGTGGGGTCTGATCCAATAATGGAGTGACCAGGTTGCAGAAAGGACACCGGCTCCTAGCCTAGTGGAGAACTTCAAGACTCAGCTAGCAAGCCGGAGGCAGTTGCATCTTTAGGTGCCTCAGCTATAGAACCACAGTTATCTTCTCCGAAAAGGTAGCCATAAGGGAGCAAGGAGATGCAGGGAGGACGCCATCCGACAAGGTCCGCGGCTACTAGCTTGGGACACTGACTGTGAGATGTTGGACAGGAACGAAAGGTGGAAAGTCAGCACAGTGAGACGACCAGGAAAGGAAAATATTGAGGGGAGTCCTGGAAAGGTGTATCCTGAACTACCTGGGAGTTTGCTGAGCCCCTCACCTGGAGGACACAGCACTAAGTGGGCACTTGTGCACACCAGAACTGTGAGTAAAGCTTTGGAAACTGCACCCAGCTGTGTCCTCTAATCATTCCTGCATCACCTATCCAACACTGCTACATCTACCAACATTACCATCTTCTACATCCTACATCTGCCCTGGAATTAAGCTCTACTTGTGGTGAGCTATACCAACTTTGCGCATCACCAACTGTCCCAGAGGATCTGCACTGCAGCGCTGGTCACCTCTGACCAGAAACCACAGGAGGCGTCACGAACACTTTATTACAAACTCTATTATCCCTTGTACATATACCCCTTTTACTGGACGCCCAGGGCCATGGACCGGGTCACTGCCACTGTGACACTTCTCCTTTAAGAAGTGGCCCGGTACCGAGTACCCCACTGCCCTGGGGGCGATCCATTTTTGTATTGTGATATGTTTTATACTGTTAAATGTGTTGTGTATGCCATGTGTTCTTAATGTGCTATGTTTGCATTCCTGTACCATTGTTAGTTGCTGTCTGTGTAGCTCAGGGCCGGAACAGGTTAATTAAGGGGGGTGAACTTGCAGCCTCAGGGAAACCAGAAGCTCCTGCTTCCCAGTCAGTGTCCCGGGCTCATTCGCCCAGGACGGACGTATAGCAACAGCCAGGGCATTGCCAGATCCCAGGAGGGGAGGAAATCTGCTGCCCCGGACCAAGGAAGGAAGTACCATGACACGGGCCCCCTGGACAGCGCAAGGGCCCCCGCTGAAGGACTGTGAGCGTCCAGATTCCAGCATGCGGGCTATTTGTTTGATCTCGGCTGCCGTGGCCTTTGTGGGTACGGCCGTGGACAGTGTCAGGGAAAGCACAGGAAGCCAGTGTTGTACCTTTGCTTTTCTCATCTTTTTTTTATTAAACTTCGTTTTCCGTGTTGGACCACAGTTGTGAGCCTGGACTTAATCACCTGGACTACCGAGGCTGAGGGAGGAAAAGGTAATCCATGGGGAAAACTGTGTCCGTCCTGTGTTTCATGTGTAAGGGGCCGGGGTGCCTGTGGAGTGTGTTTTGTCGGTGAACTCGGTCAGAACTACCCCGGTCACCCTTGTTATACTTGCATACTGAGAATACTGCACATGCTATAGAAAGGGGAACGCCCCAAAACATCACAAGTGTGATCTCTTGCTGGATAAATGTGCCTCCTCCTCTGTCAGGACTTTCTGAATCATAGCGACTAAAATGTTAGTATGTTTGTTGTTGGTGTCCCATTACTATATTTGATGTATTTAAGAAAAGTGAAGAATATATGTTATTGTATTGTGAAGTACTGTTTTCTTGTTTTTTTTAAAAAAATTTTACTTGCATCTTTTAGCTGTCATGTGCTATTACAAGAAATACAATCCAATCAAATACTAGAGTTTATTTCTGCCATAATTCCTGCCACTTCTGTGGTAGAAACTAAGATAATTTTTTTCTGCCACTTTTCAAAAAATTGGCTGGGACTGGAGTAAAAATGTCATTTTTGCACAAATACGAGTTGTACTATATTTCAAACTGTTTTACACTAAAATATTAGCAAAAACTTTTTGGATGAATCAGCACCTATGTCTCTGATTCCTCAAATCAAACTTAAAAAAATGTAAAAATATATTTGTATGATAATACCTGAATGTTTCCCTTCCAACTTTGGCAAATGTCTCTCATGATCCTCAACACCTTTGCATGAAAGTTTACAAGGATGTCAATGTCTCCATTCCTAAAGCCAAGAACAGAGCTGATAGATGACAACAATGCAATCCAGGAATTGCTACAGGGAATAGAGTTTGGCTCCCCATGAGAAACATTCACTTGAAATCTCCATCCTATAAGCTTGTACCACATTTAATTGAACTATATAATGCATGGAGTACGAGTAACCAAGTCACCTTCTTTCTATGGTGCCAGTTTCTGGCTGGATACTAAAGTGTTTCTATGTATCAACAGGCTGTTCTTCTACTAACATACTTATCAGAATTTGGGGTAGAAAATATATCAATGATAACAATAAAGTTCATAGGAAACTTTTTGATTGATTAGAAATGGTTCAGAAGAAACGTCTTGGATTTCTAAAGAGGACATTAACCACTTAACCCCCTAGGGTGGTTTGCACATTAATGACCGGGCTAATTTTTACTTATTCTGACCACTGACTCTTTATGAGATTCTAATTCTGGAATGCTTCAATGGATCTTGGCGATTCTGAGATTGTATTCTCGTGACATATCGTACTTCATGATAGTGGTAAAATTTATTCGATATAACTTGCGTTTATTTATGAAAAAAGCAGAAATATGGCAAAAATTTTGAAAATTTTGCAATTTTCAAACTTTGAATTTTTATTCCCATAAAACAGAGAAATATGTCACACAAAATAGTTACTAAATAACATTTCCCACATGTCTACTTTACATCAGCACTAGTGTTGAGCGATACGATAATGTAAATATCGGCTATCGGCCGATATTAGCTCTATCGGCCTTTCGATAATTTGTTTCGATATTTTCGTCTTATCGAATACCGGAATCGGATTTGTCACTGTCACTGTGAGTGTCCGTCGGTCGGGTCTGTCAGGAGTCAGCGGCACTTACCTGGCAGAAGATCTCCGCGGTCACGGCCTGGACTGCTTCATGGCCGCCATCATCTTTCCCCGGCGGTCACATGCAGTTTCTCGCGATAACTGCAGTGACTGCTGGGTAATCCCGGCCGTAAAGCAGTCAGTCCGATGACGTCACCACCGGGGAAGCAGGTAATCAGCTGTGCTGCGCCGGGATGACAGGCTCTGCCTGTCATTCTGATGTAGCAGAGCTGGATCGTCGTGGGACACTCGTTACTATGGACTGCGTCGGTCAGGT
Source organism: Oophaga sylvatica (assembly GCA_033576555.1). Classification (NCBI taxonomy): domain Eukaryota; kingdom Metazoa; phylum Chordata; class Amphibia; order Anura; family Dendrobatidae; genus Oophaga; species Oophaga sylvatica. Next base: position 397,060,780 of record JARQOD010000002.1, read on the forward strand.
GGTATACTTTTTTTTTTTTTTTCATTATTTTACAGGAGATCGATGGTGTCGCAGGATGAGACTGTAATAAAAGTAATGAAAACTGTGTTTTTTTTTTTTTATTAAATTAAAAAACTTTTTTATGAACATTCACCCGTCCGGGTACATAAACAATTTAACTATTTACATACAGTGACCCTGTCCGGGTTATTTATAATTCTTTGGCAGGGGTGTTCCAGGTACCACCTGGTACTCTTCTGATGCTTGCCAAACATCTGAGGCACCAAGGACCACCAGGACCAGATGACGTCGTGTGGCCTGTACAGTCAAGTTGTGACCCGCTATCTGGGTCTGTGTGGCCACCTCTTTCATCTCCCTCCGGGTCTGGAACCCTATGTCCCGGACTGAACGAACCCCAGGGGGCCTAACAGGCGCCGGGTACGGGCCAGCTATACTTATCATGTCCATAGCTGGGGCTGCTGAGGAGACCACTGAGGGAGGCTGGGGAGATTTACGGCGTGGGGTGGGCACTTTTGCAGAGGCCTGGATGTGGGAGGCTGAAGGCTCCGAGGGTCTCACAGGTTCCTGACACTCTGGGGAGTAGGGGTCGCACCTGGTAACATTTAGGGCGTACCATCCATTGTAACCCCAGTGTCGGGTGTAAGTCACCAAGTCTCCTGGCAACAGGTCCCTCCCCGGGTGTCCTTCTGGGAGGTGAGCCTCCACGTCCCGCCGGTTCACAAAAACTTCTAAATAAAGTCCAGGCTCCTGGATGAAGCCCCAACCACCTTTCAATATAAAGCTCCGTACTGCACCCTTACGCCGCGGCTCCCTCACCGTACTTTTATCTTTTCTCATCCGGTCCTTATCTGCCCGGTCCTTCTCCAGCTGACGTTGGCGAAGTTTTTGGGATTCTCGCTGCTCCCTTTGTCGCTCTGCTTCCTTCTCCCAACGTCTCCACTCTTCCTCCTGACGCCGGTTGAAATTCTCCTCCACCAGCAGCTCCATGTCTCCACCATCAAACTGCAGCTTACAGTGTCCGGTTTGCGGCAGCTCTCCTGGCGCCCCCAGTCCTGGCGGCGCTCACCTGCGAAGGAAGCAGCCGGCTCTGGAACAGATGACAGTCGGGGCTCCGGTACAGGCAGGTAGTGCTCTGGTGCCTGCGCGGCCTCCTCCATGAGGACGGGTGTCGCTTCTTCTGTCTCAGCGACGGGGGCAGACAGCGGGATCTGGGGTGCTGCCGGTGCAGCGTTTTTTGCACAAACGGGTGCCTCCACTGCGACAACGTCAACCGGATCACATTGCAAGGGCTGGGATGCCCGCACGGACTCCTCTACTAGAACGGGTGCCTCACCTTCCGGTACAGACACTTCAGGTAAGAGAGATTGGCGCCGCTCCAAGTTTAGTTTTAGGACACGCCAGCTGGCTTCCATCCTGGCGACCTCCTCCCAGTGCTGGGCCAGGCCTCTTAGGGTATCCTCCGCTTCTTGCAGCGTAGGAGGGTTTCCAGGCCGGGTGCCCAACGGTGGTTCCGTGGCGATCGGGTCGCTTCCGTGGGGGGAGAGCTCTGACTGCTCCATCCCTTCACACTTCTGCTCGTGTCCATTAGCCATCTCTGCCAAGTCACATGTGTCATTAGCATCTGGAGAGGGCCCCTCTTTTGTAGGGAGGCGGGACCTTCGTGTTAGTTTCCGCACACTGAGGAGGATGAGGAGGCGGAACTGAAGAGCTGTGGGGCACGATCTTACATTGCAGTACCATTTACAGTGGTCGGCCATCGTTTTCATGCCACTGAGTGAGTGTACACCCACGAAGAGCACGCCCTTCTTCTTCACCAGTGCCTCGTCGTGACGCAGATATGGCGGAAAAATGGCAAATACATTCTCTGATGATTTTAGCAATTCTCAAGCACAAAACCAGTTCAATTCAGGCACACAGGACTCGCTTATAGCGAGCTACAGAATCCTGTTCGTGACGCCCAAGTTGAGTCGCACAGAGCCAGAGGTTTTTGGGGTACTCGGCACCGAGCCCGTCGACTTCTATGGGGTATGTCACGGCTTTACCCGGCAATTGAATCAGAGTCTATTTTACTATGTAGAAGTGTATAAACTATAAATATATGTATATTATATGTCACAATGACATGTATATATATATATATGTATTCTATGTGTGTATATTTAGTGTTTACAAGGACTTCTATGGGTATGTCACGGCTTTACCCGGCAATTGAATCAGAGTCTATTTTACTATGTAGAAGTGTATAAACTATAAATATATGTATATATATATATATGTCACAATGACATGTATATATATATATAATATATATATATATATATATTATATGTATTCTATGTGTGTATATTTAGTGTTTACAAGGACTTCTATGGGGTATGTCACGGCTTTACCCGGCAATTGAATCAGAGTCTATTTTACTATGTAGAAGTGTATAAACTATAAATATATGTATATATATATATATGTCACAATGACATGTATATATATATGTATATATGTATTCTATGTGTGTATATTTAGTGTTTACAAGGAAATAAAGGTTTTTTTTAGTTGCGATATTTTGTTCCCATAGACTTACATTGGACTTCCGGTATCGAAATCGGATATCGACGATATTTAGTGCTATCGGCGATACAATTTCGATACAATATTTTTAGATATCGAGCACTATCGCTCAACACTAATCAGCACAATTTTGGAACCAAAATTTTGTTTTGTTAGGAAGTTATAAGAGTTAAAAGTTGACCAGTGATTTCTCATTTTTACAACAAAATTTACAAAACCACTTTTTTTAGGGACCACCTCACATTTGAAGTCACTTTGAGGGATCTATATGGCAGAAAATACCCAAAAGTGACACCATTCTAAAAACTGTACCCCTCAAGGTACTCAAAACCACATTCAAGAAGTTTATTAACCCTTCAGGTGCTTCACAGGAGCTGAAGCAACATGGAAGGAAAAAATGAACATTTAACTTTTTAGTCACAAAAATGATCTTTTACAAACAATTGTTTTTACTTTCACAAGAGTAAAAGGAGAAAATGGACAGATAAAGTTGTTGTGCAATTTTTCCTGAGTACGCTGATACCCCATATGTGGGGGAAAACTACTGTCTGGGCTCACGGCAGGGCTCGGAAATGAAGGAGCGCCGTTTGACTTTTTCAAACCAAAATTGGCTGGAAATTAGAATGGACGCCATGTTGCGTATGGAGAGCCCCTGATGTGCCTAAACAGTGGAAACCCCCCTCAAGAGACACCATTTAGGAAACTAGATCCCCTAAGGAACTTGTCTAGATCTGTTGTGAGCAATTTGAACCCCCAATTGTTTCACTAAAGTTTATAATGCCTAGGTGTGAAAAAAAAAAAATTCCACAAAAATGATTTTTTAGTCCCCAATTTTTGATATTTCTCAATGATATTGGACCTTAAAAGTTGTCCAATTTGTCCTGAATACGTGGATACCCCATATGTGGGGGGGGAAACTGTTTGGGCGCACGGCAGAGCTCGGAAAGGAAGTAATGATGCTTTGGAATGCAGACTTTGATGGGTGTCACGTTCAGTTTGCAGAGCCCCTGATGTGCCTAAACAGTGGAAACCCCCCACAAGTGACCCCATTTTGGAAACTAGACCCCCTAAAGAACCTGTATAGATCTGTGGTGAGCACTTTGAACCCCCAAGTGCTTCACAGAAGTTTATAACGCCCGGGCGCGAAAATAAAAAAATCATATTTTTTCCACAAACATGATCTTTTAGTCCCCATTTTTTTATTTTCCCCAAAGGTAACAGGAGAAATTGGACCCCAAAAGTTGTTTTTCAATTTGTCCTGAGTACGCTGATACCCTATATGTGGGAGAAAACTAATGTATGGGCACACATCGGGGCTTGGAAGGGAAGTAGTGACTTTTTGGATTGCAGACTTTGATGGAATGGTTTGTCGTCGTCATGTGGCATTTGGAGAGCCCTGATGTGCCTAAAAAGTGGAAACCCCCACAAGTGACCCCATTTTGGAAACTAGACCCCCCAACGAACTTATCTAGATATGTAGTGAGAACTTTGAACCCCCAAGTGTTTCACAGTTTATAACGTAGCGCCATAAAAATAAAAAATCATATTTTTTTCAACAAAAATGATATTTTTTGCCCCCAATTTTTTTTCCCCAAGGGTAACAGAAGAAATTGGACCCCAAGATTTATTGAGAAATTTGTCCTGAGTATGCTGATACCCCATATGTGGGGGTAAACTACTGTTTGGGCGCATGCAGAGCTCGGAAAGGAAGGAGCACTGTTTGACTTTTTCAACGCAGAATTGGCTGGATCATGATACATATACTGTATATAGCAATCAAAATTGTCTTTTGAATTAATGTGTCAACTTCTCACTTCATATATTATCCTCATATATTGGACATATATTTTATTTATATTAAAAGGCACTCAAATAATTTGTATCTCATTAAAAAGAGAGCACTAACAAACTACATCAATTACCTAAATATATCTATACATAAGATATCAAAGTAAACTTTTTAACATCTTTACAATAGGCATATTAAATATATAAGATATATATGAGCACGTGTAATTACCCATAGTAATGTCCACAACCCCACTTCACCAATACTCCAACACACATTTTGGCAGCACTCCCTTCCTCAGTGGGCGTGGCTATGTAGGAAAAAGGACCGGGCCCTGGGTATTTGCTCTGCGCCTGGTCCGGGACTGTGGAGGCTGTCTCCTCTGTTGCCTGGAGGAAAGCTTAGGGGACCAGACAAACCCTTGCACCAGGAATCAGGGGACGTGGCTAAGCTGCAGCAGCTACAGCGTGCACAGAAGCGGTCAGAATTGGCGGGAACAGACAGAGCTCAGAAATGAGAAGTGAGCGTTCTGTTCCTCGGCTACCGCATTAGCACAGGCCCACGCCATAGCATCTCCGCTGACATCCACAGAGACTGTGAGCATAGACCGGACCTGTGCCAGTTGGTCCCAGCAGGGCATGCTTCCAAACGCTCCGGGCCCCTTAGTGTTGCATGCGTGCCGTCTAAAATAGACCGGGTGAGTGACCGTGAATTGTTTCCTGACTCCCTGGTGTATGTTTACCAAGCCACATTGAGCTCAGAGGATGCTGTGGCCTCTACGCCTTCTGCCACATCGACATGTGGACTGAGGACCCTGCAGAAGGTACCAGAGACTAACCGCTGCCACAAGGACCTGGATCATCACCATCTACATGACCTCACTGGACCATCCCCGTGCCGGCCGTTGCTGGCGTCATCGTTTGCTTTGTGGACACTACTGCCTGAAGACCGTCTGTTTGGATAAGTTACACTTAACAGAACTGTACTGTAATCATGTTCGTTTTCTCTATAAGCCATTATATACATTTTTCTTCTGCATTGCCCATTTCCCTGTTTAGTCAATTACCTCCCTGCGTAGAGTATACCCCTGTTATTTAAAAGCATTAACCCTTGCTCTGTTCCCTGTCCGTCGCTGCATCCCGCAACCTGCTCTTTCAGGTATACCAGGTCATGTGATGTATTTTTATATCCAGACCTTGAACTCACGTTGTCCTTTTTACCAATGATAGTGCCGTGTATGGCACATGCCATTGGAGTCCGAAGTTCCCAAACCCCTACCTTTTAGTTTTATCGTACCGAAATTGCGTGGGCACGCTGGCTGCATTGCAATGACGCCAGAGGCGTATGTAGGGGGATCAGCTGGGGCATGCGCCCTGGGCACAGCCGGCAGGGGGGCACAGTCAGGCCGCCTAATGTGGCGGTCCACTGTGTCTCCGCCGGCGGCTTCAATCTTCCGCACCCTGGACAGAGAGTCGGTGGTTCCCTGTGCCGGCTGTCAAGCTGACAGCCGGCACAGAGAAGCTGCAGCGTGCCGGCTCCCAGGGTTGAATTGTACTCCTGTCTATACAGACACGAGTACAATTGAAGCTCTGACCGCCAGGTCAGAGCGACGGCGGCAGCGTGATCAGGTCATGTGATCATGCTGCTGACGTCACTCACTGGCGCTCAGAGCGCGAAGAGCATCGGTGGTAATGTTAAGTGCTCCACTCAGGAGCTGAAGAAACCACCGAAGATTAAGGAGGGGGCTTGGGGTAATTCAATGTGTGGGGAGATTTGGCTTGCCATGGGGGTACTTAATGGGTGGGGGGATTTTGAGTGGGGATGAGGGATATTAAATGTGTGGGGGGATTTGGCATGGGGATGGGGGTTACAAGGGGTTACTTAGTGTGTGGGGATGAGGGTTATTTAATGTGGGTGGGGGATCTGGCATGGGGATTGGGGGTTATTTAATGTGTGGGGGATTTGGAGTGGGGATGGGGAGTACTTAATGTGTGGGGGTATTTGAAGTGGGGATGGGGGGATTTAAAGGGATTCTGTCACCCCATTTTTCGAGTTTAAGATGCGGCCACCACCATCAGGGACTTATCTATAGTATTCTGTAATGCTGTAGATAAGCACCCAATGTCACCTGAAAGAGAAGAAAAACTAGTTAGATTATACTCACCCAGGGGCGGTCCGGGGTCCGGTCCGGAGGGAATTGCAGTCCGGTCCGGCGCCTTCCATCTTTTAGTGAAGACGTCCTCTTTTTGCTTCCAATCGTGGCTCCGGCGCAAGCGCACTGCTCTGCCCTGTTTGAGGGCAGAGCAGAGTACTGCAGTGCGCAGGCGCTGGGAAAGGTCAGAGAGCCGCGACAGGAAGCAAAGAAGAGGACGTCTTCGCTAGAAGATGGGAGGCACCCGACCGCGACTCATTCCGGACCGAATCAGACGCCGTACCGCCCCTGGGTGAGTATAATGTATCTCGTTTTTCTTCTCTTTCAGGTAACATTGGGGGCTTATCTACAGCATTACAGAATGCTGTAGATAAGCCCCTGATGGCGGTGGCTTCATCTCATAGTCGAAAAATGGGGTGACAGATTCCCTTTAATGTGTGTGAAGGGATTTGGAGTGGCTATGGGGGATTTAATGTGTGTGGAGGGATTTGAGGACACAAAATGAGGAGCATGCATGTATGAGGAAACAGTATGGGGATGGGTGCAGACACAGTATGGGGATGGGTGCAGACATAGTATGGTGAGTGGGGGATGGGTGCAGACAGTATGGGGAGCGAACGGGTGAATGTATGTGGACACAGCATGAGTAACGATGGGAAAAATATATGTGGACACAGTATGGGGAGTGAGGGTGATGGGATGTGTGCAGACACATTATGGGGAGTCAGGTGTATGTGTGAGCAGACAGAATAGAGAGTGAGGAGACAGTATGGTGAACAGGGGAGATGTGAGAGGAGACAGTATGAGAAGGGGAATAGTATAAGGTGACAGTATGGGGGAGAAAAGTTAGGAGCACAAAGTAGAGACTGAGTAGTGGGGGCAAAGCAAATGGGGGGGACAGTATGGTGGGTGTTAGTCATCAGCTGGATTTGAACCTGGATCTGAGTCATCGGTGGTCCCCCATCAAGGACTCAGCCAGGGCAGATGCTGCTTAGCTTCACCATCAATCCCAACGCCTAGCTAGTACAAGAGAGTACAAGCTGTCTCCAGGGTCTTTGTTAATAGTAGCCTTAAGCATAGGTTACAGAAGGAGACAGGGCTGTTATAGCCTAAGTCATGCCTGCACTGAGCATGTCCGTGACATGGCGAACCGTGATTGGTGGTTAACGTCAGCTGATCCTCTGTAAGAATAATGTTGTTTTATTATTTTTTCTTTATTATAGGAGATCAAGGGCTTCGCAGGGATTAAGAGTTAAATAAACGTTGGTCAAAAAAATGTGTTTTTATTTCATTAAAATTATTTATTCTTAAAGTGTCTGTTTTTTTTATTTACTTCAATAGGATTAATAATTGATAGTTGTCTAATTGACAGCTCTCAATTATTAACCTGGCTTAAAGTCACCTTTCAATTGCAAGGTGGCTTTAACCCCTTATTAACACATTCGCCACCGCTACAGGGCAATGGGAATAGACGGGCAAAGTGCCAGAAAGGGCTAATCTAATTAGAGATTTGCCTTTTCTGGGGTGTCTGGGGGCAGATGTTAGTAGCCAGGGGGGCACAAAAAAAATGTACCCTCCCTAGGCTATTATTATCTGCCCCCACTCGCTGGCTTTGTCTGTCTGGTGGAGAAAATACAGCGGGAGCCCACACATTTTTTTTCAACGAATTTATACCTTTAATTAACCCCTACATGTCTGCAATTTTGCACACATACACTCATGTAATTGTAAGTTTAAACCATATATAAAAATACATGAAATGACATGGTTAACTGTATGTAAACCATGTGTCATTTCATGTCGGGTTCTGTATTTTCACAAAAGCCGGCAATTAAATTAGCGGCTATTACAGTATGTAGAAGTGTATGAAATATAAATATATGTGTATATATATATGTATTCTATGTGTGTATATGTATTGATTCCATTCTTTATTAAAGCTGTCAGTGTGATTTTACAGTATAGCCGGGGATGAATTGCCGGCTTTTCTAAAGGACACCGGTGCGATTTAATCGCAAGTCACACGTGCAGTCCGTTTGTAATCCGATTTTTCATCGCTCCCATAGACTTGCATTGGCGATTCTCAGCCGAGATACGCTACAATCGCAGCATGTTGCGATTTCACTCGCGCGTATAAAAATTATACGCGCGAGAAAAAATCGGCTGTTATAGAATAACATTGGGACGAGTGCTAGACGATTTTTTATCGCCTAGCACTCGTCCGTATTATACGGTAGTGTGACTCCGGCCTAAGTGTGCAAATCGCATGTGTGCTAGGGGGAAGGGGCACCGAACCAAATTCTTGCCCTGGGTGCCTGAAAACCTAGATACAGAATATAGCAAAAAATGATATTTAAAACTTAGCTTTTACTAACAGTAAAACCTAGATACACCTCTGAATGACGCCTGCGTGATCACAAAATCAGAAAACAAGGAGCAGGTAGGTTAAATCAGAGTCCTAATGGGCATGTGCACTTACTGCAGTCTGATTAAATACAGCGATCTATTTGTACAGTGTTTACTAAGAACCCTTTGTTATTGAAATGCACTTTTGCTTTTTACTTATTTAACTACAGCAGGGTACATGATCATTTTGTTTCTTGTAGGTTTTATCTTTATAAAAGGTAAATCAAATATAAAAGAGAAAGTAGTTACTCATAATAATGTCCACAAACAAACATCAGATGCAAAATTGCATCTATACATAATGCTATATAAGTGGAGTTTTTACTGAAGGATCACTGGGAGATTTGGGATCCATCTTAGTAAGTGAGTCTCAGGGAAGACAGGAGGGAGAGAGATGATCTGGAGAAGAAGGTTGTGTGTGGCATCAAATACAAGAGATGTGGAAGAACGGGGACATTCAGAGCAGTCTTACCTGCAAAGGCCAATTTTGGGATTCTACAAATGTGCTGGGTCTAGGACAGCCTTATCAGCAAGGTGGATCCAGGAAAGTCAGGTAGTTGGAACAGTAGGGTAGTAGCAGGAGCTCCCTTACGTCAAGATTCCAGGAAAATGGAGAATCCCTTAGGGCTGAAACACTCTGCTATCATATTTATTGTTAAGACTATGTCTGTGTCCATCATCATTGGAAAGTGTGGTTGTCTTTGTATGAAGAAGATGGAAAATGTATCTCATGTAATTCACTGTATTTGAGAGTGTTTCTAAGTAAAAAAAACTTTGCATTTTCAAGTTGGTTTGACTATCTCATTCTGAAAACCGAAAGAATCGGTGCCGCAGATGGTGGATCAAAAGTGAGTATGAAAATGACTGTCACAAAAACACTGCCTCCCACACACACACACACACACACCACACACACACACACAGGATTTGCAGAATCCCCTATTTCTGTAGCAGGCCGGGGTGAAAAAGAAATAGGTAATGTGCCCCATGACCATGGCTACAACCCTGCCCCGCTGCATCACTACCCGAACACGTAATTCGCGTCATTCTCTTTCTCATCGGCGTGGCTATACCAGGTCCTGTGATGTAATTTTTATATCCTGCCCCTGAAGTCACTTGTTCTCTTTTTACCAGTGATAGAGCATGCTCATTGGCGTCTGAAGTTCCCAAACCTTCCCCAATATTTTTATCATACCGCGCATGCGTCGGGCACCACACAAAAACATTATTTTAAAATTGTTGGTTTTAGTATTTTTTTATTTCTTTATAATAATGTTTTTTTATTGCATTACTTTAGTTCTTGTGACTATAGAATCATCTAATGAGGAACTGAATTGAATAGTAGCATCTATACTGACATAGAAATTCTGCCTTCAAATATTCAACCACTGAAGTTCAACAGTGTGTCCTTCAATAAAAACTTGATTGTAAATATGCCCTAATAGCATTTTGTAACACGCATATTTTATATATGTAATTTGTATCTTGTTTGTAATATTATGAAAAACAAAATAGGATAAAATAGGGATCTGTAAGAGTATTACTATATTATATAATATATAACAAGGTAAATGGTGGAGTAAATCATAAGCGCTTATATATTATGGTGCCTGCTCTTCATTGTCATTGCAATGCAGCCAGTGTGCCCCACTCATGTGCGGTATGATAAGACTATTTTTTACCTTTAATTTGGTCTGGTGATCGCATTCTATATAGCCGATCTTTTCTTCTTTGTCTTTATCCTAATATATATTACGGGCTATAGGCGATCCCAGCAACTATTACAGTGGTGCCCTCCTCTCTGTTTTTTTGGATGTAAAAATATGTCATGGGATCTGGTATAGCCACAACCACGAAGGAAGCCAGTGATATGAAACACGCGTTTTGGTGGAGGTACAGCTTTGAAAAAAAATACATCTTTTAGCGTGTGATAGCAGCCAAACATAAAAAAGATATATAAATCTAGTATTGCTGCAATAACACCAACTCGAAGAATAAAGTTGTCTAATCACGTATACTGCATGAGGAATGGCGAAAAAATAAAAAGAACAAATTCTTGACCTGCTGTTGATTTGTTCATTCTTCCTTCCAAAGATCGCAGTAAGGCTTGGCGCACATTTATCTTTTGCTCTGCGCTTAGCGCTTATGTAACACATGTATTCAAATGCAGTGACACAGAAGCACAGAGCAGAGGTTAACAATTACTTATTTTATCAATACAGGGGTAACCACCTCGCAGGGAGAAACAGTAAATAAATAGATAAAGGATGAGGGGTGAACAGGGGAAAGAGTAATTCAGAATGGCAGACTATATACTGTATTAATTACACTTAGCGTGACTCGGCTGTCCGTTTCTTCTCCTGAGTTAGATGGTTGGTCGGCTGCCCCGCCTAACAAATCGGCCTCACTTATGGAGGCAGCAGGTGGTCACGGGTCTTACCTGCTGAGCCCCTATTCCGTTATGCTGCAGTGCAGCAAAGTGGTGTTCACCGCAATCCTCCACTCGGTGTGCGTTCCGCCTCACGCCCACCGAAACCTGGGAGTCCTCGCTGCACCCGGCCATGATCGCTACTACGCGGGCTATCTTTCCCCACAGCCTGGCGTCGGTCGTCTCTGACTCCTCTCTCTTGCGGGAAGCCCCCATCTTTTCCCACGCAAACCCTTTTATACCTCCCTGGCTTGACACTCCCCTTCTACACAGGTTAAGGGTTTGCTCCATCTCCAATCTCCTTCCCCCTGCAACAGTAGGTTCGGCTCCAACAGTTCCGGACCCAGTGCCCTGTCAGCACCCACTGCCCGATCTTTTCTTCTACACTTACACCAGGGTTTCCGTGTAAATCTCTGAAATATGTGGTTCAGACGGAACTGTCAATTAAATTCTCCCTATAATGAGGCAGATGAAGACACTGAATATGCCATCTGGCCTATCATCTGGCAGTGTCCATCTTTTTAAGCATGCATAAAAGTGTTTGCGGCCACATTTTGTGCATTTCTGAAAAGAAGGACACCGCTGAACACAGGTCAGATGGAGTCCAGAGTAACTCTGCTGCCTCATTATAGTGAATGAATCCCTCAGGGGTTTCATCTGAATCACGTCATTTGAAGATTTAGATACAGTTATATGAAAAAGTTTGGCCACCCCTATTAATCTTAAGCTTAATGTTTTATAAAAATTGGTGTTTTTGCAACAGCTATTTCAGTTTGATATATCTAATAACTATTGGACACAGTAATGTTTCTGCCTTGAAATGAGGTTTATTGTACTAACAGAAAATGTGCAATCTGCATTCAAACAAAATTAGACAGGTGCATAAGTATGGCCACCCTTATCATTTTCTTGTTTTAAATACTCCTAACTACTTTTTACTGACTTACTAAAGCACTTTTTTTGGTTTTGTAACCTCATTGAGCTTTGAACTTCATAGCCAGGTGTATGCAATCATGAGAAAAGCTACTTAAAGTGGCCACTTGCAAGTTGTTCTCCTGTTTGAATCTCCTCTGAAGAGTGGCATCATGGGCTCCTCAAAACAGCTGTCAAATGATCTGAAAACAAAGATTATTCAACATAGTTGTTCAGGGGAAGAATACAAAAAGCTGTCTCAGAGATTTAACCTGTCAGTTTCCACTGTGAGGAACATAGTAAGGAAATGGAAGAACACAGGGACAGTTCTTGTTAAGGCCAGAAGTGGCAGGTCAAGAAAAACATCAGAAAGGCAGAGAAGAAGAATGGTGAGATCAGTCAAGGACAATCCTCAGACCACCTCCAGAGAGCTGCAGCACCAACTTGCTGCAGAAGGTGTCACTGTGCATCGGTCAACTATACAACGCACTTTGCACAAGGAGAAGCTGTATGGGAGAGTGATGCGAAAGAAGCCGTTTCTGCAAGCACGCCACAAACAGAGTCGACTGAGGTATGCAAAAGCACATTTGGAGAAGCCAATTTCTTTTTGGAAGAAGGTCCTGTGGACTGATGAAACGAAGATTGAGTTGTTTAGTCATACAAAAAGGTGTTATGCATGGCGTCAAAAAACACAGCATTCCAAGAAAAACACTTGCTACCCACAGTAAAATTTGGTGGAGGTTCCATCATGCTTTGGGGCTGTGTGGCCAATGCCGGCATCGGGAATTTTGTTAAAGTTGAGGGACGCATGGATTCCACTCAGTATCAGCAGATTCTTGACAATAATGTTCAAGAATCAGTGACAAAGTTGAAGTTACGCAGGAGATGGATCTTTCAGCAAGACAATGATCCAAAACACCGCTCCAAATCTACTCAGGCATTCATGCAGAGGAACAATTACAATGTTCTGGAATGGCCATCCCAGTCCCCAGACCTGAATATCATTGAACATCTGTGGGATCATTTGAAGAGGGCTGTCCATGCTCGGCGACCATCAAACTTAACTGAACTGGAATTGTTTTGTAAAGAGGAATGGTCAAAAATACCTTCATCCAGGATCCAGGAACTCATTAAAAGCTACAGGAAGCGACTAGAGGCTGTTATTTTTGCAAAAGGAGGATCTACTAAATATTAATGTCACTTTTCTGGTGAGGTGCCCATACTTATGCACCTGTCAAATTTTGTTTGGATGCAGATTGCACATTTTCTGTTAGTACAATAAACCTCATTTCAAGGCAGAAACATTACTGTGTCCAATAGTTATTAGATATATCAAACTGAAATAGCTGTTGCAGAAACACCTATTTTTATCAAACATTAAGCTTAAGATTAATAGGGGTGCCCAAACTTTTTCATATAACTGTAGAAACCCTCATGTAAGTGCTCAGTGTAAAGCGCAGGATTAATATGATCCAAAATGTTATGTAAAATATTCTCATTCAATCCACAAAAAAAGCAAGTCGCTATTCACTTCGTCATCTGTAGGGATGATGTTCGAGTTCACCAGGTTTGTCTGGACTTTTTAAAAAGTCCCGTTTGGGATCCGAACTTGACTGGAACTTGACCTCGGACACCGAACCCCATATAAGTCAATGGTTACATGAACTTCATTGCTGTAAAATGGTCAGAGTAAGGTCTAGGGGGCTGCAAAAGGAAGAAAAATAGAGGTAAGAGCGGGACAATTGCCCTGCAAATAAATGTGGATAGGGAAATGACTTAAATGTCATCATAGCAATCATAGCAAAGTAGAAAGTAAATGAATAACATTAACATTTTAACAATGCCCTCACAGAGACTGAGGCTTTCTACCACCAGTCCAGTTAAAAATTTGACCCACAGAACATGTGGAACAGTACAACTACAGAAGCAGATTACAAATTTCACCCACAGAATATGGGGAACAGTACCCCCACAGATCCAAAATGTCTGCTCCAGTAGGGCACGTTACAAATGCCGCTGATTAACCCCTTCACCCCCAAGGGTGGTTTGCACGTTAATGACCGGGCCAATTTTTACAATTCTGACCACTGTCTCTTTATGAGGTTATAACTCTGGAACGCTTCAACGGATCTTCGCGATTCTGAGATTGTTTTCTCGTGACATATTGTACTTCATGATAGTGGTAAAATTTCTTCCATATAACTTGCATTTATTTATGAAAAAAATGCAAATATGGCAAAAATTTTGAAAATTTTGCAATTTTCAAACTTTGAATTTTTATTCCCTTAAAACAGAGAAATATGTCACACAAAATAGTTAAGAAATAACATTTCCCACATGTCTACTTTACATCAGCACAATTTTGGAAGCAAAATTTTTTTTTGTTAGGAAATTATAAGGGTTAAAAGTTGACCAGCGATTTCTCATTTTTACAACAAAATTTACAAAGCCATTTTTTTTCGGGACCACCTCATATTTGAAGTCACTTTGAGGGGTCTATATAGCAGAAAATACCCAAAAGTGACACCATTCTAAAAACTACACCCCTCAAGGTACTCAAAACCACATTCAAGAAGTTTATTAACCCTTCAGGTGCTTCACAGGAGCTGAAGCAACGTGGAAGGAAAAAATGAACATTTTACTTTTTAGTCACAAAAATGATCTTTTACAAACATTTTTTTTATTTTCACAAGGAAAAAGGAGAAAAAGGACTGATAAAGTTGTTGTGCAATTTCTCCTGAGTACGCTGATACCCCATATGTCAGGGAAAACCACTGTTTGGGCACACGGCAGAGCTCGGAATGGAAGGAGCGCAGTTTGACTTTTCCAAACCAAAATTGGCTGGAATTGAGAACAGACGCCATGTCGCGTTTGGAGAGGCCCCGATGTGCCTAAACAGTGGAAACCCCCCACATGTGACCCCATTTTGGAAACTAGACCCCCTAAGGAACTTATCTAGATGTGTGGTGAGCAGTTTGAACCCTCAAGTGCTTCACGCAAGTTTGTAATGTAGAGCCGTGAAGAAAAAAAATCATATTTTTTCCACAAGCATGATGTTTTAGTCCCCAAATTTTTATTTTCCCAAGGGTAAGAGGAGAAATTGAACCACAAAAGTTGTTGTCCAACTTGTCCTGAGTACGCTGATACCCCATATGTGGGGGGAACCACTGTTTGGGCGCACGGCAGGGCTTGAAAGGGAAGGAGCGCCGTTTGACTTTTCCAAACCAAAATTGGCTGGAATTGCGAACGGACGCCATGTCGCGTTTGGAGGGCCCCTGATGTGCCTAAACAGTGGAAACCCCCCACATGTGACCCCATTTTGGAAACTAGACCCCCTAAGGAACTTATCTAGATGTGTGGTGAGCACTTTGAACCCTCAAGTGCTTCACGCAAGTTTGTAATGTAGAGCCGTGAAGAAAAAAAATCATATTTTTTCCACAAACATGATGTTTTAGTCCCCAAATTTTTATTTTCCCAAGGGTAAGAGGAGAAATTGGACCACAAAAGTTGTTGTCCAACATGTCCTGAGTACGCCGATACCCCATATGTGAGGGGGAACCACTGTTTGGGCGCACGGCAGGGCTTGAAAGGGAAGGAGCGCCGTTTGACTTTTCCAAACCAAAATTGGCTGGAATTGCGAACGGACGCCATGTTGCGTTTGGAGGGCCCCTGATGTGCCTAAACAGTGGAAACCCCCCACATGTGACCCCATTTTGGAAACTAGACCCCCTAAGGAACTTATCTAGATGTGTGGTGAGCACTTTGAACCCTCAAGTGCTTCACGCAAGTTTGTAATGTAGAGCCGTGAAGAAAAAAAATCAATTTTTTCCACAAACATGATGTTTTAGTCCCCAAAGTTTTATTTTCCCAAGGGTAAGAGGAGAAATTGGACCACAAAAGTTGTTGTCCAACATGTCCTGAGTACGCCGATACCCCATATGTGGGGGGAACCACTGTTTGGGCGCACGGCAGGGCTTGAAAGGGAAGGAGCGCCGTTTGACTTTTCCAAACCAAAATTGGCTGGAATTGCGAACGGACGCCATGTTGCGTTTGGAGGGCCCCTGATGTGCCTAAACAGTGGAAACCCCCCACATGTGACCCATTTTGGAAACTAGACCCCTAAGGAACTTATCTAGATGTGTGGTGAGCACTTTGAACCCCAAGTGCTTCACGAAGTTTGTAATGTAGAGCGTGAAGAAAAAAAATCATATTTTTTCCACAAACATGATGTTTTAGTCCCCAATTTTATTTTCCCAAGGGTAAGAGGAGAAATTGGACCACAAAAGTTGTTGTCCAACATGTCCTGAGTACGCTGATACCCATATGTGGGGGGAACCACTGTTTGGGCGCACGGCAGGGCTTGAAAGGGAAGAGCGCCGTTTGACTTTCCAAACCAAATTGGCTGGAATTGCGAACGGACGCCATGTTGCGTTTGGAGGGCCCCTGATGTGCCTAAACAGTGGAAACCCCCACATGTGACCCCATTTGGAAACTAGACCCCCTAAGGAACTTATCTAGATGTGTGGTGAGCACTTTGAACCCTCAAGTGCTTCACGCAAGTTTGTAATGTAGAGCGTGAAAAAAAAAAATATATTTTTTCCACAAACATGATGTTTTAGTCCCAATTTTTATTTTCCCAAGGTAAGAGGAGAAATTGACCACAAAAGTTGTTGTCCAACATGTCCTGAGTACGCTGATACCCCATATGTGGGGGGAACCACTGTTTGGGCGCACGGCAGGGCTTGAAAGGGAAGGAGCGCCGTTTGACTTTTCCAAACCAAAATTGGCTGGAATTGCGAACGGACGCCATGTGCGTTTGGAGGCCCTGATGTGCCTAAACAGTGGAAACCCCCACATGTGACCCCATTTTGGAAACTAGACCCCCTAAGGAACTTATCTAGTGTGTGGTGAGCACTTGAACCCTCAAGTTTCACAAGTTTTAATGTAGAGCGTGAAAAAAAAAATATTTTTTTCCACAAATGATGTTTTAGTCCCCAATTTTTTATTTTCCAGGGTAAGAGGAGAAATTGGACCCAAAGTTTGTCCAAATGTCCTGAGTACGCGATACCCATATGTGGGGGGAACATGTTTGGCGCACGCAGGGCTGAAAGGGAAGGAGGCGTTTGATTCAACCAATTTGGTGAATTGCGCGGACGCCATGTCCGTTGGAGGGCCCCTGATGTGCCTAAACAGTGAAACCCCCCACATGTGACCCCATTTTGGAAACTAGACCCCCTAGGAACTTATCTAGTGTGTGGTGAGCACTTTGAACCCCAAGTGTTCACAAGTTTGTAATGTGGCGTGAAGAAAAAAAAATATTTTTTTTCCACAAATGATGTTTTAGTCCCCAATTTTTTATTTTCCCAGGTAAGAGGAGAAATTGGACCAAAAAGTGTTGTCCAATTTCGAGTACGCTGATACCCATATGTGGGGGGAACCACTGTTTGGGCCACGGCAGGGCTTGAAGGAGAGCCGTTGACTTTTCCAAACCAAATTGGCTGGAATGCCGGACGCCATGTTCGTTTGAGAGCCCCTGATGTGCCTAAACAGTGAAACCCCCACATGTGACCCATTTTGGAAACTAGACCCCTAAGGAACTTATCTAGATGTGTGGTGAGCACTTTGAACCCTCAGTGCTTCACGCAAGTTTGTAATGTAGAGCCGTGAAGAAAAAAAATCATATTTTTCCACAAAATGATGTTTTAGTCCCCAATTTTTATTTTCCCAAGGTAAAGGAGAAATTGGACACAAAAGTTGTTGTCCAACATGTCCTGAGTACGCTGATACCCATATGTGGGGGGGAACCACTGTTTGGGCGCACGGCAGGGCTTGAAAGGGAAGGAGCGCCGTTTGACTTTTCCAAACCAAAATTGGCTGGAATTGCGAACGGACGCCATGTTGCGTTTGGAGGGCCCCTGATGTGCCTAAACAGTGGAAACCCCCCACATGTGACCCCATTTTGGAAACTAGACCCCCTAAGGAACTTATCTAGGTGTGTGGTGAGCACTTTGAACCCCCAAGTGTTTCACTAACGTTTATAATGCCCTGGCGTGAAAAAAAATATATATTTTTTTTTCCACAAAAGTGATGTTTTAGTCCCCAATTTTTTATTTTCCCAAGGTAAGAGGAGAAATTGGACCCCAAAAGTGGTTGTCCAATTTGTCCTGAGTACGCTGATACCCCATATGTTGGGGGATACACTGTTTGGGCACACGGCAGGGCTCGGAAGGGAAGCAGTGACGTTTTGGAATGCAGACTTTGATGGAATGGTCTGCGGGCGTCATGTTCCGTTAGCAGAGCCCCTGATGTGCCTAAACAGTGAAAACCCCCCACATGTGACCCCATTTTGGAAACTAGACCCCCTAAGGAACTTATCTAGGTGTGTGGTGAGCACTTTGAACCCCCAAGTGTTTCACTAACGTTTATAATGCCCTGGCGTGAAAAAAAAAAATATTTTTTTTTTCCACAAAAGTGATGTTTTAGTCCCCAATTTTTTATTTTCCCAAGAGTAAGAGGAGAAATTGGACCCCAAAAGTGGTTGTCCAATTTGTCCTGAGTACGCTGATACCCCATATGTTGGGGGGATACACTGTTTGGGCACACGGCAGGGCTCGGAAGGGAAGCAGTGACGTTTTGGAATGCAGACTTTGATGGAATGGTCTGCGGGCGTCATGTTCCGTTAGCAGAGCCCCTGATGTGCCTAAACAGTGGAAACCCCCCACATGTGACCCCATTTTGGAAACTAGACCCCCTAAGGAACTTATCTAGGTGTGTGATGAGCACTTTGAACCCCCAAGTGTTTCACTAAAGTTTATAATGCCCAGGTGTGAAAAAAAAAAATCCTACTTTTTACCTCACACAAATGATGTTTTAGTCCCCAATTTTTTATTTTCCCAAGGTTAAGAGGAGAAATTGGACACCAAAAGTTGTTGTTCAATTTGTCCTGAGTACACTGGTACCCCATATGTGGGAAAAAACTGTTCGGGCACAATTTGGGGCTCAGAAGGGAAATTGTGACGTTTTGGAAGCAGACTTTGATGGAATGGTCTGCGGGCGTCATGTTCCGTTTGCAGAGCCCCTGATGTGCCTAAACAGTAAAAAAAAAACCACAAGTGACATAATTTTGGAAAGTAGACTCCCAAGAACTTTTCTAAATGTGCCCCCCTTCTGGAACTAATCTTTCCTGTAAAGTAAATTAGTAGTGCATTGAGGTGTGGTACAATTTGAAACAATCCTTCATACACAGGCCAGGTTTTTCGGGCAGGTGTCGCATTGGTAAGTGGTGTCCTTGCGTATTCCCCTTTTGTAACACACTCGGCACCTTTTTTGTGGCTTACCTTTGCTTCCAGTTGGCGGGACCACCCCCGGGAAATGCTGACCTGGTATGATACGAGCACCTTCAGTTCCGGAAGTACTGGGCCCGCTGTTTCCTGAGCGCCAAACATCAGGGCCTTAACCACTACCTCCTGAAACTGAAGGTACGTCGTATCGCTGTTGCGTGCACATCGTGACAGCAGGAAAGCGTTGAGCATTGCCATTTGGACGATGTGCACGGACAGCTTCTTGTACCACACCTTGGCCTTTCTCAAAGCACTGTACGGTTGGAGGAGTTGATCAGAGAGATCAACACCCCCCATGTATTTATTGTACCCCAGTACACAGTCCGGTTTGCGGACCTGTGTAGAGGTACCCCGTACAGTGCTGAGGGCGCTGCCATCACCATGTATGGTGGTCAAGAGAAGGACATCCCTCTTGTCCTTGTACTTGACCACCAACAGGTGGTCGCTACATTGGGCTCTGCTCTCACCCTTTCTGAGCATCTGCCCAAGTAGCGTCTTCGGGAGGCCTCTCTGATTTTTGCGGACGGTACCGCAGGCTGCGGTACCTCGCGCAGAGAGGGATTTGTAGAGTGGGATGCTGGAATAAAAGTTATCAGTGTAAAGGTGATAACCTTTATCCAGCAGTGGGTGCACCAAATCCCACACAATTTTCCCACTCACTCCCAGGACGGGGGGACACTCAGGGGGTACAATCCTGGTGTCCTTTCCTTCGTAAACTCTAAAGCTGTGTGTGTACCCTGAGGTACTCTCACACAGCTTGTAGAGTTTGATTCCGTACCTTGCCCTCTTGCTGGGCAGGTACTGGCGGAATGCGAGCCGTCCCTTAAAATGAACCAAGGACTCATCCACGCAGATGTCCCTTTGGGGCACGTACACTTCAGCAAACTTTTTGTTGAAGTGTTCGATGACCGGCCGAACTTTGAACAGGCGGTCAAAGTTGGGGTCATCTCGTGGGGGACACTGTGCATTATCATTATAATGCAGGAATTTGTGGATGGCCTCAAAACGCGTCCGAGCCATGACCATTCGGAACAGTGGAGTGTTGTATAAAATATCAACACTCCAATATTGCCGAATTTCTGGCTTCTTCAGGATCCCCATATGGAGGACCAGGCCCCAAAACTGCATCATTTCAACTGCGTCTACAGGAGACCAGTTGGAAAATGATGAACGGGGGTTTTGCGCCAAAAATTGCCGAGCGTACAAATTTGTTTGCTCCACCATGAGGTTAATTAAATCCTCAGAGAAAAAGACTTTGAAAAAGTCTATTTCTGTGAAGCCGGTGGAGTCAAACCTGATTCCTGATTC
Source organism: Oophaga sylvatica (assembly GCA_033576555.1). Taxonomy (NCBI): domain Eukaryota; kingdom Metazoa; phylum Chordata; class Amphibia; order Anura; family Dendrobatidae; genus Oophaga; species Oophaga sylvatica. Next base: position 397,081,680 of record JARQOD010000002.1, read on the forward strand.
TGCCACAAAATCAGGAATCAGTGGCTCGTAATTTTCGGGGGCCGGGGTCCATACGGGGTCCGAAGAGGGGTGCGCTGGTTCATTTTCAGGGGCGGGCGCTGCCTCATGTTCTGTCCTGGGGCGTCTGCGTGGCGGTTCCGCAGGACCCGAGGAGGAAGATGAGGAGGAAGAAGAATCTTCATCTGAAAAATAAAGAAATGTGGGATCCTCTCCCTCGCTATCAGTGTCGGAGGCAAGGATAGCGTATGCCTCCTCCACTGAATAGCGCTGTTGGGATGAGCGTGACGGGCGGGACATTTTTTTGTGAATGTGGTGCTTTGTGTGAACTTTATTTATAACTGTGTGTGTGTGGGGGGGGGATAGTGATTGGTGTAAACTAAGCTGAAAAGAAAAAGCTAAAAGAAAAGAAAGCGAATAGGGAAAAAAAAGGCCTGTGAAAAAAAGTCTAAACCAGCAGGCACGAGCTCTGATAAGTGACCGGTGTCACTTATCAAAGTTCCGTGGCTGCTGGATGTGCGCACGGGAGTGACGGAAAGGGGGGTGAAAAAAAAACTGGCAGGCACGAGCTCTGATAAGTGACCGGTGTCACTTATCAAAGTTCCGCGGCTGCTGGATGTGCGCACGGGGGTGGTGGAAAGGGGGGTGAAAAAAAAAAAAAACTGGCAGGCACGAGCTCTGATAAGTGACCGCTGTCACTTATCAAAGTTCCGCGGCTGCTGGATGTGCGCACGGGAGTGGCAGAAAGGGGGGTGAAAAAAAAAACTGGCAGGCACGAGCTCTGATAAGTGACCGCTGTCACTTATCAAAGTTCCGCGGCTGCTGGATGTGCGCACGGGAGTGGCGGAAAGGGGGGTGAAAAAAAAAACTGGCAGGCACGAGCTCTGATAAGTGACCGCTGTCACTTATCAAAGTTCCGCGGCTGCTGGATGTGCGCACGGGAGTGGCGGAAAGGGAGATGAAAAAAAAACAAAAAAACAGCAGGAACGAGCTCTGATAAGTGACTGGTGTCACTTATCAAAGTTCCGCGGCTGCTGGATGTGCGCACGGGAGTGGCGGAAAAGTTGGTGGGAAAAAAAAAAAAAAAAACAGCAGGAACGAGCTCTGATAAGTGACTGGTGTCACTTATCAAAGTTCCGTGGCTGCTGGGTGTGCGCACGGGAGTGGCAGAAAAGTTGGTGAAAAAAAACAAAAAAAAAACAGCAGGAACGAGCTCTGATAAGTGACTGGTGTCACTTATCAAAGTTCCGTGGCTGCTGGATGTGCGCACGGGAGTGGCGGAAAAGTTCGTGAAAAAAAAACAAAAAACGGCAGGAACGAGCTCTGATAAGTGACTGGTGTCACTTATCAAAGTTCCGTGGCTGCTGGATGTGCGCACGGGAGTGGCGGAAAAGTTGGTGAAAAAAAACAAAAAAACGGCAGGAACGAGCTCTGATAAGTGACTGGTGTCACTTATCAAAGTTCCGTGGCTGCTGGATGTGCGCACGGGAGTGGCGGAAAGGGGGGGTGAAAAAAAAAACGGCAGGCACAAGCTCTGATAAGTGACCGCTGTCACTTATCAAAGTTTGCGGCTGCTGGATGTGCGCACGGAGGGGGGTGCGAAAGTGTTGATGGGTGAACTGCGTCACCAATCAACGCTCGGCGGCGCAAAGGGGGGGTAAAAAGAGGGGGAAAGGGGAGGGGGGAATGGGGGGATTGGGGTGGATCGGGCAGGGATCGGGCTCAAAAACTCACGTTTGTAGTCTTTTCTTTCTTTTCTCTTCTTTCTTCTCTCTTCTTTCTTCTCTCTTCTTTCTTCTCTCTTCAGCAGGAGTTGTGGTGTCACAGGCTACTGTGGCACCACAAGGCCCAGCACAGGAGGAGATCTGGCAGTGTGACCGCACAGCAGGAATCCTCAGCAAGTGTGAGGACCCCTGCAGTGCGGTCAGACAGGTCAGATCTAGTTTGCAGACAGGTCACAGAGCGGTCACATCGCTGCTGTGACCTGTCATTGGTGGGATCGATGATCACATCGATCCCACCAATCAAAGGAGACCCCTGCATTGCCGGTTGCTAGGCACCGGCCTAGTAATCGGAGCTCACAGCTCCGATTCCTAGGCAGGTCACCGGCAGGTCACCTAGCAGGGCACAGAGCGGTCACACCGCTGCTGTGCCCTGTGATTGGCGCGATCGTCGATGACATCGATCGCGCCAATCAGCTCCTTCATGCCCTACAGGCCCTGGCCTAGGATCGGTGCTATTACTGCACCGATCCAGGCAGGTACAGGCAGGGCACAGCGCGGATATACCGCGGCTGTGCCCTGCGATTGGCGCGATCGATGTGATCGGCGATCGCGCCAATCCGGGGGGGGTCTGGACTTTCCTAGGCCCAGGCCTAGGATCGAGTACATCGGTACTCGATCCTAGCCTGCGATCTCACTGTTTTAGCCGCTCTGATTGGCTGAAACAGTGAGAAAGGCTGTGATTGGCTGTTCAGAATTCAACAGCCAATCACAGCGATCGGGAGGCCTGAGGGGGGAGGACGCAGCCCGGGATGCCGACGCCAACTTCCAAGAGGTAAGCTGGCGTCGGAATTTTAATGCGATCACCGCTACTTAAGTCGCGATGTCGCATTAAAGGGCATGACGTACTATCCCGTCCATGGTCAGAATGGCACGGGTTTTATGGACGGGATAGTACGTCTAATGTCAGAGAGGGGTTAAAAGCTATTCGTATAATAATAATCTTTATTTTTATATAGCGCTAACATATTCCGCAACGCTTTACAGTTTGCACACATTATCTTGCACACATTATCTAGTATGATCTTGGATCGAGCTGGCGGTCCGCATAGAGGCTTGTTACTGGCAGTGCAGTTAAAAATTTCACCGACAGAGCATGTTTCCACAATTTCCCCACAGAAGCTGATAACAAATATCACCCACAGAGCATGTTTTCACATTCCCCGACAAAGCTGATTAAAATGTTCCCACCCAGGGAATGGTGTACAGTATCTACACAGCTCCAAAACGTCACCTCCAGTGGCGTATGTTACAAATGTCGCTGATGAAAAGTTGTTAGTATGATCTTGGATCTAGCTGGTGGTCCGCAGCGAGGCTTGCTCCTGGCAGTCCAGTTAAAAATTTCACCGACAGAGCATGTTTACACCTTTGTCCCACAGAAGCTGATAATAAATTTCACCCACAGAGCATGTTTACACCTTTGTCCCACAGAAGCTGATAATAAATTTCACCCACAGAGCATGTTTACACATTCCCCCACAGAAACTGATAACAAATTTCACCCTCATAGCATGTTTACACATTACCCCTACAGAAGTTGATAATAAAGTTCACCCACAGAGCATGTTTACACATTTGTCCCACAGAAGCTGATAATAAATTTCACCCACAGAACATGCTTACACATTACCCCTACAGAAGCTGATAAATAAGTTCACCCACAGAACATGTTTCCACATTTCCCCCACAGAAGCTGATAATAAAGTTCACCCACAGAACATGCTTACACATTACCCCCACAAAAGCTGATAATAAAGTTCACCCACAGAACATGCTTACACATTACCCCCACAGAAGCTGATAATAAATTTCACCCACAGAACATGTTTCCACATTTCCCCCACAGAAGCTGATAAAAATTTCACCCACAGAACATGTTTACACATTTTGTCCCACAGAAGCTGATAATAAATTTCACCCACAGAACATGCTTACACATTACCCCCACAAAAGCTGATAATAAAGTTCACCCACAGAACATGCTTACATATTACCCCCACAAAAGCTGATAATAAAGTTCACCCACAGAACATGCTTACACATTACCCCCACAAAAGCTGATAATAAATTTCACCCACAGAACATGCTTACACATTACCCTACAGAAGCTGATAATAAAGTTCACCCACAGAACATGTTTCCACATTTCCCCCACAGAAGCTGATAATAAATTTCACCCACAGAACATGTTACACATTTGTCCCACAGAAGCTGATAATAAATTTCACCCACAGAACATGCTTACACATTACCCCCACAGAAGCTGATAATAAATTTCACCCACAGAACATGCTTACACATTACCCCTACAGAAGCTGATAATAAAGTTCACCCACAGAACATGCTTACACATTACCCCACAGAAGCTGATAATAAATTTCACCCACAGAACATGTTTACACATTTGTCCCACAGAAGCTGATAATAAATTTCACCCACAGAACATGTTTACACATTTGTCCCACAGAAGCTGATAATAAATTTCACCCACAGAACATGTTTCCACATTTCCCACAGAAGCTGATAATAAAGTTCACCCACAGAACATGTTTACCACATTTCCCCCACAAAAGCTGATAATAAAGTTCACCCACAGAACATGCTTACACATTTCCCACAAAAGCTGATAATAAAGTTCACCCACAGAACATGTTTACACATTTGTCCCACAGAAGCTGATAATAAATTTCACCCACAGAACATGTTTACACATTTCCCCACAAAAGCTGATAATAAAGTTCACCCACAGAACATGTTTACACATTTCCCCACAAAAGCTGATAATAAATTCACCCACAGAACATGTTTACACATTTGTCCCACAGAAGCTGATAATAAATTTCACCCACAGAAATGTTACACTTCCACGAAGCTGATAATAAATTTCACCCACAGAAAGTTTACATTACCCCCACAAAAGCTGATAATAAAGTTCACCCACAGAACATGTTTATACATTACCCCTACAGAAGCTGATAATAAAGTTCACCCACAGAACATGCTTACACATTACCCCTACAGAAGCTGATAATAAATTTCACCCACAGAACATGCTTACACATTACCCCCACAGAAGCTGATAATAAATTTCACCCACAGAACATGCTTACACATTACCCCTACAGAAGCTGATAATAAAGTTCACCCACAGAACATGCTTACACATTACCCCCACAGAAGCTGATAATAAATTTCACCCACAGAACATGTTTACACATTTGTCCCACAGAAGCTGATAATAAATTTCACCCACAGAACATGTTTACACATTTGTCCCACAGAAGCTGATAATAAATTTCACCCACAGAACATGTTTACACATTTGTCCCACAGAAGCTGATAATACATTTCACCCACAGAACATGTTTCCACATTTCCCCCACAGAAGCTGATAATAAAGTTCACCCACAGAACATGCTTACACATTACCCCCACAAAAGCTGATAATAAAGTTCACCCACAGAACATGTTTACACATTTGTCCCACAGAAGCTGATAATAAATTTCACCCACAGAACATGCTTACACATTACCCCACAGAAGCTGATAATAAATTTCACCCACAGAACATGCTTACACATTACCCTACAGAAGCTGATAATAAAGTTCACCCACAGAACATGCTTACACATTACCCCCACAGAAGCTGATAATAAATTTCACCCACAGAACATGTTTACACATTTGTCCCACAGAAGCTGATAATAAATTTCACCCACAGAACATGTTTACACATTTGTCCCACAGAAGCTGATAATAAATTTCACCCACAGAACATGTTTACACATTTGTCCCACAGAAGCTGATAATACATTTCACCCACAGAACATGTTTCCACATTTCCCCACAGAAGCTGATAATAAAGTTCACCCACAGAACATGCTTACACATTACCCCCACAAAAGCTGATAATAAAGTTCACCCACAGAACATGTTTACACATTTGTCCCACAGAAGCTGATAATAAATTTCACCCACAGAACATGTTTCCACATTTGTCCCACAGAAGCTGATAATAAATTTCACCCACAGAGAATGTTTATACATTACCCCCACAAAAGCTGATAATAAAGTTCACCCACAGAACATGTTTATACATTACCCCTACAGAAGCTGATAATAAAGTTCACCCACAGAACATGCTTACACATTACCCCTACAGAAGCTGATAATAAATTTCACCCACAGAACATGTTTACACATTTCCCCCACAGAAGCTGATAATAAATTTCACCCACAGAACATGTTTCCACATTTCCCCCACAGAAGCTGATAATAAATTTCACCCACAGAGCATGTTTATACATTACCCCCACAAAAGCTGATAATAAAGTTCACCCACAGAACATGCTTACACATTACCCCCACAGAAGCTGATAATAAATTTCACCCACAGAACATGTTTCCACATTTCCCCCACAGAAGCTGATAATAAATTTCACCCACAGAACATGTTTACACATTTGTCCCACAGAAGCTGATAATAAATTTCACCCACAGAACATGCTTACACATTACCCCTACAGAAGCTGATAATAAAGTTCACCCACAGAACATGCTTACACATTACCCCCACAGAAGCTGATAATAAATTTCACCCACAGAACATGTTTCCACATTTCCCCACAGAAGCTGATAATAAATTTCACCCACAGAACATTTCCACATTTCCCCCACAGCTCCAAAATTTAACCTCCAATAGCGAATAGCTTACAAGCAGCTGCTGACAAAAAGCTGGTACTATGATCTTTGATCGAGCTGGCATTCCACCTTGAGGCTTGCTACTGGCAATTAAAAATTTCACCCACAGAGCATGGAGAAGAGTACCCTACAGAAGAAGCTTACAAATTTCACCCACAGAGCCAAACTTTTATCTTCAGTAGTGTACACTAGAGCAGTGTTCCCCAACTCCAGTCCTCAAGGCCCACCAACAGGTCATGTTTTCAGGATTTCCTTAATATAGCCCTGGTGATAATTGCATCACCTGTGCAATACAAAGGAAATCCTGAAAACATGACCTGTTGGGGGGCCTTGAGGACTGGAGTTGGGGAACCCTGCACTAGAGCATCCACAGATAAAAACATCGTAGTTTGATTCTGGAGAAAGTTTGCGGTATGCCACAAGCTTTGGTACTGCCAATTCCAGCCCCTTTGCCATGGGATGCCTCCCCAAAGTTGTTGTCTTAGGGTTCCGAGATCCCAAAGTGTTTGCCTTTAAAACAAAATAGTGTTCAAAGCAGGCAACCATGCCTGAGTACTTCAGCTAGGGATAATGGAATTGTACTCTGTTTCTATTTTCTTGTTTGTTTGAACTGCGGCCATGATTAAGAAGGGACCCAGTGTAACATAAGTGAATGAATTGGAGACACATGACAATTTAGAAGCTCTATAATTGGAATGTGTAGATAAATACTTTTATGAGCATTATGCTCAGCTACAAAGATAGAGTGAAATTAGAAGCTAATAACAAATTTCACCCACAGAGCATGTTTCCACATTAATCCCACAGAAGCTGATAGCAAACTTCACCCACAGAGCATGTTTTCCCATTTCCTTGAGAAAGCTGATTAAAAATTTCACACCCAGGCAATGAGGGCACAGTACCCGCACATGCAGATTTGCAGTGTACACACAGCAGCTTAAAAGCACGGTACTCCCACATATATGGGTTAAAGAATACACACAGTGACTTTTGGCACAGTACTATCACAGACATGGCTGCATAAGAAAAGAAAAATATGTTTAGATGCATCAACACATTTGAAGATTATGAAAACTTTTGGTTTAGTATCACTGACAAGAGTTTTTTTTAAAACTGTGCATAGGCAAAAACTGTCCCCCAATACAGCTTTGTCCTGTTCCTTAGCTAAATAATAAAGAAATAAAAAATAAGAGTCTTGAACCAGGAGGAACAGTTCCAAGTGGAGGAGGTGAACATGGCAGTATAGGTTGCAGATACAGGGCAGCACTGTGGCTCAGTGGTTAGCACTGCAGCTTTGAAGCGCTGGGTACATATCCAAACAAGGACAATATCTACAAGGAGTTTGTTTCTTCTCCCCTTGTTTGTGTGGTTTTCCTGTGGGTAATGCAGCTTCCTCCCACACTCCAAAGACATACTGATAGAGAAATTAGATTGTGAGCCCCAATGAAGACAGTGCCGATAATGTCTGTAATGCACTGTGGACTTAATATCGCTATATAACCGAGTAAAATAAAATAAAGACGCAAGGGAGGAGTAGGCCAGCACTGTTTTTTATTTTATTTGTGCTATTTTTCTTCTATTTTTCATTGCTTTTTTTCTTTTTGCTTTATTGAACTGACTTAAAACTACCTAAAATTGCAAAACTAAAGCTAGCAATCTATAACAAGGAGGCTTAGGTCCAAGTGGAGGAAGAGGTGGACGTGGTGGTGTAGATGAAAGAGTCAAGGGAGGAGTAATGTAACAGTTTTCTTTTTTTCAGACTTTTTTTTTTTTTTAGTTTTATATTTTTTCTATGGAACTGACTTAAAAGAAACTACAATTTATAAAACAAAACTACCGCCACAAAAAACAGGGAAAACTTATTGACTCGCGTATAAGCCTAGGGTGGAAAAAGAGGCAGCTACTGGTAAATTACAAAAATAAAAATAGATACCAATAAAAGTAAAATTAATTGAGACATCATAGGGTAAAGGTTTTTGAATATCCATATTGAATCAGGAGCCCCATATAATGCTCCATACAAAATGCTCCCCATATGCTGCTCCATAAAGGTTATGCCCCCAGAAGATGATCCATAGAATGGGCCCCATATGGTGCTCCACAGATTATGCCCCATATGCTCCACAGATTATGCCCCATATGCTCCACAGATTATGCCCCATATGTTCCACAGATTATGCCCCATATGTTCCACAGATTATGCCCCCATATATTCCACAGATTATGACCCATATGTTCCACAGATTATGCCCCCATGTTCCACAGATTATGCCCCCATATGTTCCACAAATTATGCCATGTTCCACAGATTATGCCCCCATATGTTCCACAGATTATGCCATGTTCCACAGATTATGCCCCCATATGCTCCACAGATTATGCCCCCATGTGTTCCACAGATTATGCCCCCATGTGTTCCACAGATTATGCCCCCATGTGTTCCACAGATTATGCCCCCATATGTTCCACAGATTATGCCCCCATGCTCCACAGATTATGCCCCATATGCTCCACAGATTATGCCTCATAGTATACGTTCCTTATTCTGCTGCTGCTGCAAAAAAAAAATGACATACTCACCTCTAGTCGCTGGGGGCTTGGTGCCTGTGTCCTGAGTAGGCGGTGACACCGGCGCGCTATGGGGGACAGGTGCCGGTGTCACCGCTCGCTCAGGACACCGGCACCTGCAATATTTACCGATCCCAGGTCCACCGCTGCGCGCTGCTCCCTCCCTCCGGGTTCTCGGCAGTGAATGATCAGGCAGAGGGCGCGGAGCGCATTAACGACGTCATCACGCCCTCTGCCTGATCATAACAGCAAGAGGACGCGAGGACACAGAGGGGAGCAGCGGTGGAACGGGACAGGTAAATATCGCATATTCCACAGATTATGCCCCTATATGTTCCACTGATTATGCCTCATATGCTCCACAGATTATGCCCCATATGCTCCACAGATTATGCCCCATATGTTCCACAGATTATGCCCCCATGCTCCACAGATTATGCCCCATATGCTCCACAGATTATGCCTCATAGTATACGTTCCTTATTCTGCTGCTGCTGCTGCAAAAAAAATGACATACTCACCTCTAGTCGCTGGGGGCTTGGTGCCTGTGTCCTGAGTAGGCGGTGACACCGGCGCGCTATGGGGGACAGGTGCCGGTGTCACCGCTCGCTCAGGACACCGGCACCTGCAATATTTACCGATCCCAGGTCCACCGCTGCGCGCTGCTCCCTCCCTCCGGGTTCTCGGCAGTGAATGATCAGGCAGGGGGCGCGGAGCGCATTAACGACGTCATCACGCCCTCTGCCTGATCATAACAGCAAGAGGACGCGAGGACACAGAGGGGAGCAGCGGTGGAACGGGACAGGTAAATATCGCATATTCCACAGATTATGCCCCTATATGTTCCACTGATTATGCCTCATATGCTCCACAGATTATGCCCCATATGCTCCACAGATTATGCCCCATATGTTCCACAGATTATGCCCCATATGTTCCACAGATTATGCCCCATATATTCCACAGATTGTGCGCGCATATATTCCACAGATTATGCCCCCATATGTTCCACAGATTATGCCCCCATGTTCCACAGATTATGCCATGTTCCACAGATTATGCCCCCATATGTTCCACAGATTATGCCATGTTCCACAGATTATGCCCCCATATGCTCCACAGATTATGACCCATGTGTTCCACAGATTATGCCCCCATATGTTCCACAGATTATGCCCCATGTTCCACAGATTATGCCCCCATATGTTCCACAGATTATGCCCCCATATGTTCCACAGATTATGCCCCCATGTTCCACAGATTATGCCCCATATGCTCCACAGATTATGCCTCATAGTATACGTTCCTTATTCTGCTGCTGCTGCAAAAAAAATGACATACTCACCTCTAGTCGCTGGGGGGCTTGGTGCCTGTGTCCTGAGCAGGCGGTGACACCGGCGCGCTATGGGGGACAGGTGCCGGTGTCACCGCTCGCTCAGGACACCGGCAGCTGCAATATTTACCGATCCCAGGTCCACCGCTGCGCGCTGCTCCCTCCCTCCGGGTTCTCGTCAGTGAATGATCAGGCAGAGGGCGCGGAGCGCATTAACGACGTCATCACGCCCTCTGCCTGATCATAACAGCAAGAGGACGCGAGGACACAGAGGGGAGCAGCGGTGGAACGGGACAGGTAAATATCTCTTATACTCACCCTTCCTCCGGCGCGGTCTCTGCAGCCTCTCCTCTTCTCCTGCTATCTCCGGCAGCTCTTCCTTCCTACAGCGGTCACGTGGTACCGCTCATTAAAGTCATGAATATGTGCATATTCATGACTTTAATGAGCGGTACCACGTGACCGCTGCAGGAAGGATCCGGAGATCATCAGAGAAGCAGGGGGGGCTACAGAGACGCGCCGGCGGAGGGGTAAGTATGATCTGACACCCCCCCGGTATATGACTCACGTATAAGCCGAGAGGGGGACTTTCAGCCCTAAAAAATGGGCTGAAAATCTCGACTTCTACACGAGTATATACGGTAACTATCTAGAACCACGAGGCATAGGTCTAAATGGAGGAAGAGATGGATGTACCTATATAGATGGAAGACGCAAGGGAGCAGTAATCCAACTTTTTTTATTTCTTTTTTCATGTTTTTTTCTTTTTTTATGCAACTCATTTAAAACAAGCTAGAATTTAAAGAACTGAAACTAGCTATCTAGAACCCCAGGGCATAGATCCAAGTGAAGGAAGAGGTAGATGTGGCGGCATAGGTGGGAGAGGCAAGAGAGGAATATTCCAATTTTTTTTTCTTTTGTATTTTTTCCTATTTTTTTTATGTAACTCACTTTAAACAACCTAGAATTTACGAAACTAAAATGATTTATCTAGAACCTCGAGGCGTAGGTCCAAGTGGAGGAAGAGGGGGATGTGGTGGTGTGGTTGGAAGAGACAAGGGAGAAGTAATCCAACACTGATGGTTTTTTATGGGATCTGACTTCAAAGAATATAGAACGAACACAAAATAAACTAACAAACTACAACCAGGGGGCAGTGGTCCAACTGGAGGAGGAGATGGACATGGTAGTGTAGGTGTAAGAACTAGAGAAATGGGTGTGCACTCAGGTCTCGAGGTGTAAAGGTGCTGGTGAATTTGGACCCTATGGTACCAAATACAGCAAAAACATAGAATTCACCGCACACACTATTTTTAGCTTTGCAAAATTATAGTTTATTGTGCTCCACAATGATGAGTAAAGTGCCGTGCAAATATAACAAAGATACCCCTACATTCAAATATACCCGACGTTTCGACTCTAAAATTTCAGGTCATCTAACCATGATGAGTGCCCACACTCTGTACTACCCACCATTCAGTACCCCATGACTAAGACTCGGGAGAGTCGAAACGTCGGGTATATTTGAATGTAGGGGTATCTTTGTTATATTTGCACGGCACTTTACTCATCATTGTGGAGCACAATAAACTATAATTTTGCAAAGCTAAAAATAGTGTGTGCGGTGTAGGTGTAAGAGGCAGAGGAGAATGTAGCCAATACAGTTTTGTGGTATTTTATTTGAGGAGGAGACACCCAAATGAAATGAATGGCAAATAGAGTTGAACACTAGCTGGGTGTGGCTGTTATAGTTGTCTAGTTATCTAAAGGTATAGCCAAGTCCTGTGGGATCCATGACTGGTTCATTTTAATGAATGTTAGGTTCATTACGTTGGATGTGGACAGGTGAATGTGAATGTGATCACACCACCTGCCATGCTAAATACACTTTCCGACTTGCCACTTGCCACAGGGCAGGCCAATACCTCCAAGGCATTAATGGCAAGCTCAGGCCATGCGTCCAATTTGGAGACCCATAAGTTAAACGAGTCAGACCCATCTGTTAGAACATGGGGAAACGTGTGAACATGTACTCTTCCACCATGTTGTTGTTAAGCTGGTTTCTGCTAAAATGGATCCTATTACATGGTGGTACTGTATGTTGTGGTGTGCTCATAAAGATTTGCCACATTTCGGCCATGCTAACCCTGCTTTCCGAGATACACGCGGTGCCCGAGCTGTGTTGGCTACTTCCTCCTCCGCCTCTGCCTTGTTCCACTGAGCCCCTGCTGTCCAGGGGAGAAAGCCATTAGCAGTTTTTCTACCAGCATGTGCTTGTATTCACTCATTTTTGCGATCACTCTCCAGTGATGGAAGTAATAATAGTACGTTATCTTTGTGGCGGGGATCCAGCAAGGTGGTCACCCAGTAATCTAGACTGGTACCTATACAGACAACTTGGCATTCATTGCAGAGGCACTGCAGCATGTATTGGCTCATGTGTGCCCATGTATCCAGGTGTTAGAATGACCAAGTCATAGTCCAGACCTGAATCCAATCGAGAATCTGTGGAAAGAGCTGAAAACTGCTGTTCACAAACAATCTCCATCCAACCTCACTGAGCTCGAGCTGTTTGACAAGGAAAAATGGGCAAGAATTTCAGTCTCTCGATGTACAAAACTGATAGAGACATACCCCAAGCGACTTGCAGCTGTAATCGCAGCAAAAGGTGGTGCAGCAAAGTATTAAGCTAAAGGGGCCAAATAATTTTGCATGCCCCACTTTTCAGTTTTTGTATTTCCACAAAAATTTTAAAAAACCAATAAATTTCGTTCAACTTCACAATTGTGTCCCACTTGTTGTTGATTCTTCACCAAAAATTAACATTTGATATCTTTATGTTTGAAGCATGATATGTGGGAAAAGGTTGAAAAGTTCCAGGGGCCGAATACTTTCGCAAGGCACTGTATATTATCTGGGTACTCTGCATCCACCCAATAATGCTTCCATTCCCCCTTCTTCTACTCATCATCCTTCCGAATAGTCCACTGGCTGTACAGTTAGATACCAGACCGATGTTGGGACAGTAACCCATCCTCCAAACCATGTGTGGATGACAGGCCTGATAATAGTGTGAATTGGCACTGCGCCTCCTCCTGCTCCTCTTCCTCAGGTACCACCACCTCTTGTATCATTGCCTGAATTATTATTTTTATCAGGCATATAAATGGTATAGTAATGCTGATGATGGCGTCATCAACGCTGGCCATATTGGGGAATATTCGAGGCAGCGCAACACAACACACACGTCTCGCATGGAGGCACACTTATTGACAGTGAAGTGGTGTTCTGCAGAGTTTACCAGACATGCGTTCTGCAGCTGAAACTCCACTATTGCCTGCTGCTGATCGCACAGTCTCTGCAAGGTGGAGTTCCAGCTTGTTGGTACATCACATATCAGGTGGTGAGTGGGAAGGCTGAAGTGATACTACAGCGCAGACAGGTGAGCAGCAGGGTGAGAACAACAAGAGTGTGCACACATTGCCTGCACTTTCAGCAGCTCCAACATGTGTGGGTAGTTTTTCAGGAAGCTATTCACCACCAAGACCAGCACATGCACCAGGCAAAGGATATGTATCAAACTGGCTAGGCACAAAATTGCTAAGAGTTTTTTCCTGTTATCGCACACCACAAGGCCGAGCTTGAGGTTCACTCATCTGCCTGTTCTTTGATCTCAGTCCACAGAGATTTATCCCCCAAACAGAGGAGTTTAAGAACAGCCTGCTGTTGTTTCCCCTGGCTGTGCTGAAGTTGGTTGTGCAGGTCTTCCTGTGACCAAATGAGGAGGTGGAGGAAGCAGATTAGGAGTAGGTAATCTGATGGGGGACCGCAGCGGGAATGGCCGAGATTCCCCTTGTGCAGCATTGGGAAATTGAACCCTAACATTACCCCCCTCATAGGGCCCCCCTTCTTTGGGCCTCGCTGCGCTCAAAGGCAGCGATGAGCTGCGGAGCGTGAATATGCTTGGCAGGCTCCCAAGACCTATCCTCAGGCCCATAACCCCTCCAGTCCATCAAATAAAACTTTTTGCCTCGTACCACCTTGCGCTCAACAATGGCGTTCACCTCATGATCGTCGGTAGAGGAACCCGACGCCCCGGCAGAGGACTCAGAAAACCGGAGATGGCCACGGGTTTCAGAAGGGACACGTGAAAGGTGTCAGTGATACCAAGGCGAGGCGGAAGGGCTAAGCGGTAAACTACAGGGTTTACCTGCTCAAGAATCTTAAAGGGGCCCAGATAATGAGGTGCCAACTTAGTCGACTCTACTCGCAGCCTGATGTTTCGGGCAGAGAGCCACACTAAGTCGCCCGGAGCAAATGTCGGAGTGGGGCGCCGATGAGCATCGGCAGAAGACCTCATCCTCTCCTTGGAGGCCTGGATGGCTTTCTGGTTACGGTCCCAAATGTCCCATGCCTCCATAGCCCAGTGTGCCACCCTGAAGTCGGCGGAAGACATGGGCATGGGCACCGGGACCCGCGGATGCTGACCGTAGTTCAAGAGGAATGGGGTCTGTCCGGTGGAGTCAGCCACAGCATTATTGAGAGCAAACTCTACCCACAGTAGCAAGGATGCCCAGTCATCCTGCTGGCTGAGACAAAATGTCGCAAATACGTGACCAAGGTCTGGTTGGCCCTCTCTACCAACACATTTGTTTCGAGATGATACGCAGAGGAGAGGTTTAACTCAATACTGAGTAGCTTGCATAGCTCTCTCCAGAACCGAGACGCAAATTGGGGACCTCGTTCACTGACAATTTTGTCTGGCAAACCGTGTAGGCAGAAAATATGCCTGATGAATAATGCTGCCAAGGCCCGTGCAGACGGTAACGGTGGTAACGGCACCAAGTGCACCATTTTGGAGAAATGGTCGGTTATCACCCAGATGATGGTGCAGCCCCAAGACTTGGGTAAGTCCACCACGAAATCCATCCCGACCATCTCACAGGGCCTGTCTGCCACCGGTAAAGGGAAAAGTAGCCCAGCTGGCCGTTGTCGAGGGGACTTATTCTTGGCGCAGGAGACGCACGCCTGAACATATTCCCTGATGTCACGGGCCATATGCGGCCACCAGTATGTCCTCGCCAGCAACTCAGAAGTCCTTTTTGTCCCAAAATGTCCACCCACCCTGGATGAATGTGCCCAAGAGAGTACCTCCGGTCGCAAATTGGTGGGCACAAAAGTCTTGCCCGGAGGCACAGACTCAAGCGAAACCGGAGCACCGTTCTTAGGCTCTCTGTGGGGACAATAAGCCGAGGCTCCACCTCCACCTCCTCAGAGGACACCACGGAGCGAGATAGAGCGTCGGCGCGAATGTTCTTCTCACCGGAGAGGAAATGGAAGGTGAAAAGGAACCGGTAGAACAACAGGACCATCTGGCCTGACGAGAATTTAGCCACTGGGTGGTCTGTAAATAGACCAAATTTTTGTGGTTAGTGAAAACTTGAAAGGGAAAGCGAACCCCCTCCAGGAGATGTCTCCATTTGGAAAAGGCCAACTTCATGGCTAGCAACTCCCTATCCCCAATGGAATAATTCCTCTCCACTGGTGTGAAGGTCTTGGAAAAGTAGAAACAAGGATGTTTCCGACCCTGGGCATCCTTTTGAAAAAGGACTGCTCCAGCACCAACAGAAGAGGCATCCACCTCTAAAATAAACGGCTTATCGACATTGGGGCGATGTAAGATGGGAGCACTGACAAAATGCGACTTGATTGAGGAGAACGCCTTGGTGACCTCCTCTGACCACAACTTGTGATTAGCTCCCTTCTTGGTGAGGGCTACCAAGGGAGCTACCAAAGTAGAGAAGTGGGGAATGAATTGGCGACAGTAGTTAATGAACCCCATAAAGCACTGCACCACTTTAAGGGAGTGGGGTTCTTGCCAATCCATTACAGCCTGTAGACAACTCATCCGAGTTGTCTCTCTCTCTCAGGAGAGGGCCTAACGGTTTGCCAACAGGCTTTGGACTGATGGTCCCCGGTTTAAAGTGGGGGACATGGTTTGGTTGTCCTCAAAGAATATTCCTATGAAGGTGACATCTCCAAAATTTATACCAAGGTTCATTGGACCTTATAAGATTTTGGAAGTCCTTAATCCCGTTTCTTTCCGTTTGGCTCTTCCAGAAACGTTTAAGATTCACAACGTCTTTCATAAATCTTTGTTGAAGAGTTTTGTTGAGCCTGTAGTTCGGATGGCTGTGCCCCCTGATCCTGTGTTGGTTGGGGGAATCTGGAGTATGAAGTAGAGAAAGTATTGGCTAGATGGAGACTCCAGTACTTGGTTAAGTGGAAATGTTATGGTCAGGAGGATAATTCTTGGGTGTTTGTTGTTTCTGACATTCATGCCGAGAGATTGGTTTGCGCCTTTCACCGGGCCCATCCTGATCGACCTGGTTCCTTGGGTGAGGATTCGGTGACCCCTCCTCAAAGGGGGGGTACTGTTGTGAACACTCTTGTTCCGGCTTCTGAGTTTGGGCTCCCTCTGGTTGCTGCTGCTGGTAATGCAGCTGCTTTGACTAACAGAGGTTGATCACCTAAGGAGAATGATTGGCGATCAGGTGTTTCTGACTGGGGAGATATAAGTGAGCAACCTTCCTTGGGTTGTTGCCGGTGATTGGTCTTCTTCCTGAGCCTTCTGGAAGTCAGCTTGTTCCCTGCTTGTTCCTGCACCTTTCAGATAAGTTATTTGTCTATTTTGATCTGTGGCATTTTTCCCTATTGGCCTTTCTCTGTGCGCTGCCTTGCTGGTGCAGTCCAGCTGGGGTCCAAGCAGGGGCCTGTGCGGGACCCTGTTTTCTTTGCCACAATTTATGTCAGTCTGATCAGTATGGCTAGTCTCCTGCTATTTCAGTATCTGTGTTTTGCATTCAGTTCACACCAGAGTTCTGATTTAGTGGGGAGAGCTCGTGTGGCCTCAGTATTTTTGCATATCAGACGTGTTGGAATTTTTCTTAGGGTTTTTTTGTGATTGCAGATCCTTTTCTGTCCTGTTCTATCTAGACAGTTTGGGCCGCAGCATTTGCTTACGCTATTTTATGCTTGTGTTTTGTATTTCATCTGCCTCATCGTCAATATATGTTTGGGTGCTATCTATTCCTTTGGGGCTCCACTCCGGGGCAGTTAGCTTTCCCCTTTCTCTCTTTTGGCTTAGTTAACACTTTGGCTGTGTCGAGGCGTCTAGGTCATTGTAGGTACGTCCCACGGCTAATTCTAGTTGTGTTGTCAGTTTAGAGGTCTGCAATCCGCTAGTTACCAACCTCTCTGGTTTCGTGCTGCCTAGCCCATTTCTCTGTTCTCCTCCTCGGTTACCATATCATAACAGCCATCCTACAACTTCGCCTTCGGAGAGGGAAGCGGGAGAGGAGCTCCTGAAGTGTGTTAGTCTGACTAGTTAAGAAGCTGCGGTACTGGAGGATACGGTACAAAAATGAGATATTCCTGGAGGAGTGAGGGACAGTATAGGGAATGGAATGATTATATTCAGCGAGGAATTTTGTGCTGTTTCTGTGACTAAACTGGATGAGCTGAGCAAAGTTGTTTTGCTGAAATTGAACCTGGACTCTGACTATCATTGTGTGATGCTGGAAGAAAAGGACCACCGGCCATGTGGAGTAGACCCCGACCTATAAGTGAGTGGACTGCAATGTGTTAATGTGGCAGGGAGCCAGGGTGTGCCAGAACTGCCACCATTAGCCACAATTGCTGCCCTGGCTGCCGTTTCATGAGCACGGCAGGTGCAGGCTGGTACGGCTCGTATACAGGCATGTATTGGCTGGAGCAGAGTTGTACGGCTGGTATACACGTGAACATGACAGGTGCAGGCCGGTACGGCTAGTATACAGGTGAGCATGACAGGTGCAGTCTGGTATGGCTGATATATATAAATGTTCAGCTGGTATGCAGGTGAACACGCCAGGTGCAGACTGGTATACAGGTGAGCACAAGCTGGCACAGGCATGTACAGGCAGGTGCGAGTCGAGCAAATACTGGAAGACAAACTGACAACAGGGGACCTGGGAACCAGCAAGTATGAAACAAGCAGAGTATACACTCAGGCTCCTCCCAACAGGTGGAGGTAGCTTAAATAATAATTGTCTCCCAGTCATTGGCTGGGGACACTTTAGGATGGAGCGCGCTGTCCCTCTAAAAGAGAGTACGCGCGTGCTCTAAGCACAGTGCCTGAGGATCTGCAAGCCATATGCAGACCTCAGGCAGCTGCAGGAGGAGGAAGCGCAAGACAGGGGCCATGGTGGTAAGTCGGCATCTCTGCTGGGGGAGGGAGAATGAGTGCAGGGCCGCCGGTGCTACACGCTATATACTATCAATCACTTATCTCTACACTGCTCCGATCCTTTAGTAGCCTTCCAAACAGCACCTCTATATACTGTCATCCTGTCCCTGACATACTCCCCCCTCAACATCACCATACTGTCCCACATATATCCCTCCATACTGTCCCCCACATGCAGCCATTCACCATATAATTCCTCACAAGCTACCTCTCTCCCTACTTTCTGTTACATGCTTCCAAAACATTATACTGTCCCCTACATGCTGCCCTTCTCCATATTACACCCACAATATTGCCCCTCTTCATTTTGTCCTATACTTTGTAGCAGCACGTACCTTATCTTCTCATTTTGTATTTCATGGTTTGTTTGTTTTGACTCACACTAGATTCTCTTTCTATCTCAGCACAACCTCCCGTCTGTAGGTAAGTTGCACTCTGTTCTACCCTCCGGTTCCTTAGGAGGAACGTAAAGTGCTTGATTAGGCAGTATAGATCCGAGCTGCCATTGTTTAGTCTGTTGTTAGGGCTATTCCAGCCCACGTAAGAATCTTTGAGGACTACGGCGTCAGAATCTCAAGTCTGTACAGAAACCGGCAGAGTCAGTTGCAGTGTCTAGTATTTTACCTATTTTCCCATGTGAGTTGTTACACAATCATAAAAATTTGGAGAGCCACAGAGGTACCTTAGGGATGGAGGCCCTTAGAAGTGGTAATGTTTGGAAGCTACACCTCTCACAAAATTCATTTATGCATGTTGTGAAGATTTTTACTCAAGTATTTCACAGATTTTTTTTTATAAGGGCTTGTTTTCTACAAGACAAACTGGAATCTTAGTTGGTGTAAGTTTTAGGCTCATTACTTTTTGATCACTTTTTATTCATTTTTTTAGATGAAATGACCAAAAAAATAGTTTTTTACAATATTCACTGGACAAGTTGAGTAGCAAACTAATTTTATAGTTTTAGTCATCACAGACAATACCAAGTATGTGAAGTTTTTCTTTTTACAAATCATAAAATAATTAAATATGCAATTTACATTTTTTTTGCATTATTTTCTATTATTCTAAACATTTTTTAGATTGCTGGTGTAATAGACACAAAACTTTGGATCCATGGAGGTAAGCTGAACTATTTCTTTACTAGTAATAGACACAAAACCTAGTCTTACACAGGAGCAAAAGAAGGATCACATATCATAGATGTCCCTGGGGTCTCTGCAGTCTGTCACCTATCCCACTGCCCTCTTCTCCTTTACATTAGCTGATGTCAAAAGGGTGGGAATTTTAACAGCCGTTATTTCAGTCTAGATTGCAGCAATTTATGGCTTGTTTTAAAGATGAGAGCCAAGACGCAACGCATATATGTTTGGTTTCACTTCTCACACAATCTTTTACATACTTACCGTATATACTCGTGTATAAGCCGACCCGTGTATAAGCCGACCCCCCTAATTTTGCCACAAAAAACTTGGAAAACTTATTGACTCGTGTATAAGCCGGGTGTATAAGTTGCCGTCCTGCTCTGTGCTCCCCCATCCAGCTCTATGCGCCCCCATTCTCCTCTGTGCTCCCCTCCTCCTGCTCCATTATCCTGTCCTGCTCCGTGCTTTCCATCCTCCCCGTCCTTCTCCGTGCTCCCCCATCCAGCTCTGCACTCCCCCATTCTCCTCTGTGCCCACCCCCGTCCTGCTCCATTATCCTGTCCTGCTCCGTGCTTTCCATCCTCCCCCGTCCTTCTCCGTGCTCCCCCATCCAGCTCTGCACTCCCCCATTCTCCTCTGTGTCCACCCCGTCCTGCTCCGTGCTCTCCGTCCTCCCCCCCATCCTGCTCCGTGCTCTCCGTCCTCCCCCCGTTCTGCTCCGTGCTCTCCGTTCTCCTCCCGTTCTGCTCCGTGCTCTCCGTCCTCCCCCCATCCTGCTCCGTGCTCTCCGTCCTCCCCCCGTCCTGCTCCGTGCTCTCCGTCCTCCCCCCGTTCTGCTCCGTGCTCTCCGTCCTCCCCCCGTTCTGCTCTGTGCTCTCCGTCCTCCCCCGTCCTGCTCTGTGCTCCTTGTCCTCCTCCATGCTCCTCCCATCCTCCTCCATCACACTCACCCTCCCCGTGCCATCGCTGAACGTCCCGGCCGGCAATCCTGCGTTCTCCCCGGCTTCCTGCAGCTCTCCAGCGCTGAGCGGTGACGTAATACCGCTCATTAAGG
This sequence comes from Oophaga sylvatica, assembly GCA_033576555.1. Classification (NCBI taxonomy): domain Eukaryota; kingdom Metazoa; phylum Chordata; class Amphibia; order Anura; family Dendrobatidae; genus Oophaga; species Oophaga sylvatica. Next base: position 397,102,543 of record JARQOD010000002.1, read on the forward strand.
TCATAAATATGGAGGCCACGCCCATGGGAGTGGCGTCGCGTTCATATTACATGACCTTAATGAGCGGGTATTACGTCACCGCTCAGCGCTGGAGAGCTGCAGGAAGCCGGGGAGAACGCAGGATTGCAGGGACGTTCAGCGATGGCACGGGGAGGGTGAGTATGATGTCCCAGCCACCGGCTCCTGCCGCCGCATCCCCTCCCCCGTTGGTTTCTGCCCTATGACTCGTGTATAAGCCGAGGGGGCATTTTCACCACAAAAAAAGGTGCTGAAAATCTCGGCTTATACACGAGTATATACGGTACCTTTTTCTTCATATTTATGTATTTACATTGTCTGTTTTTGACATTATGTGTATTACATCTTTGATAAATTCACTGTTAGGTGCCGGGATTCTCCCATTCAGGCCCAACCGCAGTGAATGCTGCTGAGCAAAGATGTCGGTCTCAGTGTCTTGCTCAGAGCCGGGCTTGTACGCTTGGTTACTTCTGCCTCTCCAGGTTCAGCTATAGTAACTGGCCATTCTCAGCAGCGTGCAGTCACTCCTGAGACTAAGTCCAGGTTTCACTCTACTGAGCATGCTCATGGGTCGACTTCTCATTGGTGGTCGCCTGTCACATGCTCAGGTATCGGTCTGGCCAGCAAACAAGGTCCTGTCTGACTGGACTTAGGCGCAGTCTATAAAAGGATCTTCGCCGTGCCCGTCGGCACGCTAAGATCATTTGTGTTATGTATGAGTGAGTGGATATGCTACCACTCTGTGTCTGTACGTGTGTCTGGGCCGAGAACCTGCCGCACTGTCGGTGTGTATGATCGTCTAGTGTTACCTAGAGAGGCAGGTTTTTACTCGGCTTGACCTAGCTCCTGTCTTGGCCACGTGTGCTACTTAGCACGGGCTGTTTACAGGGCACAGTCAACCCACATGCTCTGGCACACACCTTTTGGTACCTCTCTGCGGTCAGTTGAGCTTGTGCTCTTGTTTTGTGCCACCCGTGGTGCGCTTTAGTTAGAGTTTGCTTTTGCAACAACTCAGCAGTGTGCTGAGTTGGGTGCCCTGGCAGGTGCGCTCCTGTCTGAGTAGTAATCAGAACAGGGTGACGTTTAACCCTGTGTGTATTAGGGGATCGCTTCCTTAGTTCGCTATTGTGCATGGTTGACCCCGGGTTGCGAACGCTCTCTATTAAATATTCTATTCAGTGCATTCCGCAACCCTATCATATGCTTTTTGCACTTTGTGTATGGCTCATGTCAGCCTTCACTTTTTGAATATGATGATATATTCACTTGGGCACATTTGTTATTGGAGCACATTGTTATTGCCTCAATAAAAATTGATATTAACACTTTTATCACTTTTTATTTCACTGTTTTCTTTTTGGTGTTTGTTTTTATTTCTTTATTTTATCTTCTCTCTTTGTTTTTTCTACACATTATTGTTTATTTATTTCACGAGGTGTTTTTTGATTGCTCTTCTTTGCATACTTTTTATTTCGATTAATATATGGGAGCTTGTTTAGTATATATGGTTATTTATGCAACCCCTGGCAAAAATTATGGAATCACCGGCCTTGGAGGATGTTCATTCTGTTGTTTTATGTTGTTGAAAAAAAGCAGATCACAGACATGGCACAAAACTGAAGTAATTTCAAATGGCAACTTTCTGCCTTTAACCTCTTAACGACCGCCGATACGCCTTTTTTAGTTAAAGGTACTTAAACCACAGAGCCATGAATTCATGGCGCTGTGGAAAAAGTATCTAGCGCCCCCCAGAGTTCGATTTTCTCCAGGGTCTTGGCTGCCAAGGGTAGCCGAGACCCCAGAGAACATGATTCGGGTCGGTTTTTACTGACCCCGCTTTTGCGATCGCCGTTATATATAGTCCTCCATACTATTAACTATTGTTTACAACGCTGATATTATAAAGGAGGTATTATTAACTCTATTGCCCACATGTGTCGCTACCTGCCCCTTTGTATATGTTGAATCTTGGCACACAAAAAAATCTTTTCTACCCGCTGTGCTTTTTTTACCTGATACTATTTAATAAAGTTTGTTTTATATTTGTAATTTTGACTATTTGACTGCCTTTTTTTGTTGTTATTTCTTAGTGAATATGCAGTTGGTCAGATACGGTCCTATCTAGTCTGCAACTACTATACAACACATATGTTATTTGATATGAAAATGAGGTTGATTTTGCTATAGACTGGTATGTGTTCCTTATATTATATGTGGTTAAAGCTGTTGTAAAAGCCAAAGGTGGTGCAACAAAATACTAGTGATGTGTTGGAGTGTTTTTTTTGTTTGTTTTTCATGATTCCATAATTTTTTCCCTCAGAATTGAGTGATTCCATAATTTTTTCTCTGTGCTTGGTTTAAAAAAATAACTATTACTGACTACCACATTATTTGTTCTTGATTTCTTTTAGTGTTTCTTAAAGCCAGAAAGTTGTCATTTGAAATGACTTCAGTTTTGTGCCATGTCTGTGATCTGCTTTTTTTCAACAAAATAAAACAACTGAATGAACATCCTCCAAGGCCGGTGATTCCATAATTTTTTGCCAGGGGTTGTAGTTCCCTTTCCCTTTTCCTCTTATGTTTTTCCGTTCCGTTGCTACGGATTACCATGCACGTTTGCGATTTGTTTTTTCGTCGGTTCTCCTTTGATGGATTTAACCAGTCATGCCACTTTCTTCTTGACACGCCTCTCTTCTACTTTTTAGTAGGCGTACATTCATTATTCTTTGTTCTTCCGGTATATGCAGCGGTGTCATGTGATGATACCCTGTGACATTGGTGAAGCATGACTTGGTCATGTGACAAACACTTCACTTCCGCAACCACGGTCAGGAAGTAATATGCAGTTATATGGGCGTGTACTGCGATATCGCATGATGAGACTCAGTGACGTGGCTATCATGTGACTTTGTCATGTGATGAACACGTCACTTGTTTAATCGCGATCAGGAAGTAATTTGCTGGTATGTGAGCTTTGATTATTAATCAACAGAGGCTGGTTTGCCTCTGTCTCATTGGCCAATGATGGTTTAAATAGTCTCTTAACCAGTTGGCCATCACCCCTGGACGAAGCTTTTGGAGCAAAACGTGCGTCGGGTGTGGTGGGCACCTGGATACCTACACTTTGTGGTAATTATGCAATGCTCTATTTGATCTGTATAAAATGCTTATGCCTGATTTGATTATTTATTTTTAATACATGACATTGTGCCTGTATTTTTGAATTTTTGTATTCCTGATTTTGAGAGGAACATATTTTCTGTGGAATCCAGTTTGGTGGTGCATGATGTTTACAAGCACATGCACTTTATCTATAATTTTATGAATGTTTCCTACAGTAAAGATGTATATCTTTGTACCGTGTTAGCCAGTAGATAGAAAAATATTTAGAATTGAGAGTCCTCAGTGGTTGATACCTTTTAATGGCTAACTGAAAAGATGGTAACAAATTACAAGCTTTCGAGACTACTCAGGTCTCTTCCTCAGGCAAAGACTAATAATGTGATTCTTCAGATTTTGTATTAGGCTGTGCTTCCACGCTCAGGAAACACAGCGCTTTGGACGGAGCGGAAAGTCCGCTCCGCCCAAAGCCCCACCCCCTTTTGAACACGCGGTCAATCCGGATGTGTTCATGGAACACATCCGGAACACATCCGGAATGACCGTAGGGCTACATAGCCCTGTGTTATTTCGACGCTGCATCGCCGCAAGGGAATAGGACATGCTTCGGTCTAAAAAGATGCGCCGCATGTCCGTAAACGCAGGTCTTCCGCCTGCGTGTTTTGAAGCATAGTGGAGACGGGATTTCTTGAAATCCCCTCCACTATGCTGTAACATCTGGACGCTGTGTGTTTGACGCTGCGCCAACGCACAGCATCAAACACGCAGTTAATCCGGACTGTTTCCTGACCGTGGAAACATACCCTTAGTCTTTGCCTGATGAAGAGACCTGAGTAGTCTTGAAAGCTTGCAATTTGTTACCATCTTTTCAGTTAGCCATTAAAAGGTATCAACCACTGAGGACTCTCAATTCTAAATATTTTTTAATGTTTCCTATGCATACATATTGTAAGGTTTCACTCACTCGGCTGCTTCAGAGGTAATCAGGAGACATTTTTCTTATCCAAAAAATATCAGGTTTATTACATCATAAACCTCACAGTCACAGGCAATGCAAATCTTCAGTACTTCGGCTCCTGCCTGGAGCCTCACTCCTCTGACACAGAGACCTCTCTGTAATGTCCCGCCGGGACACATGGAAGTCTGTCCACGCTGGTAGACTCCCACACACTCCCTCAGGTGCCAAACAAACTCCATTACATAGGTGTAACCCCACCCACAGATGAGGTCAGGATCACATGGTTAGGTCACCTGGTCATGACCTCATCACAGGTCCTTTACCACAACACACAACCACATACAGGTTTTATCTTAGGTATTCAGACACATACCCCTTGGGTGGGTTTGTAGGTGACTGGACCCACCCAGCTCTCCTAGTCACCTGGAAGCCTCCCAATATATAGTACAACTCTCAGCAATAGATCTGCTGAACCAAAACATATCCAGGCTTCCATCACAGGGCCACCCACCTCTGCGATACATAACGTCCATCCATCACATGCCTCCATGTATATCCCGAGGAGCCTACACAGTGCCCCCTAGCTGCATCAGGGGTCACTACACCACATACCTCCCCCCTCTGTTCAAACTTGTGGGGTTGAACACTTGTTACCCGACCAGAGATCCTTCTCGGTCGTCTCTGCCAGTCAAACCGTCTGGCTAAGTCGGGCCCTCTGTCAGACCACCCGCCTCCCCAGCGGTCAGTACGGCGTCGCAATTCCCTTGCACCCATACGTCCTGTCTGGCCTAAGTCCTTTTTATTTCGTCCACTACAGGTTCTCTTGCTTAGGTCACTCATCACTGAGCTAACTGAGGCATCACTATTTCTACCTCTTCAACCAGGCGCTCTTCACCTCTCAATACTACGGATTGAAGGTGGCGGCCATCTTCTTTCCATTTCCTGCAGCTCTCTGTTGACCTGCTCCCTCTCCAGTCGTAGCTGCTCTACTTCTCTCAAGTATGACACACGATACTCCAGGAGCATCCGGATATTCCCAAGGCTCTCCCTGGATCCGACAACGAGGAATGGGACCATCCCATCTTCACCTCTGACCTGGACTTCGTCATCAGCCGGAATCCTGACTCTCGTCACACCGGACTTATTCACCATCTCCTGCATCACTTTCCCAAGTCTTCCGATGACTTTCTTCACCAGACCTCTGGGCACTTGAATGATGTCTTCCACCAAGCCAAGCTGATTTTGCATCTTTCTTGCTTGCTCCAGACGTCGAGCGGCTTCTTTATTTCTCAACAGGATCACCTGTTTCGTGCGGAGACAATGTAGGTGCATGTCCCTCAGGATAGCCACTCGCTTCAGTGTGACTTCCTTAGTCGACAGTATGACTAACTGTTTCATCTCTGGCACCCAGTTCACACTGCATGCTTCTACTGCCTTTCTAAAGGCCTCATGCACCTCCTCAATGGCACACACTTCTCGCCTGTCTTCGGGTATCTCTATTACACACTTGAAAACCGACCCGTCACCTTCTTGGACAGACTGTTGGACCTCCTCATCCTGAGCGTTAGTACAGTTTTCCAAGACATCGCTCTCCCTTGTGTATCCATCTGCATGGCACTTCTGCTGGATTTCTTCTCCCGTGGATTTCTGGAGCTGAGCACTAGTCTCCTCCTTTATCTTGAGCTCTCTGAGAACTCTATCTCGCTCTTCTGCCAAGCCGTGACACTCTTCCTCCCTCCGGAGAAGCTCCTGCTGATGCTTCTCTTGGGCCTCTCTGAGCTTAGAGACTTCCTTCTCCAGCTCCTCCACTTTATGCTCAATCACTTGTCTTAGGACCCTTTCTCGCTCGACTGTCTCTTTCACTGACTCTTTAAGCAGCTCCATCTCATGGTCCTGCTCTCTTTTAGCCAGCACATGTCGCACCATTACCTCTTCAATTACATTTTCAGATGGGCTTTCTTGCCCACCCACACTCTGCTTCTTCAGAGTTCCGCCTGTTCCGGCATCCGCAGCTTCAACTGTCTCACGACTCCCGGTAACTTCAGAGAGCTCCAGCTCTGCCTCCTTATCAAGGACAGTCACCTGACCGGTACCTGACCCTGACTCTTCCTCATCATTTCTTTTCTTAGAGGATGTAGCCTGTCCCACCTTTCCGCGGCGAGAGGACGATCGGCCATTTTTACTTGGCTCCACCTTACTGCACTCGCTTTCCCTTGCAGTCCAGTCACAGTCTGCATAGGAGTCACTCCCACTCCCCCTGTCATCCTGGAACAGCACGTCCCCACCTAGACAGGTGTCAGACCCCTGCACTGGAGCTAAACCGTTTCCCACGGTCACACGTCTCGTCACCTCCAAGTCCCCGAGTTGGTCTGACCCACACTTTCTTCTGGTCACCTGGGGCTCGGGACTATCGCTATTAGGGGTTACCTCCTTTTCACACTTCACACGACAAGGAACCACTACAGCCGCCTGCTGTGATGGGGCTCCCTTAGGGTCATTCCGTCTCTCCTCTGAGCAACCCCACACTTCATCAACCTCCCATGTATTTTCAAAAAATACAAAGTCCCGTTTCCTCTCATAGGGGTACAATACGTTCGGTGGTATACCATCTTGATCCTCGACACTTGTGGACATCTCAAGCATCACCCTGTCTACCAAATAGTCCACAATGAGCCCGTGGATGCAGCACACCTGGACCTTTTTCTTGGTCAGACAGAGAACTAGCGGAGTTCCTTTCAGAGTCACCTGACTCTTTGAGTCCAACTGTCCAGAGACTCCTTCCCTATGTAACATTACCGTACACACCTGTGGGCTGTTATCAAACGGGAAGTCTATGCCACATGCGGAATACGTATAACACCCACACCGCTGTTCCTAAGATATGTCCACTGAGGAAACCGGTGCCACCCCTTTTTGGGACACCACCCCTTTTTGATTTGCTGCCCCCTTTTGGGACTCCGCCCCCTTCCGGGCCACCATTCCAATTTGGGTTACCACCCCCTTTTGGGCAACTGGTTTGATTTGGGCTACCACCCCCTTTTGAGACTCCGCCCCCTTTTGGGCCACCATCCCAATTTTGGGTTGCCGCCCCCCTTTTGGGACTCCTCCCCCTCTAGGGACACCACCCAACACTGGGGTACACATCACGGCTCTTACAGGCCCCAGTCCACACAGTACCCTTAGACTTTCACTTAGGGCGTGTACTGGCCCTTTAAGAGTTTGTGTGCCTTGGTTCACACTGTCCTTTTTTACCACACCAGCTCCTGCTGGTACTGCCACCACCCGCCAGCACCTCCGGCTGCCGCGCACAAGCCGCTGCTGCCACTGCAGCTGTTGCTGCTGCAGAACCTCTTGCTGCAACAGTCACTGTAGCTCCTGCTACCACAAGTCTCTGCACGCTGCGCTGTCTTGCCGCTGGCGAGGACTGGCTGATCATGTTAAAGACGCTTTGGCTACCAGGGAGATTCCCACCACACTGGAGAAGCTTATCTCCATATCTACCCGCATCGACCTCCGTTTTCACGAACGGAGGTTGGAGCGGGCACAGTGTAGGCAGAGGATTCGGTTGGCTCCCACCTTTGCCACACCTCTCGAATCTCCCGATCTGGTGTCCGAATCCCAAAAAGCCACAGAGGTTCCTCGTGCAGGACCTAAGTCTCGAGTTGTCCGAGTATCTGTGGTCTGTAACCTTTGTCAGCAGACAGGACACTATGCCAACAAATGTCCACAGCTATCGGGGAAGCGATCGCGTCTAGTGGCCCTGGGAGGAGGTTCACTAGAGACAGCGGCATTTTCCTCCAAGATGACATTTAAAGGGACAGTCACTGTGGACTCTTCCACACTTACAGTCGAGCTTTGTGTGGACTCAGGAGCAGAGGGGAATTTCATGTCATCCACCTTTGCTCATCGCCACGCAATACATCTGGTAGCGCTCGACAAACCAGTGACTGTCCAGGTAGTGAATGGGTTGACATTGCCCTCGCCAATTACACATCAGACTGTCCCTCTTACTTTGTGTGTACCCCCTTCCCATCAGGAAATTATTTCCCTTCTCGTCCTTCCCGAGGGAATAGACGAAATCCTACTGGGAGTACCCTGGCTCCGTTCCCACTCCCCTCATATTGAGTGGACCTCCGGTAGGATACTGGGTTGGAGTGAGTCATGTAAGGACAGATGTGTCAGGGAGTGCATTCAGGTTACCACTACAGAGATACCAGCAGATCTTTCTCCTCTTCCCAAGTGTTATCAGTCATATGCAGACGTGTTCTCTAAAAAGGCTGCGGAGACTCTGCCGCCCCATCGTCCCTACGACTGTCCTATTGACCTCTTGCCTGGAGCAGAACCTCCTCGGGGAAGGGTCTATCCCCTCTGTCTTCCTGAGACGGAGGCTATGTCTCAATATATCCAGGAGAATCTGGCAAGAGGGTTCATTAGGTGTCACCAGCAGGAGCGGGGTTCTTCTTCGTGCAGAAGAAGAGTGGAGAATTACGCCCGTGTATAGATTACAGAGGTCTTAACGCCATCACCGTTAAGAATAAGTACCCGTTGCCCCTGATCTCTGAGCTCTTTGATAGGCTCCGGGGAGCAAGGGTATTTACTAAATTAGATCTGCGTGGTGCTTATAACCTGATTCGCGTCCGTGAAGGGGACGAATGGAAGATGGCTTTTAATACCAGGGATGGGCATTATGAATACCTGGTGATGCCCTTCGGGCTCTGTAATGCCCCAGCCGTTTTCCAAGACTTTGTCAATGATATCTTCCGGGATATGCTTTCCACCTCTGTAGTAGTCTATCTGGATGATATTCTCATCTTTTCTCCAGATATTGACTCTCTCCGGAGGGATGTCTGCAAAGTCTTCGACCTGTTACGGGCAAACTCCCTCTATGCAAAGTTGGAGAAATGCATGTTTGAGCAGGAGTCTTTACCTTTCCTGGGCTATATCATCTCCGCCCAGGGATTGGCTATGGATCCTGCCAAACTACAGGCTGTGATTAATTGGCAAGAACCCCATTCTCTTAAAGCGGTGCAGCGCTTTATGGGGTTCATTAATTACTATCGCCAATTCATTCCCCACTTCTCCACTTTGGTAGCTCCCTTGGTAGCCCTCACCAAGAAGGGAGCCAATCCCAAATTGTGGTCAGAGGAGGTCTCCAAGGCCTTTACTTCAATTAAGTCCCATTTTGCTAGCGCTCCCATCTTACATCGCCCCGAGGTTGATAAGCCTTTTTTATTGGAGGTCGATGCCTCGTCCATTGGTGCTGGAGCAGTCCTTTTTCAAAAGGATGCTCAAGGTCGGAAACATCCTTGTTTCTTCTTTTCCAAGACCTTCACACCAGCGGAGAGGAATTATTCCATTGGGGATAGGGAGTTGCTAGCCATGAAGTTGGCCTTTTCAGAATGGAGACATCTCCTGGAGGGGGCTCGCTTTCCCTTTCAAGTTTTCACTGACCACAAAAATTTGGTCTATTTACAGACCGCCCAGCGGCTAAATTCTCATCAGGCCAGATGGTCCCTGTTCTTCTCCCGGTTTCATTTCACCCTCCATTTCCTCTCCGGTGAGAAGAACATTCGGGCCGATGCGCTTTCTCGCTCCGTGGTGTCCTCTGAGGAGGTGGAGGAAGAGCCTCGGTTGATTGTCCCCACAGAGAGCCTAAGAACTGTGGCCCCGGTTTCGCTTGAGTCTGTGCCTTCGGGCAAGACTTTTGTGCCCACCAATTTGCGACCGGAGGTACTCTCTTGGGCACATTCGTCCAGGGTGGGTGGACATTTTGGGGCAAAAAGGACATCTGAGTTGCTGGCGAGGACATACTGGTGGCCACATATGGTCCGTGACGTCAGGGAATACGTTCAGGCATGCGTTTCCTGCGCCAAGAATAAGTCCCCTCGACAACGGCCAGCTGGGCTACTTTTCCCTTTACCGGTGGCAGACAGGCCTTGGGAGATGGTCGGGATGGATTTTGTGGTGGGCTTACCCAAGTCTCGGGGCTGCACCATCATCTGGGTGATAACCGACCACTTCTCCAAAATGGTGCACTTAGTGCCATTACCACGGTTACCGTCTGCACGGGCCTTGGCAGCATTGTTCATTAGGCATATTTTCCGCCTACACGGTATGCCAGACAAATTGTCAGTGATCGAGGTCCCCAGTTTGCGTCTCGGTTCTGGAGAGAGCTGTGTCGTCTACTCAGCATTGAGTTGAATCTCTCCTCTGCATACCATCCCGAGACGAATGGGTTGGTAGAGAGGGCCAACCAGACCTTGGTCACATACTTGCGACATTTTGTCTCTGCCAGGCAGGATGACTGGGCATCCTTGCTACCGTGGGCTGAGTTCGCTCTAAATAATGCTGTGGCTGACTCCACCGGACAGACCCCATTCCTCCTGAACTACGGTCAGCATCCGCGGGTACCAGTGCCTATGCCCGTGTCTTCCGCCGATTCCAGGGTGGCAGACTGGGCTGTGGAGGCACGGGACATTTGGGACCGCACTCAGGATGCCATTCAGGCCTCCAAAGAGAGGATGAGGTCTTCGGCCGATGCCCATCGGCGCCCCGCTCCTACATTTGCCCCTGGTGACCTAGTGTGGCTTTCTGCCCGAAACATCAGGCTACGGGTAGAGTCCACCAAGTTGGCACCTCGCTTTTTGGGCCCCTTTAAAGTTCTTGAGCAGGTGAACCCGGTGGTTTACCGCCTAGCCCTTCCGCCTCGCCTTGGTATCACTGACACCTTTCACGTGTCCCTCTTGAAATCCGTGGCCATTTCCCGGTTTTCCGAGTCATCTGCCGGGACGTCGGGTTCATCTACCGATGATCATGAGGTGAACGCCATTGTTGGGTGCAAGGTGGTACGAGGCAAAAAATTTTATTTGGTGGATTGGAGGGGTTATGGGCCTGAGGATAGATCCTGGGAGCCTGCCGAGCATGTTCACGCTCCGCAGCTCATCGCTGCCTTTGAGCACAGCGAGGCCCAAAGAAGGGTGGGCCCTAGGAGATGGGGTAATGTTAGGGTTCGATTTCCCGCTGCTGCACAGGGGGAGTCTCGAACCCGTCCCGCTGCGGTCTCCCATTCATCTCCGGCCGCAGTGGAGCCTGCTCAGCAGAGACGTCGGTCCAAGCATCTTGCCCACTCCACTACTGTGCAGTGACTTGCTGCTGCCTTTCCTGGATCTGCTATTATAGCCAGTGCTGGAGCAGATGTCTTTGGGACAAAGTCCTGCGTTTTCCCTTCTGAGCATGCCCAGAGTGAGATCTCTCATTGGAGATCAGGGGTCACATGTTCAGGTGCTGCAGCGGCTCCTATTGGTCCGCCAGGAAGATCATGTAGCTACATGTGTTTGTAACAGTTTCTCATTGGTCCTTGTTCCTGGAAGGTCCTGTAGCTGTTGCTATAAAAGGGTAGCATGGCTGGGCCGCCATGCGCTAATATCAACCATTGTATGCTATGCGCCAGTGTGGTCATGCGTGTGTGTGGTTAGGGACCCGGCTGAAATAAGCCACTAGAATACCGACTTAATCGGTGAGGAGTTTGGTTTGCTAGCTGGTCAGGGTCGGTGTCCTAGATGCCCTAGATTACCGGCATAACCGGTGAGGAGTTTGATTGCCGTATTCAGGGTCTGGCGTTCAGACGCCATAGATTGTGGGTGACTCCCGCGAGGACATTAGCACATGATCACGCTTTATGTACGCTTAGCAATTAACTGTGTACCTGAGAGCCTGTCAGGACACAGTGCTTTTTCTCAGCGGCCCTGTGACGTAACAGGGTTCGCTTTCAACGCTAGACAGCGCCCTAGCGTGTTTTCTTTGCGACTCAGTTGTGTCTAGTGAGTGCGCACACATCGCCATATAGCGCTGCGGCTCTCCTTCTAGCGGCTCTGTGGAGTAACAGAGTTCGCACTTATTGCCACAGCGCATTACGGCGTTTATGTTGGCGACTCTGCGGGATAACAGAGTTTGCTTCTCACGCCATTTTTACTAGCAGCAGGTTCCGCCTGCACGGTGGACCCCGGGCTGCGAACGCACCTCTCTACCTCATATATTTGGTGCGTTCCGCAAACCCTAACACTTCGGCTCCTGCCTGGAGCCTCACTCCTCTGACACAGAGACCTCTCTGTAATGTCCCGCCGGGACACATGGAAGTCTGTCCACGCTGGTAGACTCCCATACACTCCCTCAGGTGCCAAACAAACTCCATTACATAGGTATAACCCCACCCACAGATGAGGTCAGGATCACAAGGTTAGGTCACCTGGTCATGACCTCATCACAGGTCCTTTACCACAACACACAACCACATACAGGTTTTATCTTAGGTATTCAGACACATACCCCTTGGGTGGGTTTGTAGGTGACTGGACCCACCCAGCTCTCCTAGTCACCTGGAAGCCTCCCAATATATAGTACAACTCTCAGCAATAGATCTGCTGAACCAAAACATATCCAGGCTTCCATCACAGGGCCACCCACCTCTGCGATACATAACGTCCATCCATCACATGCCTCCATGCATATCCCGAGGAGCCTACACAGTGCCCCTAGCTGCATCAGGGGTCACTACACCACAATATATAATATATTTTTTCAGGATTAGGCTTCTGAGACATATGTATTATCCTTGCATTGCTCTGCCATATCCAGATGTTCCCACCTTTTTTCCTGTCTCTGTTTTCATGTATCACCCTTTTCTGTTATGTTAGGTAGCTGAGGAGGACAGGAACAACAGCCGGGCAGCCGAACACCTGAGATGTTGGTAACTAATGGGTTGCAGATTCCTAAACTAACCACACAACTAAAGTTAGCCGTGGAGCGTTTCTACGTTGATCCTAGACGCCTCGTCACAGCCTGAGAGATAACTACACCTAAAGGCAGAAAGATGAAAGCTATCTGCCCTGGAGCAGATCCCCAAAGAAAATAGGAAGCCCCCAAACATGTAATGGCGGTTAGACAAGAAGAAAGCACGAACACAGACAGAAAATAGAATGAGCAAACACTGGGGCCACAAGCTGACTAAATAGGATAGGACAGGAGAGATTACTTTCTACAACCCAGAAAACCCTACAAAAATCCAACAATTCTGATTACAAAAATACTGAGATCACACGATCTCGCCACCCACTAAATCAGATCTCAGTGTGAACAAAACCAAGCCGCAGCCACTGAAAAAACAGGAAAAAGAAAACGAGCAAACAACAGTGGCTTCAGATATACGGAGAGGAGCACAAGCCCCCGGAGGGGACCCAGCTGACCTCCACAGAAGTGCAGGGAACAATGCAAAAAGCAAGCACAAAAATAAAAGCAGAAAATATCTTATCTGATAGCAGAAGATGCAGGCAAGACTCAGCAAACTTCCAAATGAACCAGGAACCACAATTGAGACAAGAACAATTGATCACCGGCAACTATCATGGGAGGGAACCTCCCTTATATCAGACCAGTCAGTGAACCCAGATTGCCATTCCTCTCTGAAAGGTTCAGTACTGTCTGCAACCATCAGAGGGAGCCTCTGCTCAGAAACCATCTCTAGCACATTCATAACACTTTTCCTTTTATTTTTTGATTGATATATGGTCATTAAATGTATTTTTGTATGTATTTAATAAAAGTATATATTTTCAACCCATTTAGAAAGTATTGTCTTCATCTCAGTGGTTGTTTCATATTCTCCCTTTTTGTGGGTGTATTTATTACAGGATTCCTTAGGTGCTTTGTATGCAATTGAGATAAGGGAACGTGCCCCGTTTCTGTGTCCGAAGAAACGTTTGTTTTGGTGCCACTGCATTTGAGCCTACGTCTGCTCTTACAAGCTTATCTTTTAGATTAGCTGGCCGTTGGTAACAAGGGAGAAAGGGTTGTTGGAACTCAGGGATGTTTGGGTAACTTTTGCATAGAATATTCTACGAATGGACCCTTGTTGTGAACACTTTTGATCTGGCTTCTGAGTTTGGGCTCCCTCTGGTGGTTGATGCTGGTAATGGAGCTGGTCTGGCTGACAGAAGTCAATCACCTGAAGAGGATGATTGGAGATCAGGTGTTACTGACTGGAAAGATATAAGTGAGCAGCCTTCCCTTGCTGGTTGCCGGTGATTTGGTTTTCTTCCTGAGCCTTCTGGAAGTGTGCTTGCTCCCTGCTTTGTCCTGCATCTTTCAGATAAGTTAGGTGTCTCTTTTTATCTGTAGACAAAAAAACCTGACTGGCACATCCAGACTAATGTGAACTAGGTGCAAACCAAGGGAAGCTACCCCCATGTAAAACATACAAAAAAAAGGCTGCACTCAAGCATACTAAAGCATGACAATATGGAATACATGAAATTTAGAATAGCAATATGGCTTTGGAATATAAAGAAAAATTTGAGACGCTTAGTATAAACATTTGGCCAAACATTTTAAAGCCCACCAACCATCGTCAAGGTGGTCTCAATACTGGTGAGTCCCTGACCTAATGTGAACATACCTCTATTAGGCTGATATCTGAATTTCTGGGTGAATATGCACCTCTGTCAGCAATGCCTGCATTTATGGGTAAAGTAGGGACCAGGTGTAATTAAAATCACCACCTGGTGGGGGCGGAGTGCTCGGTCAGCAAGCTAACATTCAATAGACAAAAAAACCTGACTGGCACATCCAGACTAATGTGAACTAGGTGCAAACCAAGGGAAGCTACCCCCATGTAAAACATACAAAAAAAGGCTGCACTCAAGCATACTAAAGCATGACAATATGGAATACATGAAATTTAGAATAGCAATATGGCTTTGGAATATAAAGAAAAATTTGAGACGCTTAGTATAAACATTTGGCCAAACATTTTAAAGCCCACCAACCATCGTCAAGGTGGTCTCAATACTGGTGAGTCCCTGACCTAATGTGAACATACCTCTATTAGGCTGATATCTGAATTTCTGGGTGAATATGCACCTCTGTCAGCAATGCCTGCATTTATGGGTAAAGTAGGGACCTGGTGTAATTAAAATCACCACCTGGTGGGGGCGGAGTGCTCGGTCAGCAAGCTAACATTCAATAGACAAAAAAACCTGACTGGCACATCCAGACTAATGTGAACTAGGTGCAAACCAAGGGAAGCTACCCCCATGTAAAACATACAAAAAAAAGGCTGCACTCAAGCATACTAAAGCATGACAATATGGAATACATGAAATTTAGAATAGCAATATGGCTTTGGAATATAAAGAAAAATTTGAGACGCTTAGTATAAACATTTGGCCAAACATTTTAAAGCCCACCAACCATCGTCAAGGTGGTCTCAATACTGGTGAGTCCCTGACCTAATGTGAACATACCTCTATTAGGCTGATATCTGAATTTCTGTGGCATTTTTTCCCTTTTTGCTTTTCTCTGCCTTACTGGTGTAAGTTCAGCCGGGTTCCCTGCTGGGACCTGTGCTGGATTCTGTTTTCCTTTGCCACGGCTTGTGTCAGCCTTATCTGTTGTTTTGCATCCAGTTCACACCAGAGTTCTGATTTAGTGGGGGAGAGGTCATGTGGCCTCAGTATTTTTGCATATGAGACGTGTTGGAATTTTTCTTAGGGCTTTTTGCGGGATTGCAGACAGTATCCTTTCCTGTCCTGTTCTAGCCAGACAGTTTGGGCCCCAGCATTTGCTTACTCTATTTTCTGCCTGTGATTGTATTTCCTCTGTCTCACCGGCAATATATGTTTGGGGGTTATCTATTCCTTTGGGGCTCTACTCCGGGGCAGTTTAGCTTTCCCCTTTCTCTCTTTAGGCTTAGTTAACTCTTTGGCTGTGTCGAAGCGTCTAGGGCATCGTAGGTACGTCCCACTGCTAATTCTAGTTGTGTTGTCAGTTTAGGGGTCTGCAATCCGCTAAGTTACCAACCTCTCTGGGTGTTTGGTTGCCTAGTCTATTTTTCTATTATCCTCCTCGGTTACAAATCATTGGAGTACAGATAAGTGTGTAAAAAAGGTATCCGCTTTCCCGACTCCCTAGTTCTTGAGACAATAGCACAATGTCTAGCTGATGTCAGTAGTTTGGTGGGATAACCCCTGGTGATAAATTTGTCTTTCATTTCCTGTAGCCTCTGCTGTTTTATATCCTCTTTTGTCACTATCCTTTCCACCCACTGGAACTGGGATTTAGGAATAGAATTTTTGATGGCAGGAGGATGAAAACTGGTGCCATTTCTCCCAAGGTTTCTTCAGCTCGACCAACAGCAGACAAGGCTCAACAAGTACCCTAACTACTTCTACTTTTTTAGGGACCAGTCGTGGTCAGAAAAGACAGATAGAAGGAAAATGTGGATATTGACCGCGCTGCTGTAGAAATTACAATCCCAGTATATGGATGAAAAAATTTTGATATTTTATTCACTATTCTCTCAACGCGTTTCGAAGTTTAGATAACTTCTTCCTCAGGAGATGCATAAGTGAGGAAGAAGTTATCTGAACTTCAAAATGCGTTGAGAGAATAGTGAATAAAATATCAAAATTTTTTCATCCATATGCTGGGACTGTGATTTCTACAGCAGCGCAGTCAATATCCACGTTTTCCTTCTATCTGCTGTTGTGAATTGGTCAAATGGTTTGACCTGTGGATCTGCGGCAGCTGTTGGCTCTGATGAGTCCTATGGGCTTTTACAATATGGAAAACTAGGTGAATGCAAACTGATATTTATTTTGAAACTATCGTCGGATAAGACCTTATTTGCGCTTTTCTCTCTAGAGTGGTTCTGTGGTCAGCAAAGAGGAAGACGAGGCGGGGGGCCAATGCCCCCGGGGACATCAGGAGCCACGTGAGGACAAGGTCCCAGGTAGGCAACTCCCACTGGTCATCAACATTTCCTCCAAGAATTTAGACTCTAACCAACTATCTCTCTTACAGAAGGGGCTTTTATTTTGTCTTTCATACAAATTCAATCTCTTTGAATTAAATATGGACCTCCAAATGTTCTTTCAGGACCTCCGTTTACGAGCCCATTTTTCCAAACAGGTGACAGATTCTGAGCCTCTATCACACAGTAATCCAGCCTTAGTTAATCTTAAACAGTTGGACCTACGAACATCTAGCTCTTATATGCTCCCCAAAGACAA
This sequence comes from Oophaga sylvatica, assembly GCA_033576555.1. Classification (NCBI taxonomy): domain Eukaryota; kingdom Metazoa; phylum Chordata; class Amphibia; order Anura; family Dendrobatidae; genus Oophaga; species Oophaga sylvatica. Next base: position 397,119,703 of record JARQOD010000002.1, read on the forward strand.
CCCTCCCGTCGAGACCTTCATATCTCTGGTGGAGAGGGATGTCTATACTCTTGGGAGGGAGGTCAATCAAGGATTGCTACACTATCAGCCTAACTTGTCAGCAGTGGAAAGGAGGGCACTGGACCAATTGTCATCCGACAAATCTCTGGTTATCAAACCAGCGGATACTTTACATTCTACCAAAAATGCACAAGAGACTACATAAACTGCCTTGGCGCCCTATAGTCCCCTCTACAGATTCCATCCTTTCACCACTGGCAATAGTACTCGAGAAAATTCTAACACCACTGGTTAAACAAACCAAGTCATTTTTACTGGATGCAAAAGAATTTATAGGATTAATTAAATCCCTGGGCCCTCTACCACCCTCATCATTTCTTTTAACTTGTGATGTAAGTAGCCTTTAAATGTCCATCACCCATGATAAGGGCATGAGGGCCATAGACAGACTACTTGTGGAGGCTGGAACCGATGCCCAAATAAGACACCTCTGCTGTGACCAAGTGAATGAAGTTCTCACAGAGAACTTTTTCATGTTCCAAGACACCTTCTATGTTCAGCTACAGGGCACCGCGTTTGGGTCGAATGTAGCACCCCATTACGCAATAGCTTACATGGCGGCATTCGAAGAGGACCTCACACAGAGCTGACACCTGCACCCAAACACCGCGGCGCTCACCGTTAGCCCGCGCGATCGCTGTGATGTACCTATACTGCTGTTTGCGGGAATGTGGGAATCAGTCTACAAGTGCTTCTCACTAAATTAGAACATCAAAAAGTTAATTTATTTAATTTCTTCATTACAAAAAGTGAAAACCCAAAATTTATAGAGTCATTACAAACAAGTACTATTTCAAGGGGTTTTTTTCTGCTCAGTTGTGAATTTTTTTACGCTAATGAAAAAAAAAAAGTCATTTTCTCAGAAAAATTTGAAAACTTTATAACACCAAACTTTTAAAAAAAGATCTTAAAAACAAAATTTTTGGCCCACGCTTATGTTCATAAAAAAAACCCCAGTACTTGGCGGGGCTCCTTTTGCATCAATTTTTACAATGCGGGGGCATGGGGGGATAGCCTGTGGGATGTTAGGGGTTAGGAACCCCCGGGTTTTTTGCACCTTTGCCCCTGCATTGTTGGGGCTGGTTCTCTTTCTTTCCCCCTTTTTAAAACCCCCCCGATTTTTTACGCTTCCATAGATTCTCTAGGGGGTTAAAAGGGGGGGGCGGGGTTCTGGCCCCTCAAACACAGTGATATGTTGTTTTTTTAAAAAACCCCCTGTTGGACTTTTGGCAGTGTGGACAGGTGGGAATCCGCTGGGAAAAATGAAATTTTAAAAAAAACCAAAAAAGCTTGTCGCAGAGGGGGAAACATGAAATCCCTAAATTTCCCCGGGAGAAAGGGTGCGTTGACTTTGTTCTTCACAAAAAAACAGTGGGCCACACCAGCAATGGGGGTGGGTCCCCCAAAAACCTCAAAGATTGTGAAAAAAATTTTTTCCAGACCTCAACAACTTGGGTTGTGTCCCTCCATCTTTTTTCCAACCTGGGGCCCTTTAAATTTTTTTTAAAAAAAAGAAAAATTTTTTTTCACTGAAAAAAAAAACCCTTTTTGGGGATGGGGCAACATCCAGTTTTTTTTCTCCTTGGCCCCCCAAAAACACTTTTGGCAAGCCTATTGTTCATATGGGTTGACCCTAAGGGAAAAAATACTTTTAGCCCAGCCGGATACGTCTGTATGTGG
>JARQOD010000002.1:397121542-397253323 GCA_033576555.1 Oophaga sylvatica
AACAGCTGACATTACTGAACCCCAGTAACACAGGAGCAAGTGTAGACTGTGCTAACAGCACTTCCGAGAAACAACTGGCGGTGTTGTAACCCAGGGTCAAGGAGGGTGTAGGCATAAAATATTGAGTTATTGCCTTGTTACGTGGCCATTGCAAATGTATGTACTTCAAACAAGAATAAATGAAGTTTTACTACGACAATAAAATGATGAATTTCAATTACAAGAATAGAAAAATATTTATACTTGACAGTCCTCTGTGGTTGATAACGTTTAATGGCTAACTGAAAATATGGTAACAAATTCAAAGCTTTCGAGACTACTCAGGTGTCTTCATCAGGCTAAGAGTAAAGCCAAAAATGAAGAATCACATATTTCTACACACAACAGGACACAGGAATAGCTAAGACAAGTGAGGGAGGGACAAGTGAGGGGAGACCGGCAACAAAAAGGAGAACAAGGATGAATTATCAGCGCCACACAATCAGAGATAAATTAATGAATTTACCTGTGGCAAAAGACTTTTGTATGCCCGGTCATAGCATGATGGATATGGAATTACTGGTATTAAAATATAACTTCAAATATGAGAAACGTACAAAGGTTTCAGAATATAAGCTCATCATGACCTTTGACACTGTTAGTGATGGAATGAATAGATCACATGGATTTATGTCATTCTATATAAATTAAGGAATCTGCGTCTATGCCCTTCCAGGGTCATGAAAACCCAAAAAAAAAAGGCAATGAGAGGGCAATCAAACTTTCTATCCTTATGTAGGAACTGTTCCAATATTTATGTTCATCCCTGTGAGATAATGACAGTTCTGATACACGTCACTTACTTGTCTTACCTATTGCAGTATTCCTGTGTCCTGTTGTGTATAGAAATATGTGATGCTTAATTTTTTTATTTAGTCTTTGCCTGATGAAGAGACGTGAGTAGCCTTGAAAGCTTGCAATTTGTTTCCATCTTTTCAGTTATCCATTAAAAGGTATCAATCACTGCTGACTCTGAAGTCTAAATATTTTTCTATCTACTGGCTAACACGGTACAAAGATACACATGTTTTCTAATTTCAAGAAGGAAAAATAAAGAAAATACAAATATAAACGCATATATGCACATGCCAAAAAAAAATGGACCAACACAACACCCAAAAAATTGGTAACAAAATATAGTGTTGTAAATGTAAGAATAAAAGTCCATTTTTTTTTTTATGAATAATGCTTAAGGAACGCTATGTTAAACCATAACATAGTGAAGACAATGGATTTTGTAATAGTCACTCATCATCATCATCGCAAATTTTATGTGACAGTCACAGACATTTCAATTATTTAAGTTCATAAAATCGTAACTTTCTATAGCATGTATGACATGTCCAGCATGGACTCATCAATGTGATGATTGATGACACAATAATGTACGATAAAAAATAACCATTTAAAAAAACATTAGGCATTGTTTGTCACAATTTAAGTGTGTGCCTGCAAGTGTAGGTGAAACAAAGGCTACGGATAGCAAAGGTATATTCTATGTCTGTATCAGACAGTGGACAGCCTCTGATGGGTAATGCCGATGTTATACTGTACGTCAATAAAGTCTGTGGCTGAAATCATGCATTTTTTGCTTGTAGAGTGTTGAAGAGGGTAAAAGAATCTCTGGTTGCGCAAAGCTTTATCCAACAACACTACCTTCCTACTGTCACGCGTAGGGTAGGGTAGCGTGTGGCAATTAGCTGACTATAAAATGTGAGGTTAGGCTGCGTTATTGCGCACTAGGGACGCAAAAAAAAATACAGCAGTAATAATTTAATGTGTAATACTCCACCTATGACAAACAAAAAAATTACGTTCCCTCTTTAACAATGTACAAGACTAACAAGCCTAATGGTTCACGCTGACTTAATTGAGATACAGTATTACATCAACATTGTCCATGAGTAACTATGCACTGTGAATGTGATACCTATATACCAGTATTAATTTATATCTGTTGTGGTTGTTTCAACAGCACTCGCAGGTATAACTACCTATTGTCAGTATGCATGATGCACTTTCTAGATGTAATAATTTATTATTGGACATTATTACCATGTTTACATGCTGGCCATTTCATATATGGTGTTTGAAGTTACAGTTGGCATCAGTATGTGTATTTTATAATGTCTGTCATAAATAAAACTCGTGATGATGATGATGAGGATTTAATGATTCGTACATCCATTGACTGCATTATCTTACAGGTACAGATAAAGTTCCTTAAAAAGCATTAATTCATAAGTATGAAATGTACTTTTATGCATTAATTTCAAAATGTGAAGAGTAGACTATGTTTTATTTTTTGTTACCATTTCTAATAGACATGTGCAGATATGCGCTGTGATGACAAATTATTATTTGTCCATATTTGTCATTAAAATTTATCATTCTAGGCCTGCAAAACTTCACAATTTCATGTTTTCAGCATAACAAGCAGGGTGACGGCTCTTCCCTATTTGGAGCATGTTGGTCATGTGTTTTTCTGTCCATGTGTCGGGAACAGGAGACTTCTTGCCGTTGACACAGCAGGGGAACAGCTGGCGTTACTGAACCCCACTAACAGTAGAGCTTGTGTTTTGTTCTGTGGACACGACACTTCTGAGCAGCAACTGGCAGTGTTGGAGCCCAGGGAGTAGAGTTCAGGTGGTAGAAAGATGAACATAACAGGAGACATGGATAACGTTGCGAACCAGTTATTTAATCTGAAAACGGACAGACAAATTCTGGCGAGATCCATGCCTTGTTCATTTTCAGAAAAGTAAGCCGGTCTACATTATCGGAGGATAGTCGCATGCGACGGTCTGTTAGTACACCACCTGCAGCACTAAAGACGCGCTCCGATAATACACTGGCAGCAGGGCAAGCCAGCACCTCCAATGCATACTGGCTAAGCTCTGGCCATGTATCCAGCTTAGAGACCCAAAACTTGAATGGGGAAGAGCCATCTGGGAGTACACTGAGAGGCAAAGCCAAGTAGTCTGTCACCATCTGACGGATACGTTGCCTCCCGCTGACTGGAGCCCTCTCGGATGGTGTAGACATTTGTGGCGCTGCCACAAAACTTTGCCACATTTTTAACATACTGGTCTTTCCCTGTGCAGAGGCACTGCGTGTGCTCCCTCTTGTTGCAGAGCTCTCTACACTGCCTCGACGCACAGAGCTGCTTTGTAAAGCAGTAGCAGCAGCAGTGCTCTCGGCAGTAAGGTAGAACATTAGGGATTGCACCAGTGTGTCTTGGTACTCCCGCATTTTACGCTCCCGGTTCAACGGTGTGATGAGGCTTTTGACGTTGTCCCGGTAGCGAGGGTCTAGGAGGGTGTACACCCAATAATCAGACGTCGTGAGAATGTGGGCGATGCGGCGGTCGTTTCTTAGGCACTGCAGCATGAAATCAACCATGTGCTGCAGACTCCCAACTGGCAAAGAAACGCTGTCCTCTGCAAGAGGCGTTATCTCTGCCTGCTCTGCATCACCCCACCCTCGCTCTACATACTGACTAGAGCGTTGTGTACCTCCCTCTGGAGCGATGTCTTCCTCCTCCATTGACTCCTCCTCCTCATCCTCCTCACAAAGTGAGCCCTGCCCAGCCCTTTGTGAGGAACCACGTTGCGCTGACTTTCCAGAAGGTGATGGAATTTGTGACTCCTCATCCTCCACCTCTTCCAAAACCTCATCCCTTATTGCTTGCAGTGTTTTTTGAAGCAGGCAGATAAGGGGGACAGTCAGGCTGACTAGTGCATCATCTGCACTCGCCATCCGCGTTGACTCATCAAACGCACGCAAAACGTGGCACATGTCCTTCATAGTGGCCCACTCATTAATGGTGAAGTGTGGACGGCGCAAATTGCGTGTTGATTGCGCCTGATGCAGCTGATACTCCATAACTGCTGGCTGCTGCTCACACAACCGCTCCAACATATGTAACGTTGAATTCCACCTGGTGGATACGTCACATATGATGCGATGTTCAGGAAGGCGCAATCTGCGTTGCAGAGCTGCAATGCGCGATCTGGCCATGCTGGAACGTCGCAAGTGAGCGCACTCTAGGCGGACCTTGTGCAGCAGTGCATCAAGATCCAGATAGTCCCTCAAAAAACTCTGCACGACCAAGTTGAGCACATGTGCCAGACATGGTATGTGAGTGAGGTTGCCAAGGCCCAGAGCTGCCACCAGATTTCGGCCATTGTCACACACTACCAAGCCTGGCTGGAGATTCGCTGGCAAAAATCACACGTCGCTCTCCTGCTTGATGGCATTCCAGACCTCCTGCGCTGTGTGGCTTCGATTCCCCATGGGAATTAATTTCAGAACGGCCTGTTGCCGTTTGGCCACGGCTGTGCTCATATCGGTCGCATCAGGTAAGCGTCCACGGGTCCATGTGGAGGTAGACCGTGACGGCTCCTGCAGCGATGATTCTGAGGAACTGGAGTAGGAGGAGGAGTCAATGTGGACAGACTTGATTCCGGCAATCCTTGGAGTTGGCAGAACACGTACAGCGCCACTCGCAAGATCTGTACCCGGCTCCACAACATTCACCCAATGGGCAGTGAGTGAAAGGTATCGTCCCTGGCCATGGGTACTGGTCCACGCATCGGTGGTCAGGTGGACCTTGCTACTGACGGCGTTTAGTAGCGCATGTTTAATTTTTGCCTCAACATGCTTTTGCAGACCAGGGACGGCTTGCCTGCTGAAATAAAATCGGCTGGGCACATTGTATTGTGGGACTGCCAATGCCATTAATTCACGGAAACTGTCAGTCTCCACCAGCCTGAATGACAGCATTTCAAGGGACAGGAGTTTTGCAATGCCAGCATTCAGAGCCTGTGCTCGTGGATGGTTTGCCGAGTATGGCCGTCTTTTATCCCATGCCTGTGCTACCGATGGCTGTTTTGTGGCCTGGGTGTGTGAGGATGACAGGGAACTTGCAGCTGTGGGTGGAATAACACTGTGTCTCTGGACAACAGTGACAGAGGTTCTTCCATGGCGATCCTTTGAGGAAGCCGAACCAGCTGTGTGTGAACTGGAGGAAGAGGCTCCAACACGAGCTGAAGATGTAGGTGCTGCTGTAGGTTGGCCTACATCTCCAGTGTGTCTTTGTAACTCAACAAAGTGCTTTGACCGCACATGTTTCCACATATTTGTTGTATTAAGGTTACTGACACTTTTACCTCTTTTAATTTTTTGATTACACAGCTTGCATTTGACATAGCAAATATCATCTGCAACTGTATCAAAAAAGGACCACGCAGAGCAAGTCCTGGGAGCGCCCGGTTTGGCTGTTGGAAGAGAACTGCTCCGAACGGGTGCCAAACTGGAGGCTACAGGCAAGCGAGTCTGCAGCCTACCTCTACCTACTGTTTGGACCGTTGGGGCAATCTCTTCCTCAGAGCTGCTCCCACCACCTTCCTGTTCCTCACGCCATGTTGGGTCTTGGACCTCATCATCTCCACCACTACCCTCTTCCAACACCTGCTGTTGTTGGGTGGTCTGGCCAGCACCATGCTCAACAGAAACTGGCAACTGAGTCTCATCATTATCAGATGCGTTCTGCGGTGTGCTGACCATCGGCACTGGCTCACCCGCCTCTTCAGATTCAGAGAGACACAGCTGTTGCGCATCACTGCATACTGCCTCTTCTTCACATTCCAGAATGCTGCTTGGCTGGGCCCCTGTTTCCAAGCCAACAGATTCTGAGAACAGAAGCAGAGACTCAGCTGGCTCCTGTACAGAGCTCTCTGACTGCCTGGGCAATTTGGCAGGCGGTGAAGAGACTGATGGTTGTTCAACAGTGCTGTGGTCCTGAGAGGAGGTGGAAGCTATTGAAGTCGATGCATTGGCTGCCATCCAACCAACAACGGCTTCAATTTGTTCTTCACGCAGCAGGGGGGTACGCTGAGCTCCTACAAAAGTGCGCATAAAGGAACGCTCACGGGGAAAACTGGTGGATGCTGTGTCACTGGGTGCGGCAGCAGCCACAGAATCCCCACGTCCTCTCCCTGCTGCAAATCCACGGCCTCGACCACGACCACGTGCCTTACTCACTGACTTCTTCATCTTGGTAGATTGATAAAGAAAGTCAGAAAAGTTATAAGGCCTAAGTGTGGTTATTCCTCACAGACTACAGTGAACCCTGCAGACAACTGTTCAGTATCTGTGAAAGGCCCCTTTGTGTACTTCTATAGTGTTTGCAACCAATGTATTGTATACGGATGGAAGCGCGTCACACTAATAGATTAGATTTTTTTCCACTAAAATGGAGCAGCACCAATTAGAGAAAAATGTGAAGGATGAGGCAGTGACACACGCTCAGCAGACTACAACCGGCAGTGGTTGAAGAACAAACTGGAGCGTAATCTGCACTCACAAAATGAAAAGCTCACAGACTACAGTGAACACTGAAACACAACTGTTCAGTAGCTGTTAAAGGCCCCTTTGTGTACTTCTATAGTGTTTGCAACCAATGTATTGTATACGGATGGAAGCGCGTCACACTAATAGATTAGATTTTTTTCCACTAAAATGGAGCAGCACCAATTAGAGAAAAATGTGAAGGATGAGGCAGTGACACACGCTCAGCAGACTACAACCGGCAGTGGTTGAAGAACAAACTGGAGCGTAATCTGCACTCACAAAATGAAAAGCTCACAGACTACAGTGAACACTGAAACACAACTGTTCAGTAGCTGTTAAAGGCCCCTTTGTGTACTTCTATAGTGTTTGCAACCAATGTATTGTATACGGATGGAAGCGCATCACACTAATAGATTAGATTTTTTTCCACTAAAATGGAGCAGCACCAATTAGAGAAAAATGTGAAGGATGAGGCAGTGACACACGCTCAGCAGACTACAACCGGCAGTGGTTGAAGAACAAACTGGAGCGTAATCTGCACTCACAAAATGAAAAGCTCACAGACTACAGTGAACACTGAAACACAACTGTTCTGTAGCTGTTAAAGGCCCCTTTGTGTACTTCTATAGTGTTTGCAACCAATGTATTGTATACGGATGGAAGCGCGTCACACTAATAGATTAGATTTTTTTCCACTAAAATGGAGCAGCACCAATTAGAGAAAAATGTGAAGGATGAGGCAGTGACACACGCTCAGCAGACTACAACCGGCAGTGGTTGAAGAACAAACTGGAGCGTAATCTGCACTCACAAAATGAAAAGCTCACAGACTACAGTGAACACTGAAACACAACTGTTCTGTAGCTGTTAAAGGCCCCTTTGTGTACTTCTATAGTGTTTGCAACCAATGTATTGTATACGGATGGAAGCGCGTCACACTAATAGATTAGATTTTTTTCCACTAAAATGGAGCAGCACCAATTAGAGAAAAATGTGAAGGATGAGGCAGTGACACACGCTCAGCAGACTACAACCGGCAGTGGTTGAAGAACAAACTGGAGCGTAATCTGCACTCACAAAATGAAAAGCTCACAGACTACAGTGAACACTGAAACACAACTGTTCTGTAGCTGTTAAAGGCCCCTTTGTGTACTTCTATAGTGTTTGCAACCAATGTATTGTATACGGATGGAAGCGCGTCACACTAATAGATTAGATTTTTTTCCACTAAAATGGAGCAGCACCAATTAGAGAAAAATGTGAAGGATGAGGCAGTGACACACGCTCAGCAGACTACAACCGGCAGTGGTTGAAGAACAAACTGGAGCGTAATCTGCACTCACAAAATGAAAAGCTCACAGACTACAGTGAACACTGAAACACAACTGTTCTGTAGCTGTTAAAGGCCCCTTTGTGTACTTCTATAGTGTTTGCAACCAATGTATTGTATACGGATGGAAGCGCGTCACACTAATAGATTAGATTTTTTTCCACTAAAATGGAGCAGCACCAATTAGAGAAAAATGTGAAGGATGAGGCAGTGACACACGCTCAGCAGACTACAACCGGCAGTGGTTGAAGAACAAACTGGAGCGTGATCTGCACTCAAAAAATCAAAACCTCACAGACTGCAGTGAACACTGAAACACAACTATTCTACTGTGAAAAGCCCTTTCTGTACTTCTATAGTGTTTGCAACCAATGTATTGTATACGGATGGAAGCACGTCACACTAATAGATTTGATTTTTTTTCTAATATAATGGAGCTGCACCAATTCCACTAAATAAAATAAAAAAAAAAAAAGAGTCAGTGACACGTGCAGATGCCTACAAACAGCGGTGGATGCAGAGCAAACTGCAGCGTCACCTGCACTGTCACACACACACCTTGCACAGAGCTGTTAAAACAACACTGGCAAAATGAAGCTTTACACAGCGGTTGGTAAACTAGCCTGCCTCAAGCACAGTAGTACACAAAATCGCAATATCTAACTGTCCCTCAGAGTCAGCACAGCAGCGTTCTGTCCCTTACTGAGTTCACAGCACAGTGACGCTAAAATGGCTGCGGCGCCTTTTATAGTGCATTCTGACATCATTTCAGCAGCCAATCACAGCCATGCCATTAGTTAAGATGACCGCAGCATTACAGGATGTGCCCACACTTCGTAGGATTCCTCATTGGCTGACTAAAATCACATTGCCTCTCAAAGAATTATGGGAACTTCCGATTCTGGTATACGATATTGAAAAAGTATCGGAATTAAGTATCGGAATTCCGATAACGCGAATATCGGCCGATACCCGATACTTGCGGTATCGGAATGCTCAACACTACTCCTGACACCAACCAGTGCCTGTCCCTAAGCTCCTTTTATGCCCTGTGCGGTTCCTCACCCCAACCACCATCATGTGCCTAGTCCCTGACTGTTCCTCTATTGACCCTGATAAGTGCACTGATCGGCAAGGACACTAGCCTCACCAATGCAGATGGTAACACACAGGGGAAGAGAAAGACAAGGGACAGACGAAAAGGGAAAATTACTTAGCTCAGGCTCTGCTGCTAAGCTCCACAGCAGCAGAGAAAACGGCACCAGGAATTTGAAGTCCCACAGCAGCCACACCACCATCACAGGAGATTCACACCCCTAGCTGGTCTGCATAGAAGAACTCTATAACCGATGATCAGCTGATTGGTGATGTGACTATTTAAAGGGAGGTGGGAGTCGTTACCACCTAACATCATCTGACCAGGCTAAAAGAACTGCCAGCAAGAAACTGACATTAACTCTTGCCGGACCAAAAGGAAAAAACATTTAAATTTGAACAGACCCAGAGCTGCCACAAATCTCTTAACCCCTTAACCCCCAAGGGTGGTTTGCACGTTAATGACCGGGCCAATTTTTACAATTCTGACCACTGTCTCTTTATGAGGTTATAACTCTGGAACGCTTCAACGGATCTTCGAGATTCTGAGATTGTTTTCTCGTGACATATTGTACTTCATGATAGTGGTAAAATTTCTTCGATATACCTTGCGTTTATTTTTGAAAAAACGCAAATATGGCGAAAATTTTGAAAATTTTGCAATTTTCAAACTTTGATTTTTTTTTCCCTTAAAACAGAGAAATATGTCACACAAAATAGTTAAGAAATAACATTTCCCATATGTCTACTTTACATCAGCACAATTTTGGAACCAAATTTTTTTTTGTTAGGGAATTAAGGGTTAAAAGTTGACCAGTGATTTCTCATTTTTACAACAAAATTTACAAAGCCATTTTTTTAGGGACCACCTCACATTTGAAGTCACTTTGACGGTTCTATATAGCAGAAAATACCAAAAAGTGACACCATTCTAAAAACTGCACCCCTCAAGGTACTCAAAACCACATTCAAGAAGTTTAATAACCCTTCAGGTGCTTCACAGGAGCTGAAGCAACGTGGAAGGAAAAAATTAATATTTAACTTTTTAGCCACAAAAATGATCTTTTACAAACTTTTTTTTATTTTCACAAGGGTAAAAGGAGAAAATGGGCAGATAAAGTTGTTGTGCAATTTCTCCTGAGTACGCCAATACCCCATATGTGGGGGAAAACCACTGTTTGGGCACACGGCAGAGCTCGTAAGGGAAGGAGCGCCATTTGACTTTTTCAAACTAAAATTGGCTGGAGTTGAGATTGGACGCCATGTCGTGTTTGGAGAGCCCCTGATACGCCTAAACAGTAGAAACCCCCCACAAGTGACACCATTTTGGAAACTAAACCCCTAAGGAACTTATCTAGATCTGTTGTGAGCACTTTGAACCCCAAAGTGTTTCACAAAGGTTTATAATGCCTGGGTATGAAAAAAAAAAAAACAATTTTCCACAAAAATGATTTTTTTAGTCCCAAATTTTGATTTTTCCCAAGGAAATTGGACCCCAAAAGTTGTTGTCCAATTTGTCCTGAGTACGCTGATACCCCATATGTGGGGGGGGAAACTGTTTGGGCGCACGGCAGGGCTTGAAAAGGAAGCAGTAACGTTTTGGAATGCAAACATTGATGGGGGTCATGTTCCGTTTGTAGTGCCCCAGATGAGCCTAAACAGTGGAAACCCCCCACAAGTGACCCCATTTTGGAAGCTAGATCCCCTAAGGAACTTATCTAGATCTTTGGTTAGCACTTTGAACCCCCAAGTGCTTCACACAAGTTTATAATGCCCGGGCATGAAAATAAAAAATCCTATTTTTTTCCCACAAAAATTATCTCTTAGTCACTAATTTTTTATTTTCCCATAGTTAACAGGAGAAATTGGACCACAAAATTTGTTGTCCAATTTATCCTGAGTACGCTGATACCCCATATGTGGGAGGGAACCACTGTTTGGGCGCACGGCAGAGCTCGGAAGGGAAGGAGCACCATTTGACTTTTTCCAACCAAAATTTGCTGGAATTGAGATTGGACGCCATGTTGCATTTGGAGAGCCCCTGATGTGCCTAAACAGTGGAAACCCCCCACAAGTGACCCCATTTGGGAAACTAGACCCCCTAACGAACTTATCTAGATCTTTGGTGAGCAATTTGAACCCCAAAGTGCTTCACACAAGTTTATAACGTAGAGCCGTAAAATTAAAAAACAATATTTTTTCCACAAAATTGATCTTTTCACCCCAATTTTTATTTTCCAAAGGGTAACAAGACTCCAAAAGTTATTGTGCAATTTGTCCTGAGTACGCTGATACCCCATATGTGGGGGTAAACCACTGTTTGGGTGCATGGCAGAGTTTGGAAGGGAAGGAGCGCCATTTGACTTTTTCAACGCAGAATTGGCTGGATGCCATGTCGTGTTTGGAGAGTTCCTGATCTGCCTAAACAGTCGAAATCCCACAGAAATGACACCATTTTGGAAACTAGACCCCTCAAGGAACTTATCTAGATGTGTGGTGAGCACTTTGAAACCCAAAGTGCTTCACAGAAGTTTATAACGTACAGCCGTAAAATAAAAAATCTTTTTTTTTTTACAAAAATGATTTTTTCGCCCCCAATATTTTATTTTCACAAGGGTAACAGGAGAAATTGGACCCCAAAAGTTGTTGTCCAATTTGTCCTGAGTACGCTGATACCCAATATGTGGGATTAAACTACTGTATGGGCGCACGTCGGGGGCTCGGAAGGAAGTAGTGATGTTTTGGATTGCAGACTTTGATGGAATGGTCTGGGGGCGTCATGTCGCATTTGGAGAGCCCCTGATGAGCCTAAACAGTGGAAACCCCCACAAGTGACCCCATTTTGGAAAATAGACCCCACAAGGAACTTATCTAGATGTGTGGTGAGCACTTTGAACCCCAAAGTGCTTCACAGAAGTTTATAACGTACAGCCGTAAAAATAAAAAATCCTTTTTTTTTTTACAAAAATGATTTTTTTGCCCCCAATATTTTATCTTCACAAGGGTAACAGGAGAAATTGGACCCCAAAATTTGTTGTCCAATTTGTCCTGAGTACGCTGATACCTAATATGTGGGAGAAAACTACTGTATGGGTGCACGTCTGGGCTCGGAAGGGAAGTAGTGACGTTTTGGATTGTAGACTTTGATGGAATGGTCTGGGGGCGTCATGTCGCATTTGGAGAGCCCCTGATGCGCCTAAACAGTGGAAACCCCCCACAAGTGACCCCATTTTGGAAAATAGACCCCACAAGGAACTTATCTAGAAGTGTGGTGAGCGCTATGAAGCCCCAAGTGCTTCACAGAAGTTTTATAACATACAGCCGTAAAAACAAAAAAATCATTTTTTTTTTACAAAAATGATTTTGTCGCCCCCAGTTTTTTATTTTCCCAAGGGTAACAGAAGAAATAGGACAAATTGCACAATAACTCTTGTGGTCCAGAGTACGCTGATACCCCATGTGGGGGTAAACTACTGTTTGGGCGCATGGCAGAGCTCAGAAGTGAAGGAGCACCGTTTGACTTTTTCAACGCAGAATTGGCTGGAATTGAGATCAGACGCCATGTCCCATTTGGAGACCCCCTGATGTGCCTAAACAGCAGAAACCCCCCAATTCTAACTCCAACCCTAACCCCAACACACCCCTAACCCTAGTCCCAACCCTAACCACAAACCTAACCCTAACACACCCCTAACCCTAATCCCAACCCTAACCCTAATCCTAATGTTAGCGCCAACCCTAACCCTAACTTAAGCCGCAACCCTAACCCTAACGGGAAAATGGAAATAAATACATTTTTTTAATTTTATTATTTTTCCCTTACTAAGGGGGTGATAAAGGGGGGTTTGATTTACTATTTATAGCGGGTTTTCATGATTTGCAGCTGTCACGCTAAAGGACGCTTTTTATTGCAAAAAATAGTTTTTTGCATCACCACATTTTGAGAGCTATAATTTTTGCATATTTTGGCCCACAGAGTCATGTGAGGTCTTATTTTTTGCGGGACGAGGTGACGTTTTTATTGGTACCATTTATGACCACGTGACATTTTTTGATCGCTTTTTATTTCAATTTTTGGGAGGTTAGAATGAACAAAAATCAGCAATTCATGAATTTCTTTTGGGGGAGGCGTTTATACCGTTCCGCGTGTGGTAAAATTGATAAAGCAGTTTTATTCTTCGGGTCAGTACGATTACGGCGATACCTCATTTATATCATTTTTTTATGTTTTGGCGCTTTTATAGAATAAAAACAATTTTATATAAAAAATAATTATTTTTGCATCGCTTTATTCTGCGAGCTATAACTTTTTTATTTTTTCGCTGATGATGCTGTATGATGGCTCGTTTTTTGCGGGACAAGATGACGTTTTCAGTAGTACCATATTTATATCGGTCTTTTTGATCGCGTGTTATTCCACTTTTTGTTCGGCGGTATGATGATAAAGCATTGATTTTTTGCTTAGTTTTTTTTTTTTATTAAGGGGTTCACTAAAGGGGTTAACTAGTGGGACAGTTTTATAGGGGGGGTCGTTACGGACGCGGCGATACCAAATATGTGTACTTTTATTGTTTTGTTTTTTTTATTTACAGGAAAAAATGAATTTATTGGGGAATATATATTTTTTTTTTTTATGATTTTTTTACCACTTTTTATTTTTATTTTTTTTACTTTTTTACTTTGTCCCAGGGTGGGACATCACAGTATTTTAGCAGATCGCTGGTGTGACAGTGTGCACAGCACTCTGTCACACCAGCGATCGCTCTGGCATCGCTGCAGGCTTCTCAGTGCCTGCTCTCAGCAGGCACTGAGGAAGCCGCCTCCCTGCAGGACCCCGGTGCCATCTTGGATCCGGGGACCTGGAGGGAGGATGGACCCTCGGAACAGCGCGACACATCGCGTTGCTCTGAGGGTTACAGGGGAGCGCGCTGGGAGCCCCCACCCTGCGCGATCCTTCCCTGTGCCCCCAGTATACCGCGATCATGTTTGATCGCGGTGTGCTGGGGGTTAATGTGCCGGGAGCGGTCCGTGACCGCTCCTGACACACAGTCCCGGGTGTCAGCTGTGATAATCAGCTGACACCCGGCGGCGATCAGCTGCGCTCCCCTCGGGAGCGCAACTGATCGCCCTGGACGTAATATTCCGTCCATGGGAATTAAGTACCAGGTCACATGGACGGAATATTACGTCTAATGGGATTAAGGGGTTAATGATTCGTTACAGGAAAGATGTATATCTTTGTACCGTGTTAGCCAGTAGATAGAAAAATATTTAGAGTTGAGAGTCCTCAGTGGTTGATACCTTTTAATGGCTATTAGCCATTATCAACTTTTAATGGCAGTTAGCCATTAAAAGGTATCAACCACTGAGGACTCACAATTCTAAATATTTTTTTAATGATTCGTAACACTGAGATGTGGGATTCATGCGGAAATTCAGCTGCATGAAAGCCTGAGCAAACACTGATTGTGGGAACTTATCTTAACCCTTCATGACCCAGCCTATTTTGACCTTAAAGACCTTGCCATTTTTTGCAATTCTGACCAGTGTCCCTTTATGAGGTAATAACTCAGGAACGCTTCAACGGATCCTAGCGATTCTGAGACTGTTTTTTCGTGACATATTGGGCTTCATGTTACTGGTAAATCTAGGTCGATAATTTTTGCGTTTATTTGTGAAAAAAATGGAACTTTGGCCAAAATTTTGAAAATTTCGCAATTTTCAAATTTTGAAATTTTATTCTGTTAAACCAGAGAGTTATGTGACACAAAATAGTTAATAAATAACATTTTCCACATGTCTACTTTACATCAGCACAATTTTGGGAACTACATTTTTTGTTTGTTAGGAAGTTATCAGGGTTAAAAGTTGACCAGCGATTTCTCATTTTTACAGCAAAATTTACAAAACCATTTTTTTTAGGGACCACCTCACATTTGAAGTCACTTTGAGGGGTCTATATGGCAGAAAATACCCAAAAATGACACCATTATAAAAACTGCACCCCTCAAACTACTCAAAACTACACTCAAGAGATCATTAACCCTTCAGGTGCTTCACAGGAACTAAAGCAACGTGGAAGGAAAAAATGGACATTTTAATTTTTCCAACAAAATTTTTCTTTTAGCATCAATTTTTTCATTTTTACATGGACAACAGGATAAAATGGATCCTAAAATTTGTTGGGCAATTTCTCCTGAGTACACAGATACCTCATATGTGGTCATAAACCACTGTTTGGGCGCACGGCAGGGCTCAGAAGGGAAGGAGCGCCATTTGACTTTTTGAATGGAAAATATGCTGGAATATTTAGCGGTTGCCATGTCGCATTTGGAGAGTCCCTGTGTGCCTAAACATTGGAGCTCCCCCACAAGTGACCCCATTTTGGAAACTAGACCCCCCCAAAGAACTTATTTAGATGCAGAGTGAGCACTTTGAACCCCCAGGTGCTTCACAAATTGATCCGTAAAAAAAAGAAAGTACTTTTTTTTTTCACAAAAATTTTCTTTTAGCCTCAGTTTTTTCATTTTCACATGGGCAACAGGATAAAATGGATCCTAAAATTTGTTGGGCAATTTATCCTGAGTACACCGATACCTCATATGTGGTCATAAACCACTGTTTGGGCACACGGCAGGGCTCAGAAGGGAAGGAGCGCCATTTGACTTTTTCAATGGAAATATGCTGAAATATTTAGCGGTTGCCATGTCGCATTTGGAGAGTCCCTGTGTGCCTAAACATTGGAGCTCCCCCACAAGTGACCCCATTTTGGAAACAAGACCCCCAAAGAACTTATCTAGATGCACAGTGAGCACTTTGAAACCCCAGGTCCTTCACAAATTGATCCGTAAAAAAAGTACTTTTTTTTCACAAAAATTTTCTTTTTGCCTCAGTTTTTTCATTTTCACATGGGTAACAGTATAAATTGGATCCTAAAATTTGTTGGGCAATTTCTCCTGAGTACACAGATACCTCATATGTGGTCATAAATCACTGTTTGGGCGCACGGCTGGGCCCAGAAGGGAAGGAGCGCCATTTGACTTTTTGAATGGAAAATTAGCTCCAATTCTTAGCGGACACCATGACGCCTTTGGAAGGCCCCTGTGTGCCTAAACAGTGAAAACCCCCCACATTTGACACCATTTTGGAAACTAGACCCCTTATGGAACTTATCTAGATGTGTTGTGAGCACTCTGAACCCCCACTCTGGCTATAATAGAAGATCCAGGAGGGGCAGCTGCAAGTCTCTGCACAGTATTGGAATGGGCAAGACGCTGGGACTGACGTCTCTGCTGAGCAGGCTCCACTGCGAACGGAGATGGATGGGAGACCGCAGCAGGGACGGCTCGAGATTCCCCCTGTGCAGAAGCGGGAACTCAACCCTAACACTCTGTGTGCCTAAACATTGGAGCTCCCCCACAAGTGACCCCATTTTGGAAACTAGACTCCCCAAGGCACTTATCTAGATGCATAGTGAGCACTTTGAATCCCCAGGTGCTTCACAAATTGATCCGTAAAAAAAAGAAAGTACTTTTTTTTCACAAAATTTTCTTTTAGCCTCAGTTTTTTCATTTTTACATGGGCAACAGGATAAAATGGATCCTAAAATTTGTTGGGCAATTTATCCTGAGTACACAAATACCTCATATGTGGTCATAAACCACTGTTTGGGCGCACGGCAGGGCCCAGAAGGGAAGGAGCTCCATTTGACTTTTTGAATGGAACAATTAGCTCCAATCATTAGCGGACACCATGATGCGTTTGGAGAGCCCCTGTGTGCCTAAACAGTGAAAAAAACCCACATGTGACACCATTTAGGAAACTAGACCCCTTATGGAACTTATCTAGATGTGTTATGAGCACTCTGAACCCCCAAGTGCTTCACAGAAGTTTATAACGCAGAGCAGTGAAAAAAAAAATTTTTTTTCCTCAAAAATGATTTTTTAGCCCGCTATTTTTTATTTTTACAAGGGTAACAGGAGAAATTGGACCACAAAAGTTGTTGTGCACTTTGTCATGAGTACACTGGTATGTTGGCGGAAACCACTGTTTTGGCGCATGGGAGAGCTCAGAAGGGAAGGAGCGCAATTTTGGAATGCAGACTTGATAGAATGTTCTGCGGGCGTCATGTTGCGTTTGCAGAGCCCCTAATGTGCCTAAACAGTAGAAACCCCCCACAAGTGACCCTATTTTGGAAACTAGACCCCCCAAGGAGCTTATCTAGATGTGTAGTGAGCACTTTGAACCCCCAAGTGCTTCACAGAAGTTTATAAACGCAGAGCAGTGAAAATAAAAAAATCATTTTTGTTTCTCAAAAAATATTTTTTAGCCCACTATTTTTTATTTTCCCAAGGGTAACAGGATAAATTGGACCCCAAAAGATGTTGTCCAGTTTTTCCTGAGTAAGCTGGTGCCCCACATGTGGGGGGGAACCACTGTTTGGGCGCACGGCAGGGCTCAGAAGGGTAGGAGCGCCATTTGACTTTTTGAATGGAAAATTAGCTCCAATCGTTAGCGGACATCATGTCAAGTTTAGAGAGCCCCTGTATGCCTAAACTTTGGAACTCCCCCACAAATGACCCCATTTTGGAAACTCAACCCCCTAAGGAACTTATCTAGATGCACAGTCAGCAGTTTGAACCCCCAGGTGCTTCACAGAAGTTTATAACGCAGAGCCGTGAAAATAAAAAATCATTTTTTTTCTCAAAAAATGATTTTTTAGCCCACTATTTTTTATTTTCACAATGGCTACAGGAGAAATTGGACAACCAAAAGTTGTTGTCCAATTTGTCCTAAGTACGCTAGTACCCCACATGTTTGGGCACACGTCAGGTCTCGGAAGGGATGTAGTGACTCTTTGAAATGCCGACTTGATGGAATGGTCTGCGTGCGGGCAGAGCCCCTGATGTGCCTAAACAGTAGAAACCCCCCACAAGTGACCACATTTTGTAAACTAGACGCCTCAAGGAACTTATCTAGATGTGTGGTGAGCACCTTGAACCCCCACGTGCTTCACAGAAGTATATAATGCAGAGCCATGAAAATAAAAAATCATTTTTTCCTCAAAAACTGATTTTTTTAACCCGCAATTTTTTATTTTCACAAGGGTAACAGGAGAAATTGGACCACAAAAGTTTTACAGTTTGTCCTGAGTACACTGGTACCCCATATGTGGGGGGGGGAAACCACTGTTTTGGCACATGGGAGAGCTCAGAAGGGAAGGAGCGCCATTTTGGAATGTAGACTTGATGGAATGTTCTGCGGGCGTCATGTTGCGTTTGCAGAGCCCCTGATGTGCCTAAACAGTAGAAACCCCCCACAAGTGACCCTATTTTGGAAACTAGACCCCCCAAGGAGCTTATCTAGCTGTGTAGTGAGCACTTTCAACCCCCAAGGGCTACACAGAAGTTTATTACGCCGGGGCATGAAAATAAAAAAATCATATTTTTTCCACAAACAAGATCTTTTAGTCCCCAATTTTTTTATTTTCCCAAGGGTAACAGGAGAAATTAGACCTCAAAAGTTGTCCAATTTGTCCTGAGAACGCTGATATACCATATGTGGGAGAAAACTACTGTATGGGCACACGTCGGGGCTCGGAAGGGAAGTAGTGAAGTTTTGAAATGCCTTTTTGATGGAATGGTCTGCGGGCGTCATGTTACGTTTGCAGAGCCCCTGATGTGCCTAAACAGTAGAAACTCCCCACAAGTGACCCCATTTTGGAAAATAAATCCCCCAAGGAACTCCTCTAGATGTGTGGTAAGCACTTTGAATCTCCAAGTTCTTCACAGAAGTTTATAACGCAGAGCCGTGAAAATAAAAAATCATTTTTTTTCCACAAAAATAACTTTTTTAGTCCCCAATTTTTTTTTCCAAGGGTAACAGGAGAAATTAGACCCCAAAGTTGTTGTGCAATTTTTCCCGAGTACGCTGATACTCCATATGTGGGGTAAACCACTGTTTGGGCACACGTCGGGGCTTGGAATAAAGGGAGCACTGTTTGACTTTTTGAACGTAAAATTTGCAGGAATCAATGGTGGCACCATGTCGTTTATGGAGACCCCCTGATGTGTGTAAATAGTGGAAACCCCTCAATTCTAACTCCAACCCTAACCCCAACACACCGCTAACCCCAACCCTAACCCCTACACACCCTAACCCTAATACAAACCCTAACCATAACCCTAACCCCAACACACCCCTAACCCTAATCCCAACTCTAACCATAAACCTAACCCTAATCCCAACCCTAACCCAAAACACCCCTAACAATTATCCTAACTCTAACCCTAACCACAAACCTAACCCTAATTCCAACCCTAACCTAATTCCAACCCTTACCCTAATTATAACCCTAACCCTAATTCTAACCCTAATGCTAACCCTAACTCTAGTTCTAACCCTAACCCTAAGGCTGGGTTCATATTGCGTTTTACCAGCCCGTTCAACACGTAGCGTTGACGGGCTGGTAACGGTATAGCATAATGCGACCGCGTTATGCTATACCGCTAGCGCAGAGGAATCAGCGATGGTTCATCTGTGCTAGCGGTGACGGAGACCAGACGCTGCAGCCCGCGTCCAAGGCTCCGTCACTGAATGACGGCACGTCGCGAACGCATGCCGCTTTACGGCATGCGTTGCTATGCGCACACAAATGGGGTGAATGGCAGCGTTAACGGACTGCGTTACACTGCGTTATACCGTGGTGAAACGCAGTCCATCTAAAGGACTGCCATAATGCAATATGAACCCAGCCTAACCCTAACCCTGAGGCCCCGTCCACACGTTGCGGATTTACTTGCGGATTTTTCTAAAATCCGCAGGTAAAATGACCTGCGTTTTACCTGCTTATTTAGCGCGGATTTACTGCGGTTTTGCTGCGGTTTTTCCTTGTGGTTTTACGCCTATAATGGAATAGGTGTAAAATCGCTGCGGAATCCGCACAAAGAATTGACATGCTGCGGATTTAAAACCGCAGCAAATCCGTGCTGAAAAATCTGCAGCATGTGCACAGCGTTTTTTTTTACCATTTATTTGCATTGTACTGTACATGGTTTCTGGATCTGCTGTGGATCCGCAGTGCGAAATCCGCTGCGGATCCGCAGCAAAATCCGCAGCGATCCGCAGCAAAATCCGCAGCGGATCCGCAGCAAAATCTGCAACGTGTGCACAGGGCCTAATAGGAAAAAAAAATTCTTTATTTTATTATTTGTCCCTACCTATGATGGGGGGGGTTCATTTCCTTTTTTTTTTATTTTGATCACTGTGACAATTTATCACAGTGATCAATATAAATTTCGGGACTGTGAAGGGCGCACTGCACATGCGCCGGCCGGCGGGCGCACTGCGCATGCGCCCGCCATTTTCCAAGATGGCGGCGCCCATGAAGAATCCGAGGCAGCCGCCGGGACGGATCCAGGGACATCGGTGGACCGGGAGAGGTGAGTAGGGGGTCAGAAGGTGAGGGGGGATCGGAAGGTGGGGGCAGCAGAGGCCAGGAGGAGGGTAGCAGATAGTGACGACGGTGACCGATCACCGCCATCTTTCGGTGGCGGCGGCCGATCGCCGCCGTGACTCGATGTGGGGGGGTCAGATCGCGGTGTCCAGCCATGGCAGATGCTATTGCAGCATCGGCCATGGCTGGATTGTAATATTTCACCAATTTCATTGGTGAAATATTACAGATTGCTCTGATTGGCTTTCACTTTTAACAGCCAATCAGAGCGATCGTAGCCACGTGGGGGTTAAGCCACCCCCACTGTGGTGATGCACTAAGGGTCCTGTGCCTGCGGGTTGGGTGACCTTTCAGTGACCCCGGTCACCCGACCCGCAGGAACATGATTTATAGCATGATGCCTACGTTGGCATCATGGGTCGGGATGCCACTGGTTTTCATGACGCCAACGTAGGCGTCATTGGTCGGGAAGGGGTTAATGCTCTTTTGGGCCATTCTGACTTTGCTACCGATTATGGATCTTTTAAGCACAACTGTATTGAAGTTTTTGAATTTAGGCAGGGGAATGTGCTATTAGATGAACAAGTCTGTGTAGTTGTGTGAAGGGATCTGATTTGCTAGTTCGTGAGTAATTTTCATGAACTATTGCATTATTATTATTTTTTTAGCATGTTAGAATTATATTCTGCTTTGCACTTGCTACTATAAAATGTTCCATCTTTTCATCTATAAACATTTTCAGACTGCTTAAAGAGGATCTTTCACCAATTTTTGCCTTATAAACTGTACATTCCTACACAAAGTAGAAGGAATGTACACAAAAATATTTTAATGTTTTTTAGTCCTCCACTCTGTTGTGGAGATACAGTACATCAAAATTACTGTTGACTAATTTGTTAATTTGTTTATATTTATCATTCAACAAGGCGTTTCATTTTGATCAGTTCTGTAAGTGTGTACTTTCATCCCACTATGATTCTGTTCAATCATAAAAGGCTAGCATTCATAGGTGGAAATACAGTAAGTATTATTGTACTTACTGTACAATAGTTTTGACCCAGATGAAATGCCTATTTTTGTCAACAACTATGCAATAAAACGTGCACCTTTGTTTGTCTTTCTCCACACATGATGACTGATTTAATCAGCTTTTCCCACGCTGTTAACCAGTTAAATTCGTTATCAATCACTGACAGTGGGATTTAACACATGAAAGCTTGAAGCGCTTCATTCATATCACCCATCAGCGCCCCTGACACATGATCACAGGGCGCCGATGGGTTAGCAATGACAGCTGGGCGTCTGCTGATCAAGATTTCTGCTATATATATAACAAGCTATAAGATGATTGGAACTAACAGTCCCCTAAGAGCAGACCTGGGCAAAGTGCAGCCCCCTGGCCACGTCTGGCCTTCTGGCTATCTCAGTCTGGCCTTCTGGCTATCTCAGTCCGGCCTTCTGGCTATCTCAGTCCGGCCTGCGGAATGAGACAGCCGTGGGGCTGGAGACCAGAGGCCCACGGTGTGGTCCCACCGGCTCGCTGTCTCCGGTGTCTCCATAGGCGCTGACTGCATTGGTGGAGGAGGGGCCTCTGTCCACTTCTTCCACCAATCAGCATGTGAAACAGCTGACGCAATGACGTCATTTCATCAAGTCAGCTGTGTACTGCAGAGAGTCAGCGCACCGGAGGCAGTGAGAGAAGCAGAGCACTGGGGAACAGGACCGAGGTGAGTATGTGTTGTTTTTTTTTCATGTGTATGGGAAGTTTTAGTGGGCATGGGGAGGTTATGGGGGTGACATGCTGCACAAGGTGCTGCATATGGGGGTGACATGATGCTCATGGTGCGGCATATGGAGGTCATGCTGCTGGCTATAGGGGTGACATGCTGCACATGGGGAGGCTATGGGGGCATCATGCTGCATTTGGGAAGCTATAGAAGCCTTATTGAGTATATGGGGAGCAATGGGGCCTCATGCAATGTATACAGGAGGCTTTGTGGGGCTCAAGCAGTATATGGGAGGCTGTGTGGGGTTCATGCAGTATATGAAAGGCTGTGTGGGCCTCATGCAGTGTATATAGGGAGGCTGTGTGGGGCTCATGCAGTGTATATAAGGAGGCTATGTGGGCCTTATGCAGTGCATATAGGGAGGCTATGTGGGGCTCATGCAGTGTATAGAGGGATCCTGTGTGGGGCTCATGCTGCATGTGGGGGAGGCTGGTGGGACTCATGCCGCATATGGGGGAGAAGTGTGGGACCCATGCAGTGTATATAGGGAGGCTGTGTGGGCTCATGCAGTGTATATAGGGAGGCTGTGTGGGGCTCATGCAGTGTATATAGGGAGGCTGTGTGGGCCTCATGCAGTGTATTAGGGAGGCTGTGTGGGGCTCATGCAGTGTATATAAGGAGGCTGTGTGGGCCTTATGCAGTGCATATAGGGAGGCTATGTGGGGCTAATGCAGTGTATAGAGGGATCCTGTGTGGGCTCATGCTGCATGTGGGGGAGGCTGGTGTGGGACTCATGCCGCATATGGGGAGGAAGGTGTGGGACTCATGCCGCATATGGGGGAGGAAGGTGTGGGGCTCATGGCGCATATGGGGGAGGAAGATGTGTGGCTCATGTTGCATATGGGGGAGGTTGTGTGGGGCTCTTACAGTATATAAGTGGCTGTGGGGGGCTCATATGATATACAGAAGGGCTGTACTAGGGTTTCAAACGATATATAGGGGGACGTCAGCATACTTAATTCTGCTCAATATTAAGTGATACAATTTATATAATTATGAACAATATAATAATTATAATATATCAATATAATATTGAGTAGAAATAAATTTGTCCTATTGGTCTGCCTCCACAACAGTCATGGCATTTCATGTGGCCCCTCTTGAAAATTAATTGCCACCCTGCCTAAGAGGACAGTTCAATACAGTAAAAAGTAAGAAAAAAAAGTTTTTTAAAATTATAAAGATATAAAAAATACGAAAGTTCAAATCACCCAATTTTTTTTACGCCACTTAACTAAAATAAAAGTAAACATGTTGGTATCTGCATACTCATACTGACCTGTAAAATCATCTTGCAGGTCATTTTTACCATATAGTGAATCTGGCAAATTATAATTCCTATAAACAACTATGGAATGTTTGATACAATTGTTTAATATGCATTAATACCCCTCTATTTCACTTGTATTGTTAAAGTGAAGCTATAGCCCCCTCCACATATCCTGATATTACTGGTACTGAAAAAAACAGTACTGGTGCTATCCGTGTCCGTGTCTCCATGTGTGACATACATGTGCCATCCGTGTGCTGCATCATAGAATCTTAGAATCATAGAATGGTAGAGTTGGAAGGGACCTCCTGGGCCATCTGGTCCAACCCCTGCTCAAAGCAGGATTCACTAAATCATCCCAGACAGATATCGGTCCAGCCTCTGTTTGAAGACTTCTATTGAAGGAGAACTCACCACCTCTCGTGGCAGCCTATTCCACTCACTGATCACCCTAACTGTCAAAAAGTTTTTTCTAATATCTAATCTGTGTCTCCTCCCATTCAGTTTCATCCCATTGCTTTTAGTCTTTCCTTGTGCAAATGAGAATAAAGATGATCCTTCTACAATGTGACAGCCCTTGAGATATTTGTAGACAGCTATTAAGTCTCCTCTCAGTCTTCTCTTTTGCAAGCTAAACATTCCCAAATCCTGCAACCGTTCCTCATAGGACATGGTTTGCAGACCAGTCACCATTCTAGTCACTCTTCTCTGAACTTCTCTAGTTTGTTGATGTCTTTTTTAAAATGTGGTGCCCAAAACAGGACACAGTATTCCAGATGAGGTCTGACCAAAGAGGAGTAGAGGGCAATAATGACTTCACGTGATCTAGACTGTATGCTTCTGTTAATACATCCTAGAATTGAATTTGCCTTTTTTGCTGCTGCATCACACTGTTGACTCATGTTCAGTCTGTGATCAATTAGTATACCCAAGTCTTTTTCACATGTGCTGTTACTTAGCCCTATTCCTCCCATTTTGTATATGCTTTTTTCATTTTTATTGCCCAGATGTAGTACTTTGCATTTTTCCCTGTTAAAAAACATTCTGTTAGTTGCTGCCCACTGCTCCAGCTTATTTATATCTTTTTGAATCCTCTCTCTCTCTTCTCCAGTATTAGCTATCCCTCCTAGCTTTGTGTCATCAGCAAATTTAATCAGCTTACCCTCAATTCCTTCATCTAAATCATTGATAAAGATTTTGAACAATACAGGGCCCAGAACAGAGCCCTGTGGTACCCCACTTGAGACATTCTTCCAACTGGAAGTGCAGCCATTTACAACCACTCTTTGGGACCGATCACTAAGCCAGTTATGAATCCACCTAACAGTTGCCTTGTCCATTCCATACTTAGTCATTTTTTCAATAAGGATTGTGTGAGATACTTTGTCAAATGATTTGCTGAAGTCAAGACATACTATATCTACAGCATTTCCCTGATCCACCTAGTCAGTGATTCTGTCATAGAAGGAAATTAAGTTAGTCTGACATGACTTATTAGTTACAAACCTGTGATGACTCTGTTTAATCACTTCATTCTTATACAGGTACTTACATACATGTTGTTTAATAATTTGTTCAAAGATCTTTCCTGGTATAGAAGTCAGACTCACTGGCCTATAGTTCCCTGGGTCCACCTTCTTTACCTTTTTGAAGATAGGAACAACATTTGCTCTTCTCCAGTCTTCTGGGACTTCCCCTGTTGTCCAAGAATTTTCAAAGATTATGGAGAGTGGTTCAAGAATTTCTTCTGCTATCTCCTTCAGTACTCTGGGTGTAATTCATCTGGACCTGGAGACTTGAATTCACTTAGCTAAGCTTAAGCTAAGTGTTTCCTCACTATTTTTCTGTTTATAGATATCTTGGATTCTTCTATTCTCTTAATAGGACAGTGAAGATCAGTTGATGTTACATTTCCTTTCTGAGAGAAAACAGATGCAAAATAGGAATTTAAAAGTTCGGCCTTTTCAACAACCTGTCTTACCATTTCATCATTTTCATCCTGTAAAAATCCTATAGAATCTTTGACTTTTCTTTTACTTTTGACATATCCCCAAAATCCTTTTTTGTTGCTTTTGACGTCTCTTGCAAGCCTTAATTCATTGTCAGCTTTAGCTAATCTGATTTGTGCCCTGCATGTTCTGCAGGCAGCATTATATTTTTCTTTAGATATGCCTCCCTCTTTCCATTTGATAAACATTTCTTTCTTCCTTTTTAGCATGTGTTTAAGTTGACACGTACCAGTGACTGTGAAAAGTAGTACAGTTATCTCTGTTCCCAGGTTCCGGGTGCTGAATACAGCTCTCATCATTGTCGCCTGGTCTCCCTTCGATCAGCACGATCACCCATGGGGGTGTCTGATAGACACCTCTCCATTACTAACCATCTGGCTTGATGTCAACAGATATAAAACAGCTGACATCAACCCCCACAACTATTACCCCACTTGCCACCACACCAGGAGCAAGTGGGAAGAGTCGAGGCTAGGCGCCAGAATTGGCGCATCTAATAGATGTGCCATTTCTGAGGCGTCTGAGGGCTGATGTTCTTTATCTGGGAGAGGGCCAATATCCCAGCCTATTAGTATCAGCACGTATCTATCAGTTTAGCCTTTGCTGGTTAGTAAATATAGGGGTGACCCCACGTCATTTGTTTTGGTGTCCCCCTATAACCAGTAAACCATATATAACCAGTAAAGGCTAAGCAAATAGCTATGAGCTGTTATTAACATGCTGGGCAATTCTGTGGCTATTGGCCCCTTCCCAAAATATTAACATCAGCCCCCAGCTGATGGTTTTCCCTCAGCTTGTTAGGAAAATGAAGGAGGACTCCATGCCATTTTTATTTAATATTTTATTTCATGCACGATATGCACACATCGGGTGATCATTACATCTCCCATAATCGTCGCCTGTGCTTGCTGATAGCAGGGAGACCAGTTAACAATAATGAGTTTAATTCAGTACTCGGTGTCTGGTAACAGTGATATCTATACTGTTTTTTCACAGGTGCCATTACATTTAGAATGTCATCAGTGTGCACGTGTGCAGACGCTTTTTGCCTGTGGTGCATGAAAAAAATGACACGTCTGTGTGCACATCCATGGAATACAATGGGTGTGCGTGTGTCCGAAATTGCAGTACTTAAAAAACGGACTGCATACAGACGTAAAAAACGGACGTGTGAAAGGGGCCTAACAGGGTAGATGCAGAAAACACAAAAGTAACCAGCTCTGCAGATAGGAAAATTTTAGAGCAGGGGTGGGGAACGTCTGGCCCGCGGGCCGGATACGGCCCGCTGTATCACCTGGTCCGGCTGGCAGCCACTGTTCGCTGATGACACTTTTTCAATAAAGTTTTGCTCTTTGCGCCACCCGCAGGCCTTTTGCAGTGCGGCGCACCGGAACCCTCCTCTTTCCCCCACTCGTGGTCCTGGTGAGAGGAAGCGGAAGACACAGCTCTTTCCACTGCTGCTTCCAGAGATTGCCTACTACCCTCCCCTCCACAGTGACAGCATCGACAGCCGGGACTGTGCGCTCCTCCCGCCCCTCTCCTGCACCTCCTCACCGGAAATCGGAGCTCCGGCCGCCGCACCTGTCATGTGTGGGTAGAGCCGCCACCGGGTAAGTGTGCGCACCTAGCAACGCTGCAGCCTGGCTGCATGTGACATGTGCCATGGGACATGTGCTGCTAATGGGGACATGTGCTGACTAATGGGGACATTTGCCTGCCTAATGGGGACATGTGCTGACTAATGGGGACATGTGCTGACTAATGGGGACATTTGCCTGCCTAATGGGGACATTTGCCTGCCTAATGGGGACATGTGCTGACTAATGGGGACATTTGCCTGCCTAATGGGGACATGTGCTGACTAATGAGGACCTGTACTGCCTAATGGGGACATGTGCTGACTAATGGGGATCTGTGCTGACTAATGGGGACATTTGCCTGACTAATGGGGACATGTGCTGACTAATGGGGACATGTGCCTGCCCAATGGGGACATGTGCTGACTAATGGGGACATGTGCCTGCCTAATGGGGACATGTGCTGACTAATGGGGACATGTGCTGACTAATGGGGACATGTGCTGCCTAATGGGGACATGTGCTGACTAATGGTGACATTTGCCTGCCTAATGGGGACATGTGCTGCCTAATGGGGACATGTGCTGACTAATGGGGACATGTGCTGCCTAATGGGGACATGTGCTGACTAATGGGGACATTTGCCTGCCTAATGGGGACATGTGCTGACTAATGGGGACATTTGCCTGCCTAATGGGGACATTTGCCTGCCTAATGGGGACATGTGCTGACTAATGGGGACATTTGCCTGCCTAATGGGGACATGTACTGCCTAATGGGGACATGTGCTGACTAATGGGGATCTGTGCTGACTAATGGGGACATTTGCCTGCCTAATGGGGACATGTGCTGACTAATGGGGACCTGTGCTGACTAATGGGGACATTTGCCTGCCTAATGGGGACATGTGCTGACTAATGGGGACATTTGCCTGCCTAATGGGGACATGTGCTGACTAATGGGGACATTTGCCTGCCTAATGGGGACCTGTGCTGCCTAATGGGGACCTGTGCTGACTAATGGGGACCTGTGCTGACTAATGGGGACCATTGCTGACTAATGGGGACATGTGCTGACTAATGGGACTTTTCTGCCTAATGGGGACATGTGCTGAAATAATGGGGACTGTGCGACTAATGGGGACATTGCCTGACTAATGGGGACATGTGCTGCTAATGGGGACATGTGCTGACTAATGGGGACATGTGCCTGACTAATGGGGACATGTGCCTGCCTAATGGGGACATGTGCTGCTAATGGGGACATGTGCTGACTAATGGGGTACATGTGCTGCTAATGGGGACATGTGCTGACTAATGGGACATTTGCCTGCCTAATGGGGACATGTGCTGCCTAATGGGGACTGTGCTGACTAATGGGGACATGTGCTGACTAATGGGGACCTGTGCTGACTAATGGGGACATTTGCCTGCCTAATGGGGACATGTGCTGACTAATGGGGACATTTGCTGCCTAATGGGGACATGTATGCCTGCCTAATGGGGACATGTGCTGACTAATGGGGGACATTTGCCTGCCTAATGGGGACATGTGCTGCCTAATGGGGACATGTGCTGACTAATGGGGACTGTGCTGACTAATGGGGACATTTGCCTGCCTAATGGGGACATGTGCTGCCTAATGGGGACCTGTGCTGACCTAATTGGGGACATTGCCTGCCTAATTTGGGGACATGTGCTGACTAATGGGGACATTTGCCTGCCTAATGGGGACATGTGCTGACTAATGGGGACATTTGCCTGCCTAATGGGGACCTGTGCTGCCTAATGGGGACCTTTGCTGCCTAATGGGGAACCATGACTGTGCTGACTAATGGGGACTGTGCTGACTAATGGGACATGTGCTGACTAATGGGGACATTTGCTGCCTAATGGGGACATGTGCTAAATAATGGGGACATGTGTGGACTAATGGGGACATGTGCCTGCCTAATGGGGACATGTGCTGCCTAATGGGGACATGTGCTGCTAATGGGGACATTGCTGCCTAATGGGGACATTTGCCTGCCTAATGGGGACATGTGCTGCCTAATGGGGACATGTGCTGACTAATGGGACTGTGCTGACTAATGGGGACATGTGCTGACTAATGGGGACATGTGCCCGACTAATGGGGACCTGTGCTGACTAATGGGGACCTTGCTGCTAATGGGGACCATGTGCTGACTAATGGGGACTGTGCTGACTAATGGGGACATTTGCCTGCCTAATGGGGACATGTGCTGACTAATGGGGACATGTGCTGACTAATGGGGACATTTGCTGCCTAATGGGGACATGTGCTGACTAATGGGACATGTGCTGACTAATGGGGGCATTGCCTGCCTAATGGGGACATGTGCTGCCTAATGGGGACATGTGCTGCTAATGGGGACATGTGCTGACTAATGGGGACATTTGCCTGCCTAATGGGGACCATGTGCGCCAATGGGGACATGTGCTGCTATGGGGACTGTGCCGCCTATGGGGACATGTGCTGCCTAATGGGGACATTTGCCTATGGGAAGTGCTAAATGGGGACATTGCCTGCCTAATGGGGACATGTGCTGACTAATGGGGACATCTCTATGGACATGCTTAATGGGGACATGTGCTGACTAATGGGGACATTTGCCTGCACTAATGGGGACAGTTGCTGCCTAATGGGGAACCTTGGCTGCGCTAATGGGGACATGTGCTGACTAATGGGAACCTGTGCTGACTAATGGGGACATTTGCCTGCCTAATGGGGACATGTGCTGACTAATGGGGACATGTGCTGACTAATGGGGACATGTGCTGACTAATGGGGACATGTGCTGACTAATGGGGACATTTGCCTGCCTAATGGGGACATGTGCTGCCTAATGGGGACCTGTGCTGACTAATGGGGTACAATGTGCTGCCTAATGGGGACATGTGCTGCCCAATGGGGAACCTGTGCTTGCCGTATGGGGACCTGTGCTGACTAATGGGGACCTGTGCTGACTAATGGGGACCTGTGCTGACTAATGGGGACATTTGCCTGCCTAATGGGGACATGTGCTGACTAATGGGGACATGTGCTGACTAATGGGGCATTGTCTGCCTAATGGGGACATGTGCTGACTAATGGGGACATGTGCTGACTAATGGGGACATTTGCCTGCCTAATGGGGACATGTGCTGACTAATGGGGACATGTGCTGACTAATGGGACATGTGCTGACTAATGGGGACATTTGCCTGCCTAATGGGGACCTGTGCTGCTAATGGGGACCTGTGCTGCCTAATGGGGACCTGTGCCTGCCTATTGGGGACATGTGCCTGCCTAATGGGGACATGTGCTGACTAATGGGGACATTTGCCTGCCTAATGGGGACATGTGCTGACTAATGGGGACAACTTGCCTGCTTCTAATGGGGACATGTGCTGACTAATGGGGACATTTGCCTGCCTAATGGGGAACCTGTGCTGTCTAATGGGGACCTGTGCTGCTAATGGGGACATTGCTGCCTAATGGGGACATGTGCTGACTAATGGGGACATGTGCTGACTAATGGGGACATGTGCTGACTAATGGGGACATTGCCTGCTAATGGGGACATGTGCTGACTAATGGGGACATGTGCTGACTAATGGGGACATGTGCTGACTAATGGGGACCTGTGCTGACTAATGGGGACATTTGTCTGCCTAATGGGGACATGTGCTAACTAATGGGGACATGTGCTGACTAATGGGGACATTTGCCTGCCTAATGGGGACATGTGCTGCCTAATGGGGACATGTGCTGACTAATGGGGACATTTGTTGCCTGCCTAATGGGGACATGTGCTGCCTAATGGGGACCTGTGCTGCTAATGGGACTGTGCTGACTAATGGGGACATTTGCCTGCCTAATGGGGACATGTTGCTGACTAATGGGACATGTGCTGACTAATGGGGACATTTGTCTGCCTAATGGGGACATGTGCTGACTAATGGGGACCTGTGCTGACTAATGGGGACTGTGCTGACTAATGGGACATTTGCCTGCCTAATGGGGACATGTGCTGACTAATGGGGACATGTGCTGCATAATGGGACCTTTGTCTGCCTAATGGGACATGTGCTGCTAATGGGGACATGTGCTGACTAATGGGGACATTTGCCTGCCTAATGGGGACATGTGCTGACTAATGGGGACATGTGCTGACTAATGGGGACATTTGCTGCCTAATGGGGACATTTGCCTGCCTAATGGGGACATGTGCTGCCTAATGGGGACCTGTGCCGCCTAATGGGGACATGTGCTGACTAATGGGAACCTGTGCTTACTAATGGGGACATTTGCCTGCTAATGGGGACATGTGCTGACTAATGGGGACATTTGCCTGCCTAATGGGGACCTGTGCTGCCTAATGGGGACCTGTGCTGCCTAATGGGGACATTTGCTGACCTAATGGGGACATGTGCTGACTAATGGGACCTGTGCTGACTAATGGGGACATTTGCCTGCCTAATGGGACATGTGCTGACTAATGGGGACATGTGCTGACTAATGGGGACATGTGCTGACTAATGGGGACATGTGCTGACTAATGGGGACAATTTGCCTGCCTAATGGGGACATGTGCTGCCTAATGGGGACATGTGCTGACTAATGGGGACATTGCTGACTAATGGGGACATTTGCCTGCCTAATGGGGACCTGTGCTGCTAATGGGGACCTGTGCTGAATAATGGGACCTGGGCTGACTAATGGGACTGTGCTGACTAATGGGGACATTTGCCTGCCTAATGGGGACATGTGCTGACTAATGTGGACATGTGCTGACTAATGGGGACATTTGCTGCCTAATGGGGACATGTGCTGACTAATGGGGACATGTGTTGACTAATGGGGACATTTGCCTGCCTAATGGGGACATGTGCTGACTAATGGGGACATGTGCTGACTAATGGGGACATGTGCTGACTAATGGGGACATTTGCCTGCCTAATGGGGACCTGTGCTGCCTAATGGGGACCTGTGCTGCCTATTTGGGACCTGTGCCGCCTATTGGGGACATGTGCCGCCTATTGGGGACATGTGCTGACTAATGGGGACATTTGCCTGCCTAATGGGGACATGTGCTGACTAATGGGGACATTTGCCTGCTTAATGGGGACATGTGCTGACTAATGGGGACATTTGCCTGCCTAATGGGAACCTGTGCTGTCTAATGGGGACCTGTGCTGCCTAATGGGGACATGTGCTGCCTAATGGGAACCTGTGCTGACTAATGGGGACATTTGCCTGCCTAATGGGGACATGTGCTGACTAATGGGGACATGTGCTGACTAATGGGGACATTTGTCTGCCTAATGGGGACATGTGCTAAATAATGGGGACATGTGCTGACTAATGGGGGCATTTGCCTGCCTAATGGGGACATGTGCTGTCTAATGGGGACCTGTGCTGCCTAATGGGGACATGTGCTGACTAATGGGGACATGTGCTGACTAATGGGGACATGTGCTGACTAATGGGGACATTTGCCTGCCTAATGGGGACCTGTGCTGCTAATGGGGACCTGTGCTGCCTAATGGGGACCTGTACTGCCTATTGGGGACCTGTGCCGCCTATTGGGGACATGTGCCGCCTATTGGGGACATGTGCTGACTAATGGGGACATTTGCCTGCCTAATGGGGACCTGTGCTGACTAATGGGGACATTTGCCTGCCTAATGGGGACATGTGCTGACTAATGGGGACATGTGCTGACTAATGGGGACATGTGCTCACTAATGTGGACATTTGCCTGCCTAATGGGGACATTTGCCTGCCTAAGGGGACATGTGCTGACTAATGTGGACATTTGCCTGCCTAATGGGGACATGTGCTGACTAATGGGGACATGTGCTGACTAATGGGGACATTTGCCTGCCTAATGGGGACATGTGCTGCCTAAAGGGGACATGTGCTGCCTAATGGGGACATGTGCTGCCTAATGGGGACATGTGCTGCCTAATGGGGACATGTGCTGCCTAATGGGGACATGTGCTGACTAATGGGGACCTGTGCCGCCTATTGGTGACCTGTGCTGCCTAATAGGGACATGTGCTGACTAATGGGGACATTTGCTGCTAATGGGGACATTTGCCTGCCTAATGGGGACATGTGCTGACTAATGGGGACATGTGCTGACTAATGGGGACATTTTCCTGCCTAAAGGGGACATTTGCCTGCCTAATGGGGACATGTGCTGCTTAATGGGGACATTTGCCTGCCTAATGGGGACATGTGCTGACTAATGGGGACATTTGCTTGCCTAATGGGGACATGTGCTGACTAATGGGGACATTTGCCTGCTTAATGGGGACATGTGCTGACTAATGGGGACATTTGCCTGCCTAATGGGAACCTGTGCTGCCTAATGGGGACCTGTGCTGCCTAATGGGGACATGTGCTGACTAATGGGAACCTGTGCTGACTAATGGGGACATTTGCCTGCCTAATGGGGACATGTGCTGACTAATGGGGACATGTGCTGACTAATGGGGACATGTGCTGACTAATGTGGACATTTGCCTGCCTAATGGGGACATGTGCTGCCTAATGGGGACATGTGCTGACTAATGGGGACATTTGCCTGCCTAATGGGGACATGTGCTGCCTAATGGGGACCTGTGCTGCCTAATGGGGACATGTGCTGCCTAATGGGGACCTGTGCTGCCTAATGGGGACATGTGCTGCCTAATGGGGACCTATGCTGCCTAATGGGGACCTTTTTTCAACTACCTCCATGACGGAAACCATAACGCTGCTGGGAGAAATAAAGTTCAGCGGGGCAGCGGGGTTCAATCTTCAGACGCCAAGCAAGATTCAAACACTATTAACCTATAGCTGCAGGTTAATAGCGTTTTTACAGGTGATAGGTTCCCTTGAAATTATTTTGCTCAGTCATGCTTTTTATTTTTGAAATAGGTTCCGGTAGTGGTTTAACAAAATGGCCAGTGTAAAGAAAAGAGAAGTCATTCCAGCCATCACATTAGGTAGGAGTTATTTAAATGTTTGAATAAATATAGTTGGCTAATGTTTAAGTTTATTAATGAGTGATGAGCGAGTACACTCGTTGCTCGGGCTTTCCTGAGCACGCTCGGGTGTCCTCCGAGTATTTTGGCGTGCTCGGAGATTTAGTTTTCGTCACCTCAGCTCCCTGATTTGCAGCTGCTGGACAGCCTTAATACATGTGAGGAATGCCTGTTTGTTATGGAATCCCCACATGTATTCAGGCTGTCCAGCAGCTGCAAATCATGCAAATGCACGCCAAAATACTCAGAGGACACCTGAGCATGCTTGGGAAAACCGAGCAACGAGTATACTCGCTCATCATTATTAATGATTTTATGCGGCCCCCGAACACTATTATAAAATTCCAAATGGCCCTCGGCAGAAAAAAGGTTCCCCACCCCTGCTTTAGAGAATGGAGAGTAAGGAGTAAGTTGTTTTCTAGTTGAAGTGAGTTAGCAGTTAATAGTGAAATAAAGGGAATAAAATCATTCACATGAAGTGTGACAAACTAGATGTGCATGCATGGAGGAGATATTTATTTATTTATTTTACTCATTTATATAGCGCCATTAATTCCACAGCACTTTAGAGACATTATTGGCACTGTCCATGATTGGGCTCACAATCTAAATTGCCTAACAGTATGTCTTTGGGATGTGGGAGGAAACTGGAGTACCCGGAGTAAACATGGGGAGAACATACAAACTCCTTGCAGATGTTGTCCTTGGTGGGATTTGAACCCAGGACTGCAAGGCTGCAGTGCTAACCACTAAGCCACCGTGAAACCCATCTTTTAGGTAATAAGCCCTGTAAACATGCATTATTTATATGCACTATTGCCTTTACTTATTTACTTACAGCAGGGTATATGTTAATTTTGTTTCTGCCTTGGGTTATATTGGATATATGGGCATTGGAGATTTATTTAAGTGAATGCATGTAGTATGGTGCTACTGATTATATGTGCACTGGCACTTTATGCAATTTCTGGTTATCCATTTGTCTTCCCATCCACTAAAGACTATTTTGTGGACAGTAGGTTCTTAATACCTGTGTCCAACTATCAACTTTTTGGTACTTTGTACTTTGATGTTTATGCCTAGTCTTTTCTGTACATCTTTAACCCCTTCATGACCCAGCCTATTTTGACCTTAAAGACCTTGCCATTTTTTGCAATTCTGACCAGTGTCCCTTTATGAGGTAATAACTCAGGAACGCTTCAACGGATCCTAGAGATTCTGAGATTGTTTTTTCGTGACATATTGGGCTTCATGATAGTGGTAAATTTAGGTCGATAATTTTTGCATTTACTTGTTAAAAAAATGGAAATTTGGCGAAAATTTTGAAAATTTTGCAATTTTCACATTTTGAATTTTTATTCTGTTAAACCAGAGAGTTATGTTACACATAATAGTTAAAAAATAACATTTCCCACATGTCTACTTTACATCAGCACAATTTTGGAAACAAAATTTTTTTAGTTAGGAAGTTATAAGGGTTAAAATTTGACCAGCGCACTGCGCCCGCCATTTTCCAAGATGGCCGCTCCCATGAAGAGTCCCGGGCGGACGCCGGGACGGATCGAGGGCGCTAGAAGACCGAGGGAGGTGAGGACAGCTGAGGGGGGGGGAGCAGAAGGCGGGGGGCAGTGGATGGGGGAGGGGACGGGCCATCCCCGTCACTCGGTGTGGGGAGGGTGGGAACTAGGTGTCCAGCCATGGCAGATGCTATTGCAGCATCGGCCATGGCTGGATTGTAATATTTCACCAGATTTTAGTGGTGAAAAATTACAGATTGCTCTGATTGGCTGTTTCACTTTTAACAGCCAATCAGAGCGATCGTAGCCACGAGGGGTTAAGCCAACCCCACTGTGGTGATGCACTAAGGGTCCTGTGCCTGCGGGTCGGGTGACCTTTCAGTGACCCCGGTCACCCGACCCGCAGGAACATGACTTATACCATGACGCCTACGTCGGCGTCATTGGTCGGGATGACACTGGTTTTCATGACGCCGACATAGGCGTCATGGGTCGGGAAGGGGTTAAATAAACTTTGTTACATTTGATTGTGGACAATATCGCTCCATGTTTTTTGTGAAGGAATGACCAAAAATTAAATCCA
The DNA here is from genome assembly GCA_033576555.1 of Oophaga sylvatica. Classification (NCBI taxonomy): domain Eukaryota; kingdom Metazoa; phylum Chordata; class Amphibia; order Anura; family Dendrobatidae; genus Oophaga; species Oophaga sylvatica. The sequence goes on from JARQOD010000002.1 coordinate 397,157,596, forward strand.
TAGGTCCTGACTAGAGATGAGCAGGACACACAGATAACGTTGCTCTGGCCCTGGATAATCAAAATCTGCACCAGGGATACCTAAAGGTTAGAGATTTGCGGCCTCCCGTTCAGCCGCCAGATACCACTGACCTTGGTGCTGGACGAGAGACCCATGAATTCATCTGCTCATCTCTAGTCCCAACTCTCAGATACAGAGGACAGTCCTGGATTTGAGTCTACGCCCTGCAGTTTCAGGCGTCTGCTGAATTTCCCTCACTGCCAGCGCCCCTCTGACTACTCCTTCTGCCAGGATAAAAAGAAATGGTAAATGGGCATGGCTTGGGTGTGGAGAAGGGCGTGGTCAAAATTTGGTGGGGCACGTAGCGAGCCACATGATTTGTCCCTCTTTCTGTTCTTCCAAAGTTGGGAGATATGACTCTAATGTTACATAACAACACAGATTGTGCGCATACAGTATATATATATATATATATATATTATATATATGTATATATAGAGACATATATATGAATCTGTCTGTGTACCGTTTATGTAACTATGTTTTCACTTGTGAAATTATGTGCTGATCAGCTAGGAATATACAACACTGTGAAATGACACGAGTGAACATTAGAGTTCTCAAACTTCACAGTTCATTTTGTAATTGCTGGAAGACAATGAATGACATGGAGCTAGAAGCATTATCTTAGCAGCGCATTGTGCATGATACATTAGATATTCCATTAGCGGTAATATGCTGTATACCATGCTGCTTTCTACTGAAATGCTATTTCTTTGCAGATTGGTGACGCACAAGCTCTAGCACTAGCTCTGTAACAGTGGAATTATTAAAGAACTGTCTTTCTATTTCACACTCCTGCATTTATTCCCTACACCTGCCATTTTTGTATACGGTAAACAGCAGGCTTCATTATCTAACTTGTATAAAATGGCTCAGATATTAGTAGCATTGTATCTCTTCGTGGAGGATGTGCTTTTACACTTAAGATGAACCTTTGCTTATTTTTACGTGCTGTAGCCATCCATTCCCTTCCCACGGAACAGAGAATTTAATTTTACAAGACAGCAATCAAGCTTACAGCATGTGCTTTATCTGCAGTAGCATTGGACACCATTGATGATCTTTTTAAACTGCTCCTGTGGTGCCTCTTGCAAAATGTACTACTTAGAGGATTTAATAGACTTTCTAGTTCTGGCATCAATATACAGTACAGACCAAAAGTTTGGACACATCTTCTCATTTAAAGATTTTTCTGTATTTTCATGACTATGAAAATTGTACATTCACACTGAAGGCATCAAAACTATGAATTAACACATGTGGAATTATAGACTTAACAAAAAAGTGTGTAACAACTGAAATTATGTCCTATATTCTAGGTTCTTCAAAGTAGCCACCTTTTGCTTTGATGAGCGCTTTGCACACTCTTGGCATTCTCTTGATGAGCTTCAAGAGGTAGTCACCGGAAGAGATTTTCACTTCACAGGTGTGCCCTGTCAGGTTTAATAAGTGGGATTTATGGCCTCATAAATGGGGTTGGGACCATCAGTTGTGTTTGGTGGATACACAGCTGATAGTCCTACTGAATAGACTGTTAGAATTTGTATTATGGCCAGAAAAAAGCAGCTAAGAAAAACGAGTGGCAATCATTACTTTAAGAAATTAAAGGTCAGTCAGTCCAAAAAAATTGTGAAAACTTTGAAAGTTTCCCCAAGTGCAGTTGCAAAAACCATCAAGCGCTACAAAGAAACTGGCTCACATGAGGACCGCCCCAGAAAAGGAAGACCAAGAGTCACCTCTGCTTCTGAGGATAAGTTTATTCGAGTCACCAGCCTCAGAAATCACAGGTTTACAGCAGCTCAGATTAGAGACCAGGTCAATGCCACACATAGTTCTAGCAGCAGACACATCTCTACAACAACTGTTAAGAGGAGACTTTGTGCAGCAGGCCTTAATGGTAAAATAGCTGCTAGGAAACCACTGCTAAGGACAGGCAACAAGCAGAAGAGACTTGTTTGGGCTAAAGAACACAAAGAATGGACATTAGACCAGTGGAAATCTATGCTTTGGTCTGATGAGTCCAAATTTGAGATCTTTGGTTCCAACCACCATGTCTTTGTGAGATGCAGAAAAGGTGAACGGATGGACTCTACATGCCTGGTTCCCACCGTGAAGCATGGAGGAGGAGGTGTGATGGTGTGGGGGTGCTTTGCTGGTGACACTGTTGGGGATTTATTCAAAATTGAAGGCATACTGAACCAGCATGGTTACCACAGCATCTTGCAGCGGCATGCTATTCCATCTGGTTTGCATTTAGTTGGATCATCATTTATTTTTCAACAGAACAATGATCCCAAAAACAACTCCAGGCTGTGTAAGGGCTATTTGACCAAGAAGGAGAGTGATAGGGTGCTAAACCAGATGACCTGGCCTCCACAGTCACCAGACCTGAACCCAATTGAGATGGATTGGGGTGAGCTGGACCGCAGAGTGAAAGCAAAAGGGCCAACAAGTGCTAAGCATCTCTGGGAACTTCTTCGAGATTGTTGGAAGACCATTTCCAGTGACTACCTCTTGAAGTTCATCAAGAGAATGCCAAGAGTGTGCAAAGCGGTCATCAAAACAAAAGGTGGCTACTTTGAAGAACCTAGAATATAAGACATAATTTCAGTTGTTACACACTTTTTTGTTAAGTATATAATTCCACATGTGTTAATTCATAGTTTTGATGCCTTCAGTGTGAATGTACAATTTTCATAGTCATGAAAATACAGAAATATCTTTAAATGAGAAGGTGTGTCCAAACTTTTGGTCTGTACTGTACCTTTCAGTCTGCTGTAATTGACTATGTATAATAGCTCTAAAAGCAGTTAATACCACAGAGACAGAGACCCAACAAGCAGTATTAACAAATACTACAACATCATTTTAGTTATTACTGTACTCCAAAACTAGAAATGCTTCCTCTCTCAGCTGCTCAATACTCACTTGAGTCTAGAATTTATTTATTTTTTTATTTATCCGCTTATGTTGTGCTTTGCATACATAATAATCACTGCCTCCATTTGGGCCCACAATCTAAATTCCCTATCAGAAAACTGGAGAAAACCCAAGCAAACATGGAGAGAGAACATACAAACTCCTTGCAGTTGTTGGCCTTGGTGGGATTTGAACCCAGCACTTCAAGCCTGCAGTGCTAACCACTGAGCCACTGAGCCCTGCTTTATCAGTCCCTATACATACTTGTATTTGCATATTAAAATTTCCCAGAGGAGCATTGCACGGCGAATAAGCCTCCTTACCTCGACACCCCAGAGCTGGTATGTCACTCTCCACAAGGAGTAACCTTACCCCCAGTCCAGAGCCTCTCATCTAGCCAAATCAGATCTCTCCTACTTTGCACTGACGAGGACCAACAGTCCGAAACACCGTGTCTGCAAATGGAGATTCTGATTTGGCTTTTATCCTAAGTCATATTACAAGACTCGTTAAAGGGTTGATTGTGACTTGTAGGATCGCTACTTCCAATAGGTGGCGCTATAGAGTACAAGTCCTCTTTGTTTGAAGAGGCAATTTGCATATTAAAATTTCCCAGAGGAGCATTGCATGGCGAATAAGCCTCCTTACCTCGACACGCCAGAGCTGGTATGTCGCTCTCCACAAGGAGTAACCTTACCCCCCAGATCCCAGTCCAGAGCCTCTCATCTAGCCAAATCAGATCTCTCCTACTTTGCACTGACGAGGACCAACAGTCCGAAACACCGTGTCTGCAAATGGAGATTCTGATTTGGCTTTTATCCTAAGTCATATTACAAGACTCGTTAAAGGGTTGATTGTGACTTGTAGGATCGCTACTTCCAATAGGTGGCGCTATAGAGTACAAGTCCTCTTTGTTTGAAGAGGCAATTTGCATATTACAATTTCCCAGAGGAGCATTGCATGGCGAATAAGCCTCCTTACCTCGACACGCCAGAGCTGGTATGTCACTCTCCACAAGGAGTAACCTTACCCCCAGACCCCAGTCCAGAGCCTCTCATCTAGCCAAATCAGATCTCTCCTACTTTGCACTGACGAGGACCAATAGTCCGAAACACCGTGTCTACAAATGGAGATTCTGATTTGGCTTTTATCCTAAGTCATATTACAAGACTCGTTAAAGGGTTGATTGTGACTTGTAGGATCGCTACTTCCAATAGGTGGCGCTATAGAGTACAAGTCCTCTTTGTTTGAAGAGGCAATTTGCATATTAAAATTTCCCAGAGGAGCATTGCATGGCGAATAAGCCTCCTTACCTCGACACGCCAGAGCTGGTATGTCACTCTCCACAAGGAGTAACCTTACCCCCCAGATCCCAGTCCAGAGCCTCTCATCTAGCCAAATCAGATCTCTCCTACTTTGCACTGACGAGGACCAACAGTCCGAAACACCGTGTCTGCAAATGGAGATTCTGATTTGGCTTTTATCCTAAGTCATATTACAAGACTCGTTAAAGGGTTGATTGTGACTTGTAGGATCGCTACTTCCAATAGGTGGCGCTATAGAGTTCAAGTCCTCTTTGTTTGAAGAGGCAATTTGCATATTAATATAAATACTTGTGACATATAAGAGATATTGAAATGTTACTGATGAATGTCATTTCATGACTAAAAAAACAACGACTATGCTGGATATAAAGAGATAACGCAGACTTGTTAGTAGGAGAAAAATTTCCAGTCATTATGTGAGCACTCAAGAGTAGATTTAAGTAATAAAATCTCCCATTTGTTCCCTCAATTCTTGGTCATTACTGCTACTCTCCTTTTTCTGCTCATATCCTGCGGTACATGGATAACAATGGACTGTGCATTACACTACAAGTATGGGCTGTGCATGATACTACATGGATGACTATGAGCTGTGCATTATACTATATGAATGACTATGGGCTGTGTATTATATTATGTGGATGACTATGGGCTGTGCATTATACTAAATGGATGACTATGGGCTGTACATTATACTATATGGAGGACTGTGGGTTTTCTGTTATACTATATTATTATTATTTTATTATTAAAAAGCGCTAACATATTCCGCAGTGCTTTACAGTTTGCACACATTATCGTCACTGTCCCCGATGGGGCTCACAATCTAGATTCCCTATCAGTATGTTTTTGGTGTGTGGGAGGAAACTGGAGTACCCGTAGGAAACCCACGCAAACACAGGGAGAACTGTTATGATTTGGTAGCTGAGGAGGACAGGAGCAAAAAACAGCCAAGGCAGCCGAACACCCAGAGAGGTTGGGAACTAATGGGTTGCAGATCCCTAAACTAACTGCACAACTAGAAGCAGCCGTGGGACGTACCTACGGTGACCTAGACACCTCGGCACAGCCGGAGAGCTAGCTACACCTAAAGATAGAAACAGGAAAGCTAATTGCCCCGGAATAGAGCCCCAAAGGAATAGGTAGCCCCCACACATATAATGGCGGTTAGACAAGATGAAATACAAACTCAGGCAGAAAAGAGTGAGTAAACACTGGGGCCAAACACTGCCTAGATAGGACAGGACAGAATACTATCTGCAACCCAGCAAAACCCTAGAAAAACTTCCAAAACTTCTGATTTCAAAAACGCTGAGATCACACGATCTCACCATCCGCTAAATCAGATCTCAGGTGTGAACAAGAGACTAACCTGCAGCCACTCAAATAGCAGGGAAAGAGCAATTGGACAAATAAACAGTAGCTACTGAAAAACAGAGAGTAGCACAGGCCCCAGGAGGGGAACCCAGCTAACCTCCCACAAAAGTGCAGACAAAAAATGGAAAGGCAAACACGATAGAAACAAGCAGCAAAAAAAGTATCTGAAAGTAGCAGATGAAGGCAAGACGCCAGCTGACTTCCAAATGAACCAGGAAACAACAATTGATCACCGGCGAGGATCATGGGAAGGCAGCTCACTAATATCAGCCCAGTCAGTCTCTTCTGATTGCAAGTCATCGCTTACAGGTGATAAAGCCTTGTCATTCAATACAGCTTCCATACCATCAGCAACCACCAGAGGGAGCCTCAGCTCAGGAGTCATTCCCAACATGCTCACAACAGAGAACATACAAACTCCTTGCAGATGTTGTCCTTGGTGGGACTTGAACCCAGGACTCCAGCGCTGCAAGGCTACAGTGCTATCCACTGAGCCACCGTGTTGCCCTTATGTATATACTATATACTATATCTAATAATGTGTGGTGCATTATAGTATATGGAGGACTATGGGGTGCATTATTCTGTATGGGGACTATGGGGGTTGCATTATGCCATATGGAGGACTATGGGATGCATTATACTATATGGATGTGATACTATGAGCTGTGCAGTATACTACATGGATGACTATGGGTTGTGCATTATATTACATGTATGACTGTGGGCTGTATATTATATTATATGAATGACTATGAGCTGTGCATTATACTACATGGATGACTATGGGCTGTGCATTATATTACATGTATGACTATGGGTTTTGCATTATACTACAAGTATGACTATGGGCTGTGCATTATACTACATGAATGACTATGGGCTGTGCATTATACTGCATGAATGACTATGGGTTGTACATTATACTATATGGAGGACTATGGGGTATATTCTATATGGGGACTATGGGGACGTATTATGCCATATGGAGGACTATGTGATGCATTATACTATACAGAGGTCTATAGGGGGTGCATTCTATGATAGGGAGTTCTATGGGCTATGCATTATACAATATGGAGGACTATCGGGAGTGCACTATACTTCTGCTATGAGGCCCCATAACTTCTATGTACACCCCTGGTGAGTATAATGGTTTATTTCTTTCTATACATTAAAGAAGAGTGGCAAAAAGGGGGATATATACCAGGATGGAAGATGTATATTCCAGTATGGGGCCCAGGATAAGGAACATATATCAGGTTGAGGGATATATATGCCAGGATGGGACCCAGTTTAAGGGACATATATATACCAAGAAAGAGCCAGGATGAGGGACATATATACCTGTCGGAGGGACATAAATATCCGCATGGAGGACATATATATTTAATGAGGATGGGGGGTCAGGATGGGGTAGAGCCCCAGTCCAAATTTTGCACTGGGGCCCATCAGACTCTAATTATGCCACAGCTACTTATGTCTCTTCATCAGGCATGGTATAGCATGCCTTTTTGCAACAGAGTATTTTTGGTTTTACTGTGCTTTTTTTGTGTTTTCGGTCTGCTGGTGGTGTGAACAGTGTCTCTACAGGCTTGTTCACTGTGTGCAGGGCTCATATGTTTCTGTTTTTAACCAACTGTTTTCTTGTTTCTACAAGACAAGGGAGTGTCTGAAGAAACACACACATATACACAAGAACAGCAGAGACATGACATAATAAATGGATATTTAAAAAAAAAAAACAAACTTAGCTTGGAGAATGTATCCTTAATTAGCTTTGATAAGTGATGTGGAAGTTTTACTGGCCCAATATTCATGTAAGATCAGATACCTGATACCCTCACTGTCTCTGGAGCAGATTCCTAAGATTTTGTAGTAAATCATAAATCCTTGTGACAGATTTAGTCCTGTGTGGAGGGTATCACAGACTGTCATAAATTTATAATCCCAGAAATAGTTTTTTGAAAAAGCTAACTACAATAGATACACTCCCCAAGGATGCCATCTTAGGCTACGTTCACATTAGTGTCTTTGTGCACAGCATATCATCTGCATACACAAGCGCATGCCAAAATGCATTCTAATGCATGGTTATGCTGCATTTTTTATCTGTATTATCTTACACATGACGCCAAAAAAACGCTGCGTGTGCATGCGTTTGTATGCATTTTTGCATGCATTTGCATTATTTCAGCACATGCATTCGTATTTTCAACAAATTTTGTGAGAGAATTTCTTTGACAAAAGACACACCCAATGTGCGTGTCTCATGGGGAATCTGTATATATAGGCCCTTAACAGATGAAATCCTCATCTTTTGCTGCTGTATCTGGCTGCAAGATGGTTCTTGGCATGCAGAACTTCTTTCGTAATCTGGATTTATCATTGAAATTGGCTTTTGCCTTTGCTGTGGCTTGTGAAGAAGAAAGAAGAAGAGCAAGTTGGAGAAGACGTCGTCGTCGCTATTGACTACACCCCATTGTAGAAGTCCAAGAGAGCTGTGGAGCCTACCACTCATTGTAAAGAGCTGTGTGAAAACCCACAGAAGTTTTTCGAATACACCAGGACGTCTGAACAGAGCTTCGATGAATTGCTGCAACGTGTCTGAGGATCCACCACCAGGCAGGACACACAGCTACGTCGATCAATTCCTGCTGAGGAACGTCTGTTGGTGACCCTGAGGTACATAATTTTGAAAAATAAACACCTGTCATTGATATGATTGTTATAAAAGCCATGTAATGTTTTTTTCCCATCATTTAATATTTATACTTATTTTCTTTTCCATTTTCTGTTAGGCAGATTCCGGGCTACCGGAGAGACCTTAATATCTCTACATTTCCAATTCCAGATTGGAGCGTCCACGCTTTCTGGGATTGTTGGAGACACCTGCAGGGCTTTATGTGACGTTTTGTGTGCAGAATTCCTCCCCCAACCCACAACTGAACTCTGGCTTGAAAAAGCTGAAAAATTCAAGGACATTTGTAATTTTCCGAACTGTGTTGGGGCTGTGGACGGCATACACATACGGATTCTGAAACCTGCTGGAAGTGGATCTGAATATTTCAATTAAAAAAATACTTTTCCATTGTTTTGATGGCAATGCTAACTGTAGATTTGTTGCCGTTGACGTTGGCTCATTTGGACGAGGAAATGACTCACAGACTTTCAAAAACTCTGACATGGGCCAACGTTTGTATTGTAATGATTTTAAGTTTCCACAGCCACGACCTCTTCCCAACACTGAAGGACCTCCAATGCCCTTTGTAAAGAATTGCGGCACACACAGGCCGGGGGAGTCACGGATTATGATCCCACCACTGCCACCAATATGTCACGATCTGCAGGGATTTTATATTTATCCCACTTTCCAGTTCCGCTTAGGAACTTGCAGCTCTCCAGCGCCCCCCTTACCTCAGGTCAGTCAGGGAACTGCACCTAGGATAATTAGTCGCCGGACGGGCAGCTTGGACGTCTACTGGATATTGGGCACGCTGCAGTGAGGGGATTATAACTACTCCTAGCCACAGCCAGGCAATACACTTATAAAACCTGCTCCGTCACTGCCAGCTATACCCAAACACAGCACACACACGCTGCCACCAGCCTCTGGGTCTAGAATGTGGGGCAGAGGCCACCCCAATTTAGTAGCGTAGTTCACTTCAGGCACGTGCAAATTCGTTATAGAGCATAGAGACGAACTAGTAATTTTATATTTTACTCCAAAAAGATAGGCAGTATTTACAGAAGATATAGAAAAAATTTACAAAGTGAGACAATTAAAAATATGTACAAGCAATTAAAAACAAAACAGGGTTAAAACACTCACATGGTACTTGGATCATTTCGGCAAACCATGATGGGGAGGAGCCACACGTCATAGTTCATTTGGAATCCTACTGGCACGGCATCCCAGGCTAGAATGAACGGGGAGGGGGGGGGCTCAGTTGCAGACTTATACATCTGGGCTTGTGACCTCACTAAAGGGGCTGGTTTACTGGCCCCCTCCCCTAACTCAGAGTTACAGATTTGGTTCTGAAAACTTATAACGATCACAACTTGCAGAGGGTTCCCCGTATCGAAACGCACATAGTATCATCTTTTCTAGCTTGTCGCTGGCATTCATCCACAACCAAACTCGAACTAGTTATTCCACACCGTGCAGGGGAAACCCATTTCTATGGTTCTGTTGGCGCTGGAACCGTGAAAAACATGGGCTATGAAGCTTAGTTGACTCATGTCGCAGATCTGTGACTTTCGTATTTTTATCATAAACTCTCAGCGTTTTATGACCAAATGATTAGGTTCCCATTAATGTCTATGAGAGAGCTGCACATGTTTTGGACACAGAGACCCCCTGTGGAGAGCAGGGAAATCATGCACTGGCATCTCAGGTTACACTGAGTGTGTGTTCAGGCTGGGGTGAGGAATGGAAGAACAGTGTCACAGGCTGCGAAGCTGCAGGCACATGGCTGCAATGTGTGACAAGGGGAAGAGGGGGGTCGCTGGGCTCTGGGCTGCTATGAATCATTGTAACGAATGGAAGATTCTGGAATGTTCCAGAAAAGTCATACATGATAATCAGGGGCATCTTACGTCATGTTTTACATTATCGTTACACCCTTTGTTATGGTTGGGGATGAGGCGTTCCAAATGTGTGCCAACCTCATAAAACCATTCTCGAGTCGGGACTTGAATCACACAAAAAGGATTTTCAACTACTGACTGACAAGGGCACGAAGAACTGTGGAGTGTGCCTTTGGATTGCTGGCATCTAAATGTTGCATTTTGGGAACACCCATCAATCTAAAAACTGAGACAATTGATAATGTTGTAAAAGCGTGTGTTGTTATGCACAATTTCATGCTTGAAAAAGAGTGACAACAATTAGAACTTGCCGAACTGGTTGATAGCAATTTGCAGGATTAGGGCTCATGCTCACTTTCGATGAAATCGGATGAATTCAATCCGATAAAAAATCGGATTGAATTTGGACCAATGTTAATCTATGATGGTGTCTTCATCTGCATTTTTTTTCCAGCTCGGATCGGATCAAGATCGGGCTGGAAAATAAAAAAATCGCAGCATGCTGCGATTATAATCACAAATCGAATCGCATTGGATCAGATACCCGCAATAGAAGTCAATGGGTGCAATAAAAAAATTGCACAGCACTCGCACACCAATCGTACCATGCGAGTGTTGTGAAATTTTTACGCACCGTTGTCCTTTCTAAAGCTGGCAATTCATATGGTGCTATACAGTAAAATCACACTGACAGGTTAAAATATAAAAGATAGAATATATAGAATAAGTGTGTATATATATATATATACTAGATAGTGGCCCGATTCTAACTCATCGGGTATTCTAGAATATGTATGTAGTTTATTTATGAAGATTTACGAATAATGCAATGAATACACAGGATTTTTCGAGTAAAATATATACATTATCATTAAATGTTATTGCTCATAGAACTTAATACAACTGAACAAAATTATTAAACAGATCATCAAAATATATAAACTATTACATGAATATCTAACTGTATTTAAATAAATCATCAGACAAAAGATGATACACTTTCTCCGGGAGATGACCGGCTGCTCGCACCAGAAGTATCCCAATCGACGGCGCCGCTCCCCGGTCCTCCGTTCACACTTGCCGTCGGGAGACCAGCGGCCCTAGCCACTGATCTGCCGACGGTAGCCGCATGGAGGTCATCAGCGCCGCCGGTCATGGTACTTCTGCTGCGAGCAGACGAGAGATGACCGGCTAGCGCCGGTCATCTGCCGGCTGCATCGCCGCTGACCTCCGTGCGGCAGATAAGCCGCTAACGGCCGCCATGTTTTTTCTGAAATTCCGCATCGCTGATTGGCAGCGGCCGGATCAATCAGCGACGTGGGATTTCCTGGACAGAAAGACAGACCGACGGGATAAGACGATTATATATATTAGATACAGGTTACTGTGAATTACCTCATGTCACTGTGTATTACCTCACATTACTGTGTATTACCTCATGTTACCTGTGTATTACCTCATATTACTGTGTATTACCTCATGTTACTGTATATTACCTCATTTTACTGTGTATTACGTCATGTTACTGTATAATACCACATGTTACTGTATATTACCACATGTTACTGTATATTACCTCTTGTTATCTGTGTATTACCTCATGTCACTGTGTATTACCTCATTTTACTGTGTATTACCTCATATTACTGTGTATTACCTCATATCACTGTGTATTACCTCATGTTACTGTATATTACCTCATATTACCTCATGTTACCTGTGTATTACCTCATGTTACTGTATATTACCTCATTTTACTGTGTATTACCTTATATTACTTATGTATTACCTCATGTCACCTGTGTATTAAGTATTTATTCATGGAAAAAAATTGCTTGGGCTCCTGCACAATTTTCTCCCCAGAGAGAAAAAGCCAGTGACTGAGAGCAGATATTAAGAGCCTAGAAAGGGACCATGGTTTTGGCACCCCCCTGGCTCAAAACATCTGCCCCCAGCCACCCCAGAAAAGGCCTGTTCATTTTTCCACGTTGCAGAGTTCACTGCAGGTCAGCCTGTGAGTGAGCGGAGCATCAGTGATTTCAGCGCTAGTCACTGATGCTGCCGCCGGCAGTTTCTCATTAATTCCACAGTGGTTTACAGCCAGAACAGTTGCATTAGCACCACTCCTGGTTGTAAACTGTTTAACCCCTTTAGATGGATTGCAGCGTGGGACTTGACTGTACGGCGGACAGGTATGGGTATATTGTTGGTTTTTTATTTTTTCCAGGAGAGCGAGGGCTTTAATTGGATTGAGAGTTTAAAAAAGATGGCAAACCTGTGTGTTTTTTTTAATTTTATTAAAGGACTTTGCTCTTAATGTGTGTGTTTAACTCTTCCATACTGTAAGATTAATAATGGATAGGTGTCTTATTGACATCTCTCCATTATTAACCTTGCTTAATGTCACCTTACAATAGCAAGGTGACATTAACCCCCTATTACCCCATATGCCATCGCTACAGGGCAATGGGAAGAGAGAGGCTAAGTGCCGGAATTGGCACATCTTACGGATGCGCCTTTTCTGAGGTGGCTGGGGCCAGATGTTTTGAGCCAGGGGGAGCAATAATAATGGTTCCTTTCTAGGCTTTCAATATCTGCCCTCAGTCACTGGCTTTCCCTTTCTGGTGCAGAAAATTGCACGGGATCCCACGCCATTTTTTTTAAAAAAAAGTCACTAATTATTAATTAAATACATGTACAGTAAGCTGAACACACACTATACTAATTGTATTTGTCACTGACACATATATATGTATATATATGTATATTTATATCCAAAAGTAGTCCACAAATATATATAGAGAAAAAATGGCACTTCAACAACATGAACTAAACGAAAAAAAAAACGATTTACATCTTGTAATGACCAAAAAAAAGTGATCCATGATAACAATTTAAAAAGTCAATGTTTATTAATTCATCTAAAAATACCAATACAAAACAATAATGCCCAGCAGGAGGTGAATTATGCAATAAATATAAGTCACAATACATGCATGTCCAAAAACAATAATGATAAATAGAAAGGGTTATCATAATTCCCCACAAAAGGTAACCTCACACATCAGACTGCTATGCCAGCATGAAGTGTCAGATCTCATTATAACAATATCAGAATCTCAATCCCATATAAGGCATAATGATTACCATCCATATATCAGCATTCAAATCATTGAATTGGATAAACATATCCTAAACTACATATAAGTACGGCAAAATGTAGGAAGGCAAGTAAACATGCAAAATATAGGGAACCCCAATGCTGGAATACCTTGTTAGCAGGACAGAGGTGACTACGAGTGGCGTGACCTCCTCCACCCCAACGCACGTTTCGCACTAGCTTCTTACGGGGGCGTGTATATACTGCACCCACACACACGAATGATACACCATTTGAAAGGTAAACTTGCCCACTTCAGCAAGAAAATAGCCAAACAAACCACATATCCACGATTTTAGCACTAAATACAGTTTAAACTTTTATTTTCATAAACCTAAAGAAAGACACAATGACCTGCAGGTGGCACCTCAACCGGAAGACATTTTTTGGCCTCCTCTACTTATAAAACCAATTTATCGTATTACCAAGCTACATATATAAATACCTGTCTGTGTTCATCATCTCATGAAATACATTTACATTTGACCAGCTTGCTTTTTCTCAAATTGCCTGCGCCCCCGATGACCAATGTGCGAAAATTTTGCACGGGCCAAGCTAGTATATTATATATATATTATATATATCTATTACATATGTGTATATATTATATACAGTATGTGTGTTTTGAATATTTTTTGGTTTTAAAACGATGTGTAAAGTTGTGTATTACAATGCGATTTTTACATGAGCTTTTACATACAGAGAACTGTTCTATGTAAAAGCTCATGTTAAAATCGCATTGCAGTCTTATAGCAATCGCACTGCATTGGTATGTAAATCGGATGCTAGGTGTGAAAAATTGGATTGTACTCGTACAAAAAACGCATGACACTCGCACGACAATTGCATTACACTCCTCCGACTCTCCTGCATGAAAATCACTAGTGTGTCTCTGCCCTTACGGTCATCACCCTCTGAGAACTACAGTGGAAGTTGCCCAGATGAGGGATAAGTTTGCTGCTTATTTTGTCTCAGATATTGGACGTGTTCCATGGCAAGACAATATGGTATAATACACTTTAAGTAAATGTTATATGTTTGCAAGTAAATGTTATATGTTTCCTTACTTTACTACTAATAAAACACCTCGAGTTAAACAACCCTTACAACTGAAACTAAACAATACAATACACACGTGTGTGTTTTCACATAAAGGGACAAAGAAAACACAGGGAGTGTGCAAACCAAATAAAATTTTTATTTCACAACAATTATTAACATCTGATTATTTTGCATTAAACAACAATTATTTTTGTGTTCGGGGTCTGTATGACGGTGAAACAATGTGGACTTTGGGAGTGTGGAGCTGTGATGATTGGGTAACATTAGATGATGAAGGGGTTACAGGGGAAGGAGCTTATAAATTCAAAGCTTGGCTCCTGGATGGGACTTAACACATTGGGAGAAGTGGAAAAGTTAGAAGTTGAACTGTGGGAAGGGATAGGCAAATTGGAAGGAAGGGAACCAAGGGAAGGTAGTGACACATTACACAACATAGACATATTGGGAGGTGAGGGTGGAGATGGTAGGACCATTTTTGGGTGACGTTTCTTGTTCCGGGTGTTGATTTTTCTGTGCGGCGCAGAGTAATTAGTGGTAGTCTTTCTGGGTTTCTTTTTTGGATGAGTGGGAGTTTTGGCCTCTCTTTCAGTGTGCTGACATGGTGCTGCACTCTGGAGCGTGCTGGATGCTGCTTGCTGCTGGGGTGCTGCACTCTGGAGCGTGCTGGATGCTGCTTGCTGCAGGGGTGCTGAACTCTGGAGCATGCTGGATGCTGCTTGCTGCAGGGGTGCTGCACTCTGGAGCGTGCTGGATGCTGCTTGCTGTAGGGGTGCTGCACTCTGGAGCGTGATGGATGCTGCTTGCTGCAGAGCTGCTGCATTCTGAAGCGTGGTGTAGCTTTGAACTGGGGGAACAGGCCAGTGATGCTGTGCTTGTTGATGCTGGTAAAATCCGGCCTGCGGCTGATAGCTTCTGGACTGCTGCTTTAATGCCTGGCTGTAAGCAGCCTGGCTGGCTTGCATGACGTTCAGGTGGAGTTCAGGCGTAAGGTTTTCCGTCACGCCCCGCTCTATTGCTGAAAAAAAATGTTTCGCTGGTCTCTTAAGGTCAGCTTCCAGGTGGTCGAGGCGTCTGGACATCCTGGAACAGTGTGTTCACCTGAGTGAACAAACTGTCCACTTTATCTCCAACCACCTTCATCCCATCCTGGAAAATCGAACTTAAGTGAATAAACTTGGGCATGACTGACCTCTCCGAGGCCCTCTGCCGCTGACGAGAAGTATCAGCAAAAGCAGTAGCAGAGGGCTGGGAGAGAGGCTGTGAAGCCTGCCTGGTTGCTCCATCGCTGGTGGATGATTGGGACAGTTCGTTGGCTGGTCGATGAGGGGCCGCTCCAACAGATGAAGATCCAAGTTGTATAGTGCTGTTCCAGGTTCTGTGTGGAAATTAAAAGAAAAATATTACCATATAAAGTCTAAAATTTTTTTTTACTAAAAACAGAAAACGCTCACATTCGCTGAGCTAATGCAGGCCTCAGAAAAGAAAGCGTACGGTTGTATTTATATTTGGATAGCGTTTGAGCAGCACCACTTCTAACCAGAATTTCCTGGCTGATATCCTTATTGAAGCGATCCTTCATCGACCGCCAACGAACTTTTACTGTCTTCGCTGTGAAGGGGGAAAAAAAAAATTATTGTAAAAAAAGACACCAACATTTAGAGCAAAAAATACAACATTGCAATACTTACGAAAATCCTTTCTGACTTGTGGCCTTGCATTGTTCCAATCATCCAACAGCGATTTTGCCACTTCTTCCCAGAGTTGTTGAATCAATACTGAGTCGGAATGATTACGATCACAGGGGTCCCACAATGCTGCTCGCTCTTGAACCAGTTAAATGAGTAGGTCATTGTCAATGACATGTTGAGCATCCTCACGTTGTGGAACCTATAGATCAAATAAAATAAGAAAAAAAAAATAAGTCATTCAGTTGTAAAGATACAAAACTTAAAAAAAAAATAGAATTACAAGTCTGATAATGAAAAGAATACTTACACCCCGTCTTTCCTCCTCAGAAACTTGAGTCCAACAACCCTGGGAAGATTCATTTCCACTCGACTGCTCCTGCTCTTCTGCACTGTTAGGTTCTTGTAAAGAAAATACGTGATTTACCACATGTATACTATTGCCAGTCTATACATACCAAATCAAATGTGATTACATAATCACTGTCATGTCCACCCTGGGAAGCAGTCAGTTTTTCACTGGAGGACATGTTTGAAGAGCAGGAAGCAGTCAAGTGAAACACTACAGAAAAGAACAAATAAGAAAAATAGGACTTGTAAAGAGCCAAACACAATGTAGGCAAAGAAAAAAAAATAAAAAATTTGAGAGCCAATACTTACATTACAGGCAGTAGTCCAACAGCACAGCAGGCAGCACAGAAGCGTGACAGCAGCACAGCACAAGGACAGCAGGACAGCACCGGAACAGCAGCACAGCACAGTCTACAAGGAAAAAAAGAGGAAAAGATAAGACTCAAAGTGACGAAGGGTCTGAAACTGGGCAGAGTGTGAGACTGGGCAGAGCAACAAAGTAAAAGTACACACACTCATACTTACACAGGGCCACAGGAGCAATCCACAACATATCACAGCCAGAAAATCCAGGCAAGGAGTCCAGGACAGGAAAACCGCACAGTCTAGAAGGAACAGAAAACAAAACATAAGTACAGAGTACAGAATGCAGTGAGAGACAGACATTTTCAAAGCTTCTATACCTACATCCAGTGTCTTGTGCTCTTGCATCCAGAGTCTTGAGAGTAATGGACTTCCTGTCTCCAGACCCCCTTTTATACAGCAGGGATTTTGCAGGTGGTGAAATAATTTCCTGCACATGATTAGTGTGAAAAATGCATGCGTATCGAACGCATGCGTATGCTAGTCCTTGCGTACCAATGTGTTCCCATAGACAGTAATGCATTGTTTTGGAACTCTCATGCGTATGTCTGCACGAAATTGACGCCTCAAAAAATGCAGCATGTTGCGTTTACCACCGCGAAGCAACGCATGCGTACGCATCTGCATGCAAACGCATGTCTCTGCGTACACAATGTTAAAGATAAGTACGCAAGATGCATGCGGATCGGTATGCAGGTATACACTGCGCACACATACGCTAATGTGAACCCGGCCTTAGCCACAATGGTTGTGGAATCCCTATATTCTAATGTTCCTCATAAAGAAGGATTAACTGCCTGCCAAGTGTTTCTTGAAGTCAATGGGAAACATATATGGCTGAAATTGTGCAGATAGTGTCTGATACATGCTGCCTGTGGATCAGGCAGAATGTTTTTAGCTGTTGAGTTACCTTTACTACATGCTCAGAAAAGGCTAAATACAATATCTAAAAGGCTACTTTAGAAAGTATGTTCAATTTAAAGGCGGTGTGAAATATTGATTTGAGAATTCTAGTTCAATATCTACGGTTTATTTATGCTTTTATATTGTAAGTGTCATGTTTATTACTGTTATCAGGCCAATGTGAAATTGCAGAACTCTTTTTCACATGCCCAAGTTGATTTTTCATTAGAGAATTTTGTTGTAATAGGAATCTCACTTCATGCTCCTCTGCTATACTAGAGAATTTTCTTTTTCCCATGATAGTGTCTGAGATCAGACGAGATTAGCAAGGGTCTAGTGCTGAACACAGCTATAATCTATGAGCAAACAAGCAATCTGAAATGTACAAAAACCATGAAGTAATACTCTTCTTACTGGAACAGCAATATGAAAATCTGGATAGAGGGCTCAGAAGTAAATATAAGAAATTTATAATATATACTCCACCACTTTCTGCAAGGAATTGTAACAGAGCTGAGCTTTTTATTATTCACAAAGCATCTTAGGTTCAAGACTTTTCCTATACATCTGCAAAATGTTATTATTGACTTTAATGTACTCCATTATTGTATTTCTCCAGTCTCCACATCTATCTACTGTATTTTTCGAATTATAAGACGTACTTTTTTCCCCAAAATTTTTGGGGAAAATGGGGGTGCGTATTATAATAGGGATATACCTTACTGGCCGTGGTGGAGCAGGGTCACAGGGTCACGACTGGAGGAGGAAAGAGTGGAGCATTGCTGCAGGCTACAGGCTGGGATGAGGGGGCGATCAGATGTGCGGCGCGCCGCTGCGGGAGTGCCTGGTGCTGTGGGAGTGTCCGATGTTGCTGCGGCTGCTCTGCTGACATTTTGTGAAAGGCCAGAGCCCCCGCAGTTCCATGGTTTCCTATGCGGTGGACTCCGGGAAAATGGCTGCCTGGTGGCGGCGCATGGCAGATGGAAATCTCAGCATCAAGATCTCGGGAGATGAGATCTCAGTGCTGTGAGGAACTGCGGGGGCTCTGGCCTTTCACAAAATGTCGGGAGAGCCCCCGCAGCAGCACCGGACACCCGCAGCAGCACCGGACAATCCCGCAGCGGCTCGCCGCACATCCGATCACCCTCTCATCCCAGCCTGTGGCCTGCAGCAACGCTCCACTCCTGTCTCCTCCAGCAGCGACCCTGGGACCCCGCTATACCGCAGCCACCACCCCCGGTAAGCAATGAGACACATGGATTATAAGACGCACCACCATTTTATTAAAAAAAAAGTTTTTGGGTGTGTCTTATATTCCGGAGTGTCTTATAATCCGAAAAATACAGTATCTATTTTTCTATCTATCTATCTATCTATCTATCTATCTATCTATCTATCTATCTATCTATCTATCTATCCCATATCTATCTTATATACTATCTACTATCTATTTTTCTATCTATCTTATATACTAGTATATATATCTTATATACTATCTATCTATCTATATCCCATAACTATATATCTATCTGTATTATTTACTATCTATCTATCTCTATCTATCTCTATCTATATATCTATCTGTATTATATACGATCTATCTATCTATCTATCTATCTATCTATCTATCTATCTATCTATCTATCTATCTATCTATCTGTCTATCTATCAACACCTATCTATCTATCCCCTATCTATCTATATATCTATCTATCTATCTATTGTAACCAGTTCAGGGGGTTTAGCTCTGGGATCGCCGTCTCGGGTAGACGGAGTGGCATAGAAACAGTTCAATCACAGACAGCAGTAACTGGTATAAACTGGCCGCAACCAGTTTTATTGAAAGTCCACAGCAAACAAACATAAACCAAATCATAAACCAAAATCCTAAGCCTGTCAGACTTCTAACTAGACACAGTTAGTTCCCTCACTACTGTGGTCTAGACTCTAGCAGCCTGGCCACAACAACACAGCTTTATAATTACCAGAGCTTGGCTTCCAGGAGACTCCTGCAGCATCTGAAGTCAGATTCAGACTGAGAGCTCTGTCTGTATAACTCTACCACCTATTTCTGGCTGCTTAATTAGGCAGCTGTGTGTACTCAGGGTTGAGCTGCAAGCCTGTGCTGGATGAGGAGTGGAGTGAACGTCGTACTGCCATCCTACCTTCACTCCTATATTCCTTATGCGACCCAGCTAAGAAACCTGGGCGAGATATACACCCCGTCCAGTACGCACCCCTTCACTGTCTCACATATCCCCCCCCCCTCTTCTCCAGACCGGAGGGCTGGTTAACAACCCAAAGAGACAGTGAACTCTGGACAAGGCATTGGCATTACCCTGTAACTTCCCACGCCTATGCTCTGCTGAGAAATGGTGCTTCACTAGAGAAGTCCGGCCGGGCAAGTCTGAAAACCTCTGCAGAAATTCCCGTACTTCTTGTTTTTGGTGTACTGACAACGTCTCACCAACTATCACAGGAGGTATAGGTGGTTTTAACCCTTTCTCTAATTTACCCGAGGCCAACAATGACTCTCTGTCCCTCCAGGGCTTGATCAGGTTGATATGATAGACCTGGTAGGGCTTCCGTCTCCCTGGTTGATGTACTTTGTAGGTGACCTTGCTCACTTTCTGTACTATCTCGTAGGGTCCATGCCACTTGGCCAAAAACTTACTTTCCACCGTGGGAATTAGGATCAGGTCCCGATCTCTGGGATTGAAAGTCTTAACTTTTGCTGACCGATTATATATTCTGCTTTGAGATGCTTGGGCTCTCTGCAGGTGATCCTTAACCAATGGCATAACCTTAGTGCCCCTATATAGCAGGTTATTGTTCATGGCAAAATGGGGAAATCGTTTATCAGAACCGGGCTCTTGTGGGATCTCATTCAGAACAGTTATACTTTCCCTGGCATTTTTAAGAGTGGGGTCTCGCAACTGCTCACTCCCAAAATTGTCACAGGACACAGGTAAGTCAGGGACATTCTGTTCCAGAGAACCACTATCCTCTTTCCCCAACATCACCTGCAAAGGAAATTCATCATTATCATTACCATCACATAAGTTCAACAACACACTAGCATTGTGTTCCGCCCCTATGGACTGCGCAACCTCAGTAGGAGCTTCATCACACTGTCCGGTAGAACCTTTTTTTTTTCCAGAGACCCCAAAACAGGGGAAAGTCACGACCCAATATGACGGAGTGCATCAGGTTCTTCACTACCCCCACTTCATACGAGACCTCCCCGAGCTTTGTGACGAAGTCCACGGAAATTACCGGGTAGACTTTGGCGTCTCCATGGATGCACCCTACGCTCAGGTGTTTATTGGGGATGAAGTCCCTATCAACCAGGCTGGCATGTACCAGAGTCACTCGACTCCCTGAGTCTAGGAGGGCTTGTACTGGGCAGCCATTTATAACCACCTGGGACACCTGTGGGCCAGTCTCATCGGCTGGGGTGGCCATGCACACGGGTTCCGCGAGGAAAGAGAGGGACCTTCCAGCATCACAGTCCATAGGTTCCCCCACTAGTGGACAGTTGGCTGAAATATGACCCCTTTCACGGCATCTCCAACACTGTCTCAGGTCTGGTGGTTCAGACGTGGAGACCTTTCTAGGCCTGGGGACTTCCGACAGGGAAGCATCCGCCATTGCCTTACACATGTCCCCGCGGGGCTGAGCCGGTCTATCAGCAGTCCCCTGATCCCAACAGCTGGAACTCTCTTACTTGGAGGTGTCGGAGGCCGGGAACTCCGAAATGACGACCGCTCGGACGGCTGGGCACGGAGGTAGTCTTTGGTGGCGAAGTACAGTCAGGGCCAGAAATATTTGGACAGTAACACAATTTTCGCGAGTTGGGCTCTGCATGCCACCACATTGGATTTGAAATGAAACCTCTACAACAGAATTCAAGTGCAGATTGTAACGTTTAATTTGAAGGGTTGAACAAAAATATGTGTTAGAAAATGTAGGAATTGTACACATTTCTTTACAAACACTCCACATTTTAGGAGGTCAAAAGTAATTGGACAAATAAACATAACCCAAACAAAATATTTTTATTTTCAAAATTTTGTGGCGAATCCTTTGGAGGCAATCACTGCCTTAAGTCTGGAACCCATGGACATCACCAAACGCTGGGTTTCCTCCTTCTTAATGCTTTGCCAGGCCTTTACAGCCGCAGCCTTCAGGTCTTGCTTGTTTGTGGGTCTTTCCCTCTTAAGTCTGGATTTGAGCAAGTGAAATGCATGCTCAATTGGGTTAAGATCTGGTGATTGACTTGGCCATTGAAGAATGTTCCACTTTTTTTGCACTCATGAACTCCTGTGTAGCTTTGGCTGTATGCTTGGGGTCATTATCCATCTGTACTATGAAGCGCCGTCCAATCAAGTTTGCAGCATTTGGCTGAATCTGGGCTGAAAGTATATCCCGGTACACTTCAGAATTCATCCGGCTACTCTTGTCTGCTGTTATGTCATCAATAAACACAAGTGACCCAGTGCCATTGAAAGCCATGCATGGCCATGCCATCACGTTGCCTCCACCATGTTTTACAGAGGATGTGGTGTGCCTTGGATCATGTGCCGTTCCCTTTCTTCTCCAAACTTTTGGCTTCCCATCATTCTGGTACAGGTTGATCTTTGTCTCATCTGTCCATAGAATACTTTTCCAGAACTGAGCTGGCTTCTGGAGGTGTTTTTCTGCAAATTTAACTCTGGCATGTCTATTTTTGGAATTGATGAATGGTTTGCATCTAGATGTGAACCCTTTGTATTTACTTTCATGGAGTCTTCTCTTTACTGTTGACTTAGAGACAGATACACCTACTTCACTGAGAGTGTTCTGGACTTCAGTTGATGTTGTGAACGGGTTCTTCTTCACCAAAGAAAGTATGTGGCGATCATCCACCACTATTGTCTTCCGTGGGCTCCCAGGTCTTTTTGGATTGATAAGTTCACCAGTGCTTTCTTTCTTTCTCAGGATGTACCAAATTGTAGATTTTGCCACTTCTAATGTTGTAGCAATTTCTTGGATGGGTTTTTTTCTGTTCTTGCAGCTTAAGGATGGCTTGTTTCACCCGCATGGAGAGCTCCTGTGACCACATGTTTCCTTCACAGCAAAACCTTCCAAATGCAAACACCACACCTCAAATCAACTCCGGCCCTTTCATCTGCTTAATTGAGAATGACATAACAAAGGGATTGCCCACACCTGTCCATGAAATAGCCTTGGAGTCATTTGTCCAATTACTTTTGGTCCCTTTAAAAACAGGGTGGCACATGTTAAGGAGCTGAAACTCCTAAACCCTTCATCCAATTTTAATGTGGATACCCTCAAATGAAAGCTGAAAGTCTGAACTTCAACTGCATCTGATTTGTTTTGTTTCAAATTCATTGTGGTAATGTCTAGAACCAAAATTAGATAAATGTTGTCTCTGTCCAAATATTTATGGACCTAACTGTACCTCTCTTTCAGGCTGACCAGTTGATTGGCGTCTTTGGGGTCTCCCTGTCCGACCCAGTGCTGCACCTCAGGAGGAAGGGCCCAGATGTACCGGTCCATCACAACTTTTTCGACCATTTGGGCAGGGTTGCTGACGTCAGGCTCCAGCCACTTCTTTACTAAGTAGATTAGATCATACATTTGTGAGCAAGCAGGCTTGTCCCCACTGTATCTCCAGTTATGGATTCTCCTGGCACGGACTGCAACCGTAACACCCAGCCGGGCAAGAATCTCTTGGCATAGTCTCTGGCATAGTCTCTGCTGTCCTGCTTTCTAAGGTCAAAATAGGCCTTTTGGGGTTCCCCAGTCAGATAGGGTGCGACCACCATGGCCCATTCAGATGGTGGCAGGTTCTCCTTCTCTGCCAGTCTTTCAAATATAGCGAGATATGCCTCCACATCGTCATGAGGCGTCATATTTTGCAGGGTCTTTTTACCGCCTTCTTTACAGCGGACAACGCCGGTGACTTTGCGTCATCACTCTGGGACGAGGTGCTGAGAGCCTGGCGTAGTGCTGCAATCTGCTCCATTAGCAATCGGTTAGTCTCCTGCTGTTGCACACTAACTTGTGCCATATGTTTGAGCAGCACCTCCATGCTGTCAGACTTGTCTGTCCCGGCAACGGCAGCCTTTACCCAGGACATGCACACTCCAGAGTTTTTTCACAGCAAGTCCAGCTTTTCTGTGCAGACACTATTAGGGCTACTGTCTCTTTAAGGCTGCTTTGACAGATTTTTTTTCTTTGCTGCTGTTTCAGCCACTGTGCTGCCCGCATTCGAGCACCAATTGTAACCAGTTCAGGGGGTTTAGCTCTGGGATCGCCGTCTCGGGTAGACGGAGTGGCATAGAAACAGTTCATAAACTACAAAAACATGGCACTCAAAGAGCTAGTATGGATGTAGGTGCCAAAGTAGGGTCTCCAGCCCAAATAGTAAAGTCAAAACAAAACTCGGCACTCAAATGTAGAATAATGGACAAGAAAAAAAGTAATAGTTGCTGTGGTTTTCTCTATTTATTTGCATCCGTGAAAGAAAAAAAGTGAAGTACATAACAGATGATGAACGTTTTCGGCTAAACAACATAAGCCTTCCTCAGACAATATGTACAATTTTTGCACTGTAATATATCAAAACAACAAAAGAAAATATTGTGAGTACACACACAAAGCAAAGGTTTATAAAAAAATATATGCAAATTTAAAAACAACAACTGTAACATTCTAGAGATTTACAAGATATTTACAAGATATAATTATACATGTCAAAAATGTGGAATCTCACACGGCTCGTTTATCCAGAGGTGCTCAGTGAACGTATGAGGAGGATTGGTTAAGGAATTGATATCTAATATCATAAAGACTAAAGAACAAAATAGTGAGCCAGATACCAATAAAGGATATAGAGATCACCCAGTCAAAATGTTGTGATCTATTCAATGCAGTGGTATATGGAGAGCAATACCTGTAATAGAATAGTAGTTTTTTATTATATGGTGATACATAATAGCCCAAGTAAAGAGAGAAGAAACGATACATAGGAGGAAACTGTGAAGAGAACAAGGACCATAGGACGACAAAGAAGGAAAAAAGTGAAAAAAAGGTGAAAAAAATGCAAATAAGGGGAAAAAAAGGGCAGGAAAAAAGACAGGAAAGGAGAAGGGAAAAGAAAGGATGAGGGAAAAAAGGAGAAGAGAAAAAAAACCAAAGGAATACCTTTGCCAAAACGGATGTGGTAAAAAAGAAGGAAAAACCACAGAAGGTAACTGTGGGAACAGGAACCACAGGGGGTAACTATGGAAACAAGAAAAAATACAACTAAAATGCCAAAAAGGAATATCAGTAAAAAGTAATGGTGTATTAAATGTAAAGGTACTACCTTATGAATGGTAACAATAGATATAGGGGGTGAGCGCTGGTAGCAGAACAACTGCTAGAGATAACGCGCTGTAGAAAAAAGTAAAATGTAAAGGAAAATACACAATAAAGTTACCATATGGAAAACTGCCAAAGTAAAATTATTACCTGAGTGGAACTACTCAGTATCCTGCTCCAAATGGGACTGAAATAATAGAAGGGGAAGGACAATGGCATAATAAAAGGGAAAAACAGAGTGTGCTATTGAAAACATGTACAAAAGAGGGTAAATACCTGGGGTTGGGCCACACTGGAAAAAGCAGATGAGCGCTAATGGCTACAACGGTAGCAGTGAGAGAGCGCTGTAAAAAGAACAAGGTAATGAGGGCAGGCGGTAGAAAGAGCGCACATGAGAGCTGCATAAAGCTATAAGAGAAATTACCTGAAAAACGCTAGCAGAGAGTAACGTGGCCAACTGGAGGTAGGACGCTATGTGCGCCCTACTTCCGGGTTTAAGAAGGCCCCAAGAGATGCGTCATAGTGACGTGAGGATATGAGGCGCATGCGCTGTAGCTAAGCTGGAAAACACCAGCTCCTAAAAAGGGAAGGCCAACCAGAGCGCGTCATCATGACGTGGAAGATGGGGGCGCATGCGCAATGGACCGAATAGGAGAAAAGAGGAAATGTAGCGTCAAATGACGCTGTGAGCTGACTAGAGTGCGGTAAACTAGAAGCACAACTGAGATAACAAGAGGAGGGAGAAAAAAGAGAAGATTGGGTACAGAAAATAAAATAAGAATATAAGAAAATAAAAAGATTAGAGCGAGAGTGTAAAGTAAATAAATGGGGACATAAAAACAATAGGAAAAAAAGAAGTAGGAAAAGTGGGAGAGAACTAGAGAAAGGCGGAACAAAGGCCACAATGCAAGGAGAAAATGTAACAAACAGCATGAGGGGAAGAGAGAAAGAAAAGGGGGAAGGGGGAATATGAAAAGGGAACACAATATGGATATGGGAAAACATGGTGCGACCATACAATACCATAGTGGTGGAAAAGTGGAGTGCGTGAGACCAATATGGGATCAGCGATTCTAGGAAGTAAGACACAGACAATTATTCAATATTTAAAGAGTACAAACAATGAACAAATGCAGCATAAGACATAAGGACATATTGGCAATCTAAAGAAACGCTGAGACATCATAGTCCCTGTTGAGACCTCTCGGTTCCAAAGTTTGAAAAGTGAAAATCCAAAAAGCTTCACGTTTTTTTAGCATCTTGACCCTATTGAGTCCTCTCCTGTTGATATCAATGTGTTCCAAGACCTGAAACCTGAGTTGGGCAATGGAGTGATTATACTCATGAAAGTGATGCGGGAGAGGAAGGTGTGTTTTATGACAGCGTATGTTGGATTTGTGTTGTGAAATTCTGTCACTGATGGGTTGCGTTGTCTCCCCAATGTAAGCAAGTCCACATGGACATTTAATTAGGTAAATGACATAAGAGGATTCGCAGGTAAAGAATCCCTTAATGGGGAATCCTTGACCCGTTTGTGGATGGTATGCTATGGGGCCCTTGAGTATGTTGTTACACTGTAGACAGTGAAGGCAAGGGAATGTACCCTGCCGTTGTGTCCGCAAAAATGTCTGTCTGGAAACAATGTGGCTGGAGCCCACATCTGCCTTCACCAATTTGTCCCTAAGGTTGTGCGGGCGGCGGTAACAGCTTAAGAATGGGACCTGGAATTCAGCTATGTTGGGATAGCTTTTGGTGAGTATATTCCAATGTTTCCTTATAGAAGATAAAATAAGGTTAGAAAAAGGGTGATATGTAGTCACAAATGGAACCCTTTTGGTATCTAACTGTCCAGAGTCCCTAGCCCTGTGCTGTTTGGACTTGTCTAATATGGATCGAGGATATCCCCTGTGTAGAAATTTGGTCTCCATCTCAGCAACTATTACTTTTTTTCTTGTCAATTATTCTACATTTGAGTGCCGAGTTTTGTTTTGACTTTACTATTTGGGCTGGAGACCCTACTTTGGCACCTACATCCATACTAGCTCTTTGAGTGCCATGTTTTTGTAGTTTATTGACTTTTTCCGCACATGTGCACCATTGATCATGTCCAGCGAAACTTTTTGCTACAACGATTCTGAAACGGCGGAGATTCTTTCCAGAGTCACTGCGTCCAGTAATTTTCTACAAGTCCCTACACAAGAAATCAAGAACCGTGATTTTGAACGGGAAACTAGAAAAGCTATCAACTCTGAGTTACATATCATCACATTAGCCGAATACCTAAAAGTACATAGGATCCCCAGGGGACTCAGGGTCCCTTTACAGCCCACTTTTTTCAAGGACGACAGGGAATATTGCACGAAGTTTGAACAAATCTTGAACAAATGTTCATTCGATTTAATGACACTCACCGTCTCTTATTTACAAAAAAGCCTAGAGTCTACCAAAGCACAAATTGCTGCCATCGAGACACAACTACTGAGCACCATGACCCAAGATTCCTTTCAGGAACTGAAGAACAAGAATCAGGAACTCTTAAATGCATATCGCCTGGATGTGGAAAAAAGGAAGAGAGCAAAATTCATCAGGGACACGGAGGATTATCTCCAGAATCGAGTTTATCAATGGAGAGAGATGAATCGATCATTCAGACGATACAACTCACAAAGCTCCTCGGGATCGGCAGACAGCAGGCCAGGCACATCAAGTTCCACCACTTCCAATTTTTCTTCCTCTTTTTTAGGCAACAGCAGGGGCCGCACAAGAGGCCGACGAGGAGGGGGGATCAATGCCGCAGGGGACAACCGAAACCAGATGTCCACCAGATCCCAGGTAATAACACAACCCCCCCCCTAGTCGTCAACATTTCCTCTAAACATCTTGATGCCCATCAACTTTCTGCGTTACAAAAGGGATTGTCCTTTTGTCCTACATACAAGTTTAATGCGTTTGAATTCAATATGGACATGCAAAGGTTCTTTCGAAATGTACGACTTCGGGCCCATTTTGCTACACAGGTCCCTGCCACACCGGTTTCGACCACAGGTTCTGCCAAACTGGATCTCCAGGGTTTAGGCCTAAGATTGACTAGCACGTTTATGCCACCTAAGAATCATCCACCCGTTGAAACATTCATCACATTGGTAGATAGAGATACAACTAAATCTCTACATGATATCAACTCGGGTAGATTTCATTTCCCTAATAATCTTTTGTCATCTGAGAGGACTGCCCTGGCAGCTTTGTCCTCTGACAAAAGCCTGATTGTCAAACCGGCTGATAAAGGGGGAGCCATTGTGGTCATGAACCACAGTGACTACATGGAGGAAGCCCTGAATCAACTCAATGACAGGGAGGTATACAAAATAATACCCCATAACCCCTTAGAGTCTATTCGAGCTAAGATCGCCTCTACAGTAGATCGCCATTTTCTTTCTGGCACCATTGACAAAAAACTTAAGGAATATCTCATTAAAAAGGACCGATCACTCCCGTGTTCTATATACTGCCAAAAATCCACAAGAGTCTACATAAACCCCCTGGCCGTCCCATAGTCTCCTTGACAGATTCTGTGCTCTCACCACTAGCCATAGTATTGGAGAAGCTACTTACTCCCTTGATCAAACTCACCAAATCATTCCTACTGGACACCAATGAGTTTCTACATCTCATCGCCTCCTTAGGCCCACTCTCAGATTCTGCAACATTGGTCACATGGGATGTCAGTAGCTTATATACATCCATTACCCACATCAAGGGCATGAGTGCCACAGACAGACTCCTACAACAACATGGCACTGACATGAGCATTCGACACCTATGCGCTGACTTTCTTGAGTTAGTCCTCAAGGAGAACTATTTTCTCTTTGAAGACACGTACTACATGCAACAACAAGGGACCGCCATGGGTTCTAACATGGCTCCACCCTACGCTAATGCATACATGTCAGTTTTTGAAGATGATTTCGTTTACAACCATCCTTTATTTCAGCAACATTCCGTCGTATGGCGTAGATATATCGATGACATTTTTTGCATTTGGGACGGCCCTGATGAATCACTCATACAGTTCAATGAGCACCTGAATAACATTTGGCCTGAGCTAAAATTCTCTCTACAATACAATAGAAACAGTATCAATTTCCTCGATACACTCATTTGTAAAGGCCATGGTGGATTACTCACTAGTGACTTATATCAGAAACCTACTGATAGAAACAGTCTTTTACATTTCAATAGTTGTCACCCCCCTGCCATGAAAAATTCCATACCTATTTCACAGTTTGGCAGGGTGAACAGGATTGTGTCTAACGATATAATTAAAGAGAGCAGAATGCAGGAGATGGAGACCAAATTTCTACACAGGGGATATCCTCGATCCATATTAGACAAGGCCAAACAGCACAGGGCTAGGGACTCTGGACAGTTAGATACCTAAAGGGTTCCATTCGTGACTACATATCACCCTTTTTCTAACCTTATTTTATCTTCTATAAGGAAACATTGGAATATACTCACCAAAAGCTATCCCAACATAGCTGAATTCCAGGTCCCATTCTTAAGCTGTTACCGCCGCCCGCACAACCTTAGGGACAAATTGGTGAAGGCAGATGTGGGCTCCAGCCACATTGTTTCCAGACAGACATTTTTGCGGACACAACGGCAGGGTACATTCCCTTGCCTTCACTGTCTACAGTGTAACAACATACTCAAGGGCCCCATAGCATACCATCCACAAACGGGTCAAGGATTCCCCATTAAGGGATTCTTTACCTGCGAATCCTCTTATGTCATTTACCTAATTAAATGTCCATGTGGACTTGCTTACATTGGGGAGACAACGCAACCCATCCGTGACAGAATTTCACAACACAAATCCAACATACGCTGTCATAAACACACCTTCCTCTCCCGCATCACTTTCATGAGTATAATCACTCCATTGCCCAACTCAGGTTTCAGGTCTTGGAACACATTGATATCAACAGGAGAGGACGCAATAGGGTCAAGATGCTAAAAAAACGTGAAGCTTTTTGGATTTTCACTTTTCAAACTTTGGAACCGAGAGGTCTCAACAGGGACTATGATGTCTCAGCGTTTCTTTAGATTGCCAATATGTCCTTATGTCTTATGCTGCATTTGTTCATTGTTTGTACTCTTTAAATATTGAATAATTGTCTGTGTCTTACTTCCTAGAATCGCTGATCCCATATTGGTCTCACGCACTCCACTTTTCCACCACTATGGTATTGTATGGTCGCACCATGTTTTCCCATATCCATATTGTGTTCCCTTTTCATATTCCCCTTCCCCCCTTTTCTTTCTCTCTTCCCCTAATGCTGTTTGTTACATTTTCTCCTTGCATTGTGGCCTTTGTTCCGCCTTTCTCTAGTTCTCTCCCACTTTTCCTACTTCTTTTTTTCCTATTGTTTTTATGTCCCCATTTATTTACTTTACACTCTCGCTCTAATCTTTTTATTTTCTTATATTCTTATTTTATTTTCTGTACCCAATCTTCTCTTTTTTCTCCCTCCTCTTGTTATCTCAGTTGTGCTTCTAGTTTACCGCACTCTAGTCAGCTCACAGCGTCATTTGACGCTACATTTCCTCTTTTCTCCTATTCGGTCCATTGCGCATGCGTCCCCATCTTCCACGTCATGATGACGCGCTCTGGTTGGCCTTCCCTTTTTAGGAGCTGGTGTTTTCCAGCTTAGCTACAGCGCATGCGCCTCATATCCTCACGTCACTATGACGCATCTCTTGGGGCCTTCTTAAACCCGGAAGTAGGGCGCACATAGCGTCCTACCTCCAGTTGGCCACGTTACTCTCTGCTAGCATTTTTCAGGTAATTTCTCTTATAGCTTTATGCAGCTCTCATGTGCGCTCTTTCTACCGCCTGCCCTCATTACCTTGTTCTTTTTACAGCGCTCTCTCACTGCTACCGTTGTAGCCATTAGCGCTCATCTGCTTTTTCCAGTGTGGCCCAACCCCAGGTATTTACCCTCTTTTGTACATGTTTTCAATAGCACACTCTGTTTTTCCCTTTTATTATGCCATTGTCCTTCCCCTTCTATTATTTCAGTCCCATTTGGAGCAGGATACTGAGTAGTTCCACTCAGGTAATAATTTTACTTTGGCAGTTTTCCATATGGTAACTTTATTGTGTATTTTCCTTTACATTTTATTTACTTTTTTCTACAGCGCGTTATCTCTAGCAGTTGTTCTGCTACCAGCGCTCACCCCCTATATCTATTGTTACCATTCATAAGGTAGTACCTTTACATTTAATACACCATTACTTTTTACTGATATTCCTTTTTGGCATTTTAGTTGTATTTTTTCTTGTTTCCATAGTTACCCCCTGTGGTTCCTGTTCCCACAGTTACCTTCTGTGGTTTTTCCTTCTTTTTTACCACATCCGTTTTGGCAAAGGTATTCCTTTGGTTTTTTTTCTCTTCTCCTTTTTTCCCCTCATCCTTTCTTTTCCCTTCTCCTTTCCTGTCTTTTTTCCTGCCCTTTTTTCCCCTTGTTTGCATTTTTTTCACCTTTTTTTCACTTTTTTCCTTCTTTGTCGTCCTATGGTCCTTGTTCTCTTCACAGTTTCCTCCTACGTATCGTTTCTTCTCTCTTTACTTGGGCTATTATGTATCACCATATAATAAAAAACTACTATTCTATTACAGGTATTGCTCTCCATATACCACTGCATTGAATAGATCACAACATTTTGACTGGGTGATCTCTATATCCTTTATTGGTATCTGGCTCACTATTTTGTTCTTTAGTCTTTATGATATTAGATATCAATTCCTTAACCAATCCTCCTCATACGTTCACTGAGCACCTCTGGATAAATGAGCCGTGTGAGATTCCACATTTTTGACATGTATAATTATATCTTGTAAATATCTTGTAAATCTCTAGAATGTTACAGTTGTTGTTTTTAAATTTGCATATATTTTTTTATAAACCTTTGCTTTGTGTGTGTACTCACAATATTTTCTTTTGTTGTTTTGATATATTACAGTGCAAAAATTGTACATATTGTCTGAGGAAGGCTTATGTTGTTTAGCCGAAAACGTTCATCATCTGTTATGTACTTCACTTTTTTTCTTTCACGGATGCAAATAAATAGAGAAAACCACAGCAACTATTACTTTTTTTCTTGTCCATTATTCTACATTTGAGTGCCGAGTTTTGTTTTGACTTTACTATTTGGGCTGGAGACCCTACTTTGGCACCTACATCCATACTAGCTCTTTGAGTGCCATGTTTTTGTAGTTTATTGACTTTTTCCGCACATGTGCACCATTGATCATGTCCAGCGAAACTTTTTGCTACAACGATTCTGAAACGGCGGAGATTCTTTCCAGAGTCACTGCGTCCAGTAATTTTCTACAAGTCCCTACACAAGAAATCAAGAACCGTGATTTTGAACGGGAAACTAGAAATGCTATCAACTCTGAGTTACATATCATCACATTAGCCGAATACCTAAAAGTACATAGGATCCCCAGGGGACTCAGGGTCCCTTTACAGCCCACTTTTTTCAAGGACGACAGGGAATATTGCACGAAGTTTGAACAAATCTTGAACAAATGTTCATTCGATTTAATGACACTCACCGTCTCTTATTTACAAAAAAGCCTAGAGTCTACCAAAGCACAAATTGCTGCCATCGAGACACAACTACTGAGCACCATGACCCAAGATTCCTTTCAGGAACTGAAGAACAAGAATCAGGAACTCTTAAATGCATATCGCCTGGATGTGGAAAAAAGGAAGAGAACAAAATTCATCAGGGACACGGAGGATTATCTCCAGAATCGAGTTTATCAATGGAGAGAGATGAATCGATCATTCAGACGATACAACTCACAAAGCTCCTCGGGATCGGCAGACAGCAGGCCAGGCACATCAAGTTCCACCACTTCCAATTTTTCTTCCTCTTTTTTAGGCAACATCAGGGGCCGCACAAGAGGCCGACGAGGAGAGGGGGTTAATGCCGCAGGGGACAACCGAAACCAGATGTCCACCAGATCCCAGGTAATAACACAACCCCCCCCCCTAGTCGTCAACATTTCCTCTAAACATCTTGATGCCCATCAACTTTCTGCGTTACAAAAGGGATTCCATACCTATTTCACAGTTTGGCAGGGTGAACAGGATTGTGTCTAACGATATAATTAAAGAGAGCAGAATGCAGGAGATGGAGACCAAATTTCTACACAGGGGATATCCTCGATCCATATTAGACAAGGCCAAACAGCACAGGGCTAGGGACTCTGGACAGTTAGATACCAAAAGGGTTCCATTCGTGACTACATATCACCCTTTTTCTAACCTTATTTTATCTTCTATAAGGAAACATTGGAATATACTCACCAAAAGCTATCCCAACATAGCTGAATTCCAGGTCCCATTCTTAAGCTGTTACCGCCGCCCGCACAACCTTAGGGACAAATTGGTGAAGGCAGATGTGGGCTTCCAGACAGACATTTTTGCGGACACAATGGCAGGGTACATTCCCTTGCCTTCACTGTCTACAGTGTAACAACATACTCAAGGGCCCCATAGCATACCATCCACAAACGGGTCAAGGATTCCCCATTAAGGGATTCTTTACCTGCGAATCCTCTTATGTAATTTACCTAATTAAATGTCCATGTGGACTTGCTTACATTGGGGAGACAACGCAACCCATCCGTCACAGAATTTCACAACACAAATCCAACATACGCTGTCATAAAACACACCTTCCTCTCCCGCATCACTTTCATGAGTATAATCACTCCATTGCCCAACTCAGGTTTCAGGTCTTGGAACACATTGATATCAACAGGAGAGGACTCAATAGGGTCAAGATGCTAAAAAAACGTGAAGCTTTTTGGATTTTCACTTTTCAAACTTTGGAACCGAGAGGTCTCAACAGGGACTATGATGTCTCAGCGTTTCTTTAGATTGCCAATATGTCCTTATGTCTTATGCTGCATTTGTTCATTGTTTGTACTCTTTAAATATTGAATAATTGTCTGTGTCTTACTTCCTAGAATCGCTGATCCCATATTGGTCTCACGCACTCCACTTTTCCACCACTATGGTATTGTATGGTCGCACCATGTTTTCCCATATCCATATTGTGTTCCCTTTTCATATTCCCCCTTCCCCCCTTTTCTTTCTCTCTTCCCCTCATGCTGTTTGTTACATTTTCTCCTTGCATTGTGGCCTTTGTTCCGCCTTTCTCTAGTTCTCTCCCACTTTTCCTACTTCTTTTTTCCTATTGTTTTTATGTCCCCATTTATTTACTTTACACTCTCGCTCTAATCTTTTTATTTTCTTATATTCTTATTTTATTTTCTGTACCCAATCTTCTCTTTTTTCTCCCTCCTCTTGTTATCTCAGTTGTGCTTCTAGTTTACCGCACTCTAGTCAGCTCACAGCGTCATTTGACGCTACATTTCCTCTTTTCTCCTATTCGGTCCATTGCGCATGCGCCCCCATCTTCCACGTCATGATGACGCGCTCTGGTTGGCCTTCCCTTTTTAGGAGCTGGTGTTTTCCAGCTTAGCTACAGCGCATGCGCCTCATATCCTCACGTCACTATGACGCATCTCTTGGGGCCTTCTTAAACCCGGAAGTAGGGCGCACATAGCGTCCTACCTCCAGTTGGCCACGTTACTCTCTGCTAGCGTTTTTCAGGTAATTTCTCTTATAGCTTTATGCAGCTCTCATGTGCGCTCTTTCTACCGCCTGCCCTCATTACCTTGTTTTTTTTACAGCGCTCTCTCACTGCTACCGTTGTAGCCATTAGCGCTCATCTGCTTTTTCCAGTGTGGCCCAACCCCAGGTATTTACCCTCTTTTGTACATGTTTTCAATAGCACACTCTGTTTTTCCCTTTTATTATGCCATTGTCCTTCCCCTTCTATTATTTCAGTCCCATTTGGAGCAGGATACTGAGTAGTTCCACTCAGGTAATAATTTTACTTTGGCAGTTTTCCATATGGTAACTTTATTGTGTATTTTCCTTTACATTTTATGTTACTTTTTTCTACAGCGCGTTATCTCTAGCAGTTGTTCTGCTACCAGCGCTCACCCCCTATATCTATTGTTACCATTCATAAGGTAGTACCTTTACATTTAATACACCATTACTTTTTACTGATATTCCTTTTTGGCATTTTAGTTGTATTTTTTCTTGTTTCCATAGTTACCCCCTGTGGTTCCTGTTCCCACAGTTACCTTCTGTGGTTTTTCCTTCTTTTTTACCACATCCGTTTTGGCAAAGGTATTCCTTTGGTTTTTTTTCTCTTCTCCTTTTTTTCCCTCATCCTTTCTTTTCCCTTCTCCTTTCCTGTCTTTTTTCCTGCCCTTTTTTTCCCCTTGTTTGCATTTTTTTCACCTTTTTTTCACTTTTTTCCTTCTTTGTCGTCCTATGGTCCTTGTTCTCTTCACAGTTTCCTCCTATGTATCGTTTCTTCTCTCTTTACTTGGGCTATTATGTATCACCATATAATAAAAAACTACTATTCTATTACAGGTATTGCTCTCCATATACCACTGCATTGAATAGATCACAACATTTTGACTGGGTGATCTCTATATCCTTTATTGGTATCTGGCTCACTATTTTGTTCTTTAGTCTTTATGATATTAGATATCAATTCCTTAACCAATCCTCCTCATACGTTCACTGAGCACCTCTGGATAAACGAGCCGTGTGAGATTCCACATTTTTGACATGTATAATTATATCTTGTAAATATCTTGTAAATCTCTAGAATGTTACAGTTGTTGTTTTTAAATTTGCATATATTTTTTTATAAACCTTTGCTTTGTGTGTGTACTCACAATATTTTCTTTTGTTGTTTTGATATATTACAGTGCAAAAATTGTACATATTGTCTGAGGAAGGCTTATGTTGTTTAGCCGAAAACGTTCATCATCTGTTATGTACTTCACTTTTTTTCTTTCACGGATGCAAATAAATAGAGAAAACCACAGCAACTATTAGGCTAAGTTCACACGTTGCGGAATTGCCGCGGAAATTTCCGCGGCAATCCCGCACTTCTCCCGCAGGAAATACGCACGTTTTTTTATGCTGATTCCCGCCAGAATAATAGCGTTTTGCAAGCGTAATTAGCTTGCAGAATGCTAGCGTTTTCCTAGCGATCTGTAGCATCGCTTGGAAAACTGATTGACAGGTTGGTCACACGAGTCAAACATAGTGTTTGACAAGTGTGACCAACTTTTTACTATTGATGCCGCCTATGTCGCATCAATAGTAAAAAGATCTAATGTAAAAATAATAAAAAAAATAATAAATAATGATATTCTCACCTTCCGGCGGCCCCCGCAGCCTTCCCGCCTCTCAGCGACGCTCCCGGCAACTTCCGGTCCCAGGAGTGCTTTGCAACAAATCACACCGATGACGTAGCATCTCGCGAGACCGCTATGCCATCTGGGTGATTCTCGCAAAGCACTCTTGGGACCGGAAGTTGCCGGGAGCGTCGCTGAAGGCGGGAAGGCTGCGGGGGCCGCGGGAAGGCTGCGGGGGCCGCCGGAAGGTGAGAATATCATTATTTTTTATTTTAATTATTGTTTTACCAGGGATATGGTACCCAGGGCCTGGAGGAGAGTCTCCTCTGCTCCAGACCCTGGGTACCATCCGCACATGAACCGCTTACATTGCGCATAGTGGGCATAGCCACATGCGGAAAGTAAGCGGTTCAATGCATTCCTATGGCGGCGGAATCACCGCGGTTACGCTAAATTAATGAACATGTTGCTATTTTTTCCGCAAAGCGTTTTTTTCGCGGAAAAAAACGCAACATGTGGCCAAAACATGCGGAATCAATTAACATGTATAGGATGCTTAATGCTTGCGTTTTTATCGCGTTTTTACCGCGGAAAACCGCGGAAAAACCGCGAAAAAAACGCAATTATTCCTGATCGTGTGCACTTAGCCTTACTTTTTTTCTTGTCCATTATTCTACATTTGAGTGCCGAGTTTTGTTTTGACTTTACTATTTGGGCTGGAGACCCTACTTTGGCACCTACATCCATACTAGCTCTTTGAGTGCCATGTTTTTGTAGTTTATGAACTGTTTCTATGCCACTCCGTCTACCCGAGACGGCGATCCCAGAGCTAAACCCCCTGAACTGGTTACAATTGGTGCTCGAATGCGGGCAGCACAGTGGCTGAAACAGCAGCAAAGAAAAAAAATCTGTCAAAGCAGCCTTAAAGAGACAGTAGCCCTAATAGTGTCTGCACAGAAAAGCTGGACTTGCTGTGAAAAAACTCTGGAGTGTGCATGTCCTGGGTAAAGGCTGCCGTTGCCGGGACAGACAAGTCTGACAGCATGGAGGTGCTGCTCAAACATATGGCACAAGTTAGTGTGCAACAGCAGGAGACTAACCGATTGCTAATGGAGCAGATTGCAGCACTACGCCAGGCTCTCAGCACCTCGTCCCAGAGTGATGACGCAAAGTCACCGGCGTTGTCCGCTGTAAAGAAGGCGGTAAAACAGACCCTGCAAAATTGACGCCTCATGACGATGTGGAGGCATATCTCGCTATATTTGAAAGACTGGCAGAGAAGGAGAACCTGCCACCATCTGAATGGGCCATGGTGGTCGCACCCTATCTGACTGGGGAACCCCAAAAGGCCTATTTTGACCTTAGAAAGCAGGACAGCAGAGACTATGCCAGAGACTATGCCAAGAGATTCTTGCCCGGCTGGGTGTTACGGTTGCAGTCCGTGCCAGGAGAATCCATAACTGGAGATACAGTGGGGACAAGCCTGCTTGCTCACAAATGTATGATCTAATCTACTTAGTAAAGAAGTGGCTGGAGCCTGACGTCAGCAACCCTGCCCAAATGGTCGAAAAAGTTGTGATGGACCGGTACATCTGGGCCCTTCCTCCTGAGGTGCAGCACTGGGTCGGACAGGGAGACCCCAAAGACGCCAATCAACTGGTCAGCCTGAAAGAGAGGTACAGTTAGGTCCATAAATATTTGGACAGAGACAACATTTATCTAATTTTGGTTCTAGACATTACCACAATGAATTTGAAACAAAACAAATCAGATGCAGTTGAAGTTCAGACTTTCAGCTTTCATTTGAGGGTATCCACATTAAAATTGGATGAAGGGTTTAGGAGTTTCAGCTCCTTAACATGTGCCACCCTGTTTTTAAAGGGACCAAAAGTAATTGGACAAATGACTCCAAGGCTATTTCATGGACAGGTGTGGGCAATCCCTTTGTTATGTCATTCTCAATTAAGCAGATGAAAGGGCCGGAGTTGATTTGAGGTGTGGTGTTTGCATTTGGAAGGTTTTGCTGTGAAGGAAACATGTGGTCACAGGAGCTCTCCATGCGGGTGAAACAAGCCATCCTTAAGCTGCAAGAACAGAAAAAAACCCATCCAAGAAATTGCTACAACATTAGAAGTGGCAAAATCTACAATTTGGTACATCCTGAGAAAGAAAGAAAGCACTGGTGAACTTATCAATCCAAAAAGACCTGGGAGCCCACGGAAGACAATAGTGGTGGATGATCGCCACATACTTTCTTTGGTGAAGAAGAACCCGTTCACAACATCAACTGAAGTCCAGAACACTCTCAGTGAAGTAGGTGTATCTGTCTCTAAGTCAACAGTAAAGAGAAGACTCCATGAAAGTAAATACAAAGGGTTCACATCTAGATGCAAACCATTCATCAATTCCAAAAATAGACATGCCAGAGTTAAATTTGCAGAAAAACACCTCCAGAAGCCAGCTCAGTTCTGGAAAAGTATTCTATGGACAGATGAGACAAAGATCAACCTGTACCAGAATGATGGGAAGCCAAAAGTTTGGAGAAGAAAGGGAACGGCACATGATCCAAGGCACACCACATCCTCTGTAAAACATGGTGGAGGCAACGTGATGGCATGGCCATGCATGGCTTTCAATGGCACTGGGTCACTTGTGTTTATTGATGACATAACAGCAGACAAGAGTAGCCGGATGAATTCTGAAGTGTACCGGGATATACTTTCAGCCCAGATTCAGCCAAATGCTGCAAACTTGATTGGACGGCGCTTCATAGTACAGATGGATAATGACCCCAAGCATACAGCCAAAGCTACACAGGAGTTCATGAGTGCAAAAAAAGTGGAACATTCTTCAATGGCCAAGTCAATCACCAGATCTTAACCCAATTGAGCATGCATTTCACTTGCTCAAATCCAGACTTAAGAGGGAAAGACCCACAAACAAGCAAGACCTGAAGGCTGCGGCTGTAAAGGCCTGGCAAAGCATTAAGAAGGAGGAAACCCAGCGTTTGGTGATGTCCATGGGTTCCAGACTTAAGGCAGTGATTGCCTCCAAAGGATTCGCCACAAAATTTTGAAAATAAAAATATTTTGTTTGGGTTATGTTTATTTGTCCAATTACTTTTGACCTCCTAAAATGTGGAGTGTTTGTAAAGAAATGTGTACAATTCCTACATTTTCTAACACATATTTTTGTTCAACCCTCAAATTAAGTTACAATCTGCACTTGAATTCTGTTGTAGAGGTTTCATTTCAAATCCAATGTGGTGGCATGCAGAGCCCAACTCGCGAAAATTGTGTTACTGTCCAAATATTTCTGGCCCTGACTGTACTTCGCCACCAAAGACTACCTCCGTGCCCAGCCGTCCGAGCGGTCGTCATTTCGGAGTTCCCGGCCTCCGACACCTCCAAGTAAGAGAGTTCCAGCTGTTGGGATCAGGGGGACTGCTGATAGACCGGCTCAGCCCCGCGGGGACATGTGTAAGGCAATGGCGGATGCTTCCCTGTCGGAAGTCCCCAGGCCTAGAAAGGTCTCCACGTCTGAACCACCAGACCTGAGACAGTGTTGGAGATGCCGTGAAAGGGGTCATATTTCAGCCAACTGTCCACTAGTGGGGGAACCTATGGACTGTGATGCTGGAAGGTCCCTCTCTTTCCTCGCGGAACCCGTGTGCATGGCCACCCCAGCCGATGAGACTGGCCCACAGGTGTCCCAGGTGGTTATAAATGGCTGCCCAGTACAAGCCCTCCTAGACTCAGGGAGTCGAGTGACTCTGGTACATGCCAGCCTGGTTGATAGGGACTTCATCCCCAATAAACACCTGAGCGTAGGGTGCATCCATGGAGACGCCAAAGTCTACCCGGTAATTTCCGTGGACTTCGTCACAAAGCTCGGGGAGGTCTCGTATGAAGTGGGGGTAGTGAAGAACCTGATGCACTCCGTCATATTGGGTCGTGACTTTCCCCTGTTTTGGGGTCTCTGGAAAAAAAAAAGGTTCTACCGGACAGTGTGATGAAGCTCCTACTGAGGTTGCGCAGTCCATAGGGGCGGAACACAATGCTAGTGTGTTGTTGAACTTATGTGATGGTAATGATAATGATGAATTTCCTTTGCAGGTGATGTTGGGGAAAGAGGATAGTGGTTCTCTGGAACAGAATGTCCCTGACTTACCTGTGTCCTGTGACAATTTTGGGAGTGAGCAGTTGCGAGACCCCACTCTTAAAAATGCCAGGGAAAGTATAACTGTTCTGAATGAGATCCCACAAGAGCCCGGTTCTGATAAACGATTTCCCCATTTTGCCATGAACAATAACCTGCTATATAGGGGCACTAAGGTTATGCCATTGGTTAAGGATCACCTGCAGAGAGCCCAAGCATCTCAAAGCAGAATATATAATCGGTCAGCAAAAGTTAAGACTTTCAATCCCAGAGATCGGGACCTGATCCTAATTCCCACGGTGGAAAGTAAGTTTTTGGCCAAGTGGCATGGACCCTACGAGATAGTACAGAAAGTGAGCAAGGTCACCTACAAAGTACATCAACCAGGGAGACGGAAGCCCTACCAGGTCTATCATATCAACCTGATCAAGCCCTGGAGGGACAGAGAGTCATTGTTGGCCTCGGGTAAATTAGAGAAAGGGTTAAAACCACCTATACCTCCTGTGATAGTTGGTGAGACGTTGTCAGTACACCAAAAACAAGAAGTACGGGAATTTCTGCAGAGGTTTTCAGACTTGCCCGGCCGGACTTCTCTAGTGAAGCACCATTTCTCAGCAGAGCATAGGCGTGGGAAGTTACAGGGTAATGCCAATGCCTTGTCCAGAGTTCACTGTCTCTTTGGGGTTGTTAACCAGCCCTCCGGTCTAGAGAAGAGGGGGGGGGGATATGTGAGACAGTGAAGGGGTGCGTACTGGACGGGGTGTATATCTCGCCCAGGTTTCTTAGCTGGGTCGCATAAGGAATATAGGAGTGAAGGTAGGATGGCAGTACGACGTTCACTCCACTCCTCATCCAGCACAGGTTTGCAGCTCAACCCTGAGTACACACAGCTGCCTAATTAAGCAGCCAGAAATAGGTGGTAGAGTTATACAGACAGAGCTCTCAGTCTGAATCTGACTTCAGATGCTGCAGGAGTCTCCTGGAAGCCAAGCTCTGGTAATTATAAAGCTGTGTTGTTGTGGCCAGGCTGCTAGAGTCTAGACCACAGTAGTGAGGGAACTAACTGTGTCTAGTTAGAAGTCTGACAGGCTTAGGATTTTGGTTTATGATTTGGTTTATGTTTGTTTGCTGTGGACTTTCAATAAAACTGGTTGCGGCCAGTTTATACCAGTTACTGCTGTCTGTGATTGAACTGTTTCTATGCCACTCCGTCTACCCGAGACGGCGATCCCAGAGCTAAACCCCCTGAACTATCTATCTATCTATCTATTGTAACCAGTTCAGGGGGTTTAGCTCTGGGATCGCCGTCTCGGGTAGACGGAGTGGCATAGAAACAGTTCAATCACAGACAGCAGTAACTGGTATAAACTGGCCGCAACCAGTTTTATTGAAAGTCCACAGCAAACAAACATAAACCAAATCATAAACCAAAATCCTAAGCCTGTCAGGCTTCTAACTAGACACAGTTAGTTCCCTCACTAGTGTGGTCTAGACTCTAGCAGCCTGGCCACAACAACACAGCTTTATAATTACCAGAGCTTGGCTTCCAGGAGACTCCTGCAGCGTCTGAAGTCAGATTCAGACTGAGAGCTCTGTCTGTGTAACTCTACCACCTATTTCTGGCTGCTTAATTAGGCAGCTGTGTGTACTCAGGGTTGAGCTGCAAGCCTGTACTGGATGAGGAGTGGAGTGAACGTTGTACTGCCATCCTACCTTCACTCCTATATTCCTTATGCGACCCAGCTAAGAAACCTGGGCGAGATATACACCCCGTCCAGTACGCACCCCTTCACTGTCTCACACTATCTGTACAAGAAAAAATAAGAGCAGCACAAAAATTGAAATAAGGGTGCAAGGCCCCCCAGCTCTATACCAAACCTTATACAGGAATTCAAAAATGGAGGCAGCATATCGTTCTCATTCATGGATTTAAGGTGCTTAAATTTAATAGCCCATCACAGCAACGTATCGGTCCTAAGTGTGGACCTTTCTCAAGCCTTGAATTCCTATCTATCTATCTAAACAAAGAAAAACCTGATAAGCACCTCCTGGTGTGAACACGTGCAAGCTGCGACGACTGCACAATATAGACAAAAAATTTCACAGCAGCACATGTGTATGAATATGGACCATGTGAAAACAAGGAAAACATTAAAACCCGTCAATAAGACCAAATTCCTCAAAATTTTAAAAAAAAAATTGAATTTTTTTTATTTACAGTGATAGATGAAAAATGAAGGTTCTTAGCGCATAAATTGGCCAATTCATGAATGCCCATCAACCACGGCAAGGTGACCTCGCTCTGATGGGTCCCTGCTCTACACTACAAGCCACTTCTGGGCCACCAACCTGCAGCTTTATACAAACATGTCACTACTGGGCTAAGCCTACAATTTATGGGCTGGTAGAGCTGATTGCGGCACCTGGACGGCCAATGGGAGGGGTGCAAGATCAAACTGGAAGCAGCCAGCAACCAGATATTTAGACAAAGAAAAACCTGATCAGCACCTCCTGGTGTGAACATGTGCAAGCTGCGACGACTGCACAATATAGACAAAAAATTTTGTCTATCTTTCTATCTATCATTGTATTCTTCAAATCCTGCAATCCATTAAACAGCAATGAAGAAGAGTCAGTTACCTTAAAATACACCATGAACAAGAACGATAAGTAATTAGAAATGCACAGGAATGAACAAAGTAAAATAATCCTTTTATGTATACAGCAAAACAGAAGGAAACTGTGCCCCTGAGCAGTGCCACCCTGAGTTCAACATTTGTTACAACTTGTTTTATCATAATAGGATGTTAATCAATTCATGTCCTCCTCATTTTGTTACAAGATATATAATACATTTCTCTCCACCTTCACAAAGACACTTCTTTATTAATGTTTCCCTTTACTGTTACACAAAATATAATTCCAGGTAGTAAACAGCTGGTACTACACATGTCTGACCACATTAATAATTTATTTAGAAACATGATTTTTTAGTTGACATGACAAGCTAAGGTTACACAGATAAAAGAAATTCTATTTTTGCAGCACTGTCCCCAACCTAGACTACAAAATCTGTAGGAAATGTACATAAAAAGAACCATGACTCAGCCTTGAAAGCCAAGATGCACTGCTGGATTAGTGGTTTGACAAATGCCAAGACCCTAATACCATCCCATTGAATTACACCAACTCAGATTGAGCTGGACTTCTGTTGTATTTTACATCTGGGATTTCAGTAAAATTTTGGATAATACTTGATGGGGGAACTGATCCCAATCAGCCAAATGTCTGGCAGATCAGTTGTTTAGCTTTCCATAGATAGAAAACATGGCATATATATCATCATTCATCTATCCCATATTAATTTGGGACTGATGCACAGGCCATCCAATGATGTAAATAAATGAGGTACGTTTGGCTGTTCACCGCAGTACCGAAAATATGTCTGC
Organism: Oophaga sylvatica; assembly: GCA_033576555.1. NCBI lineage: Eukaryota > Metazoa > Chordata > Amphibia > Anura > Dendrobatidae > Oophaga > Oophaga sylvatica. Next base: position 397,201,690 of record JARQOD010000002.1, read on the forward strand.
CATAACTGTAGGACCTACGCCTGTCACAAAAAAAACAATAGTCATAACTGGAATCTGCCCAAAGATCATAGCGATGGTTATGGACTAGTGGCCTTCCCTAGCCAAAGCCAAGGGAGACCCAATAATGCTAACAGCATCTGCCTGGGCTCCCACCCAAGCAAAGCTAGGAGCAATCTATGGTTTGCTCCACTCCTTAAAGGGATTAGGGGGCAGAACCTGACAGCAACACACTCTTTCCATAGAATAAATCAGAAGGAAACCTGTAAGGTACCCTCACTCTAAAAAAGTCTTAGTGATAGACCCTTGTGCAAAGTGTGACATGCTAGTAAAAAGCAATTAAAGTAATTTTTCCATGAAAAAAATTGATTTTAATTTATAGATCTTGGAATAATTATAATTTCCACAAATGCATGTGAATAAAACATGCTCCTGTGCTGAGATAATCTTATAAATGTGCCCCTGCTGTGTACTGTGTAATAGCCTTGTCCGACCGTGCAGGAAACATGGTCTGATCATACCACGTCTCCTGGCAGGCTCCGATAGTAAAAAAGTGTACAGACATTACAGCACATGATCGCAAATAATTTTTTTCTTTGAGGTAAAACATTTTTAAAAACAATATACCAATCAAATGTCCTCACAGTCAATAAACTGGCACTTCACATTCACATAACAACACAATTGGACATATACTTTTATGTAGCCAAAAAATGAAGAGATCCAGCAAGTTTCTAATAAAATTACCATTTTTTATTAATAATTATTAAAATCATAACATAAAATTCCACAATGGAAGAGTACATAATCCAAACACCCAATAAGGGGAGAATATCTGAAAGCAGACTACACTGCAAAATATGTAGCACCCACACTGACACACTCCGGGTAACAACAATAATTATATCCTCTAAGTCACAGCGAAAATACACTCATTAGTAGATAGCGGGCGGGGGCGGAAGAAGCGGGAAGCGAAACGCGCGTCGGGGTGAGGGGGGATCTCTGGCTGCAGCACTGCGGGTGTCACCACGTTTGCATCGCACCTCCTGGTAAAGTACTATCTACTACATGAGTGTCGCAGTGCATTTTCACGGAGCTTCACTGCATTAGGTTCCCAGGGCAAGAAAGAGAGACAACTGAGCTCCCACAACCTTATACCTCCCTGGTCGTGACATCACTAAAGGGGCAGAGTTATGGAAGCACTCCTCTTTTCTCAGAATGAGCATTCTGCTACAAAACTTCTGAATTACATAACTCAGAGATGGAGCCTCCTATAGTAACGTACATCGTACCATCTTACTCCACATGACATTGGCGTGCATTTAAATCTAAACGCGAAGTACCTGTACCAAGCGACGATGTAGGAATCCATTTCTCAGATCCTGCTGCTGCAAGTGCTTAGAAAATTACCTGGTTGTTGCTTCCACCGATGGACATGCAGATATGGAAATTTCATACTCCTGGCATAAGCTGGTGCCGAGTTATGCCCCAATGGTTAGATTCTAAACTAACAATAGAACGCATGGTCTCCCAACTGCCTTCAGCCAGCTTGGGCCATAACTTCTCAATGGGGGCTAGCAGCCTGGTATCACGTTACACAGAGTGTGTGTGTGGCTGGAGAAAAAGGGATGGGGGGCCAGAAGCCCACAGCATGAGTGTGCAAAAACCTAATGAATGTAGCAGAGCTCATTGTGCGCAGAGGTTCTAGTCAAAATGGGGCATCATTTCAACGGCGTCCCTCACATCAGAGGGACTGTTTGGAAACCTGTTCATGCCGTTTGGGCTTACTAATGCTCTCTCTATTTTTCAGAACTTCATCAATGTGGTATTTTTGATCTGATAGGCCGTTTTGTTATTATTTATTTGGATGACATTTTAGTGTATTCCTTAGACAGTCAGACTCATTTATAACATCTACAAACAGTTCTCTAGAGACTCAGGGAGAATCAATTGTTTGTTAAATTGGAAAAATGCTCGTTTTTTTGTACAAGAACTGTCTTTATTGGGTCTGTTTGTGTCTTGTGAGGGGTTTCACATGGATCCCTAAAAGGTGCAAGCAATTGTGGACTGGGTCCAACCACGAAATCTTAAGGGTCTTCAGCGCTTCTTGGGATTTGCAAAGGGTGCAGATGTAAAAAAACTGGTCGGGGCTCGCCAAGGAGTCCTTCTTGGTTCTTAAGAAATGTTTCATGTCCGCTCCGATTTTGGTACAGCCTGACCAGTCCAAACATTTTGTTGTGGAAGTGGACGCATCTGTGGTGGGGGTGGAGGCAGTGTTGTCCCAAGGTCCTGCCACCCTGACCAACCTCAAATTCTGTGCTTTCTTTTCCTAGAAGTTCTCTTCCGCAGACAGAAATTATGATATAGGCAATAGAGAACTTCTTGCGGTTAAATTTGCATTCGAAGAATGGAGGCACTTTTTGGAAGGGGCGGCTCATCTGATTACGGTAATCACTGATCATAAAAATTTGGCATATATCAAGTCTGCTAGAGACTGACTCCTAGACAAGCCCGTTGGTCACTTTTTTTTCACAATTTCAGTTTTCTACTACTTTTCGTCCAGGTTCCAAGAATGTCAAAGCGGATGCCTTGTCTAGAAGTTTTGAGCCTGTATCTCCCCCCAAACCGCCATCCTCCATTCTTTGTCCTGGGTGGTGGTAGTGGGAGTCTCATCAGAGTTGGAATGGGAAATTGTGAGGGCCCAGTCTCTGGATCCTACTTCTAGACCAGGGGATAAATTGTTTGTTCATGAACTATTGCAGCTTAAACTCCTGCAGGAGTTTCATGATTCCAGGTTGAGTGCTTATCCCGGTATCACGGCCACACGAGAGGCAGTGGCTAGAGTTTTTTGGTGGCCTTCACTGGGTTCTGATGTCAAGATATTTATATCTGCATGTGGGGTTTGTGCCCGTTCCAAAAGCACTCATAGCCAGCCTGCGGGGAACTGGTACCTTTGCCGGTTACTGATAGGCCATGGACTCACCTGTCCATGGACTTTGTCACTGGTCTCCTGCCTTCCAGGGGTAATACCGTGATATGGGTGGTGGTGGACACATTTTCAAAGTAGGCTCATCTTGTCCCCTTTGCGGCATTGCCCTCAGCAGAGACGTTGTCTAGGTTGTTTGTGCAGCATGTGGTTCGCAATCATGGGGTACCCCTGAATGTGGTGTCTGACAGAGGTGTGCAGTTTGTGGCCAAGTTTTGGAGGGCATTCTGTAAGAAACTGGGCATTTCCTTATCTTTATCTTCTGCATATCACCCAGAAAGTAATGACCAGACTGTCACGGGGCAGTTATAGAAATACAGGGGATGAGGAACCTGGGCCCCTGAACTGCCCCTAAGGCTAAGGGAGGGCACTGTCTCTCCTTAACTTGGGGGTACACATAAAGGTAGTGAGGCCCAAGTCACCAACCTGTCCCTGTCTCCTGTTTAGCCCTAAGCTAAACCCCCAACCTCCTCCCCAGGAGATGAGACAGGGAATAAAGGGAACAACACAAAATAACCAAAAGGAAAGACAGACACCCAGGGGTTAAATCAACTAAAACAACAAACACTTAGCTCTCTCTGCTGCAATGCACTGCACAGCAGAGTAAAGCACCAGATCAGGGGAACAGCAGAAGTACCACTGCACTCAGCAAGCTCCTGACCCAGCTTGGTTGGTCTACAAAAGCAGAAATATCACCAACAGTCAGCTAACAGCTCAGGTGACCTTTTGGTGGGAGTGGTCACCACCTTCCTCTGACAAGTCAGCAGCGATGTTATTACACCAGCGGCCACCGGGGAAAAAGACTGACATTAAAGGTACTGCTGTTGTGAATGTGCTAGAAATGAATTCTGAGCAGAAGCTCCCTCTGGTGGTTACAAACAGTACTGAACTATCCAATGAAGATTGTGAAGATTGAAGATCAGGTGTTACTGACTGGTCTTATATAAGGGAGGTTCCCTCCCATCAGGGTTGCCGGTGATCAATTGTTCTGGTCTCATCTTTGATTCCTGTTCACTTTGTAGCTTGCTGTTTCGTGCCTGCATCTTCTGCTAACAGATAAGACATTTTCTTCTTTTAGTTTTTTGTGCTTGCTTTTTGCATTTTGTCCTGCAGTTCTGTGGGGGTCTGCCGGGTCCCCTTCGGGGGCTTGTGCTCCTCTCAGTTTAGTTCAGCTACTGTTGTTTGTTCATTTGCCTTTTCCAGTTTTTTCAGTGGTTGCTGTTTAGTTTTTGTTACACCAGAGAACTAATTTAGGTGGTAGAGGTCGTGTGATCTCAGGTGTTTTTGTAATTAGTGAGTTGGTTCTTTTCAGGGTTTCTTGGGATTTGCTCATACTATTTTCTGTCTGTGTCTGTATTTCTTCTTGTCTAACCGCCATTACATGTTTGGGGGCTTTCTATGTTCTTTGGGGATTTGCTCCGGGGCAGATAGCTTTCCTCTTTCTATCTTTAGGTGTAGTTAGCTTCTCAGGCTGTGACGAGGCGTCTAGGACCAACGTAGGTACGCTCCACGGCTGCCTTTAGTTGTGGTGGTTAGTCAGGGTACTGCAATCCCATAGATTCCAACCTCTCTGGTGTATTTCCTTTTTTGCCTGCTCTCCTCAGCTACCAAATCATAACAGTATCACCGGCCCAAACTGAAAATTATATAGTACTCACAGAAGGGAAAAATATTGTGGAAAGAAAAAAGTTGTCAGAGTTGTCAGAGATTTTTTTTTTTGTTTGTTGCATTTTTTTTCCCCTCTGTATCTCTGGGTGCTGAGGAGGATTTTTTTTTCTCTCAATGGAGTTTGCACAGTTGTCTGGCCGTGTGGATCAGCTTGCCACTGAAGTTCGGAGTATTGCTATCTATCTTGCTAGGTTGCCGGTTGTGGAACCTAGGATTCCCATGCCAGATTTGTTTTTAGGGGATCGAGCTAAATTTCTGAATTTCAAAAATAACTGTAAGTTGTTTTTTGCCTTGAAATCTAAGTCCTCAGGGAACGCAGCACAGCAGGTTCAAATTGTCATCTCTCTCCTGCGCGGCGATCCTCAGGATTGGGCTTTTTCCCTGACATCTGGGGATCCTGTTTTGAGTAATGTTGATGCATTTTTTCAGGCTCTGGGGTTATTGTACGATGAGCCTAATGTCAATGATCAAGCTGAAAAAGCCTTGTTGGCATTAAATCAGGGGCTTGAGGACGCTGAGTTATACTGTCAGAGATTCCGTAGGTGGGCAGTCCTGACCAAATGGAATGATGATGCTTTGGCAGCCCTTTTTCGGAAGGGTCTGTCAGAGAATGTAAAGGATGTTATGGTGGGATTCCCTGTCCCCTCTGGTCTCAATGATTCTATGTCATTAGCGATTCAAATTGACAGACGTTTGCGTGAGCGCAGAGGTATGCGTGGAATAGTGTTGCCTTGTGAACCAGCTTCTGAGCCCATGCAGTGTGATAGAGTGGCTTCTGGGGCACAGCGTCATGAGTTTCGAAAGCGCAATGGGTTATGTTTCTACTGTGGTGACGCCTCTCATGCTATTTCAGTCTGCCCTAAGCGGGGAAGACGTTTTGCACGCTCAGTTGTCTTGGGTAGTGTTCAGACTAAATTTCTATTGACTGTTACCCTGATTTGCTCCCTGTCCACATTTTCTGCTCAGGCTTTCGTTGATTCGGGAGCAGCTATTAACCTGATGGATTTTGATTTTGCTAAACGTTTTGGGTTTTCCTTGATACCCCTACGGAAGTCTATTCCCCTACTGGGGATCGATTCTTTGGCTGAGAATAAACCCCAGTTCTCTACTCAGGTGATAATGAGGGTTGAACCTGATCATCAGGAGAGTTGCAAGTTTTTGGTGCTGTATAATCTGCATGACATTATCGTACTAGGTTTCCCTTGGTTACAGTCTCATAATCCTGTTTTGGATTGGAAATCTGTGTCTGTAACCATTTGGGGCTGCCAATGTGTTAATACCAACACTCCTGTTTTTTCTGCCTCCCCCCAGGCTCAGGATGTTCCTGACTTTTTGACTGATTTTTCTGATATGTTTAGCGAAAGTAAATCTGCATCCTTGCCCCCCCATAGGAGCTATGACTGCGCTATTGAATTAGTGCCTGGTAGTAAATTCCCTAAAGGTCGCCTTTTTAACTTGTCTGTACCTGAACATGACGCAATGCGGTCTTATATCAAGGAGTCATTGGAGAAGGGTCATATCAGACCATCCTCTTCACCCTTAGGTGCCGGTTTTTTCTTTGTGGCCAAAAAGGATGGTTCATTAAGGCCGTGTATTGATTATCGTCTCTTGAACAATATTACTGTGAAATATCAATATCCGTTACCCTTGATTTCTGACCTGTTTTCCAGGGTGAAAAGTGCTACTTGGTTTACCAAGCTTGACCTCAGGGGGCGTATAACCTTATTCGCATTAAGCACGGGGATGAATGGAAGACGGCGTTTAATACCCCAGAGGGGCATTTTGAGTACCTGGTGATGCCCTTTGGGCTCACTAATGCTCCTTCTGTCTTCCAGTCCTTCATGAATGACATTTTCAGGGATTTTGTGGATAAATTTCTGATTGTTTATTTGGATGATATCTTGATTTTTTCCAATGACTGGGACTCTCATGTGAAACATGTTCGGACTGTGTTCCAGATTTTGAGAGAGAATGCTCTGTATGTAAAGGGATCAAAGTGTATTTTTGGCGTACAGAGGATCTCATTTCTGGGATTCATTTTGTCCCCATCTGTTATTGAAATGGACCCGGTCAAGGTTCAGGCCATCTGTGATTGGGTCCAACCTACTTCATTAAAGGCTCTTCAAAGATTCTTGGGTTTTGCCAATTTTTATCGTAAATTTATTGGTAATTTCTCTGTTATTGTTAAACCATTGACTGATTTGACCAAAAAGGGGTCTGATGTGGTGAATTGGCCTCCTGAGGCAGTCTCTGCGTTTCAGGAACTTAAGTAGAGATTCACTTCTGCTCCTGTTCTACGGCAGCCTGATGTTTCTCTGCCATTTCAGGTGGAGGTTGATGCCTCTGAAATTGGGGCAGGTGCCGTTTTGTCCCAAAGAGATCCAGAGACCTCTAAAAGTAACCCTTGTGCCTTTTTCTCTCGAAAATTTTCTCCAACTGAACGTAATTATGACGTGGGTAATCGGGAGTTATTGGCCATGAAGTGGGCTTTTGAAGAGTGGAGACATTGGCTGGAGGGAGCCAAACATCAGGTGGTGGTCCTCATGGACCATAAGAATCTGGTTTATCTGGAATCTGCCAAGCGACTTAATCCTAGACAGGCCAGGTGGGCCTTGTTTTTCACACGTTTTAATTTTGTGGTTTCCTTTCTTCCTGGCACTAAGAATGTTAAAGCAGATGCCCTCTCGAGGAGTTTCCTTGGGACTCTCCTGAGTTATCTGATCCTGCTGTTATTTTGAAAGAGGGTGTAGTTCTTTCCGCCATCTCGCCCAATTTGAGATGGCTCTGGAAGGGTGTCAGGAGGATAAACCCGAGCGCTGCCCTATTGGGAAATTGTTTGTCCCAGACCGGTGGAAAAAGAGTGTGATGTCTGAGATTCATTGTTCCGCTTTGGCCGGTCATCCCGGAATTTTTGGTACCAGAGACTTGGTTAGTCAGTCCTTTTGGTGGCCATACCTTGTCTCGTGATGTCAGGGAATTTGTGCAGTCCTGCGGGACTTGCTCTCGCTCCAAGCCTTGCTCTCGCTCTAGTGGTTTGTTGATGCCATTGCCTGTGCCCAAGAGACCATGGACCCATATCTCTATGGATTTCATTTCCGACCTCCCTGTTTCTCAGAGAATGACCGTTATCTGGGTGATTTGTGATAGGTTTTCCAAAATGATACATCTTGTGCCATTACCTAAGTTGCCTTCCTCCTCTGAATTGGTGCCTTTGTTCCTTCAGCACGTGGTTCGGTTACACGGTATCCCTGAGAACATTGTGTCTGACAGAGGAGTCCAGTTTGTTTCCAGATTTTGGAGGACTTTTTGTTCTAAACTTGGTGTTCAATTGTCTTTCTCCTCGGCTTTTCATCCTCAGACCAATGGACAAACTGAGAGAACAAACCAGACATTGGAGATTTATCTAAGATGCTTTGTGTCTGCTGATCAGGATGACTGGGTCTCTTTTTTGCCTTTGGCTGAGTTTGCTCTTAATAATAGGGCTAGCTCTGCCACTTTGATGTCTCCATTTTTCTGCAATTTTGGGTTTCACCCTCGATTTTCTTCAGGACAGACGGAGGCTTCGGTCTGTCCAGGTGTTGACTCTGTTGTGGAGCGTATGCAGCAGATTTGGGACCAGGTAGTGGAGAGGTTGTCCCTCTCTCAGGAGAGGGCCCAGCGGTTTGCCAACCGGCATAGGACTGATGGTCCTCGGTTTAAAGTGGGGGACTTGGTCTGGTTGTCCTCAAGAAATATCCCTATGAGAGTTGCATCTCCTAAGTTTAAGCCTAGGTTCATTGGACCTTATAAGATCATGGAGATTCTTAATCCTGTTTCCTTTCGTTTGCTTCTTCCAGGGACATTTAAGATCCATAACGTGTTCCACAAGTCCTTATTGAAGAGGTTTGTCGAGCCAGTGGTTCCTATGGCTGTGCCTCCTGACCCTGTTTTGGTTGAGGGCAATCTGGAGTATGTGGTTGAGAAAATATTGAATTCTCGTTTTTCTAGACGGAAACTCCAGTATTTGGTTAAGTGGAGAGGTTATGGTCAGGAGGACAATTCTTGGGTGTTTGCTTCGGACATCCATGCTAGGAGACTCATCCGTGCGTATCACAGAGCTCATCCTGACTGACCTGGTTGCTCAAATGAGGGTTCGGTGACCCCTCCTCAAGGGGGGGGTACTGTTGTGAATGTGCTAGAAATGAATTCTGAGCAGAAGCTCCCTCTGGTGGTTACAAACAGTACTGAACTATCCAATGAAGATTGTGAAGATTGGAGATCAGGTGTTACTGACTGGTCTTATATAAGGGAGGTTCCCTCCCATCAGGGTTGCCAGTGATCAATTGTTCTGGTCTCATCTTTGATTCCTGTTCACTTTGTAGCTTGCTGTTTCATGCCTGCATCTTCTGCTAACAGATAAGACATTTTCTTCTTTAGTTTTTGGTGCTTGCTTTTTGCGTTTTGTCCTGCACTTCTGTGGGGTCTGCCGGGTCCCCTTCGGGGGCTTGTGCTCCTCTCAGTTTAGTTCAGCCTTTGTTGTTTGTTCATTTGCCTTTTCCAGTTTTTTCAGTGGTTGCTGTTTAGTTTTTGTTACACCAGAGAACTAATTTAGGTGGTAGAGGTCGTGTGATCTCAGGTGTTTTTGTAATTAGTGAGTTGGTACTTTTCAGGGTTTTTTGGGATTGCAGTAAGTGCCCTTCCTATCCTTTTCTATTTAGGAAGTTTGGGCCCCAATGTTTGCTCATACTATTTTCTGTCTGTGTCTGTATTTCTTCTTGTCTAACCGCCATTACATGTTTGGGGGCTTTCTATGTTCTTTGGGGATCTGCTCCGGGGCAGATAGCTTTCCTCTTTCTATCTTTAGGTGTAGTTAGCTTCTCAGGCTGTGACGAGGCGTCTAGGACCAACGTAGGTACGCTCCACGGCTGCCTTTAGTTGTGGTGGTTAGTCAGGGTGCTGCAATCCCATAGATTCCAACCTCTCTGGTGTATTTCCTTTTTTGCCTGCTCTCCTCAGCTACCAAATCATAACATACTGCCACACTAAACGATCTCGCTAGCAATCACGATAATGACGCAAGCTAACGAGATCGTTGGTGTGATCGCTTTAAGGTCGCTAGTAGATGCCAAACTGGACGATCTCATTAACGACACATCAGCGATCAGCGATCTCTTTAACGACTTTGGCGGTCGTTGGGACGTGCCACCTGCATGTATTGTGAAAGATCACGACCTCGATAGGCGTGATTGAGCGCAACCTTTTCCACGCTCCTCAGCACAGATTGGTGGTCACTATTTATGTCATGAATGTTTATCACAACTCTCACTTTGTGATTGGATGACCGTGTCATAAAAGACGACGTATCAGCGCTCCTTTCCATTGCTCTTCCAGTGCGTCCTGCTAGCCTTCTTTGTAGCTACTGCGATCCAGTTTGTGCCACTATTGCGTTTGCTGCGATCCAGTCTACGCCGTTGATTTTTTCTGCGATCCAGTCTATGCCTCTATTTCATTTGCTACGATCCAGTCTGTGCCTCTTGCATTAGCTGCGATCCAGGCTGTGCCGTTATATTTTCTGCGATCCAGTTTGTGGCGCTATTGCATTTCCCTAATTTTTTTTTTTTTTTCAGGATCACAAACAAGTCTTGTAAGGTAGGTATTTTTTTGTCACATTAAATTTTTATTTTTTTTAAATTTTACAGATCCATTTTTAGATCCCAGCTGTTGTTAACCATTGTCGTCCATCAATTTTTTTTTTTTTGCCATTGTTTTGTTCTGGCGCGCCCACCACCACCATTTTATGATCCCAGCTCTGCCATTGTTTACTCCAGCTGCGCCCACAACCACCATTTTGTGATTCCTGCTGTTTTTACCATAGTGGTCCATCTATGACTTTTATTTAGCTCTGCCATTGTTTTCTCCTGCTGTGCCCACCACCACCATTTTATGATCCCTGCTGGTTTTACCGTAATTGTCCATCTATGATTTTTAGTTTGGTCTGCCATTGTTTTCTCATGCTGCACCCACCACCACCATTTTATGATCCCTGCTGGTTTTACCGTAATTGTCCATCTATGATTTTTTATTTTGGTCTGCCATTGTTTTCTCCTGCTGCGCCAACAACCACCATTTTATGTTCCCTGCTGTGTTCTATGTTGTAGGCTATGTAAGCATTTTATTTAACCATTCTGCCGTTCTCACATAATCCTTTTTTTATTATATTATATTACTGCAACAGGCTAAAAAAGAAGGACGCGTACCAAAAACTGGTGGAGCTGTGCAAGAACCGTAACCCCGATGAACCAGCGGATGAGCCATCGGTGAAAAAAACGTATTCAGGCCCTCCGCACAGTGTACAAAAAAGAGTTAAATAAAGTCCAAAATTCTACAAAATCTGGAGCCAGGGCTGAAGATGTGTATGTCCCCAGATTGTGGTACTTTGAGCTGTTCTCTTTCACAAGGGACCAAGAAGTACCCAGACAAGCGACATCCATGTTGGATCTAGACCCGGTGATCCAGCCGGACACCCCTGTCATACATGTAAGTACCTTTGTATTAAAACACATTTTAATGTACATGCCAAAAGTGGACTTGAAATTAAAAATATAATTGTGAGATGTAGATAAAATGGCAGAATATATCCCTTCATGTACTGATAATTTATGTAGCTCAACGGTTGAGGCCTATCCATTTACAAGTGTCGTTTTCACATTTTTGCTGTATATGGGTGTTATAGTGTGAAGATAAATGTCTTTGTCTTTACAAGTGTCGTTTTCACATTTTTGCTGTATTTGGGTATAGTGTGAAGATAAATTTCTTTGTCCTTACAAGTGTCGTTTTCACATTTTTGCTGTATATGGGTGTTATAGTGTGAAGATAAATTTCTTTGTCTTTACAAGTGTCGTTTTCACATTTTTGCTGTATTTGGGTATAGTGTGAAGATAAATTTCTTTTTCTTTGTGATTTACCATTTGTTTTTTGTTCATGCAGGACACAGAAGAGGCTGTCTCCACACCTCCAACTGAAGAAGACAGCATGGCGTTGATCCAAGACGAAGAAGTAGTTGAGCCACCATCCTCATCTGTGCGGAGCCGGCTTACACTTTCTGGCAGAAAAAGGAAGGCTCCCACCTCGGCTACTACAGAATTGGTTGAAATTGCCAAAAAAGTGCTTACGGCGGAAAAAAACAAACAAAAATAACTGGCTTTGCTTACTTCGCTAATGAGAAGCTCCCAACACTCGATCCTATACAGCGGATTCATGCAGAGAGACTCATGTTTGAGGTCCTGACTCAAGCGTCATTAGGAAACCTGGATAACAATTATGTCGTCATGCCAAGACCGCAGTACCCGGACTACCCATGGCCGCACAATCCTGTGCCGAACCCAATTGGGATAAATCCACCAAACCAAAATGTTGGTGCTCCCCCTTATTTTTATACACCGCCGAGGCAACGTGGTAATGGCAACGATCCATCTTACCAGCAGTTGTAGTTTTTAAAATTTTTTACAAAAGTTTTTTTGTTGTCTATATTTTTTTACATTGTTACCTTTTTTAATAAAAATCTTATTTATCTAATGAATTGTGGTCTTGTATTCTTAGTAATGTCAACAATTTTGTTGACAACTATTAAAAATTTGTATTTTTATTACATCTACTTGTCACACACGGGGTCATGGGAGTACCAGCAGTCATAGGCGTTCCATCATAGGGTAAAAAATGAAATGAAAAAAATTTCAAAAATTAACAACATTTCTTTTAAAGGCCCCTGGTCACACTAGCGCTAAAACCTTATACTAAAAAAGAATACAACACACCTGTGTAGATAAACGTTAAATATATAATATATATTTGCTTCATATATATATATATATTTTTATTTTTATTTTTTTTAAATAAATAAAATGTAAATAAAAACACAATACAATAACATAATAAAAAATTATAAACAAAATATATACAAAATACAAAATAATTAAAAAAAAAATTACTGTGGGCCCCGCAGTCCAGCCACAAGCCTCTCCAGCATCACCCCGTGGTGATGCAGAGCTCCATGGCAGTTTGCATCGCTGCCACCGCTGTGTTCATGGCCGCCATCAACCGGCGGTGTGACACCAACAGGTCCTGGGCAGTTGGGATTTCTGTGGAGGTAAAGGTAACAGTTAACCAGGGAATTCTGTTGCAACATCAACATGTACATGTTACATTTTTGTTAACACTTACGGTTTTCCTCAGAGGACCCGCTTACTGCCCACCCAGAACCTGTTGGTCCGCCGGCTAGGGAAACACAGAAAAAAAAAATTATATCACAACAGCCATTACACATAAGACCTTACAAAGTTCTCAAACTTGTCTGAAGTTTATATAATGTGCGTTAATTACCTGATGGGGAGCCTGCATCCATGTCACGGGGTGACACTGGAGAGAAGCCATATTCTTGGAAAGGGCTGGAAGACCACAAATCACGAGGGGGGGGTTGCTGCAGGCGAAGGGGTGGAGAGGTAAGGTGATGATGGTGGTGGAGGGGTAGCCGGGGAAGGAGATGATGGAGGTGGAGTGGTAGCTGGGGACGGTGGAGCAGCTGGAGCTGGTGATGGTGAAGGTGGTGCTGTAAATGAAATATACAATTCAGACTCCCCATTATCATCATCATTGCCTGCCCATTATCATCATCATTGCCTCCCCTCATCATCATTGCCTGCCCATTATCATCATCATTGCCTCCCCTCATCATCATTGCCTCCCCATTAATATCATCATCATCATTGCCTTCCCATTATCATTGCCTCCCCATCATCATTATCATTGCCTCCCCATTAATATCATCATTGCCTTCCCATTATCATTGTCTCCCCATTAATATCATCATCAGCATTGCCTTCCCATTATCATTGCCTCCCCATCATCATCATCATCGCCTCCTCACCACCATCACTGCCTCCCCCCACCCACCACCATCACACATACAGCACCGCAGGCAGCAGTTTCTCACATACACACAGTCAGGCAGACACACACACAGACACACGCAGGCACACACACACACACACACACACACTGATACACACAGAGCTCGGAGCTGCGGCAACGGTGGCACGGGAGAGGTAAGTATTGCGCTGGCTTCTGCCGGGGCCCTGAGCAAGCGGGGGGGGGCCCAGTGGTGGCGCTGACACCGCTAACGGGCGCCGGTGTGCCCGCCTGCTCAGGGCCACGGCACTTGCCCGGGTGCTGACGCCGGCCCTGATTGTTACCCCCGTTACTGCCAGTACTTCCATCTATGCCTGTAAACCCCCTCACGACTGGTACTCCCATCACTGCCTGCCCCATCACTGCCGGTACTCCCATCACTGCGGGTGCATTGATATAGGTAGATAACCCACAAAACATAACCTCTCCAGATACCCTCATCAATACTCACTCAGAGGCCTGCGTAGCTGGGCCCGGATGCTGGCGACCCTCTCGTGGGAGCGGTAGCGAAAGTCTGCCAGCTTTTTGCGGATCTGGGTGGTGGTCCGCTGCACACCAAAGCGCCTCGTCAGGCCCCGCCGGATTTTCTGCAGGACTACCTTTTTGTGGCGCATAAGATGCGCCACAGGTAGCCTGCAGTCATAGCCCCACAGGTCCGTTTTTTTAATTAAAAAACGGACCTCAGCCTCTGTCCACTTTGCCCCGTGCTGTCTCGCCACCATTTTAAACAACAACACATTGGGGGACGCCAGCGCCATGACGTCACAGCGTGCGTACGTACGTGCGGCCGCACTCGTGACGCAAAACGCTATTGCGATCGCAAAGTGACCGCAGCAGCCATGCGCCCTGCCAAGCACAGATATGAGATGCAGTTGCGATCGCAAGATGATGTTTCCAAGCTAGGTGATCGCAATTGCGTCTCATATCTGTGCATAGCTGGGGCACCATGTGAGAATCGTCACCTTGCGATCCCAGTGGCGTCTCATATCTGTGCAGATGGGCTCCATGTCAGAGTCGTCACCTTGCGATCACAGTGGCGTCGCATATCTGTGACTAGCTGGGCACCATGCGAGAATTGTCACCTTGCAATCACAGTGGCGTCCCATATCTGTGAATAGCTGAGGCACCGTGCGAGAATCGTCACCTTGCGATCACAGTGGCGTCGCATATCTGTGAATAGCTGGGGCACCGTGCGAGAATCGTCACTTTGCGATCGCAGTGGCGTCTTGCGTCGGATTTGAGAACGCAAGTGTGACAAAGGATTCCCTGGTGAATGTTGACCTTTACCTCCCAAATTTTTTTTTTTTTTATCACAATTTTTTAATCTTTCATATATGACTAAAAATATATATTATATATTTAAACTTTATATATGCAGCTGTACTGTATTATGTGTTATTTTTAATTATAAGGTTTGAACACTAGTGAGACCATGGGCCATTAAAATAATTGTAAATTTTTGAAATTTTTTCTTTTTCTTTTTTTAACAATTAACTCCTATGACTGATGGTACTCCCATGACCCCGTGTGTGACAAGTAGATACAATGTAAAAAAAAATATAGACAACAAAAAACATTAGAAAAGATTTTAAAAACTACAGGTGCTGGTAACATGTATCGTTGCCATCCCCATTACTCCCTCCCCACATCTCACCCATCATTAGCCCTTCTCCCATATAGGTAAAATAATTGAAAAAAAACACGAATGCATTTTTAAAATAAATTTTTTTTATTATAAAAAGATTGTTAAAAAAAGACAAAAGTAAAACATTCTCAAAAGCAAACTAGATCTGATGCTGCCAACTCACTGCACCAGGCCCATTAAAGTAATGGCAGTACTTGTCTCGGCCGGCCTTCGCATCGTCCTTGCTCCTGCCTTGATTGACAGGTTGAAGGCCTGCAATAGCGGGATCATTGTCACGCCATTCTCCAAGCACCACGTCACCATTGCTGTCCGAGTCCATGAAGCCTGGCGGACTGTAAGTACCAGCATCTCGTTTTCGTAGAAAATTGTGCAGCACACAACAGGCCAACACCACAGAGTCTATCGATTCCAGCTTCATGTTGATTGGAGTGTGGAAAACCTGAAGCGGTTGGTCATTATGCCGAAGGCATTCTCCACAACGCGCCGTGCCCTAGACAGTCTGTAGTTAAAAATCTGCCTTTCCCCTGTCAAAGTCTTTTGTGGGTATGGTTTCACAAGATGCTCATGAAGGGGGAAGGCTTCATCGCCCACAAAAACAAAGTTTAGGTTGGCGGTGGTGTCCATGTTGGTTGGCAAGTTAAGTTTATTATTCAACAACCGTTCACCAAAAGTTGTGTGCTCCAAAACGCCACCGTCAGAAACCCTTCCATTAATGCCAACATCAACGTTAATAAATTCATAATTGGCATTAACAAGGGCCATGAGGATCATGCTGAAGTAGCCCTTGTAATTATGAAAAAAGGATCCGCTTTGGCTGGTTGCGTGATCCGTACATGTTTGCCATCCAAGGCACCACCACAGTTTGGGAACTGCCAAATCCGTTCAAAATCAGAGGCAATAATTTGCCATTCCGCCACTGATTTGGGAAAAGGCATGTAGCTCCGTAAACTGCGGACGATGGCGTTGCATGTCTCCGGAATTAGTACTCCAAGCAGCGATCGAGAAACTGCAGCAGAAAATTGCAAATCCTTCATTGAACGTCCGGTTGCCAGAAATCGCAGCGTTACTGCCAAACGTTCCTCTGCTGAAACAGCTGCACGCATCCGTGTATCCTGCCGTTCAATGAGTGGCCTCACAGCTTCCAGTAGGAGCTTGAATGAATCCTCCGACATCCGTAGATAATTCCGGAAATCCTGCGGATTCTTCTCCTGCAACTCCCTCACTAGATGCATGTGGGTGAATTTGGACCTCTGCTCCAGCCATTCTCTGGTCCACATGCGACGCTTTCATTTGGAGCGCCTCTTTTCCCACCCGTGCCTCTTCTTGTCGATCTGCCTCCATTGATAATGCAACTGCCACAATCACACGCTCCGCGGTGGACAGGTTCATTATGTGCAACCTGTACGGTAAAGAAAAGTTAACTACTAATTAATTACTATTACTAAAGTGTTTAAACAAAATAAAATAAAGAATAAAATAAAAAATATATAACATAAAAAAAAAAAAATGTTGTTAACTTTTCAGTTAACATTTAAAATACAGTTTACAAATGTCTAAAATGGTGGGGGGTGTAAAATAAATAAAGCAGACGAAAAAAAAAAATAAGGTCAAAAAACGTATCAAACAACATCACAAACAATATGTACCTTGAATCCAAATATCCTGAAGATCCAAATCCAAATGGGAAAGATGAAGCGCTCTAGCAACTCAGACAGGATCGCAAAACCCACCACTGCGCCACAAACAGGATTGCAAAACTCCGACACACGATACTATCCTCGCAACAACGCACAAAGCCCCGTTGGAGTCACCCACAAAGCGCTCTGGACACAATGGATGGGGGCGCAGTTATTATAGCTGAGGTGATATTGTGGTCACCAATCGGAGCTGAAGGGCGTTAACTAAAGAAAACCCAGTCCCGCCTGCGCCGCTGACTGATGCGTCGTCAACGAGGTCGCACATCGTTCACAAAAGGTGCCAAACACAGCGATTCAGGCTCACCAGCGGGACGCCAACGATCAAAAAAACGGTCCAGAACGCTAGTGAACGATCAGCAACATCACAGCAGGGGCCACATCGTTGCTACATGCCACACACAACGACGTCGCTAACGAGATTGCTAGTGACGTATTAGCGATGTTGTTAACGATCTCGTTAGCGATCTCGTTTAGTGTGGCATACCCTTAACCCCCGATGGCCTGAAGGGAAAAAGGTTTTAATATACAAAGCAAGATCTGCCACAGATCCCAAAGTGGATCATGACAGTACCACCCCTTTAATGAGGGGCCTCTGGGCCCTCAATACCGCACCTCACTGGAAAACAACCTATGGTGAGGACGCCTCGATCCACCAGGGTTCACCCCAGCAGTCACCTGACCCTCAGGTTTATGGCAAATGCAGACTGATGGAAGTGGCAATAACGTATGCTCTTGAGGTGCCACAAATCTCCAGAGCGCCGACCTGGGTAATGAGTTATGTATGGGCATAACTGGGGGTAACTCCAACTGGTAAGCCCCCGGGCCGAGAATGGCCGACACCCGATACGGCCCGATCACCCTGGAACTCCAGACTCCAGCAGCACCCTTCCACCGGATGTTTTTGGTGGACACCCATACATACTCGTTCACACACAGGTCCGGACCCCAATGTTCATTGCCACACACGTGTTTACCACAAGATAGTGAACTCTTCGAGGAACTGACAACAGAGGCGCCCCCCTGTGTCACCACACTCACACCATTCTCAGAGGAAACCACCACCCTCCCCTGACCCCTCCTCCCAAGAGGGCTCCGACTCACAGGGTTGGCTAGTGGTGAGTAGAGTTGAGCATTCCGATACCGCAAGTATCGGGTATCGGCCGATATTCGCTGTATCGGAATTCCGATACTTAGTTCCGATATTTTCCATATATCGTATACCGGAATCGGAAGTTACCATTATTCTTTGAGAGGCAATGTGATTTTAGTCAGCCAATGAGGAATCCTAAGAAGTGTGGGCACATCCTGTACTGCTGCGGTCATGTTAACTAATGGCATGGCTGTGATTGGATGCTGAAATGATGTCAGAATGCACTATAAAAGGCGCCGCCGCCATTTTAGCGTCACTGTGCTGTGAATTCAGTTAGGGACAGAACGCTGCTGTGCTGACTCTGAGGGACAGTTAGAGATTGCGATTTTGTGTACTGTGCTCTAGGCAGGCTAGTTTACCAACCGCTGTGTAAAGCTTCATTTTGCCTTGCAGTGTTGTTTTTAACAGCTCTGTGCAAGGTGTGTGTGTGAGTGCAGGTGACGCTGCAGTTTGCTCTGCATCCAACGCTGTTTGTAGGCATCTGCACGTGTCACTCACAGACTCTTTTTTTTTCTTTAGTGTAATTCTTGCTGCTCCATTCAATTGAAATTATAGTGTGACGCGCTTCCATCCGTATACAATACATTGGTTGCAAACACTATAGAAGTACAGAAAGGAGCCTTTCACAGATAGTGAACAGTTGTGTGCAGTGTTCACTCTAGTCTGTGAGGTTTTTTTTTTTGAGTGCAGATCACGCTCCAGTTAGTTCTTCAAACACTGCTGCTTGTACTCTGCTGAGCGTGTCTCACTGCCTCATCCTTTACATTTTTCTCTAATTGTTGCTGCTACATTCTATTTAAAAAAAATCAAATCTATTAGTGTGACGTGCTTCCATCCGTATCCAATACATTGGTTGCAAACAGTATAGAAGTCCACAAAGGAGCCTTTCAGAGATAGTGAACAGTTGTGTGCAGTGTTCACTGTAGTCTGTGATTTTTTTTTTTTTTCAGTGCAGATCCCGCTCCATTTAGTTCTTCAACCACTGCTGCTTGTACTCTGCTGAGCGTGTGTCACTGCCTCATCCTTGACATTTTTCTCAAATTGGTGCTGCTACATTCTATTTAAAAAAAATCCAATCTATTAGTGTGACGTGCTTCCATCCGTATCCAATACATTGGTTGCAAACAGTATAGAAGTCCACAAAGGAGCCTTTCAGAGATAGTGAACAGTTGTGTGCAGTGTTCACTGTAGTCTGTGAGGTTTTTTTTTTTTGAGTGCAGATCCCGCTCCATTTAGTTCTTCAACCACTGCTGCTTGTACTCTGCTGAGCGTGTCTCACTGCCTCATCCTTGACATTTTTCTCTAATTGTTGCTGCTACATTATATTTCAAATAATTCAAATCTATTAGTGTGACGTGCTTCCATCATTATCCAATACATTGGTTGCAAACAATATAGAAGTACACAAACGGGCCTTTCACAGCTACTGAACAGTTGTGTTCATTGTTTACTGTAGTCAGAGGGTTTCAATTTTTGAATTCAGATCCCGCTCAAGTTATTTCTTCAACCACCGCTGCTTGTACTCTGCTGAGCGTGTGTCACTGCCTCATCCTTGACAGTTTTCTCTAATTGTTGCTGCTACATTATATTTCAAATAATTCAAATCTATTAGTGTGACGTGCTTCCATCAGTATCGAATACATTGGTTGCAAACAATATAGAAGTACACAAACGGGCCTTTCACAGCTACTGAACAGTTGTGTGCATTGTTTTCTGTAGTCAGAGGTTCTCATTTTTGGAGTGCAGATCCCGCTCCAGTTAGTTCTTCAACCACTGCTGGTTGTAGTCTGCTGAACGTGTCTCACTGCCTCATCCTTGACATTTTTCTCTAATTGGTGCTGCTCCATTCTATTTCAAATAACTCAAATCTATTAGTGTGACGCGCTTCCATCCGTATACAATACATTGGTTGCAAACAGCCTTTTTGTTAAGGTACAGTATTATATCGACATTGTACAGGTGTCGCTATTCAGTCTGATAACTAGATATCATTCACCTTTTCTATCAGTTGTCATTGTTTCAGCACCACTTGCAGGTATATATTTAGCTATTGTGACTATGCACTATTGAGTTTAACAAGGTAATGCATGATTTTTGTTACAGATTCTCATTTTTACATGATGGACCTTTATGATATGGGTTGTTAAATTTGTATTTAAATATGTATTTTTTCAAATGACACAAATATAATTAATGTTGAAGAGGACTAGTCCTACATCCATTGTTTCCACAATATTACAGGTGTACATCACGTCCCTTAATCAACAATGGATTATTAAATTTACTTGTATGCTTTTATTTAAAAGCCAAGAATACTGAAGGCTAACCTTCGCACTGCAGCTGTTGTCAAAGTTCAACCCACATTATGCACTTTCAACATTGCAGCATTTGAGGCATGATGTGAGTTGGATTTGTCTAAGTTATGGAGTGACAAGGTTCACCATCAGTACCCTATAGCATAAGTAGGCTTTTGTGTTAGCATTTGTGTTCCACATGTGGATATCTGCAGTAATATGTCACAATTATTTTGTTACAGATTTGTGACAAAGACTAATAATTTTATGGTTTTAAAGGTGACGTTTCACTTGTTTACAGTTTAGAAATAAGGGTGTAGCCTCTTATCTATGTGTAGCAGGAGCCACTTTAAGCATGTCATGTTTTTTTCAACATGTGTAGCTAGCTAGCAGTAATTTTTGCCGGACACACAGCAGGGGAACAGCAGGCGTTACTGAACCCCACAAACACATCAGCGATTTTTTTGATCTGTGCATCCAACACTTGTGAGCAGCAACTGGCAGTGTTGTAGCCCAGGGAGTAGAGTTCAGGTGGTAGAAAGATGAACATAACAGGAGACATGGATAACGTTGCCAACCAGTTATTTAATCTGAAACCGGACAGGCAAATTCATGTGAGATCCATGCCTTGTTCATTTTCAGAAAACTAAGCCGGTCTACATTAACAGAGGATAGTCGCATGCTACGGTCTGTTAGTACACTACCTGCAGCACTAAAGAAGCGCTCCGATAATACACTGGCAGCAGGGCAAGCCAGCACCTCCAATGCATACTGGCTAAGCTCTGGCCATGTATCCAGCTTAGAGACCCAAAACTTGAATGGGGAAGAGCCATCTGGGAGTACACTGAGAGGCCAAGACATGTAGTCTGTCACCATCTTACGGAAACTTTGCCTCCTGCTGACTGGAGCCGTCTCGGATGGTGTAGACATTGGTGGCGCTGCCACAAAACTTCGCCACATTTGGAACATACTGGTCTTGCTGTTGTGAATGTGATAGAAATGAATTCTGAGCAGAAGCTCCCTCTGGTGGTTACAAACAGTACTGAACTATCCAATGAAGATTGTGAAGATTGGAGATCAGGTGTTACTGACTGGTCTTATATAAGGGAGGTTCCCTCCCATCAGGGTTGACAGTGATCAATTGTTCTGGTCTCATCTTTGATTCCTGTACACTTTGTAGCTTGCTGTTTCGTGCCTGCATCTTTTGCTAACAGATAAGACATTTTCTTCTTTTAGTTTTTTTTTTTTTTTTTGGCATTTTGTCCTGCACTTCTGTGGGGGTCTGCCGGGTCCCCTTGGGGGTTTGTGCTCCTCTCAGTTTAGTTCAGCCACTGTTGTTTGTTCATTTTCCTTTTCCAGTTTTTTCTGTGGCTGCTGTTTAGTTTTTGTTACACCAGAGAACTAATTAAGGTGGTAGAGGTCGTGTGATCTCAGGTGTTTTTGTAATTAGTAGAGTTGGTACTTTTCAGGGTTTTTTTGTGATTGCAGAAAGTGCCCTTCCTATCCTTTTCTATTTATGAAGTTTGGGCCCCAACATTTGCTCATACTATTTTCTGTCTGTGTCAGTATTTCTTCTTGTCTAACCGCCATTACATGTTTGGGGGCTTTCTATGTTCTTTGTGGATCTGCTCCGGGGCAGATAGCTTTCCTCTTTCTATCTTTAGGTGTAGTTAGCTTCTCAGGCTGTGACGAGGCGTCTAGGAACAACGTAGGTACGCTCCACGGCTGCCTTTAGTTGTGGTAGTTAGTCAGGGTACTGCAATCCCATAGATTCCAACCTCTCTGGTGTATTGCCTTTTTTGCCTGCTCTTCTCAGCTACCAAATCATAACATCTTGCCCTGTGCAGAGGCGCTGCTTGTGCTCCCTCTTGTTGCAGAGCTGTCTCCACTGCCTCGACGCACAGAGCTGCTTTGTAAAGCAGTAGTAACAGCAGTGCTCTCGGCTGGAATGGAGAACATTATGGATTGCACCAGTGTGTCTTGGTACTCCCGCATTTTACGCTCCCGGTTCAACGGTGTGATGAGGCTTTGTAAGTTGTCCCGGTAGCGAGGGTCTAGGAGGGTGGACACCCAATAATCAGACGTGGTGAGAATGTGGGCGATGCGGCGGTCGTTTCTCAGGCACTGCAGCATGAAATCAACCATGTGCTGCAGACTCCCAACTGGCCAAGAAACGCTGTCCCCTGCAAGAGGCATCATCTCTGCCTGCTCTGCATCACCCCACCCTCGCTATACATACTGACTAGAGCGTTGTGTACCTCCCTCTGGAGAGATGTCTTCCTCCTCCATTGACTCCTCCTCATCCTCCTCACAAAGTGAGCCCTGCCCAGCCCTTTGTGAGGAACCACGTTGCGCTGACTGTCCAGAAGGTGATGGAATTTGTGACTCCTCATCCTCCACCTCTTCCAAAACCTCATCCCTTAGTGCTTGCATTGTTTTTTTGAAGCAGGCAGATAAGGGGGACAGTCAGGCTGACTAGTGCATCATCTGCACTCGCCATCCGCGTTGACTCATCAAACGCACGCAAAACGTGGCAGATGTCCTTCATAGAGTCCTTCGCCAGTCCTTACACTGGCTGCCCATTCATTATAGTATCCAATTCAAAGTACTGGTTGTCACCCACAAAGCTCTCCACAGTGCAGCACCCCCCTACATCTCCTCCCTCATTTCTATCTATAGGCCTAACCGACTGCTGCGCTCTGCAAACGACCTTCGACTAACCTCTGCACTAAATCCGTACCTCCCACTCCCGACTCCAAGACTTCTCCCGCGCTGCGCCAATCCTCTGGAATGCTCTACCCCAAGAAATTAGGACTATCCACAATTTGCATGGTTTCAGGCGCTCCCTCAAAACACATTTGTTCAGAGCGGCCTATCACATTCACTAATCAAAGTCATTCTATGTATTCTGTGTAAGTGTGTGTGTGTGTGTCTAGCCCATTCACTATCTCCATCCCTCACTCCCTTAAGATGGCTGGACCATCATTGTAAATGCACCATTGTATATAAACACCTATACTTTGTATCTCCCCCACCTCATTGTAGATTGTAAGCTGTCACGAGCAGGGGCGACTTATTTTGCTTTAATTATTGTATTGTTAACGTTGTTACTTATGACTTGTGTTCTGAAACTGCTAAACTGTAAAGCGCTGCGGAATATGATGGCGCTATATAAATAAATATTATTATTATTATTATTCCTCTGAGCTGCTCCCACCACCTTCCTGTTCCTCACGCCATCTTGGGTCTTGGACCTCATCATCTCCACTACCCTCTTCCAACACCTGCTGCTGTTGGGTGGTCTGGCCAGCACCATGCTCAACAAAAACTGGCACCTGAGTCTCATCATCATCAGATGCGTTCTGCAGTGTGCTGACCATCGGCACTGTCTCACCCGCCTCTTCAGATTCAGAGAGACACAGCTGTTGTGCATCACTGCATACTCCCTCTTCTTCACATTCCAGAATGCTGCTTGGCTGGGCCCCTGTTTGCAAGCCAACAGATTCTGAGAACAGAAGCTGACACTCAGCTGGCTCCTGTACAGAACTCTCTGACTGCCTGGGCAATTTGGCAGGCGGTGAAGAGACAGATGGTTGCTCAACAGTGCTGTGGTCCTGAGAGGAGGTGGAAGCAATTGAAGTCGATGCATTGGCTGACATCCAACCAACAACGGCTTCAATTTGTTCTTCCCGCAGCAGGGGGGTACGCCGACCTCCTACAAAAGTGCGCATAAAGGAACGCTCACGGGGAAAACTGGTGGATGCTGTGTCACTGGGGGCGGCAGCAGCCACAGAATCCACACGTCCTCTCCCTGCTGAAACTCCACGGCCACAACCACGTGCCTTACTCCCTGCCTTCTTCATCTTGGTAGATTGATAAAGAAAGTCTGAAAAGTTATAAGGCCTAAGTGTGGTTATTCCGCAGAGACTGCAGTGAACACTGCACACAACTGTTCACTAGGTGTGAAAGGCCCCTTTGTGTACTTCTATAGTGTTTGCAACCAATGTATTGCCTGGAAGTGCTGTTAGCACAGTCAACACTTGCTCCTGTGTTACTGGGGTTCAGTAATGTCAGCTGTTCCCCTGCTGTGTGTACGGCAAAAAGTCCTGCTGCCTCCACCCTGTTCTCTTCTCATCCGTGGGCTCCAACACCGCCAGTTGTTGCTCGGAAGTACTTGGCACGGGTACTGACTCCTGCCCAGCCTGGTTACAGCACGACAGCTGTTTCCTGGCAGTGTCAACGTCAATTAGCCTCCAATAAGTTGTCCTGTCGTGTTGCATTCTGGTTAGCCGACTATATGGTGCCTGCAGTTTAGGTCATTCCTATGTGTGCTGTGGGATATGTAAATAAAGGCTGTTTCCGTTGTGACAATAGGACAAGCACCCACTGTAGGACTGTGTGATTCGGTAACTGCGGACGGCTTGCGGACTGTCAAATTACATTTTCATGGGTGCCTTCTGCTACCCGTCCGGGTTCCAGTACCGTCAACTGGTTCTCCGCAGTGCCTTTGGCCTAGGTGCCTCCATCTCGGTATCCGAGTTCCAGCAATGTCTGCTGGTCCTTGGTAGTGCTTTGGAGCACAGGTACCTCCTGCTTAGTAACCGTGTCCCAGTAATGTCAGCTGGTCCTCGGTTGTGCCATTGGCTCTTTTCCTTCTGCTGCCCCTCCGGGTTCCAGCACAGTCAGCTGTTCCTCATTACTTGCATTGGCTCTTGTACCTTCTGCTACCCGTCCGGATTCCAGTACCGTCAACTGGTTCTCCGCAGTGCCTTTGGCCTAGGTGCCTCCATCTCGGTATCCGAGTTCCAGCAACGTCTGCTGGTCCTTGGTAGTGCTTTGGAGCACAGGTACCTCCTGCTTAGTAACCGTGTCCCAGTAACGTCAGCTGGTCCTCGGTTGTGCCATTGGCTCTTTTCCTTCTGCTGCCCCTCCGGGTTCCAGCACAGTCAGCTGGTCCTCGTTAATTCCATTGTCTCTTGTACCATCTGATACCCGTCCGGGTTCCAGTAACGTCAGCTGGTTCTCGGAAGTTAGTTCTTGTACCTTCAGCTACATTTACAAATTGAATATTTTTTAAATGTTTTGTTGGATAATCACTATGGATCTCCAACAATGAAGACGACGACCCTGATGACCACCCCGAAGAAGATGACGACCACAAGGACGACGAGCATGAAGCCAACCAGCCGGAACACCATCACAAAGAAGAAATAAAAGATTACCCAGAAGAAGATCACCAACAGGACAAAGAAGGTTAAGACAAACTACAAGATACAGAACAAGAGACAGAAGAACAATAAGCAGAAGATGAAAAAGCATAAGAACATGAAGTATAAGACCAAAATGAAGAGCAAAATATATGCTCTAAATTATAAGCAGAAGAAGACTAAGCAGTGTATGGGGGTGAGTCCGTTCCTCCTCGTGGTGCCCTGGAAAATGCCTGCTGCTGCAGGCTAAACTGAACACGGACAAATACTGTTGTAATTTAAATCTTTTGTGACAGCAAGAACGCAAGGATGAAAAATTCATACTTTTACAGATTACAAGTACAGGAATCTCTGTCACAAATAAGAATATGATGAAGATGAAGTAGAATATGAAGAAGAATAATAGTTTAATAAGAACAATATGAGTAATGTTAACAAAAAGATGAATAGCAATAAGTTTAAGAAGAAGATAAAGAAGGTGAAGATGAAGAATAATTTGATGAAAAAGATGATGCTGCTGAAGATTATGAAGGAGAAAGTGTGGCAAAAGTTAAAAAGGTGAAGAGCATGGAAGTTGTGAAACATACATATTTGCCAAAATAGAAAAAAGGTTAACAACATTGTCAATTTGTTAGTCAATGCGAACATCTTTCAAAAAAAAATATTAATGCTATTCCATTTGATTGGGTTAAATATCTATGCCTTTAATGTCTCCACAACCTCCCCCAATACATTCTACATTACTCTTTGTTGTTTTCCTTCATGTACAATTAACCAACAAGGCAAGAATGGGCTTTTTTTAATTCCGATATTTTTTTCCCATAGACTTACATTGGATTTCCGGTATCGGTATCGGGTATCGCTGATATTTCTTGTGTATCGGCGATACCATTCCGATCCGATACTTTTGGATATCGGAAAGTATCGCTCAACTCTAGTGGTGAGGGTTGGGACTTGCCCCTACTCCTTGGCAGCACCTCTGCTGTCCCCAATGGAGAAGAAGGGGAAGGTTGCATAAAGATGGCAGAGACAGTAGCCACCAGGCAGCAGCCCTCACACGACTGACCCCAGCTGACTACTTCCCTGGAACGCCAATCTATGACCGGGTTGTGTTTTGTCAGCCAAGGGAGACCTAAAACGATGGGTATTGGCATACCCTACAAGAAGTAGCATGACAGGGACTCCTCATGATGAATCCCTATACGCAGGCGTATATCATGCACCACCTGGGTCACACTCCCTGGCTGAGTGGGACAGAGTCAATGGTCTAGATGCCTAGTGGTTTTGCTAGTGTCCTACGCATCAGGCCATGGGTCCGGACAAAGTGAGCATCTACCAAATTGACTCCTGCTCCACTTCCACAAGCACTGGTATTCCCTTAGTTACCTCGCCAATCACCACTCTCGCAGACAGGGTACACTGAGGGGAAGAAATGGAGGAAATATAAACTCCTTGGTCGCCTCCCTCCACACGACCAGGGGGATGCGGCTTCTTAGATGGTACAGGTGTTTTGGCGCGAGGTGGGCAGACCCCAATGAAATGACCAGTCTGCCCACAGAAAAAAACATGCCCCCACACAGCGTCAAACCGCAGGCAACCCTGTTTGGGAACCAACTGCTCCCACCTGCATGGGTTCGTCCGACTGCTCAGCTGTGTCCTCCTCCCTAACCAGGAGAACAGGGGGCAGTTTTGATGTATGCCTCTCCCTGAGGCGTCTATCCACCCGGATGGCAAGGGACATGACGGCCTCCAATGACCTGGGGGCAGCGTACTGCACCAGAGTATCCTGCAACCTTGGGGACAGACCCTGCACAAAATGACTCCTAAGGGCAGGATCATTCCACTGTGTGTCAGTGGCCCATCTCCTGAACTCTGAACAGTACTCCTCAACTGGTCAGTCCCCTTGCTTGATCTTACGGAGTCGGGATTCGGCCAGAGAGACGCCATCAGGATCTCCATACACCAGCGCCAGAGCCGCAAAAAACCCATCCACCGACCGTAAAGATGGTGAATCGGCCGGCAGGGAGAAGGCCCAAGCTTGGGGATCACCTTTAGAAGGGAGACAATAATCCCCACACGCTGTTCCTCACTCCCTGATGAACAGGGGCGGAGCATAAAGTACAATTTACAGGCCTCCTGAAAAAACAGAAATTTATCTCTCCCACCAGAAAAACTGTCAGGGAGAGATATCTTAGGTTCTGATTGAACCTGCATCTGAGCCAAGGCCCAGAACCCCACCAACTGCTGTAGCTGCTGCACCACCTCACCCCACAGCACCTTAAACTCATCAATGAGGGTCTGAAGCAGTTGGACAAAGGCCTGCGTTTGGGCCATGGCTCACAAGAGAGGAAAAAAAATGTGTCGGTTGGTAATAATGTCACGGGGCAGTTATACAAATACAGGGGACGAGGAACCTGGGCCCCTGAACTGCCCCTAAGGCTAAGGGAGGGCCCTGTCTCTCCTTAACTTGAGGGTACACCTAAAGGTAGTGAGGCCCAAGTAACCAACCTGTCCCTGTCTCCTGTTTAGCCCTCAACTAAACGCCCAACCCGCTCCCAGGAGGTGAGACGGAATAAAGGGAACAACACAAAATAACCAAAAGGAAAGACAGACACCCAGGGGTTAAATCAACTAAAACAACAAACACTTAGCTCTCTCTGCTGCAATGCACCGCACAGCAGAATAAGGCACCAGATCAGGGGAACAGCAGAAGTACCACTACACTCAGAAAGCTCCTGACTCAGGTTGGTTGGTCTTCAAAAGCAGAAATATCACCAACAGTCAGCTGACGGCTCAGGTGACCTTTTAAAGGATGGTGGGAGTGGTCTCCACCTTCCTCTGACAAGTTAGCATCGATGTAATTACACCAGCGGCCACCGGGGGAAAAGACTGACATTAACCCTGATGGCCTGAAAGGAGAAAGATTTTAATATACAAAGTAAGATCTGCCACAGATCCCAAAGTGGATCATGACACAGACTGAATGCATTAATCAATCCCTTGAACAAATTCTAAGGTGTTTGACCTCCGTCAGACAGGATAACTGGTGTGACACTTTGCCTTTAGCTGAATTCGCTTTTAATAATCGGGTGAATCAATCCACCAGTATGTCCCCATTTCTGGTCAACTATGGGTTTAGTCCACATTTTGGGGAATTTTCACGATTTCACAATTGGATTCCGGGTGTTCGGGGGTGTAGGAATCCGTTCAGTGGTTAAGAAATCTGTGGACTGAAGTCCGGCATAATATCTCCAGGGCTCAGAGGAGGTATAAATATTTTGCGGACAAAAAGAGAGCCCCGGGGCATATGTTTCAGGTGGGAGAGATAGTTTGGCTTTCCACACACAACATCAACCTGAAGGTTCTGTTGGCCAAACTGGGACCAAAGTTCATTGGTCCGTACGAGATTGTGGAAATAATCAATCCGGTGGCATATAGGTTGCGTCTTCCTGCCTCTTTTAAAATATCCAATGTGTTCCATAAATCTCTGTTGAAACCATTGGGGTCTGTCAAGGAAGATTCTGGGTCCATGGCTCCTCCGGTGTTGGTGGAGGGGCACATAGAGTATGAGGTGGGAATTATTGTGGACTCTTGGCTTGTGCGTCGCTCCTTGTAGTATCTGGTCCACTGGAAGGGATATGAGACAGAGGATCACTCGTGGGTCCCTGCTCACTTGGTACATATGGATCATCTGGTTTCATGCCAAGCACCCAGGGAAGCCTGGGGGTCCAGTGGCCCCCCATTGAGAGGGGGGTACTGTCATGATCCCATGGTAGGATTTGGATCTGCACATCACGGGTTAATGTTTGTGGCCTCTTTTTGGATCAGGGAGGACTTTTTATAATCCTGGGAAGCTCTAATCCATGTCAGTTATACTTGTGCCCTCGGGTGAGTAGTTTGACCCTTGTGTGCTTGTGCCTTGTGCTTTCTCTTTGTCTGATTCCTGGTTCTGATCCGGTCTGTCCTCCCATCTTCTTTTGTGCCTTGTAATTCTGTACTGATTACTGTCTGCCTGGTTACTGATTCCTGCTCTGTTCTGACTGCCCGCTTTGCCTGTCCCTCTTGTACCTCGTCCGCACTCCACGGTTCCGATCCCTGGCCTGTATCTGTCTCCTCTGCTATTATTCCCTTCGGTACCATTACTGCCCTCTGGGTTACTACCTCTGCTTGTCTGACCTTCTTTTATACTGCCGGCACCCTTGCTGTCTCCCCGATGAGTGTTGTGTCAGACTCTGCCCCAATCCCTCCTCCTGTGGTTACGTTCAGCAAGTTCTGTTACCCAGTGGTTGCTCCCTGTCCCGATTACCCTGCGGGGACCACCCAGTCCTGCTCGTCTTAAAGGCATACCCAGATTCATGCACGGATTGCACATTCCGGTTAGTGCCTGCAACAGCTTCTGAGGAATTCAGCGCAGATTCCTTGGGTTGACAACTGGGCACAATGCAATAGTTGTCCGGCCTTACTGAACAGGATGGACCTGAGGCTTGCATATCTTCTGCAGGGGGCTCCACCTCTTCATAGTACTCTGGAGTGGTCATGAACTCTCCTGTTCCCCGAGTGGTGTACACTGCGTGTCTCCCTTCAGGCTGAACCACAATAACTGGGGATGGTAGTATCTCCGGAACTACCTGATCATGAT
Organism: Oophaga sylvatica; assembly: GCA_033576555.1. NCBI lineage: Eukaryota > Metazoa > Chordata > Amphibia > Anura > Dendrobatidae > Oophaga > Oophaga sylvatica. Next base: position 397,231,916 of record JARQOD010000002.1, read on the forward strand.
AATTAGGTCCCCAGGGCAGACAAAAGACTCCAAATCCCTGCCAGTACTTGTCCATTGCATACAAGTCCCCATTTTTGGTTCTCATTGCTCATGTCCTCCATCTCCTCCTCATCAGCGCCAAAGCTTATTCACTGTGCAGGCTGTGACATTTCCATGGAGAGCCTCCTGCCATGTGTCTCACCTCTCACTTGTCGCAGGGAAAATGGTGCAGAACGCCTTTCCATGGCACACTTCCTGCAAACCTGGTTCTGCCTCTTCCTGCGCTGAACTCCTGACGTGACCATCACGTCACACTTCACTCTCGACGACTTCGCCTTCAGCTGCGCCTCCTTCTAGCCCATTTTTCCACACAGCATGCCACACCTCTCGCTGCACCATGCACCTCTCCAGAATGTACCTCCTATTCCGTTCAGGCCTCTCTTCACAGGGCCCATCCTTCTTTGGGCAGTCACTCGTGGGGGCTGAACATCTTTTTGCACTCTCGGGTGCCGTCCACGTTGACAATAGGTGGTGTTTCTCCTTCTCTTCACCGCCGCTGTCACCATCTTGGAATCTATGCTTCAGGCTGCCATCGTGGGCAGCATGTATTCCAGAAATCTTCCATCTGCGCCATGTGCCATATCTTCCCCGCTCTCTTTGTGCAAGGTAGTCGCATCCTGCCGACTACGCCAAATGTAAGATGCCCAAGTGAGGTAGTCGTGGGTGAGCTTCTGTCCCCATTCACTCTGGCATCCTACTGACAAGGGGTGTCTCAGTCCTGGTGTGCTGCTGTTTATGTGGTGCCTCCCACTTACTTCTGGCTTGCAGGCCTCTTCTGACTCCAGGAATCCATCTTCTGGATCCAGAGCAGCAAGGTGTAGAAGACTGGGCTGTGGGTGCTGACCGGGCACGGGGTCCGGAACTGCTGGGGTCGAACCTACAGTCATGGCCAAAAGTTTTGAGAATGACACAAATATTAATTTTTACAAAGTCTACTGTTCACTTTTTCTAATGGCAATTTGCATATACTTCAGAATGTTATAAAGAGTGATCAGCTTAACAGCAATTACTTGCAAAGTCAATAGTTGGCTAGAAAATGAACTTTATCCCCAAAACACATTTCAACATCATTGCAGCCCTGCCTTAAAAGGACCAGCTAACCTCTTTTCAGTGATTGCTCCATTAACACAGGTGTGGGTGTTGATGAGGACATGGCTGGAGATCAATCTGTCATGATTAAGTAAGAATGACACCACTGGACACTTTAAAAGGAAGCTGGTGCTTGGCATCATTGTTTCTCTTCTGTTAACCATGGTTGTCTCTAAAGAAACACGAGTAGTCATCATTGCAATGCACAAAAATAGCCTAACAGGGAAGAGTATCGCAGCTAGAAAGATTGCACCTCAGTCAACAATCTATCGCATCATCAAGAACTTCAAGGAGAGAGGTTCCATTGTTGCCAAAAAGGCTCCAGGGCGCCCAAGAAAGACCAGCAAGCGCCAGGACCGTCTCTTAAAAGTGTTTCAGCTGCGGGATCGGGCTACCAGCAGTGCAGAGCTTGCTCAGGAATGGCAGCAGGCAGGTGTGAGTGCATCTGCACGCACTGTGAGGCGGAGACTCTTGGAGCAAGGCCTGGTCTCAAGGAGGGCAGCAAAGAAGCCACTTCTCTCCAGAAACAACATCAGGACAGACTGATATTCTGCAAAAGGTACAGGCAGTGGACTGCTGAGGACTGGGGTAAAGTTATTTTCTCTGATGAATCCCCTTTTTGATTGTTTGGGACATTAGGAAAACGCCTCATTCGGAGAAGACAAGGTGAGCGCTACCACCAGTCTTGTCTCATGCCAACTGTTAAGCATCCTGAAACCATTCATGTGTGGGGTTGCTTCTCAGCCAAGGGAATCGGCTCTCTCACAGTCTTGCCTAAAAGCACAGCCATGAATAAAGAATGGTACCAGAATGTCCTCCAAGAACAACTTCTCCCAACCCTCCAAGAGCAGTTTGGCGATCAACAATGCCTTTTCCAGCACCTAGCCATAAAGCAAAGGTGATAACTAAATGGCTCAGGGAACAAAACATAGAGATTTTGGGTCCATGGCCTGGAAACTCCCCAGATCTTAATCCCCTTGAGAACTTGTGGTCAATCATCAAGAGACGGGTGGACAACCAAAAAACCTAAAAATTCTGAAAAGCATTGATTGTGCAAGAATGGACTGCTATCAGTCAGGATTTGGTCCACAAGTTGATTGAGAGCATGCCAGGGAGAATTGCAGAGGTCCTGAAGAAGAAGGGTCAACACTGCAAATATTGACTTGCTGCATTAACTCATTCTAACTGTCAATATAAGCTTTTGTTACTCATATGTTTGCAATTATTATATTTCTGTCTGTGATAAAAACATCTGTCAAACACACATAAAAACCAGAGGGCAGCAGATCATGTGAAAATATAATATTTGTGTCATTCTCAAAACTTTTGGCCATGACTGTAATGTTGTAGGGGGGTAAGGAGATTGGAGATGGAGAAAACCCTTAACCTTTGTAGAATGGTTGTGGCGAGCCAGGGGAGTTATAATAGAGTTTGCATGGGAAAAGAAGGGGCTTCCTGCCAGAGAGAGGAGTCAGAGAGGACCGGCGCTGGGCTGCAGGGAAAGATAAGCTGCATAGTGGAGATCACGGCCGGGTGCAGAGAAGACTCCCAGGTTTCGGCAGGCGTGCGGAATAACGCACGTCGAGTGGAGGATTGCAGTTAACACTACTTTGCTGGGCTGCAGCATAATGGACTAGGGGCTCAGCGGGTAAGACCGGTGAATGCCCGCTGCCACCAGAAGTGAGGCTGACTTGTTACGCGGGGAAGCTGGAAGAACTTAGCACCAGCCTCAGCCGGCAGCCGACCAGTCATCTGACTCAGGAGAAGAAATGGACAACCGAGTCACGCTTAGTGGAATTAATATATAGACTGCTATTCTGAATTACTCTTTCCCCTGTTTACCCCTCATCCTTTATCTGTTTATTTCCTGTTGCTCCCTGCAAGGAGGTTACCCATGTTTTGATAAAATAAGTACTTGTTAACCCCTGCTCTGTGTTCTGTGTCACTGCATCTGAATACCTGTGTTACAAAACAATCAGGAGACACGTGGTTAATAAAAACCAAACTTTTACTTAGAGAATGGCAGTCAGTACAGTATTTACTAACAGGTTTAAAGGATAAGGCCCAACGGGTTGTCATCTTTCCCACCGGTGCCGGATACAACTTAGCCCTGGTTCTCGGAATAGGTGGCATATCCCCCTTTCTGGCTTTCCTTGCCCTTGGGGATCTTCCTCACCTCTAGCAGCATTTCTGGATTGCAATACCTTCTGCCCCATGTAGTCTGAGTCCATCCTTTCATCTAGGTTTGCAAGCTGAGTGTGCCCTTGGCCCTCGACATCCATCTCGAGGTTGCCCTTGGCTATTAGGCGGAATCACACGAAAGGTATTCATGGCAATCTGCTGTCCCGAATATTGAGCTCACGTCATCCTTAGCAGCCCACTATTCCTGCTGCATGTGCACTCCTGCAATTGTATAAACTGACTTGTCACTTCCTGGACTTGCTACTAACACTAAGTCCCCCCCCCCAAACTGGGCTGTTAACCCTCAACTAACTCTATGCCTGTTGTGTTACTAGGCAAACTTCACCTGCATTCTAGACAGCGACATCTTGTGACTGTAAAGCCCCCGTCTCACATAGCGATCTCGCTAGCGAGATCGCTGCTGAGTCACTAGTTTTGTGATGCAGCAGCGAGCTCACCAGCGATATCGCTGTGTGTTACATTCAGCGACGATCAGCCCCCCTGCCGGGTATCGCTGATCGTCGCTGAAATGTCAGGACATTTTTTTGATCGCTGGTCTCCCGCTGACAGGCAAGCATCGCTGCGTATGACAGGCAGGAGACCAGCGATCCGCTGGTAACCAAGGTACACAGCGGGTTTCCAGGCGCGGGGCTGTGCCTAGAAACCCGCTGTGTACCTTGGATACCAGCGCCCTGATGCAGGGAGCTGGTAACCAAGGTACACAGCGGGTTTCCAGGCACCGCGCAGCGCCTGGAAACCCGCTGTAAACCTTGGTTACCAGCTCCCTGCATCAGGGCGCTGGTATCCAAGGTACACTGCGGGTAACTAAGCGATGTTTACCCGCAGTGTCCTTGTGCTGATCGCTGCCTGAGCTGCCTGATTGGCAGCTCAGCAGCGATAATGTAGCGATATACCAGCGATCCTGATCGTTGTCGGGATCGCTGGTGTATCGCTATGTGAGACCCAGCCTTTAGTTATTACTGTAGCCAAAAGGGAATTACAGTTGTTATAACAAGGACTCATATCAGGAACAAAACATTCACATCCTACACTACAGTAGCACTGATATCTTCAGCAGCTGTTCCATTTCCTTACATTTCTGTTACTACAATTGCACATAATAATAATCAGAATTTTAATGTCTATGGGACTATATCCAACATCCCTGCCCATGGCCACAAGAGTAATATTAATGATGACAAATTGAAGAGACGTATAATATGAATGTTGACCAAAGAGCACATAACAAATTCCAAAGAGATTAGAGGTGAACTTCAATGTCAGTGTATATCAGTGTCAGATTGCACCATCAGTGTCTGTCTTGGCCAAAGTGGGCTTCATTGAAGACAGTCTGGGCAGCCTTATTTATAATGCACCCCATAGGCAGCCTTATTTATAATGCACCCCATAGGCAGCCTTATTTATAATGCACCCCCATAGGCAGCCTTATTTATAATGCACCCCATAGGCAGTCTTATTTATAATGCACCCCATAGGCAGCCTCTGTATGATAATGCAGCCCCATAAGCAGCCTTATTTATAATGCACCCCATAGGCAGCCTTGCGCTGCTCACTGCTCTCCCTCTTTTCTCCTGACAGCGGGCACCGGGCAGTGACATCATCGCGCCCGCTGTGACGCTGAGAGGGGGATTATGGGAGAAGGAGCGCTCGCTCCTTCTCTCACTATATGGTCAGCTGTATCGGTTACATGCCGAATCAGCTGACCCTCCAAAGACTTTCGGGGGGCCCACTGCTGGCACCGGGCCCCCCTCCGCCTGCTCAGGGGCCCCATAGCGGCCGGGCGGTAGAGCAGCGAGATCGATTCTCCCTGCTCTGCCCAAGAATGTAACTGTATAGGCTCGCTGTGCACGCCGATACAGTTACAGTAGCGTAGCTCCGGGTGGGCCCCCTCAGAGCGCGGGGCCCGGGACCACCGCCCCATTCTGCCCCCCGGTAGCTACGCTACTGTTAACAAGCCACAAAGGGGCCAGAAGAATGTCCTTTGAACAGATGAGACAAAACTGGAGCTTTTTGGTCACATCAGCTCTATGTTCATAGATGCAAAAATAAAGCATAAAAAAGAAAGAACATTCTGCCTACTGTGACACATGGAGTAGGCTTGGTTATGCTTAGGGCAACTTTGCTGGATTTGTTTTGAATCTGTACAGGATAATGACACAAAATACACAGCTAAAAACATCAAAGAAGAGAACTTGAACTATGGTGTCACCTATTGGAAGTGGCAATCCTAAAGGTACTGCCACACTAAACAATCCCGCTAGCGATCACGATAACGACGCATACTAATGCGATCGCTAGCGGGATTGTTTCTATATCGCTAAGTGCGGCCACATTTAGCGATATAGTTAACGACGCTATCGCCGTTAGCGATCTTCTTAACGACTTTAGCGGTACAAAAGTACCGCTAAATCGCTAAGAAAAGGTGCCACACTAGCGATATATACTTACCCAGCGGGAGCGCCGACGAGAAAATAGGGTCCGGAACGATTCCAGCGACGAGCGAGATCACAGCAGGAAGCTCGTCGCTGGAAGCTGCCGCACACAACAACATCGCTAACGGGATCGCTAAATAGTGACGTTTTTTAGCGATCCCGTTAGCGATATTGTTTAGTGTGGCATACCCTTAAAAGTCACTTTTGACCCTTAAGGGTATGCCACACTAAACAATATCGCTAACGGGATCGCTAAAAAACGTCACTATTTAGCGATCCCGTTAGCGATATTGTTCAGTGCGGCAGCTTCCAGCGACGAGCTTCCTGCTGTGATCTCGCTCGTCGCTGGAATCGTTCCGGACCCTATTTCATCGCTGGCGCTCCCGCTGGGTAAGTATCTAATCGCTGTGTGGCACCTTTTCTTAGCGATTTAGCGGTACTTTTGTACCGCTAAAGTCGTTAAGAAGATCGCTAACGGCGATAGCGTCGTTAACTATATCGCTAAATGCGGCAGCATTTAGCGATATAGAAACAATCCCGCTAGCGATCTCATTAGTATGCAACGCTAACGAGATCGCTAGCGGGATTGCTTAGTGTGGCAGTACCTTTAAATTAGCCTTGTTTAAGAGCAAAGCACTGAACTACTCTGAAGTGGTCTTCTATGAGCTCTTATCTAAATCATATCTAATCCTATCTAAATCCTATTGGACATCTGTAGAAGGAGCTAAAACATGCTGTCTAGAGAAGGCCCCCTTCACACCTGAGACAGCTGGAGCAGTTTGCTCATGAGGAGTGGGCCAAAATACCAAAATCGTTTGTTTGCAGTGATTGCCTCAAAAGGTTGTGCAGCAAAATATTAAATCAAGGGTACCATAATTTTGTTCAGGCCATTTTCATTAGGTTGTTTTGCACATTTTTCTGTTGAACTACAATTGAAAGAAATGCCTGATTTTCATTAGTTGATATTCAGTAAATTTAAATTGGAAATTACTTTTGTCAGTTTCAGGTTGAGTGCCCATTGTGTGTTTTTCTTACTTTACCAGAATGGTACCAATAATTGTGTCTACATGTGTATACATCTATCTATCAATACATAAATATGAAGAGAGGTAGATAGATAGATAGATAGATAGATAGATAGATAGATAGATAGATAGATAGATAGATAGATAGATAGATAGATAGATAGAATTTTATTATATTGTGACAACATTACAATTAAGTGGGGACATGTACAGATAATGAACACATTACCCAGTAACACATAATTCAAAAGACACAGTAGAAGTGGAGACCCTGCTTGCAAGCTTACAATCTATAAGGAAATTATGATGCTGAGTCACCTCTCACAGACAAGCCGTGAGTCGGGATATTCAACGCATCCAAGGTCAAAAGGCATAGTCAGGTAATGGTCCGAGGTCAGAATACCAGGAAAATAGCAGACCAGAGAAAAAAGGGTAATACAAACAGGTAGTCATTAGGAAAGTCCAGGGTCTGGCAACAAAGTATCAGAAAGTCAGAATGCTGAGAACAAGGCACAGAAGGAAAAGCTGAAAGCTAATACTGGCAGCTATCTGAGCCAGACAGCTCAGTTAAATAGGTAAGTAATCAGTGCAACAGGGAACACCTAAAAGGAGCTCAGCATCTCCCAGACTCAGATTAGACAGTTGAGCTGTCAACAAAAACACAAACAGCTCAGCACTCTCCTGCACCAGACTGGACAATGGAGCTATTTAAATCCTGCCACATGTCCACATAGGTAAGTATAGATCTAATTTTAGTCAAATGTAAATGAAAGTGCATATAGTGCAAAAAAAAAGAAGACTGAGAGGAGACTTAATAGCTGTCTACAAATATCTCAAGGGCTGTCACATTGTAGAAGGATCATCTTTATTCTCATTTGCACAAGGAAAGACTAGAAGCAATGGGATGAAACTGAATGGGAGGAGACACAGATTAGATATTAGAAAAAACTTTTTGACAGTTAGGGTGATCAAGGAGTGGAACAGGCTGCCACGAGAGGTGGTAGATTCTCCTTCAATGGAAGTCTTCAAACAGAGGCTGGACAGACATCTGTCTGGGATGATTTAGAGAATTCTGCTTTGAGCAGGGGGTTGGACCAGATGGCCCAGGAGGTCCCTTCCAACTCTACCATTCTATGATTCTATGATTCTATGATAGCGTGCATACATAATCTATATATATAAAATTGAATGTGTCGGTGTGTGTATCACCAACCACGAAGCATCTTTCATTTCACCAGAGCTGTTTAAAAGAAGCTGAGCTGTGATTGGTTGCTATGAGCAACAGTTTTCTCACTCCACGACAACACCTCAGCAGACAGTGACTGGGTGGGAGAAATCTAGCATCACCAGGAACATAAGCGCCAGGCATTATCTGCCCCCCAGAAAGGAAATTAATCCCCCCCTCCCGTGCCCATATCCCCATCACACATCCTCCATCCCATAGGCACATCTTCCCTCTTAAAGGGATCTCCATTATGGAAGTTAGGGTAAATCCATCCTGCTCTTTGGTTTGACCCCAGGCCTCTCTTAAAGGGATCCCGGTATGGAAGTTAGGATTGTTCCACTCCGCGCTGTGGTTCTGACCCCAGGGTCTGTTAAAGGGATCATTAATATGGAAGTTAGGGCAATTCCACTAAGCACTATGGTTCTGACCCCAGGCATCTCTTAAAGAGATCCCCGGTACGGAAGTGAGGGCAAATCCACTCTGTGCTTTGGTACTGACCCCAGGCCTCTCTTAAAGGGATCATTGGTATGGAAGTCAGGGAAAATCCATCCAGCGCTTTGGTTCTGACCCCATGGTCTCTTAAAGGGATCCCTGGTATGGAAGTTAGGGCAATTCCACTCAGCGCTCTGGTTCTGACCCCAGGCCTCTCTTAAAGGGATTCCCGGTATAGAAGTCAGGGCAATTGCCTTCAAATGCTCTGGTACTGACCCCAGGCCTCTCTTAAAGGGATCATTGGTATGGAAGTCAGTGCAAATCCCTCCAGCGCTTTGACTTTGACCCCAGGCCTCTCTTAAAGGGATCCCCAGTATGGAAGTTAGGACCATTTCACTCAGCGCTGTGGTTCTGACCCCAAGGCCTCTTAAAGGGATCATTGGTATGGAAGTTAGGGCAATTCCACTCAGTGCACTGGTTCTGACCCCATTCCCCTATTAAAGGGATCCCTGGTATGGAAGGGAGGGCAAATCCACTCTGCGCTTTGGTACTGAACCCAGGCGTCTCTTAAAGGGATCTCCTGTATGAAAGTTAGGGTAAATCCATTAGCACTCTGATTCTCACCCCAGGCTTCTATTAAAGGGATCATTGGTATGGACGTCAGGGCAAATCTACTCAGCGCTCTGGCTCTGACGCCAGGCCTTTCTTAAAGGGATCCTCCGGTATGGAAGTTAGGGCCATTCCACTCAGCATTCTGGTTCTGACCCCAGGCTGACGAGATGATGTGGGATATTAAGGGTAGTAGTCCGGTGGCTCTGGCTGACGGGATGATGTGAAATATTAGTGACAGTTGTCCGGTAGCTTTGACGGGATGATGTGGGATATTAGTAGTCTGGTGGCTCTGGCTGACGGGACGATGTGGATATTAGGGGGAGTAGTCCGGTGGCTCTGGCTGACGGAATGATGTGAGATATTAGGGGTAGAAGTCCGGTGGCTTTGACGGGATGATGTGGGATATTACTAGTCCAGTGGCTCTGGCTGACGGGATGATGTGGGATATTAGGGGAGTAGTCTGGCGGCTGTGACGGGATGATGTGGGATATTAGTGGTAGTTGTCAGGTGGCTATGGCTGACGGGATGATGTGGGATATTAGTAGTCTTGTGGCTCTGGCTGATGGGACGATGTGGGATATTAAGGGGAGTAGTCCGGTGGATGTGGCTGACGGGATGATGTGGGATATTAGGGGTTGTAGTCTGGCGGCTGTGACGGGATGATGTGGGATATTAGTGGTAGTTGTCTGGTGGCTCTGGATGACGGGATGATGTGAAATATTAGGGGTAGAAGTCCGGTGGCTTTGACGGAATGATGTGGGATATTACTTGTACAGTGGCTCTGGCTGAAGGGACGATGTGGGATACTAGGGGGATTAGTCTGGTGGATGTGGCTGATGGGATGATGTGGGATATTAGGGGTTGTAGTCTGGCGGCTGTGACGGAATGATGTGGGATATTAATGGTAGTTGTCTAGTGGCTATGGCTGACGGGATGATGTGGGATATTAGGGTAGTAGTCCGGTAGCTTTGACGGGATGATGTGGATATTAAGGGTAGTTGTCCGGTGGCTCTGCCTGACGGGATGATGTGAGATATTAGTAGTCCGGTGGCTGTGGCTAACCGGATGATGTGGGATATTATGGGGAGTAGTCCGTTGGCTGTGGCTGATGGGATGATGTGGGATATTAGGGGTAGTAGTCTTGCAGCTGTGACGAGATGATGTGGGATATTATTGGTAGTTGTCCGGTGGCTATGGCTGACGGGATGATGTGGGATATTAGTGGTAATAGTCCGGTGGCTTTGACGGGATGATGTGGGATATTAGGGGTAGTAGTCCGGTGGCTGTGGCTGATGGGATGATGTGGGATATTAGGGGTAGAAGTCTGGTGGCTGTGACGGGATGATGTGGGATATTAGGGGTAGTTGTCCTGTGGCTATGGCTGATGGGATGATGTGGGATATTAGGGGTAGTAGTCTTGCAGCTGTGACGAGATGATGTGGGATATTAGTGGTAGTTGTCAGGTGGCTATGGCTCATGGGATGATGTGGGATATTAGTGGTAATAGTCCGGTGGCTTTGACGGGATGATGTGGGATATTAGGGGTAGTAGTCCGGTGGCTGTGGCTGACTGGATGATGTGGGATATTATGGGGAGTTTGTCCTGTGGCTATGGCTGATGGGATTATGTGGGATATTAGGGGTAGTAGTCTGGCAGCTGTGACGAGATGATGTGGGATATTTGTATTCCGGTGGCTATGGCTGACGGGATGATGTGGGATATTAGTGGTAATAGTCCGGTGGCTTTGACGGGATGATTGGGATATTAGGGTAGTAGTCCGGTGGCTGTGGCTGACGGGATGATGTGGGATATTAGGGGTAGAAGTCTGGTGGCTGTGACGGGATGATGTGGGATATTAGGGTAGTTGTCCTGTGGCTGTGGCTGATGGGATGATGTGGGATATTAGGGGTAGTATTCTTGCAGCTGTGACGAGATGATGTGGGATATTAGTGGTAGTTGTCAGGTGGCTATGGCTGACGGGATGATGTGGGATATTAGTGGTAATAGTCCGGTGGCTTTGACGGGATGATGTGGGATATTAGGGGTAGTAGTCCGGTGGCTGTGGCTGACGGGATGATGTGGGATATTAGGGGTAGAAATCTGGTGGCTTTGACGGGATGATGTGGGATATTAGGGGTAGTTGTCCTGTGGCTATGGCTGATGGGATTATGTGGGATATTAGGGGTAGTAGTCTGGTGGCTTTGATGGGATGATGTGGGATATTAGTTGTCCGGTGGCTATGGCTGACGGGATGATGTGGGATATTAGTGGTAGTAGTCCGGTGGCTTTGACGGGATGATGTGGGATATTAGGGGTAGTAGTCCGGTGGCTGTGGCTGACGGGATGATGTGAGATATTCTAGGACCCCTACTCCTCTCAATCTATACACTTGGCTTGGGGCAACTAATAAGGTCCCACTGATTCCAGTACCACCTTTATGCTGATGACACTCAGATCTACCTCTCTGGCCCAGACGTCACCTCTCTGCTGTCCAGAATCCCAGAGTGTCTATCAGCCATATCCTCCTTCTTCTCCTCCCGCTTCCTCAAACTCTATGTGGACAAATCTGAACTCGTACCAGAAGTCCACTGCCTCGGAGTAACCCTTGACTCTGCCCTGTCCTTCAAACCGCACATCCAAGCTCTTTCTACTTCCTGTCGCCTTCAGCTCAAAAATATTTCCAGAATCCGTCCTTTCCTCAACCCTCAATCTACTAAAATGATTGTGCACGCCCTCATCATCTCCCGCCTCGACTACTGCAACATCCTCTTCTCTGGTCTCCCTGCTAACACCCTCGCACCTTTCCAGTCCATCCTTAACTCTGCTGCCCGACTAATTCATCTCTTTCCTCACTACTCCTCCGCTTCTCCCCTCTGCAAATTTCTTCACTGGCTCCCATTCCCTAAGCGCATCCAGTTCAAATTACTAATACTGACCTACAAAGCCATCTATGACCTTTCTCCTTCATATATCTCTGAACTAATCTCCCGATATCTTCCCTCAAGTAATCTCCGATCCTCCCAAGACCTCCTTCTCTCCTCCACACTTATTCGCTCCTCACCCAACCGCCTCCAAGACTTCTCCTGAATATCCCCCATCCTCTGGAATTCTTTGCCTCAACACATCTGACTATCAACCACAGTCGGATCCTTCAGACGGAACTTGAAAACCCATCTCTTCAGGAAAGCTTACAGCCTGCCATGACCCTGCTACCTCCTCACCATTACTGGAGATATCGCTTCAACCAACACTAGAACTGCTGCAACCCACCAACCTGCTGTCTCCTTCCCCACCATCCTGTAGAATGTAAGCCCGAAAGGGCAGGGTCCTCTCCCCTCTGTATCAGTCTGTCATTGTAAGTTTGTTCACTGTAAGTAATACCTGTAATCTGTATGTAACCCCTTCTCATGTACAGCACCATGGAATCAATGGTGCTATAGAAATAAATAATAATAATATTAGTTTTAGTAGTCTGGCGGCTGTGACGGGATGATGTGGGATATTAGTGGTAGTTGTACGGTGGCTATGGCTGACGGGATGATGTGGGATATTAGGGGTAGTAGTCCGGTGGCTTTGACGGGATGATGTGGGATATTAGGGGTAGTAGTCCGGTGGCTCTGGCTGATGGATGATGTGGGATATTAGTAGTCCGGTGGCTCTGGCTGACAGGACGATGTGGTGTATTAGGGGGAGTAGTCCAGTGGCTCTGGCTGATGGGATTGTGTAGGATATTATAGTGAATGTGGCTATGCGGAGTGGGCAGGGCTATACACTCAGCTTTATATATAGATATAATCATTATAAATTGTTATAACTAACCGTAGTTAGATACTATGCCCTGGTAGCGCCGGGCTCTTTAGCTAGTCTATATATATAAAATTGAATATGTGTGTGTGTGTGTGTATCACCAACCAATCTCTAAGCATCTTTCATTTCACCAGAGCTGTTTAAAAGAAGCTGAGCTGTGATTAGTTGCTATGAGCAACAGTTTTCTCACTCCATGACAACACCTAAGCAGAAAGTGACTGGGTGGTTCTGACCCCAGGGTCTCTTAACCCCTTTCTGACATCAGACGTACTATCCCGTCCATGAAACCCGTGCCAATCTGCCCATGGACGGGATAGTACGTCATAGGCGATTATCACAGCTGACACCCGGGACTGTGTGTCAGGAGCGGTCACGGACCGCTCCCAGAACATTAACCCCTGGCACACCGCGATCAAACATGATTGCGGTGTACCAGGGGCGCAGGGGAGCATCGTGCAGGGAGGGGGCTCCCTGCACGCTCCCCAGAGACCCTCAGAACAGCGCGATGTGACCGTGCTATTCTGAGGCCTTCCTCCCTCCAAGGACCCGGATCCAAGATGGCCGCCGGGTCCTGCAGGGAGGCGGCTTCCTCAGTGCCTGAGGAGCTGAGAGCAGGCACTGAGAAGCCTGCAGCAGTGCCAGAACGATCGCTGGTGTGACAGTGTGCTGTGCACACTGTCACACCAACGATCTGACATTTTATAGTGATGTCCCACTCTGGGACAAAGTAAAAAAGGGAAAAAAATAAAAATAAACATACTTTAAAAAAAATTCCAAAATAAAGAAAAAAAAATATTCCCCCAAAAATTAATTTTTTCCTGTAAATAAAAAAAAACAAAACAATAAAAGTACACATATTTGGTATCGCCGCGTCCGTAATGACCCCCCCTATAAAACTGTCCCACTAGTTAACCCCTTTAGTGAACCCCTTAAAAAAAAAACAAAGCAAAAAATCAATGCTTTATCATCATACCGCCGAACAAAAAGTGGAATAACACGCGATCAAAAAGACTGATATAAATAAACATGGTACCGCTGAAAATGTCATCTTGTCCCGCAAAAAACGAGCCGCCATACAGCATCAACAAAAAATAAAAAAGTTATAGCTTGCAGAATAAAGTATGTATTTATTTCCATTTTCCCATTAGGGTTAGGGTTGGGTTGCGGCTAAAGTTAGGGTTAGGGTTGGCGCTAAAGTTATGGTTAGGGTTGGGATTAGGGTTAGGGGTGTGTTATTGTTAGGTTTATGGTTAGGGTTGGGACTAGGGTTAGGGGTGTGTTGTGGTTAGGGTTGGAGTTAGAATTGGGGGTGTTTCCGCTGTTTAGGCACATCAGGGGCTCTCCAAATGTGACATGGCGTCTGATCTCAATTCCAGCCAATTCAGCGTTGAAAAAGTCAAACGGTGCTCCTTCACTTCTGAGCTCTGCAATGCGCCCAAACAGTAGTTTACCCCCACATATGGGGTATCAGCGTACTCTGGACCCAAAGAGTTATTGTGCAATTTGTCCTATTTATTCTGTTACCCTTGGGAAAATAAAAATATGGGGGCGAAAATATCATTTTTGTAAAAAAAAAATGATTTTTTTGTTTTTACGGCTGTACGTTATAAACTTCTGTGAAGCACTTGGGGCTTCATAGCGCTCACCACACATCTAGATAAGTTCCTTGTGGGGTCTATTTTCCAAAATGGGGTCACTTGTGGGGGTTTCCACTGTTTAGGCGCATCAGGGGCTCTCCAAATGCAACATGACGCCCCCAGACCATTCCATCAAAGTCTGCAATCCAAAACGTCACTACTTCCCTTCCAAGCCCCAACGTGTACCCATACAGTAGTTTTCTCCCACATATTGGGTATCAGCGTACTCAGGACAAATTGGACAACAACTTTTGGGGTCCAATTTCTCCTGTTATCCTTGTGAAAATAAAATATTGGGGGCGAAAAAATCATTTTTGTAAAAAAAAAAGGATTTTTTATTTTTACGGCTGTACGTTATAAACTTCTATGAAGCACTTCGGGGTTCAAAGTGCTCACCACACATCTAGATAAGTTCCTTGAGGGGTCTAGTTTCCAAAATGGTGTCATTTTTCAGGGGGTTTCCACTGTTTAGGCAGATCAGGAGCTCTCCAAACACGACATGGCATCCAGCCAATTCTGCGTTGAAAAAGTCAAACGGCGCTCCTTCCCTTCCAAACTCTGCCATGCACCAAAACAGTGGTTTACCCCCACATATGGGGTATCAGCGTACTCAGGACAAATTGCACAATAACTTTTGGAGTCTTGTTACCCTTGGGAAAATAAAAATTGTGGTGAAAAGATCATTTTTGTGGAAAAAATATGATTTTTTAATTTTACGGCTCTACGTTATAAACTTGTGTGAAGCACTTGGGGGTTCAAATTGCTCATCAAAGATATTGATAAGTTCCTTAGGGGGTCTAGTTTCCCAAATGGGGTCACTTGTGGGGGTTTCCACTGTTTAGGCACATCAGGGGCTCTCCAAATGCAACATGGCGTCCAATCTCAATTCCAGCCAATTTTGGTTGGAAAAAGTCAAATGGTGCTCCTTCCATTTCGAGCTCTGCAGTGCGCGCGAACAGTGGTTCCCCCCCACATAGGGGGTATCAGCGTACTCAGGACAAATTGGACAACAACTTTTGTGGTCCAATTTCTCCTGTTACCCTTTGGAAAATAAAAAATTAGTGACTAACAGATAATTTTTGTGGTAAAAAAATAGGATTTTTTATTTTCATGCCCGGGCATTATAAACTTGTGTGAAGCACTTGGGGGTTCAAAGTGTTCACCAAAGATCTAGATAAGTTCCTTAGGGGGTCTAGTTTCCAAAATGGGGTCACTTGTGGGGGTTTCCACTGTTTAGGCTCATCTGGGGCACTGCAAACGGAACATGACCCCCATCAACGTCTGCATTCCAAAACGTTACTACTTCCTTTCCAAGCCCTGCCGTGCGCCCAAACAGTTTCCCCCCCACATATGGGGTATCAGCATACTCAGGACAAATTGGACAACAACTTTTGGGGTCCAATTTCCTTGGGAAAAATCAAAAATTTGGGACTAAAAAATAATTTTTGTGGAAAATTGTTTTTTTTTTTTTCACACCCAGGCATTATAAACTTTTGTGAAACACTTGGGGGTTCAAAGTGCTCACAACAGATCTAGATAAGTTCCTTAGGGGGTCTAGTTTCCAAAATGGTGTCACTTGTGGGGGTTTCCACTGTTTAGGTGCATCAGAGGCTCTCCAAACGCGACATGGCGTCCAATCTCAATTCCAGCCAATTTTAGTTTGAAAAAGTCAAACGGCGCTCCTTCCCTTACGAGCTCTGCCGTGTGCCCAAACAATGGTTTTCCCCCACATATGGGGTATTAGCGTACTCAGGAGAAATTGCACAACAATTTTATCTGTCCATTTTCTCCTTTTACCCTTGTGAAAATAAAAAAAAACGTTTGTAAAAGATCATTTTGTGGCTAAAAAGTTAAATATTAATTTTTTCCTTCCACGTTGCTTCAGCTCCTGTGAAGCACCTGAAGGGTTAATAAAATTCTTGAATGTGGTTTTGAGTACCTTAAGGGGTGCAGTTTTTAGAATGGTTTCACTTTTGGGTATTTTCTGCCATATAGACCCCTCAAAGTGACTTCAAATATGAGGTTGTCCCTAAAAAAAAGGCTTTGTAAATTTTGTTGTAAAAATGAGAAATCGCTGGTCAACTTTTAACCCTTATAATTTCCTAACAAAAAAAATTTTGGGTCCAAAATTGTGCTGATGTAAAGCAGACATGTGGGAAATGTTATTTATTAACTATTTTGTGTGACATATTTCTCTGTTTTAAGGGAAGCCATATTTGCGTTTTTTTCAAAAATAAACGCAAGTTATATCGAAGAAATTTTACCACTAACGTGAAGTACAATATGTCTCGAGAAAACAATCTCAGAATCGCCAAGATCCGTTGAAGCGTTCCAGAGTTATAACCTCATAAAGAGACAGTGGTCAGAATTGTAAAAATTGGCCCGGTCATTAACGTGCAAACCACCCTTGGGGGTAAAGGGGTTAAAGGGATCATTGGTATGGAAGTTAGGGCAATTCCACTAAGTGCTCTGGTTCTGACCCCAGGGTCTCTTAAAGGGATCACCGGTATGGAAGTGAGGGCAAATCCACTCTGCACTTTGGTACTGACCCCAGGCCTCTCTTAAAGGGATCATTGGTATGGAAGTCAGGGCAAATCCATCCAGCACTTTGGTTCTGACCCCAGGCCTCTATTAAAGGGATCATTGGTATGGAAGTCAGGGCAAATCCATCCAGCGCTTTGATTTTGACCCCAGGTCTCTCTTAAAGGGATCCCCAGTATGGAAGTTAGGACCGTTCCACTTAGCGCTGTGGTTCTGACCCCAGTGACTCTTAAAGGCATCATTGGTATGGAAGTTAGGGAAATTCCACTCAGCACTCTGGTTCTGACCCCAGGCCCCTCTTAAAGGGATCCCCGGTATGGAAGTGAGGGCAAATCCACTCCGGTCTTTGTCACTGAACCCAGGCCTCTCTTAAAGGGATCTCCGTTATGGAAGTTAGGGTAAATCCCTCAGCGCTCTGATTCTCAACCCAGGCTTCTATTAAAGGCATCATTGGTATAGAAGTTAGGGAAATTTCACTCAGCACTCTGGTTCTGACCCCAGGCCCCTCTTAAAGGGATCCCTGGTATGGAAGTGAGGGCAAATCCACTCTGCACTCTGATTCTGACCCCAGGCCCCTCTTAAAGGAATCCCGGTATGGAAGTGAGGGCAAATCCACTCCGGTCTTTGTCACTGAACCCAGGCCTCTCTTAAAGGGATCTCCGGTATGGAAGTCAGGGCAAATCCACTCAGTGCTCTGGTTCTGAAGCCAGGCTATTATGAATGTGCTGGAGATGGTTTCTGAGGCTCCCTCTGGTGGTTGCAGACAGTACTGAACCTCACAGCGAGGAATGGCAATCTGGGATCACGGACTGGACTGATATTAGGGAGGTTTCCTCCCATGATGATCGCAGGTGATCAATTGTTCTTGTCTCAATTGTGGTTCCTGGTTCATTTGGAAGTTTGCTTAGTCTTGCCTGCACCTGCTGCTTTCAGATAAGATATTTTCTGCTTTTCTTTTTGTGCTTGCTTTTTGCATAGTTCCCTGCACTACTGTGGAGGTCAGCAGGGTCCCCTCCTGGGGACCTGTGCTCCTCTCAGTTTGTCTGGAGCCACTGTTATTTGTTCATTTGTTTTTTCCTATTTTTTCAGTGGCTGCGGGTTAGTTTTGTTACACCAGAGATCTGATTTAGGAGGTAGAGATCGTGTGATCTCAGGTGTTTTTGCAATCAGAAGAGTTGGTATTTTTTAGGGGTTTTTTTTGGATTGCAGTGAGAATCCTTTCCTGTTCTTTTCTGTCTAGACAGATTGGGCCCCAGCATTTGCTCATTCTATTTTCTGTCTGTGTCTGTGCTTCCTCTTGTCTAACCACCATTACATGTTTGGGGGCTTCCTATTTTATTTGGGGATCTGCTCCTGGGCAGATAGCTTTCCACTTTCTGCCTTTAGGTGTAGTTATCTCTCAGGCTGTGACGAGGCATCTAGGATCAATGTAGGAACGCTCCACGGCTACCTCTAGTTGTGTGGTTAGTTCAGGTTACTGCAATCCAATAGGTTACAGCCTCTCTGGTGTATTACTGTTTTTGCTTTTTCTCCTCAGCTACCTAAACATAACACCATGCCTCTCTTAAAGGGATCCCCAGTATGGAAGTTAGGGCCATTCCACTCAGCGCTCTGGTTCTGACCCCAGGCTGACGGATGATGTGGGATATTAGAGGTAGTAGTCCGGTGGCTCTGGCTGATGGGATGATGTGGGATATTAGGGTAGTAGTCCAGTGGCTCTGGCTGACGGATGATGTGGGATATTAGTGGTAGTTTGTCTGGTGGCTCTGGCTGCGGGATGATGTGGGATATTAGCGTAGTAGTCTGGCGGCTGTGACGGGATGATGTGGGATATTAGGGGTAGTAGTCTGGCGGCTGTGATGGGACGATGTGGGAAATTAGTGGTAGTTGTCCGTGGCTCTGGCTGACAGGACAATATGGGATATTAAGGGTAGTAGTCCTGTGGCTCTGGCTGACAGGATAATGTGGGATATTAGTTGTCCGGTAGCTCTGGCTGACGGAATTGTGTGGAATTATAGTGAATGTGGCTATGCGGAGTGGCGGGGCTTTACACTCAGCTTTATATATAGATATAATCATTATAATTTGTTAAATAACTAACCGTAGTTAGTTACTATGCCTTGGCAGCGCTGGGCTCTTCAGCTAGTACAATATAATAATGATGAAGGACTTACATTGGAAGAGAAGGAATAGTGATGGCACTCCCGCTGCCCCAACACACGTTTCATGTGGTCACTTCCTCAAGGAGGTGTGTATATTGTAATATGTATACATGCAATTAGGTAGCACTTTGCACTATATGCACTTTTATTTTTCATTTGACTAAAATTAGATCTATACTTACCTATGTGGACATGTGGCAAGATTTAAATAAGGTAAAATACTGAGATTCTGAGAAAAATAGGAAGAGCTAGATTAGTGAAGTGGGGTGATAGGCCTCCCTAAAGGGGATTGTTTTTTGAGTATGATTAAAAAAGTGAAGGTTAGGTTTTAATCAAGTGTTCTGGTGTAGTACATTCCAGAAACAGATGCAGCACATAAAAAATCTTGCATACTGAAGTGGGAGATTGTTATTATGGAGGATGTTAATCTTAGATCAGGGCCATAGACAAAGGTGAGGGAGGAGCTCTGTGATGGTGCAGATCTATGGAGTGTCTTGTGGGTGAGAGTGATAAGTTTTATATTGTACTCTGTAGCATACGAGTAATCAGTGCATTGACTGCACAGGGTGGAGAAATCGGTGTAGCGGCTGGGCAGAAATATGGCCCTGACTGCTGCTTTCAGAATGGATTGGAGTGTAAAAATTTAGTTAAAGGGAGACCGATTAGTAAAGTTGCAGTGGTCCAGATGATAATGAATAAAAGTTAGAGTTTTTGCAATTGCAAAGGTGAGAAAAGGTCAGATTCGGAGATGTCTCTAAGGTGCAGGTCACATGAGCAAGTGATTGATTGGATATAGGAATAAAGAAGAGTTCTGTTCATATATGACCTACAGACAGTGAGCATGCTGTTTGGGAGTTATGGTTGAACGGTGAACCCCTAAGGAAATTGCATGAGAAATTCAATTTTGGATACATTCAGTTTCAGATAGAAGGAGGATATGATTTTAGAGAAAGCAAACAGGCAATCCCTGCCATTTTTTTAGTAAGGGTGATATCAGGAGTAAAGGTGTAAATTGAGTGATATCAGCATAGAAACCAAATCCGCTGGTGGTTTGCTGCTTGAGGAACCCCAACAGTAAATGGAAGAAGAAAGGAAGGAGAGCATGGTGGATCGCAATGCAATGCCTGTATCAGGAAGCTAATGGTTGGTCTTACGTGTAAACTAAGCACTATTGCAAGTATACAGTTGTGCTCAAAAGTTTACATACCCCGCAGAATTTTTGCTTTCTTGGCCTTTTTTCAGAGAATATGAATGATAACACCAAAACGTTTTCTCCACTCATGGTTAGTGATTGGGTGAACTATTTAGGCCGGCGTCACACTGGCGACAGAATCGGACGACTGCAATACGATGAAAAATCGTATTGCAGTCTGCCCTATGTTAATCTATGGAGCAGCTCCTAGTATCAGATTTTTTGTGGTCCGTTTTAAACGTCCGTGTGCAATCGCAGCATGCTGCGATTGTCACCGATTGTGGGTCGACTATCGCCAATGCAAGTCTATGGGAGCGATGAAAAATCTGATTACAAACGGACCGCATGTGTGACTTGCGATTAAATCGCATTGGTGTCCTTTAGAAAAGCGGCATTTCATCCCCGGCTATAATGTTAAAATCACACTGACAGCTTTAATAAAGAATAGAAAGAATAGTATATCACACATAGAATACATAATAATATATATTATATATATATATGTAATTGTGACATGTATATATATATATATATTTTATAGTTCCTAGACTTCTACATACTGTAATAGCCGCTAATTCAATTGCCGGCTTTTGTGAAATCACATGAAATGATACATTGTTTCCACACAGTTAACCATGTCATTTCCTGTATTTTGATATTTGTTTAGAACTTACAATTACATGAGTGTATTTGTGCAAAATTTCAGACATGTAGGGGTTAATTAAAGGTGTAAATTCGTTGAAAATAAATGCGTGGGCTCCCGCTGTATTTTCTCCACCAGACAGACAAAGCAAAGCGAGTGGGGCAGATAATAATAGCCTAGGGAGGGTACATTTTTTTTGTGCCCCCCCTGGCTACTAACATCTGCCCCCAGACACCCCAGAAAGGGCAAATCTATAATTAGATTTGCCCTTTCTGGCACTTTGCCCGTCTATTCCCATTGCCCTGTAGCGGTGGCGAATGGGTTAATAATGTCACCTTAATGTCACCTTAGTATTGAAAGGTGACCTTAA
>JARQOD010000002.1:397253423-397349115 GCA_033576555.1 Oophaga sylvatica
GGTCTGAGATTTATTGTTCCGTTGGTGGTCATCCGGGATTTTTGGTACCAAGATTGGTGGTCGGTCCTTTTGGTGGCCAATTTGTCTCATGGTCAGGGACTTTGGCTGTGGGGGACTTGCTCCGTTCAAGCCTTGCTCTATTCTAGTGGTTTGTTTATGCCATTACCTGACCCAAGAGGCCTGGACCCTATTTTTGGTTTTTTTTTCCGACCCCTGTCTCTCAGAGAATGACCGTCATCTGGGTAATCGTGTTGGTTTTCCAAGATGTACTCTTGTGCCAATACCGTTGCCTTCCCCTCCCAATTGGTTTTTTCTTTGTTCTTTCAGGCACGTGGTTCGGTTCATGGCATTCCGGAGAACTTGTGTCTGACGAGGAGTCCAGTTTGTTTCCAGTTTGGGACATTTTGTTCTAAACTTGGTGTTCAGTTTTCTTTCTCCTCTCATTTCCCCTCAGACCAATGGGAAGAAACCGAAAAGAACAAACCGACCTTGGAGGACTTATTTGAGATGTTTTGTGTCTGCTGATCAAGATGACTGGGTCTTTTTTTTGCTTTGGCTGAGTTTGCTCTTAATAATAGGGCTAGCTCTGCCACCTTGATGTCTCATTTTTTCTGCATTCTGGGTTTCACCCTCGATTTTTTCAGGACAGGCGGAGGGCTTCTGTCTGTCCGGGGGTTGACATATTGTGGAGCGTATGCAGTAGATTTGGGACCAGGTTGTGGAGCGTTGTCTCTCTCTCTCAGAGAAGGTCCAGCGGTTTGCCAACCAGCATGGACTGAGTGGTCCTCATTTTAAAGTGGGGGACTTGGTTTGGTTGTCCTCAAGGATATCCCTATGAGGGTTGCATCTCCAAAATTTAGCAAGGTTCATTGACCTTATTAAGATCATGGAAATTATTAATCCTGTTTCCTTCCGTTTGCTTCTTCCAGGGACATTTAAGATCCATAACATGTTCCACAAGTCCTTATTGCAGAGGTTTGTCGAGCGAGTGGTTCCTATGGCTGGCCTCCGAGTCTGTTTTAGTGAGGGCAATTTGGGTGTTGTGGTTGAGAAAATATTGGATTCTCGTTTTGCTAGACGGAAACTCCAGTATTTGGTTAAGTGGAGAGGTTATTGGTCAGGAGGACAATTCTTGGGTGTTTGCTTCGGACTCCATGTGGGAAACTGATCCGTGCCTATCATCGAGTCATCCTGATCGGCCTGGTTGCGCAGGTGAGGGTTTCGGTGACCCCTCCTCAAGGGGGGGGGGTTTGTTGTTGGGAATTTACTCTGGGAGGCGACTTCTGAGCTGGGGCTCCCTCCGGTGGTTGCTGAGGGTAATGAACCAATTGCTGAATGCCTTCAGCTGGCTCTGAATGGTCTGATATAAGTGACCTGAATCCCTTCAGCCTTGCGGTAATCAATTGTTCTTTCACGTCTTGCTTGGAGCTCAGCTTGCATTCCTGCTCTCATTCAGATAAGTGATTTGCTGTTTTTTTTCCTTGGTTTGATTTTCCTTGTGGTTTGCTGCTTGCAGTAGACTTCAGCCTGGTCCAATTTTGGGGCCTGGGGCTGCAATTGTGCTCAGTTTGTGTTTGCGCTTTGGCTCTGTTCCTATGTCACTTTTTATTTGCTGAATTTCTGTGTGTTCATCGAGATCTGATTTAGGTGGTAGAGATCGTGTGATCTCAGGTTTTTTTGTTAATTAGAAGTGTTGGTTTTTTTGTCAGGGTTTTTTTTGGGTTGCAGTCAGAATTCTTTCCCATAGTTTTCTATCTAGACAGATTGGGCCCCAGCGTTTGCTCATTCTATTTTCTGTCTGTGTTATATTTTTTTCTGGTCTAACAGCCAGTACATGTTTGGGGGCTTCTATTTCTTTGGGGATTCTGCTACGGGGCAGATAGCATTCATCTTTCTGCCTTTAGGTATAGCTATCCATCGGCTGTGATGAAGCGTCTAGGATTCACCGTAGGTATGCTCCATGGCTACTTTAGTGTTGCGGTTAGTTTGGGTCCTGCAATCCAATAGTTTCCGCCTCTCTGGTGTATTGCTTCTTTGGCTATTTTTGCAATCTCTCCTCAGCTACTGAAGCTAACGGGGCCTGTTTGGGATATAAAAGGAGGTGATGGCAGGAAGTCAGTCAGCCTGCAGGCAGAGTGAGTCTGCAGGCCGAGTGAGTCTGCAGAGTGATACTCACTCAGCTTAAGTCAGCAAGCTAGGAGTCTAGCAGATAAGGCTAGAGAGCTAAAGAGCGTGCGACGCTCTGGAGAGCGGCGAAGAGGCAGTCCACCAACTGCCAGTTGTGTATAACCTTGTGAGGGGCCGAGTAGGCCGAAGGCAAGAGGAGAGTAGCAAAGGGCCAGGGAGGCCTTACCAGCTCACACCAGCAAGTACATACGGACATTCGGGTCTGAGCCTACAGGATTCCACGACCCAGTAGGAGACAATCGGAATTCTGAGGACTACAGGTCCCAGGAACACCACTGAGCTGATAGTATCAGGACCAGGGGACACGGGATCGATAAGCAGGGAAAGTGTACTCCAGGAGAGTTCTTACCACAAGGGTCAGTCGGTGCAGGACAGAGACTAAGTAGGCCCAGCTACAGGCAGGCCAGAAATCATTACAGAAAGTCAAGGAACAGGAGGCCTTTACCTGCTCTTTGGGGAATTGGATGTGCACCCTTCAACCTACAGTGTCCGGGATGTACCTGCACCATCTCCAGTAAGGTCCAAGTGATTGTGTGTGTGTCCACTTCTTGTTCCTACCCTGCCGAATTCCCCTCCGTCCTTCATCACTATACCTTATGCTACCCTGAAGGCCTGCTCCACCTGTGGGGAGCAATACCACCCTAGCTGCCTTGCACCGGCCTCAATGAAACTGTGGCAGCGCTGGTGATCTCACCAGACACCACAGGTGGCGTCACGATCTACTGATATTCCCTGTAAATTTTCCCTTTTGAGGTGAGCGCCCAGGGCCACGGACGAGCCGTGGCCGCTGTGATTTTCCCCATTGAGATCAACGGGCTCAGGTCCGAGTACCCCAACAGTCCCAGGGCGGCTCACACGCACACTGTTACAAGCAAACGCTCACAGGTGGGGATGTTACTTTAGTAGCATTCAAAACCAATTTGTGTCACTTCTGTGCATGTTATCTGGCCAAAATCACCAGGGTATGTAAACTTTTGACCTGGGTCACTTGGATGTTTTGGGTTGTTGTATGATTTAAAAAGAGAAAACACAGTAGTTTGACAGTAAATGGCTTCACCCAACCACTAACCATGAGTAGAGAAAAAGTTTTGGTGTTAACATTCATATTATATGATAAAAGGCCAAGAATGCAAAATTCTGTCGGGGTATGTAAACTTTTGAGCACAACTGTATACCACTGAGTATTCAAGACAAGAAAATTCAAGGTACTGTCAAAAGTGAATAAATCTTCAAAACTTTATTTTATTATGTAGATAATTCCATGACAGTAAGTACAGACGCTTTTCTGGCATTGCTGCACATTGCATTGTCCTTTTTTATTCCAAAGTCATTACACAGTGAATTCATACAGACTGGGCTACAGCTGAGTAATATCTACAGATGTACTCAAAAGTTTACATACCCGGTAGAATTTTTGCTTTCTTGGCCATTTTTCAGAGAATAAGAATGATAACACCAAAACTTTTTCTCCACCATGGTTAGTGGTGGGGTGAAGCTGTGATTTCTCTTTTTAAATCATGATGAAACCCAAAACATCCAAATGACCCTGATCAAAAGTTTACATACCCTGGTGATTTTGACCTGATAACATGCACAGAAGTTGACACAAATGGGTTTAAATGGCTGCTAAAGGTAACATCCTAAACTGTGACCTGTGACAAATGCCAGGAAATTGTTCGGGATGCAAAGAAAAACCCACAAATAACATCAGCTGAAATACTGGACTCAGTGGTGTGGCTGTTTCAAGATGCACAATAAGGAGGCACTTGAAGGAAAATGGGCTGGCATAGTTGAGTCACTAGAAGAAAGGAAAATATTATAAACTAGCTAAAGAGCCGGAGCTGCCGGGGAACAGTAATAACTACGGTAAGTTATAACAAATTTATAATGATTATATCTATATATATAAGGCTGAGTGTATAGCCGCCCCTCCGCATAGCCACATTCACTATAATATCCCACACAATCCCGTCAGCCAGACCTACGGACTACCACCCCTAATTTCCCACATCATTCCCATCAGCCAGAGCCACCGGACTACTAATATCCCACATCATCCCGTCAAAAGCCACCGGACTTACTACCCCTAATATCCACATCATCCCATCAAAACCACCGGACTAATACCCTAATATTCCACATCTTCCGTCAGCCATAGCCACCGGACAACTACCACTATATCCCACATCATCCCGTCACAGCACCAGACTACTACCCCTAATATCCCACATCATCCCGTCAGCCGAGCCACCGGACAACTACCACTAATATCCCACATCATCCCATCAGCTAGAGCCACCAGACTACTACCCCTATATCCCACATCATCCCGTCAGCCAGAGCCATCGGACTACTAATATCCACATCATCCCATCCATCCACCGGACTACTCCCCTTAATATCCCACATCATCCCATCACAGCCACCGGACTACTACCCCTAATAACCCACACCATCCGTCAGCCAGAGCCACCGGACTACTACCCCTAATATCCCACATCATCCGTCAGCCAGAGCCACCGGACTACAAATATCCCACATCATCCCATCACAGCCACGGACTACTACCCTAATATCCCACATCATCCCATCAGCCAGAGCCACGGACAACTACCACTAATATCCCACATCATCCCGTCACAGCCACCAGACTACTACCCTAATATCCCACATCATCCCGTCAGCCAGTGCCACCGGAATACTACCCTAATATCCCACATTATCTCGTCAGCCAGAGCCCCCGGACTACTACCACTAATATCCCACATCACCCCGTCAGCCAGAGCCACCGGACAATTTACCCCTAATATCCCACATCATCCCGTCAGCCAGAGCCACCGGACTACTACCCCTAATTTCCCACATCATCCCGTAAGCCTGGGGTGAGAATCAGAGCGCTGAGGGATTTACCCTAACTTCCATACTGATGATCCTTTAAGAGAGGCCTGGGATCAGTACCAAAGCTGAGTGGATTTGCCCTCACTTCCATATTAATGATCCCTTTAAGAGTCACTGGGGTCAGAACCACAGCGCTGAGTGGAACAGTCCTAACTTCCATATGGGGTTCACTTTAAGAGAGGCCTGGGGTCAGTACCAGAGCATTTGAAGGCAATTGCCTGACTTCCATCCCTTTAAGAGAGCCTGGGGTGATTCATTTCTGTCATGTGCTCTCTGCTCCTTTCTGGGGGGCAGACAATGGCTGGGAGCTTATGTTCCCGGGGATGCTAGATTTCTCACACCCGCTCACTGTCTGCTGAGGTGTTGTCATGGAGTGAGAAAACTGTTGCTCATAGCAACCAATTACAGCTCAGCTTCTTTTAAACAGCTCTGTGATTGGTTGGTGATACACACACACATTCAGTTATAAATATATAGATAACGGTTTTCAAATAAAGCTGCATGAACCAGTCATCAGCCAGTATCTGTCTAAGTACTGTTACCAAGTGCAATTGAGTGCATGGTGTAAGTGGAAACAGTTGAATAGGAGGGACCAGATTCTGAGAAAAATAGGGAAGAGCTAGATTAGTGAAGTGGGGTGATAGGCTGCCTAAAGAGATGTGTTTTTTGAGTATGATTAAAAAAGTGAAGGTTAGGTTTTAATCAGTGTTCTGGTGTAGTACATTCCAGAAACAGATGCGCACATAAAAAATCTTGCATACTGAAGTGGGAGATTGTTATTATGGAGGATGTTAATCTTAGATCAGGGCCATAGACAAAGGTGAGGGAGGAGCTCTGTGATGGTGCAGATCTATGGAGTGTCTTGTGGGTGAGAGTGATAAGTTTATATTGTACTCTGTAGCATACGAGTAATCAGTGCATTGACTGGCACAGGGTGGAGAAATCGGGTTGTAGCGGCTGGGCAGAAATATGGCCCTGACTGCTGCTTTCAGAATGGATTGGAGTGTAAAAATTTAGTTAAAGGGAGACCGATTAGTAGAAAGTTGCAGTGGTCCAGATGATAATGAATAAAAGTTAGAGGTTTTGCAATTGCAAAGGTGAGAAAATGTCAGATTCGGGAGATGTCTCTAAGGTGCAGGTCACATGAGCAAGTGATTGATTGGATATCTAATATATAAAGCTGAATGTATGTATGTGTGTATGTATGTGGGTATGTTTGTCCGGGATTGGAATCCGCACCGTCGCACTTACGGGCATGAAATTTTGCACGCCTGCACGTCTCGACCCCGAAAGCGTCCTAGGCTATGTTTTGAATTGAAATTTTAACCCCGCGCGTTCCAAATCGCCAAACAATTTTGGCCCTATCTTCATAATGGGGAGAAAGCTGAATGCTTGTGTGTATGTCCGGCATAGGAATCTGCATTTACGGGCATGAAATTTTGCACACCCGCACGTCTCGACCCCGGGAGCGTCATAGGCTAGGTTTTGAGTAGAAATTTTAACCCCGCGCATTCCAAATCGGCAAATAATTTTGGCTCGGGATAGGAATCTGCACCGTTGTACTTACGGGCATGAAATTTTGCATGCCCGCACATCTCAACCCCAGGAGCATTATAGGCTATGTGTTGAATGGAAATTTTAACCCCCGCACGTTCCAAATCGCCAAACAATTTTGGCCCTATCTACATAATAGGGAGAAAGCTGAATGCTTGTGTGTATGTCCGGCATAGGAATCTGCATTTACGGGCATGAAATTTGCACACCCGCACGTCTCGACCCCGGGAGCGTCATAGGCTAGGTTTTGAGTCAAAATTTTAACCCCGCGCATTCCAAATCGGCAAATAATTTTGGCCCGGGATAGGAATCTGCACCGTTGTACTTACGGCATGAAATTTTGCATGCCCGCACATCTCAACCCCAGGAGCATCATAGGCTATGTGTTGAATGGAAATTTTAACCCCCGCACGTTCCAAATCGCCAAACTATTTTGGCCCTATCTACATAATGGGGAGAAAGCTGAATACTTGTATATAGATATAATCATTACAATTTGTTATAACTAACCGTAGTTAGGTACTATGCCCGGGCAGCGCCGGGCTCTTCAGCTAGTAGGGAATAAAGAAGAGTTCTGTGCATATATGACCTACAGACAGTGAGCATGCTGTTTGGGAGTTATGGTTGAACCACCAAGGAAATTGCATGAGAAATTCAGTTTTGGATACATTCAGTTTCAGATAGGAGGATATGATTTTAGAGAAAGCAAACAGACAATCCCTGCTATTTTATAGTAAGGGTGATATCAGGAGTTAAGGTGTATAATTGGGTGTCATCAGCACAGAAACCAAATTTGCTGGTGGTTTGTTGCTTGAGGAACCCCAACAGTAAATGGAAGAAGAAAGGAAGGAGAGCATGGTGGATTCCACTGCAATGCCTGTATCAGGAAGCTAATGGTTGGTCTTACGTGTAAACTAAGCACTATTGCAAGTATACAGTTGTGCTCAAAAGTTTACATAACCCGGCAGAATTTTTGCTTTCTTGGCCTTTTTTCAGAGAATATGAATGATAGCACTAAAACGTTTTCTCCACTCATGCTTAGTGATTGGGTGAAGCTATTTATTGTCAAACTTTGTTTTCTCTTTTTAAATCATAATGACAACCCAAAACATCCAAATGACCCTGAACAAAAGTTCTCGTACCCCATTTCTTAATACCATGCATTGCCCCCTCTAACATCAATGACAGCTTGAAGTCTTTTGTGGCAGTTGTGGATGAGGTTCTTTATTTTCTCAGATGGTAAAGTTGCCCACTCTTCTTGGCAAAAAGCCTCCAGTTCCTGTAAAATTCTGGGCTGTCTAGCATGAACTGCACGCTTGATATCTCCCCAGAGTGGCTCAATGATATTGAGGTCAGGAGACTGAGATGGCCACTCCAGAACCTTCATCAAGAGCGTCCCATGCACAGCTTCCAGCCTCATGATTGCAAATTTGTCTCCAGTATTTGCTGATAATGTGCTGCATTCATCTTTCCTTCAACTTTGACCAAGTTTCCTGTACCTTTGTAGCTCACACATCCCCAAACCATCAGTGATCCACCTCCGTGCTTTACAGTAGGAATGGTTTCCTTTCATCATAGGCATTGTTGACCTCTCTCCAAATGTAACATTTATGGTTGTGGCCAAAAAGGTTCAATTTTGGTCTCATCACTCCAAATTACCTTGTTCCAGAAGTTTTGAGGCTTGTTTCTGTGCTGTTTTGCGTATTTTAGGTGAGATACTTTGCGGCATTTGCACAGTTTTCTTCTGGCGACTCGACCAAGCAGCCCATTTTTCTTCAAGTGCCTCCTTATTGTGCATCTTGAAACAGCCCCACCGCTAGTTTTCAGAGAGTCCAGTATTTCAGCTGATGTTATTTGTGGGTTTTTCTTTGCATCTCAAACAATTTTCCTGGCATTTGTGATAGGTCACAGGTGAGGATGTTACCTTTAGTAGCCATTCAAACCCATTTGTGTCAACTTCTGTGCTTGTTATCAGGCCAAAATCAACAGGGTATGTGAACTTTGATCAGGGTCATTTGGATGTTTTGGGTTCTCATTATGATTTAAAAAGAGAAAACACAGTAGTTTGACAATAAATGGCTTCACTCAAGCACTAACCATGAGTGGAGAAAAAACTATGGTGTTATCATTCATATTCTCTGAAAAAAGGCCAAGAAAGCAAAAATTCTTCCGGTTATGTAAACTTTTGAGCACAACTGTAATTATGCTTCATCCGGTCGTAGCACTAAATGAGATGCTGTTTTTGCTGTGAAAAGTGACAGGACACAATGATATTGGAGGTAAAGAAACATCATTATGGATGTGCAAGTTATAGATAAAATGAGTATGGCGGATCATTATTATAAAATCATGTTTAAAAATTAGTTACATTTCACAGAAAGAATTGAATTACCTATTGATATATTATTAAAAAATCACCATTGCATCAAGAAGTAATTTTTTATGCCTCGGTAAATAATTCCCCCAAGGTTTACCTTTAGATTGTCATCTACATTAAAAGAGCTTGATTTTACAGAAATTTCTGTTTACTTACCTCTTTCATTTTTATTCATTGTTCCACCTTGATATTTATCATTTTAAACAATACTTTTTATGCTCCTGTATTTTCCTAGTGCATTTAAGTGTGCCTGTTTGCAAAGTTTTATACAAAATGCTCCAGTTTTTCTGCACATAAACTACACCTATTGTGTCATGAATAATGGGTTTCTGCTCTATTATTGAGAGTATTCAGTGTAAAACAGTAATTCACGGTTTAGTATTGCTGAAGTAAAGCAAAATATATATAGTATTCAGAATCAAGACTAGATAAATTTATCCAATTTTGTTTTTCTAACAAAACGACAGCCAATTGTTTAACAATAATGGAAGGTTGTAAATTCTAAACCTGAACACTGAAATATTCTTTTGATATAAGAGTATACAGTATATTTTTCTTACTCGTACATTTAACATATCATTTGCATAGTGTTAAAGGGAATTTCTTGACCTCAGGCAAATTTCAGCTGTCATTCTCTATAACTGTAGATTTGTGACAGTCGTGCTGGGAATACAGGGGAATCGTGACTGTATGCGCATTGCACATTGTAATCTGCAGTCAGTATAAGGGAAGCTTTCTTAGAGCCCCGAAAACCCCTTTAATTGCCCTCTTCCATAGTTGTAGAAAGGAAATCTGTTGTGCATGTGTATTATATTATTATCATAGTTACTAGTATCTGATAATGTAATATTTGTGGTAATTAATTTAATAATTAATAATTAATTTAATTATCGTTTTAAGATACGCTAAACACATAAATAAGCAAAGATAAAGAAAAATACAGAAACATTTGAGTATTTTTTTATTACGTACTCATGTGTCAAATATTTCCGTAATTTTGTGTATTATTACAAAAATCTAATTGCATTATAGCGTTTTATAGTTAAACATCAATCCACAAATCCCTCTGTTCATATTCTGACCTGTGCTGGTATCGAAAATCATTTGAAATCCCAACATGAGAAATCCACTTTATGTATCGAAACGGACCATGTTGAGTTTAGAAAAACAAACAATTTCCCTTGATTTTGTTGTGCAGAGATGAAAAATCACTAATCCTGCACACGCACTTCTTTATCTTCCTTCCCTGGTTTGCAAAGTGCGTTCTGCATCAATGACGCGATATAAATGCAAACATATGTTCTGCACAGACACTGGACCTCTTAATGCGTCTCCTCACAGTAGCACACACACACAGGTTATGAGGCAGACACATACAAGTGTTATGTGTGGTGGCATTTTTGGCTTCTCCACATTCTCGGGTCTGATAGAGGCGGGGTGTTTGAGGGAGAAGGTGGCCTTGCTGGAATTTCCTGAGGCAACATAGAGATTTGGAAGAAAAACATACCTTAAATACAGATGACCTTTTGTAGACAGGCAGCAGGAGGATATTTTGACTTTTCTGTGGTGCATTTTATAGTCCTGTAAGGCAGACTCTATGTAATTTCTCACCATGAGAACCTGTTCTTCCAAGGGCTCAAAACATTCATAAACAATCTATCATTTTTAATGATCAGGCTAGGATTTGTTATTCGAATTCCCTCTGCGTCAAGAAACAAAACCTGTTTATTCTTAACCTTTTAAAGGAAAAACTCAGATCACTGATTACTGGGTGAAAGCATGGCAATAATTGCAGTAAAACTCCTTTTGAAGATAGTTCATTAATTTTATAAGGATTTTGATGGATTCATGAAAATATTATTGTTGGAATCTCTTTCTATGGAGCTTTCTGATAATATACACTGCTCAAAAAAATAAAGGGAACACTCAAGTAACACATTCTAGATCTAAATGAATGAAATATTCTCATTGAATACTTTGTTCTGTACAAAGTTGAATGTGCTGTCAACATAATCACACAAAAATCATCAATGGAAATCACATTTTTGAACCAATGGAGGCCTGGATTTGGAGAGACCCCCAAAATGAAAGTGAAAACAAGTCAAAATGAAAATCAAATCAAGACAAAATTAAAGTGGAAACAAGTCAAAATGATGCTCAGTATTGTGAGTTGCCTCCACGTGCCTGTATGACCTCCCTACAACGCCTGAACATACTCCTGATGAGGTTGTGGATGTTCTCCTGAGGGATCTCCTCCCAGACCTGGACTAAAGCATCTGTGAACTCCTGAACAGTCTGTGGTGCAACGTGACGTTGGTGGATGGAGCGAGACATGATGTCCCAGATGTGCTCAATCGGATTCAGTATTTAATGAGTATATTTCATTCATTTAGATCTAGGATGTGTTATTTGAGTGTTCCCTTTATTTTTTGAGCGGTGTAAATAAAACTATATGCTATGTAAATCCCCCACTATACCCTTATGTACCTGACAGCAGGCACAAAATGGATTACAACTGGTTATATATTAACCCCTTAATATCCAATGACGTGCACAGTCCGTCATGGCAAGGTGTCAGTTCCGGCACCAGGACGGACTGTGCACGTCATGCTTTTGATCTACCACTGCGTGTAAACACGCAGTGGTAGATCAGTGCCGACAGCTGTCACAGACAGCTGACAGGCACGGCAAGCGGTGCGGGGACCTTTGCCGTCGGTCCCCGCACCTACAGCGCTGTGCTTGGTCAGTCACTCTGACTGACCAAACACAGCAGCGATCGCGCATTAGATGCTGAAATTTCAGCATCTCCAGCGCGATCAGTGCAGGAGCCGGCGCTGCAGTGGCCAGGCTTCCTGCACTGACAGCCAGGAGCGGCGCCCCCGCCGCCCCTGGCTGTTAACCCCCTGACTGCTGCGATCGAGCGCGATCGCAGCGCTCACGGGGGGAGGCAGAGGGTCGGGAGCTCCCTCTGCCTCAGATCGGCGCCCTGCAATGTATTTGCAGGGCCCGATCTCTGCCTTGATGACCTGGGG
This sequence comes from Oophaga sylvatica, assembly GCA_033576555.1. Lineage (NCBI taxonomy): Eukaryota > Metazoa > Chordata > Amphibia > Anura > Dendrobatidae > Oophaga > Oophaga sylvatica. Next base: position 397,265,472 of record JARQOD010000002.1, read on the forward strand.
GTTGTCATGACAACCTCCGGGTCATGTAGCTACAGAAAGCTGCTGTGATCATGGTCACAGCAGCTTTCACTATAGTTACAATGCATTGCAATGCTGGAGCATTGCAATGCATTGTAACTGCAATAAAAAGTAAAAAAGTGAAAGTCCCATAAAGGGACAAGTAAAAAAAAGCATTTTTTTAAAAAAAAAGTAAAAAAAATATTAAAAAATAATTTAAAAAAAATCCCCTAAAAAATACACATTTTTATGTAATAAAAAAAACAAAAAACAAAAAAAATCCACATGTTTGGTATCGCCGCGTCCGTAAAAATCCTATCAATAAAAACGTATCCCTAGTTAGCCCCTTCAGTGAAAGCAGTAAAAAAAAAAATAAAAAAATAGTAAATTATACTTTTTCCAAGCGGTATCATCACACCGCTTGGAAAAAGTGCAATAACACGCGATCAAAAAGTGGGATATAAATAACCATGGTACCGCTGAAAACGTCATCTTGTCCCGCAAAAAATAAGCCGCTATACCGCATCATCAGCGAAAAAATAAAAAAGTTATCGCTCGCGGAATAAACTGATGCAAAAATTATTTTTTCTATAAAACTTTTTATTGTGTAAAAAACGCCAAAACATAAAAAAATATATAAATGAGGTATCGCTGTAATCGTAGTGACCCGAAGAATAAAGCTGCTTTATCAATTTTACCACACGCAGAACGGAGTAAAAAAAAACCAAAAAAACAATTCCTAAATAGCTGGTTTTTGTTCATTCTGCTTCCGCAAAAATCGGAATAGGAAGCGATCAAAAAACGTTATGTGCCCGAATATGGTACCAATAAAAACGTCAACTCGTCCTGCAAAAAATAAGCCCACAGATAACTATGTCAGCCAAAATATGGAAAAATTATAGCTCTCAAAATACGGCGATGCAAAAATTTCTTACAAAAAATTATTCCAAAAAAAAGCGTCTTTTAGAGTGTGACAGAAGCTAAACATGAAAAAAGGGTGTAAATCTGGTGTCGCTGTAATCGCACCGACCCGAGGAACAAAGTCTCCTAATCACTAATACCGGACGAGGAACGGCGTAAAAGAAAACCAATTCTTCACCTTTTGTGGATTTGTTCATTCTGCCTCCCAAAGATCGCAATTAGGCGATCACAGTGGTTCCCCCCACATATGGGGTATCAGCGTACTCAGGACAAAATGCACTTCAAATTTTGGGGTCCTATTTCTCCTGTTACCCTTATAAAAATAAAAATTTGGGGGCAAAAAGGTCATTTTTGTGGAAAAAAAAAAGGATTTTTTTATTTTCACGGCTCTACGTTATAAACTTCTGTGAAGCCCTTGGGGGTTCAAAGTGCTGACCACACATCTAGATAAGTTCCTTGGGGGGTCTAGTTTGCAAAATGGGGTCATTTGTTGGGGGTTTCTACTGTTTAGGCACATCAGGGGCTCTCCAAACGCGACATGACACCCGCAGACCATTCCATCAAAGTCTGCATTTAAAAATGGTGCTCTTTCCCTTCCGAGCTCTGCCATGCGTCAAAATAGTGGTTCCCCCTCACATATGGGGTATCAGCGTACTCTGGACAAATTGCACAATAGCTTTTGGGGTCCTATTTCTCCTGTTACCCTTATAAAAATAAAAATTTGGGGGCAAAAAGATTTTGTGTGGAAAAAAATATGATTTTTTTTATTTTCACGGCTCTACGTTATAAACTTCTGTGAAGCACTTGGGGGTTCAAAGTGCTCACCACACATCTAGATAAGTTCCTTGGGGGGTCTAGTTTCCAAAATGGAGTCACTTGTGGGGGGTTTCTACTGTTTAGGCACATCAGGGGCTCTCCAAACGTGACATGGGACCCGCAGACCATTCCATCAAAGTCTGCAGTTGAAAAAAGCGCTCCTTCCCTTCCGAGCTCTGCCATGCGTCAAAATAGTGGTTTACCCCCACATATGTGGTATCAGCGTACTCAGGACAAATTGCACAATAACTTTTGGGGTCCTGTTACCCTTTGGAAAATAAAAATTGGGGGTGGAAAGATCATTTTTGTGGAAAAGATATGATTTTTTAATTTTACAGCTCTACGTTATAACCTTCTGTGAAGCCATTGGGGGTTCAAAGCTCTCACCACACATCTAGATAAGTTCCTTGGGGGGTCTAGTTTCCAAATGGGGTCACTTGTGGGGGGTTTCCACTGTTTAGGCATACAGGGACTCTCCAAATGCGACATGGCGTCCAATCTCAATTCCAGCCAAAAAAGTCAAATGGCGCTGCTTCCCTTCCGAGCTCTGCCATGCGCCCAAATAGTGGTTTACCCTCACATATGGGGTATCCACGTACTCAGGACAAATTGAACAATAACTTTTGGGGTCCTTTTATCCTTTGGAAAATAAAAATTGGGATGAAAAGATCATTTTTGTGGAAAAAATATGATTTTTTAATTTTACGGCTCTACGTTATAACCTTCTGTGAAGCCCTTGGGTGTTCAAAGCTCTCACAACATAATTAGATAAGTTCCTTGGGGGGTCTAGTTTCCAAAATGGGGTCACTTGTGGGGGGTTTCCACTGTTTAGGCACACAGGGACTCTCCAAATGCGACATGGCGTCCAATCTCAATTCCAGCCAAAAAAGTCAAATGGCGCTGCTTCCCTTCCGAGCTCTGCCATGCGCCCAAATAGTGGTTTACCCCCACACATGGGGTATCGGTGTACTCAGGAGAAATTGTACAACAAATATTGTGGTTCATTTTCTACTGATACCCTTGATAAATTTAAAAAATTTGTGTCGAAAGAAAAATTTTGGGAAAAAAAATTAAATGTTCATTTTTTCCTTCCACATTGCTTCAATTCTTGTGAAGTACCTAAAGGGTTAATAAACTTCTTGAATGTGGCTTTGAACACCTTGAGGGGTGCAGTTTTTAGAATGGTGTCACTTTTGGGTATTTTCTGTCATATTGACCCCTCAAATTCACTTCAAATGTGAGGTGGTTTTGTAAATTTTGTTGGAAAAATTAGAAATTGCTGGTCAACTTTTAACACTTATAACTTCCTAACAAAAAAAATTTTGGTTCCAAAATTGTGCTGATGTAAAGTATACATGTGGGAAATGTTATTTATTAACTATTTTTTGTGACATATCTCTCTGATTTAATGGCATAAAAATTAAAAGTTTGAAAATTGCAAAATTTTCTAAATTTTTGCCATATTTCCATTTTTTTCATAAATAAACGCAAGTTATATTGAAGAAATTTTACCACTATCATGAAGTACAATATGTTACGAGAAAACAATCTCAGAATCGCCAAGATCCGTTGAAGCGTTCCAGAGTTATAAGCACATAAAGTGACAGTGGTCAGAATTGTAAAAATTGGCCTGGTCTTTAACCTACAAAATGGCTTGGTCGTTAAGGGGTTAAGGTTCTTTGGTAAACAGACTGGTGTAAAAAGTATGTAGCCAAAGTGTCACTAGTTCTACTAAGTACACCTACAGTATGAGTATGTGGTCTTCTGTCTCTCCCAAGACATAATATCAAAGGAATGAAGGATCAGATATTACATTTCAATGTCTGATCGTTTTGTTACCCCAGGACATAAGACACTGGCAGTGATGTCTAGCATTAGTTTACTCTATTTTCCCCACTGAGAATACATGCACAAATCAATCCAAGTGTTTATTCTAATGGAGAGGTGAATAGCAAAAGCAGTTGACCAAACCAGCTTTTGGGTGACAACTATCTGAGGTGTATTGGTGCCCCAAGAATCTAATTTTCAGGGCTTTCTGGAGATGTCATGTTGCCCTGCTGTGGTGTAAGTAACTAACTGTAAGCATGGTGGCTTACTGGTTAGAACTGTTGCTTTGCAGTCCTGGGGTCTTGAGTTCCTAGGATTTGAAAGGAAATTGTATTTTCCTGAAATGTACAATTTCATGAGACTTTCAACATTTTGGGATTTGAATTGAATTTTACAAAATAAAAAACAACAAAACTTTATCTACATCATTTCCCACACAAGGCCTGGGTCACACTAGCGATGAATACGGACAAGTGCTTTGCGGTAAAACATTGCATACTTGGACCAGTATTCATTTGTGGGGCAGCTCCCGTCAGTGTTTTTTTGTCGGCAGTTTTCAACGTGCGAGTGAAATCGCAGCATGCTGCGATTGTCACCGACACTCGGCCAAGTCTCGGCTCTCTCGCACCCATATAAGTCTATGGGTGCGAGTGACACAGAGCATGTAACTCGGATATCTTCCGAGTGCTGTGCGATATACGCTGACCCCGGCAATGGAGGAGATGGAGAAATTAATTTCTCCACCTCCTCTGCAGCTATGCTGTGATCCGCTCTGTGCGAGAGGCTCGCAGCACAGTTACATGACACTCGGCTCCTGCTCGCAGCTGAGCAGGAGCCGAGGGTCAGTAGCATATCGCATCCGATCCTACTGAAACATCAGGAAGTAGATTAACATTTTTTTGCATTACTGTGAGAGATTCCCTATTATGCCAGGCGCTATGACATATTATGGACTATCATACCTTGTACAGTGGTGATAAGTACCTGAGCCATCTGAGATCAGCAGCTCCCAGTGGAGCAAAGTTTGTTTGGCAAAGTTGTTTTCCATCTCAAGAGTCACTGGGTAAGTCTCTACTATAAAATGAGAAATTCTTATGGTCAAAATGGTCTTCTCTCTCTTAGTTTCTTCTGTAGTTTTTAAGCTTTTATGGTAGCATGGTCCTCTGTTATGTTTTGGTAGCTGAGGAGGGCAGAAGCAAAAAACCACAAAGGCAGCCAAACACCAGAGAGGTTGGGAACTAATAGGTTGCAGACCCCTAAACTAACCGCACAACTAGAAGCAGCCGTGGGACGTTCCTACGGTGCCCTAGACTCCTCGTCACTGCCGGAGAGATTAGCTATCCCTGAAGATGGAAAGAGGAAAGCTAACTGCCCCGGAGTAGAGCCCAAAAGAATAGGAAGCCCCCAAACATATAATGGCAGTTAGACAAGATGAAAACACGAACACAGACAGAAAATTGAATGAGCAAAGGCTGGGGCCCAAAACTGTCTAGATAGGACAGCACAGGAGAGAATACTGTCTGCAACCCAGAAAAACCCTAGGAAAAACTCCAACACTTCTGAATCCAAAAATGCTGAGACCACACGGTCTCGACCACCTATATCAGATCTCTGGTGTGAACAAGCAGCTACCCAGCAGTAAAAAAATCACAAGAACTGAGCAAATGAACAAATACAAGAAGAAAACAGACCAGCACAAGCCCCCCAAAGCGAACCCGGCTGAACTCAAAAAGCAAGGCAGCAAAAGCAAGGAAAATCAAACCACAGAAAAAAACAAAGTAACTTATCTGAATGATAGCAGGAGACAGCAGAAAGCAAGCTGAATTCCAACCAAGACCAGGAAGTAACAATTGATCACCGGCGAGGATCATGGGAGGTCAGCTCACTTATATCAGGCCAGTCCGTCCCACCAGATAACCATTCATCAATAGCAGGTGGTGGACTCTTGCTGTTCAACATAGGTTCAATACCCTCAGCAACCACCAGAGGGAGCCTCAGCTCCGAAGTCGTCTCCAACACATTCACAACAGTATCCCCCTTGAGGAGGGGTCACCGAACCCTCACGTGCGCCACCAGGCCGATCAGGATGAGCTCGGTGATAGGCATGGACCAGTCTTTCAGCATGAATGTCAGAAGCAAACACCCAAGAATTGTCCTCCTGACCATAGCCTTTCCACTTCACCAAGTACTGGAGTCTCCGCCTAGCCAAACGAGAATCCAATATCTTCTCAACCACATACTCCAAATTGCCCTCCACCAAAACAGGATCAGGAGGCGCAGCCATAGGAACCACTGACTCGACAAACCTCTTCAATAAAGATTTGTGAAATACGTTGTGAATCTTAAATGTTCCTGGAAGAAGCAAACGGAAGGAAACGGGATTAGGAATTTCCACGATCTTATAAGGTCCAATGAACCTTGGCTTAAATTTTGGAGAAGCAACCTTCATATGGATATTTTTTGAGGACAACCAAACCAAGTCACCCACTTTAAACCGAGGACCATCAGTCCTATGCCGGTTGGCAAACCGCTGGGCCTTCTCCTGAGAGAGAGACAACCTCTCCACAACTTGATCCCAAATCTGCTGCAGTCTCTCCACAATAGAGTCAACACCCAGACAGACAGAATCCTCCACCTACCCTGAAGAAAATTGAGGATGAAACCCGAAATTGCAGAAAAATAGAGGCATCAAGGTGGCAGAACTAGCCCAATTATTCAAAGCAAACTCAGCCAAAGGCAAAATGGAGACCCAGTCATCTTGATCAGCAGACACAAAACATCTCAAATAAGTCTCCAAGGTCTGGTTTGTTCTCTCAGTTTGTCCATTGGTCTGAGGGTGGAACGCAGAGGAAAAAGACAGCTGAACTCCCAGTTTGGAACAAAATATCCTCCAAAATCTGGAAACAAACTGGACTCCTCTGTCAGACACAATGTTCTCTGGAATGCCGTGGAACCAAACCACCTGTTGAAAAAATAAGGGCACCAAGGAGGAGCCAAGGAGGAGGATGGCAACTTAGGTAGTGCAACAATTACCACCACCACCACAAAGCAGTCAAATGATCAAATTAATGATACAAAAATACTTTATTAATACAAGTAAGACATAAAATAGAATTTAGCCAAGTGATAGGTGAAGGCAGGGAAACACATTGCCACAATATACAGGAGTAAAATCACAATTAGCTAGGAAGCTCTGCAGTTACCCTGTTATGTATAGAAAAGGATTGCCAGCAATAGTAAAGCTGAATAGCTAGTGCACAACAGGCACATATACCATAATGACCACTCGAAACAATCACACATATACATAAGGTGGAAAAGCCACCTAAGTAAATAAACTGCGCCCATACATAGAGTGCAGAGTAAACATACCACGGTAGATAAACAGGGAGACCTGCAGGGCGATCCACAGCTGACCCCGACGCACGTTTCGGAGATTAATCTCCTTCCTCAGGGGGCGTGATTAATCTCCGAAATGTGCGTTTTGATCCCTTCACATACAATGCATTTTCTCTCAAAATCCGGAATACAGTCCAAACATGTTCCACATGAGAATCCCAGTCATTGGAAAAAATCAAGATATCGTCCAAATAAACGATCAGAAATTTATCCACGAAATCCCGGAAAATATCATTCATAAATGATTGGAAGATGGAAGGGGCATTAGTGAGCCCAAAAGGCATCACTAGGTACTCAAAATGGCCCTCTGCGGTATTAAACGCCGTCTTCCATTCATCACCGTGCTTGATGAAAATAAGATTATACGCCCCCTGAGGTCAAGCTTGGTAAACCAACTAGCACCTTTCACTCTGAAAAATAGGTCAGAAATCAAGGGTAATGGATATTGATATTTAACAGTGATCTTATTCAGGAGACGATAGTCAATACACGGCCTCAATGAGCCATCCTTCTTGGCCACAAAGAAAAAGCCGGCGCCCAAGGGTGAAGAGGATGGTCTGATATGACCCTTCTCTAATGACTCTTTGATATAAGATCGCATAGCATCATGCTCAGGTACAGATAAATTAAAGAGCCGACCCTTGGGAAATTTACAACCGGGTACTAAGTCAATAGCGCAATCATAACTCCTATGAGGAGGTAAGGATGCAGACTTACTCTCACTAAATACATCAGAAAAATCAGTTAAATAGTCAGGGACATCTTGAGACTGGGGAGAGGCAGAAAAAATAGGAGTGTCATTACGAACACATTGACAACCCCAACTGACCACAGACACAGACTTCCAATCCAAAACAGGATTATGAGTCAGCAACCAAGGAAAACCCAGTACAATAATGTCATGTAAATTATGTAACACCAAAAATTTGCAATTCTCTTGGTGGTCCGGGTCAACCCGCATTATCACCTGGGTAGAAAACTGGGGTTTATTCTCCGCCAAAGGGGTAGAATCAATGCCCAGCAAAGGAATAGACTTCCGGGTATCATAGGAAAACCACAACGTTTGGCAAAATCAAAATCAATCAGGTTTATAGCTGCTCCTGAATTAACAAAAGCCTGAGCCGGAAATGTGGACATGGAGCAAATCAAGGTAACAGTCAACAGAAATTTAGTCTGAACACTACCCAAAACAACTGAGTGCGCAAAACGTCTTCCCCGCTTGGGGCCGACGAAAATAGCATGAGAAGCGTCACCATAATAGTAGCACAACTTAATACGCTTTCGAAACTCATGACACTGTGCCCCAGAAGTCAATCCATTACATTACATGGGCTCAGGGGCTGGCCAGCAAGGCATTACAATCTCACGTATATTTCTACGCTCACGCAAACGTATGTCATTTTGAATAGCTAATGACATAGAGTCATTGAGACCAGAGGGGACAGGGAATCCCACCATAACATCCTTTACAGTCTCTGCCAGACCCTTCCGAAAAAGAGCTGCCAGAGCATCATCATTCCAATTAGTAAGGACTGCCCACTTTCTGAATTTCTGACAAAACAGCTCTGCGGCTTTTTGACCCTGATTCAATGCCAACAAGGTTTTCTCAGCTTGATCAGTAACATTAGGTTCATCGTATAACAACCCCAGAGCCTGAAAAAACACATCAACATCATTCCAAACAGGATCCCCAGGTGCCAGGGAAAAGGCCCAATCCTGAGGGTCGCCTCGCAACAGGGAGATGACAATTTGAACCTGCTGCGCTGCGTTCCCTGGGGACTTAGGATTCAAAGCAAAAAACAACTTACAGTTATATTTAAAATTCAAAAATTTAGACCGATCCCCCAAAAACAAATCCAGGAGAGGGATCCTAGGTTCCACAACAGGCAACCCAGCAAGATAGATAGCAATACTCCAAACTTCAGCAGCAAGCTCCTCCACACAATCGGACAAATGTTTGACTTCCATTGGGGAAAAAAAATTCCTCCTCAGCCCCCAGAGAAAAAAGAGGGAAAAAATGTAACAAGCAAAAAAAAAAAAATTTCAGACAACTGACAACTTTTTTTTACTATTTTTTCCCTTCTGTTGAGTACCATAGAATTTCAGTATGGCCGGTGATTCTGTTATGTTTTGGTAGCTGAGGAGGGCACGAGCAAAAAACCGCAAAGGCAGCCAAACACCAGAGAGGTTGGGAACTAATAAGTTGCAGACCCCTAAACTAACCGCACAACTAGAAGCAGCCAGTGGGACATTCCTACGGTGCCCTAGATGCCTCGTCACAGCTGGAGAGATTAGCTATCCCTGAAAACGGAAAGAGGAAAGCTAACTGCCCCGGAGTGGAGCCCCAAAAGAATAGGAAGCCCACAAACATATAATGGCGGTTAGGCAAGATAAAAACACAAACACAGACAGAAAATAGAATGAGCAAAGGCTGGGGCCCAAAACTGTCTAGATAGGACAGCACAGGAGAGAATACTGTCTGCAACACAGAAAAACCCTAGGAAAAACTCCAACACTTCTGAATCCAAAAATGTGAGACCACACGGTCTCGACCACTTATATCAGATCTCTGGTGTGAACAAGCAACTACCTAGCAGTAAAAAATTATTATTATTATTATTTTTATTATTTATTTCTATAGCACCATTGATTCCATGGTGCTGTACATGAGAAGGGGTTACATACAAATTACAGGTATCACTTACAGTAAACAAACTAACAATGACAGACTGATACAGAGGGGAGAGGACCCTGCCCTTTCGGGCTTACATTCTACAGGATTGTGAGGCAGGAGACAGTAGGTCGGGGGGTTGCAGCAGTTCCAGTGTTGGTTGAGGCAATATCTCCGGTAGTGGTGAGGAGGTAGCAGGGTCATTGCAGGCTGTAGGCTTTCCTGAAGAGATGGGTTTTCAGGTTCCGTCTGAAGGATCCGAATGTGTTTGATAGTCGGACGTGTTGGGGCAAAGAATTCCAGAGGATGGGGGATATTCGGGAGAAGTCTTGGAGGCGGTTGGGTGAGGAGCGAATAAGTGTGGAGGAAAGAAGGAGGTCTTGGGAGGATCGGAGATTACGTGAGGGAAGATATCGGGAGATTAGTTCAGAGATATGAGGAGGAGACAGATTATAGATGGCCTTGTAGGTCAGTATTAGTAATTTGAACTGGATACGCTGAGGGAATGGGAGCCAATGAAGAGATTTGCAGAGGGGAGAAGCGGAGGAGTAGCGAGGAGAGAGGTGAATTAGTCGTGCAGCAGAGTTAAGGATGGACTGGAGAGGTGCGAGGGTGTTAGCAGGGAGGCCAGAGAAAAGGGTGTTGCAGTAGTCGAGACGGGAGATGATGAGGGCGTGCACAATCATTTTAGTAGATTGAGGGTTGAGGAAAGGACGGATTCTTGAAATATTTTTGAGCTGAAGGCGACAGGATGTAGAAAGAGCTTGGATGTGCGGTTTGAAGGACAGGGCAGAGTCAAGGGTTACTCCGAGGCAGCGGACTTCTGGTACGGGGGAAAGCGTGATGTCGTTAATTGTGATAGATAGGTCAGGTAAGGAAGATCTGTGGAATGGGCTAAAGATTATGAGTTCAGATTTGTCCACATTGAGTTTGAGGAAGCGGGAGGAGAAGAAGGAGGATATGGCTGATAGACACTCCGGGATTCTGGATAGCAGAGAGGTGATGTCTTGGCCAGAGAGGTAGATCTGAGTGTCATCAGCGTAAAGGTGGTACTGGAATCCGTGGGACTTTATGAGTTGCCCCAGGCCAAGTGTATAGATTGAGAAGAGTAGGGGTCCTAGAACAGAGCCTTGGGGGACTCCAACGGAGAGAGGGTGGGACGAGGAGGTAGTGTGTGAGTGGGAGACGCTGAATGTGCGGTTGGAAAGGTATGAGGAGATCCAGGGTAGGGCGAGGTCCTTGACGCCAAAGGAGGAAAGAATCTGTAGTAGAAGGCAGTGGTCAACTGTGTCAAAAGCAGAGGACAGGTCAAGAAGCAGGAGTATAGAGTATTGTCCGTTCGCTTTGGCTGTAAGTAGGTCATTAGTAATTTTGGTCAGGGCTGTCTCAGTGGAGTGATGGGGGTGGAAACCAGATTGTAGAGTGTCAAAGAGCAAGTTAGAAGAGAAGTTGTAGGAAAGCTCAGCGTGGACATGAAGCTCCAGGAGTTTGGAAGCGAATGGGAGCAGCGATATTGGGCGATAGCTGGACATAGCGATTGGGTTGAGGGTTGGCTTTTTAAGGATAGGCGTGATTGTGGCATGCTTGAAAGCAGAAGGGAAGGTACCGGAAGTTAGTGATAGGTTGAAGAGGTGGGTTAGGGATGGAATAATAGTGGTGGTGAGGTTGGGGAGGAGGTGGGTTGGGATGGGGTCAAGTGCACAGGTTGTGAGGTGCGATTTGGAGAGAAGACAATTAAGCTCCCCTTCAGTTATATTGGAGAGGGAGGTTATGAGGTTAGGGCATTGGTCTGGTATACAAAGGGGTTGTGGTGGTTGAACAATGAAGACTTGCCTTATTTGGTCGATCTTATTTTTGAAGTGTGTGGCAAAGTCCTCAGCAGAGATGAGGGAGGTAGGAGGGGGCAGTGGTGGGCGGAGGAGGGAGTTAAAAGTTTTGAATAACTGTTTGGGGTTGTAGGATAGGGAAGATACGAGGGTTGTGAAGTAGGCCTGTTTAGAAGAGGTGAGGGCAGATTTGAAAGAGAGTGTTGCTTGTTTGAATGCAGTGAAGTCGTGTTGCGAATTTGTTTTTTTCCAACGCCGCTCTGTAATCCTGGACACTTGCCGGAGCTTTTTAGTGGTGTTATTGTGCCAGGGTTGTCTGTTGGTACGTCGCACTCTGCCATGAATGAGAGGGGCGACCGTGTCAATAGCCGATGTGAGAGTGGCATTGTAGAAAGCAGTGGCACTGTCTGTATCGTGGAGTGAGGATATTGATGCCAGTGAAAGAATAGAGTCAGAGAGTGTGTGGATGTCTAGGTGTGCAAGGTGTCTGCGGAGGTGCACGTGTTGCTGGACGTGGGTGACAGGAGAGGAGGACAGGGATGAGAAAGTGAGTAGATGGTGGTCGGATAGAGGGAGAGGGGAGGTGGTGAAGTTAGATAGAGAGCAGAGGCGGGTGAAGACCAAGTCTAATGTATGACCATCCGTGTGGGTGGCTGAGGAGGACCACTGAGTAAGTCCAAAGGATGAAGTAAGGGACAGAAGTTTGGAGGCTGCTGACTGAAGGGTATCAGTGGGGATGTTGAAGTCACCCATGATGATGGTGGGGATGTCAGTGGAGAGAAAGTGAAGAAGCCAGGTAGTGAATTGGTCGATGAAGGCGGTGGTCGGGCCTGGAGGTCAGTATATGACGGCCACTTGGAGGTTAGAGGGAGGGTAGATGCGGACAGAGTGGACTTCAAAGGAGGGGAGGATTAGAGAGGGAAGAGGTGGGATTGGGTTAAAGTTGCAGTTAGAGGAAAGGAGAACACCCACTCCTCCACCATGTCTGTTTCCAGGGCGAGGAGTGTGGGGAATTGGAGGCCACCGTAACACAGCGCAGCAGGGGAGGCGGTGTCAGAGGGTGTCAGCCATGTTTCTGTGAGGGCGAGGAAAGCAAGATTGCGAGAGAGAAGAGGTCATGAATCACATGAAGCTTATTGCAGATGGAGCGGGCATTCCAGAGTGCTCCAGAGAGAGGGACAGGGGGGGTAGGTGTCAATGGCAAGGGTTTTACGTTGGAAAGATTGCGGTAGTTCTTATTAGATAGGGAGCGGTAGGAAGGAGTACTAATGGTGGGTATGAACTGTGGAGGTCCAGGATTGGGAGATATGTCACCAGCAGTGAGGAGGAGCAGAGAAAGGGAGAGCAGGTGGGAAAAGGAGAGAGGGAAGCTTGTTTTGTGTTTTATTAGGACAGATTTGAGGTTGAGGAGCAGGTCAGCAGAGGAGGTCAGGTGGGGAGGAAGGAGGGAAGGGGAGATGATTATTTGATTAGAGGGTGCTGAGGTTTGGGGATAGCGAAGGAGAGAGAGGATTAACGGAGCAAACACTGTGAAGGCATATGTAAACATGGTGAAAGAGTAAGATGGGTAATTAGAAAAGCCAGGTACAAGTAATTAGAAGTGCTTACTCAGCAGACATACCCAAAAGAGACATAGTGTGGGGTCCTGACTCCTGCCGTGACTAACTGCCGTTGAAATAACTGCAGCTTCACTGTACTTTTGCTGCAGTGGTACTTCTGCTGCATGTGCGTGCCTGACCCCAGACGCGTGCCCCCCTTAAGGGTATGCCACACTAAACAAGATCGCTAACGAGATTCCTAAAATACGTCACTATTTAGCGATCTCGTTAGCGACGTCGTTGTGTGTGGCATGTAGCAACGACGTGGCCCCTGCTGTGATCTCGTTGATCGTTCACTAGAGTTCTGGACCGTATTTTGATCGTTGGCGTCCCGCTGGTGAGCTTGAATCGCTGTGTTTGGCACCTTTTGTGAACGATGTGCGACCTCGTTAACGACGCATTAGTCAGCGGCGCAGGCGGGACTTTGTTTTCTTTCGCTAAACGCCCTTCAGCTCCGATTGGTGACCACAACATCACCTCAGCTATAATAACTGCGCCCCCATCCATTGTTTCCAGAGCACTTTATGGGTCTCTTTGTGCTTGTTGCGAGGATAGTATCGAGTTTTGCGATCCTGTTTGTGGCGCAGTGGTGGGTTTTTGCGATACTTCAGAGTCGCTAGAGCACCATCCATCCCCATTTGGATTTGGATCTTCGGGATATTTGGATTCAAGGTACATATTGTTTGTGATGTTGTTTGATAATGTTTTTAACCTTATTTTATTTTTTTTTTGGTCTGCTTTATTTATTTTACACCCCTGACCTTATTTTTTATTTTTTTTGTCTGCTTTATTTATTTTACACCCCTGACCTTATTTTTTATTTTTTTTGTCTGCTTTATTTATTTTACACCCCTGACCTTATTTTTTTTTGTCTGCTTTATATATTTTACACCCCCCACCAGTTTAGACATTTGTAAACTGTATATTAAATGTTAACTGAAAAGTTAAATTTTTTTTTTTTATATATATTTTTTATTCTATTCTTTATTTTATTTTTTTTAAACACTTTATTAATAGTAATTAATTAGTAATTAACTTTTCTCTTCTTTACCGTACAGGTTGCACATAATGAACCTGTCCACCGCGGAGCGTGTGATTGTGGCAGTTGCACTATCTATGGAGGCAGATCGACAAGAAGAGGCGAGGGTGGAAGAGAGGCGCTCCAAGCGAAAGCGTCGCATGTGGACCAGGGAATGGCTGGAGCAGAGGTCCAAATTCTCCCACATGCATTTAGTGAGGGAGTTGCAGGAGAAGAATCCGCAGGATTTCCGGAATTATCTACGGATGTTGGAGGATTCATTCAAGCTCCTACTGGAAGCTGTGAGGCCACTCATTGAACGGCAGGATACACGGATGCGTGCAGCTGTTTCAGCAGAGGAACGTTTGGCAGTAACGCTGCGATTTCTGGCAACCGGACGTTCAATGAAGGATTTGCAATTTTCTGCTGCAATTTCTCGGTCGCTGCTTGGAGAACTAATTCCGGAGACATGTAACGCCATCGTCCGCAGTTTACGGAGCTACATGCCTTTTCCCAAATCAGTGGCGGAATGGCAAATTATTGCCTCTGATTTTGAAAGGATTTGGCAGTTCCCAAACTGTGGTGGTGCCTTGGATGGCAAACATGTGCGGATCACGCAACCAGCCAAAAGCGGATCCTTTTTTCATAACTACAAGGGCTACTTCAGCGTGATCCTCATGGCCCTTGTTAATGCCAATTATGAATTTATTGACGTTAATGTTGGCATTAATGGAAGGGTTTCTGACGGTGGCGTTTTGGAGCACACAACTTTTGGTGAACGGTTGTTTAATAATAAACTTAACTTGCCAACCAACATGGACACCACCGCCAACCTTAATTTTGTGTTTGTGGGCGATGAAGCCTTCCCCCTTCATGAGCATCTTGTTAAACCGTACCCACAAAAGACTTTGACAGGGGAAAGGCGGATTTTTAATTACAGACTGTCTAGGGCACGGCGCGTTGTGGAGAATGCCTTCGGCATAATGGCCAACCGCTTCAAGGTTTTCCACACTCCAATCAACATGAAGCTGGAATCCATAGACTCTGTGGTGTTGGCCTGTTGTGTGCTGCACAATTTTCTACGCAAACGCGATGCTGGTACTTACAGTCCGCCAGGCTTCATAGACTCGGACAGCAATGGTGATGTGGTGCTCGGAGAATGGCGTGACAATGATCCCGCTATTGCAGGCCTTCAACCTGTCAATCAAGGCAGGAGCAAGGACGATGCGAAGGCCGGCCGAGACAAGTACTGCCATTACTTTAATGGGCTTGGTGCAGTGAGTTGGCAGCATCAGGTCTAGTTTGATTTTGATAATGTTTGACTTTTGCCTTTTTTTAACAATGTTTTTATAATAAAAAATTATTATTTTAAAAATGCATTCGTGTTTTTTTTCAATTATTTTAACTATATGGGAGAAGGGCTAATGATGGGTGAGATGTGGGGAGGGAGTAATGGGGATGGCAAAGAGACATGTTACCAGCAGCTGCAGTTTTTAAAATCTTTTCAAAGGCTTTTTTGTTGTCTATTTTTTGTTTTACATTGTATCTACTTGTCACACACGGGGTCATGGGAGTACCATCAGTCACAGGAGTTCATTGTTAAAAAAATAAAGAAAAAAGTTTCAAATATTTACAATAATTTTAAGGGCCTATGGTCTCACTAGTGTTCAAACATTATAATTAAATATAACAGATAATACACCACAGCTGCATATATAAAGTTTAAATATATAATATATATATTTTAGTCATATATGAAAGATTAAAAAATTGTTATAAATATATTTGAAAATTCTTGGGAGGTAAAGGTCAACATTCACCAGGGAATCACAGCTATTCACAGATATGCAACGCCATTGTGATCGCAATGTGACTTGTCACGAGCTCCAGCTATACAGATATGCATACAGATATGCAAAGCCATTGTGATTGCAAGGTGAACTAGCCATGAAGATATGCGACGCCATTGTGATCGCAATGTGACTATTGTCACGAGCTCCAGCTATACAGATATGCATACAGATATGCAAAGCCATTGTGATTGCAAGGTGAAGATTCTCGAGCCCCAGCCATACAGATATGCGACGCCATTGTGATCGCAATGTGACTATTGTCACGAGCTCCAGCTATACAGATATGTATACAGCAGGGGCGGACCCTGACCGCTTGGGGCCCCTGTGCAAGAAATATGTCAGGGCCCCCCTCCCTGCCTGCTACGTTTCTTATGATGAGTACAATCTGGCAATGGGACCCCTGGAGCCTCGGACTCCGAGAAACGAGGCAGATTGCCCTTAATATTACTGCCCTGCAAGCAGGGGCGTACATAGCAATCACAAGGCCCCATAGCAAAAGTTCTATTTGGGCCCCACACCTCTAATAAAAATATATTTACAGTATATACTCATGGATAAGCCGACCCCCTAATTTTGCCACAAAAAACTGGGAAAACTTATTGACTCGCGTATAAGCCGGGTGTATAAACTGCCGTCCTGCTCTGTGCTGCCCCCGTCCTGCTCCTTGCTCCCCCATCCAGCTCTGTGCTCCCCCATTCTCCTCTGTGCCCCCCCTGCGCCATCCTCCGCTGTGCTCCTCCCTTCCTGAATATGGACGCCACGCCTATGGGAGTGGCGTCGCGTCCATGTTACATGACCTTAATGAGCGGTATTACGTCACCACTCAGCACAGGAGAGCTGCAGGAAGCCGGGTACAACGCAGGACTTCCGGGACGTTCAGCGATGGCACGGGGAGGGTGAGTATGATGTCCCAGCCACCGGCTCCTGCCGCGGCACCCCCAATGACTCGTGTATAAGCCGAGGGGGCATTTTCAGCACCAAAAAAGGTGCTGAAAATCTCGGCTTATACACGAGTATATACGTTATTTATATTTTTTCATTGAGATGGAGATATATATACTGTGTGTGTAAATATATATATCCGTTAGCATTCGGTTCTGCTGGCTCCAGCGCAGTCAGACTTGCAGCCAAGAGACAACTAGTGTCGGCTGTCAGTGACTAGAACACTACAGACACGGCTGACACATGACAGCAAGTGTGCAGAGCGCCTCCTCGTGGTTACGTGATAACTGCTGGAACCAGCAGAGCCCGAACATGTATATATTACATTATATGTCTGGTGCCTGTATCATCTGGAATCTGCTTTATTCATTGTCTATGGAACTGATGGAAATAGCCGAGCGCAGCACTCAGCAGCTCTATAGATAATAAATAGAGCTGGGGGGACCAGTAGTTGAATCCCAGTAATCAGCCAGTTATCCATGATCTTCTGGATCACACATACATCGTACATACATATACCGTACATGCATGCACATACACACACCATACATACACACATATACCATACATAAAACACACAGATACACATGCATATACCGTACATGCATACACACAACATACATACACCATACATACACACAAACACTTTTATACAGTACATACATACACCATACACACAGATATATCGTACATACACACACATACACATACCACAGATACATACTGTACATACACCGTACATACACACACAGATACAAATACATATACCGTATATGCATACACACACATAACATACATACAGGATACATACACACAGATAAACACATATATACAGTACATACATACATACATATACCATACATACATATACACAGATATAGCGTACATACATACACATACCATAGATACATACACATATATACCATACATACACCATACACACATATACTGTACATACAAACAGATACACACACATATACTGTACATACATGGATACACACATATACTGTACATACATACACAGATACACACACATACATATACTGTACGCACAAATATGTACATGTACAAACACACACTTACATACATGCACATAGCCATACACCATATATACATACACACATATACTGTACATACATACACACACATATACTTTCACACACACATACATGTACTGTACACACACATATGGATATATACAAACACACTAATCTACAACCTCAGGTGTTTTGTTCAGTTGAGCCATGGAGGTCGGCCACATAGTGCAGGGCCCACTGTGGGGGATGGGGACACAGTGCACAGAGGATATCAGCTCCCTGCTGCTGCAGAGCTCTCCAGTGCAGTGAGCTCCCCTCCCCCGACCTCCACTCTGGGAGATGTCCCCTGCACTGAGCCTCCCCTCCCCCGACCTCCTCTCTGGGAGATGTCCCATGCAGTGAGCCTCTTCCCCTGACCTCCTCTCTGGGAGATGTCCCCTGCAGTGAGCCCCCCTCCCCTGACCTCCTCTCTGGGAGATGTCCCGTGCAGTGAGCCTCCCCTCCCCCGACCTCCTCTCTGGGAGATGTCCCCTGCAGTGAGCCTCCCCCGACCTCCTCTCTGGGAGATGTCCCCTGCAGTGACCCTCTTCCTCTGACCTGTTCTCAGTAATGCAGCAGCCTGCCGGGAATGGCACAGTGGAGGAAGCAGAATAGAGTACACACTGTAAGTCCTGCTCTTCCTCCACTGCTGTCCCCAGTGTGCAGTGTGGCCCCGGGCCCCTGACAATCGGTGAGCACTCACCATCATTGGGACCCGCCATGCAGGAGCACAGAGCTGACAGCCAGTGAGCGCTCTCCTCAGTCTGGTGAGGAAAGCGTTCATTGGTCAGCGTCTCTCCCTGTATGACACGCCCCCTTTTTGAACTCCTCACTCCAAACTGCTCTCTGCCCTGCTCTGGGTGTGATTACAGCAGGAAGTGAGAGGGGCCCGATGCTGCATAATACTGGTGCGGGCCCCTTACACTCCCGCCCGCAATCTAGACTCTGGCCCCGTAGCGGCTGCATACTCTGCCGCTGTGGGCAGTACACCCCTGCCTGCAGGGGCCCCCTTCCACCTCTGGGCCCCTGTGCAGTTGCACCGGCTGAACCGGTGATATGTCCGCCCCTGGTATACAGATATGCAAAGCCATTGTGATTGCAAGGTGAAGATTCTCGAACCCCAGCCATACAGATATGCGACACCATTGTGATCGCAATGTGATTGCGATTGCAACAACATCTCATATCTGTGATTGGCTGGGCGCATGGCTGCTGCGGTCACTTTTCAATCGCAATACCGTTTTGCGTCTCAAGTGCGGCCGCACGTAACGTGCGCACGCTGTGACGTCATGGCGCTGGCGTCGCCCAATGCGCTGTTGTTTGTAATGGCGGCAATGGCGGCTGCGAGACAGCGCGGGGCAAAGTGGGCTGATGAGGAGGTCCGTTATTTAATAAAAAAAACGGACCTCTGGGATTACCACTGCAGGCTACCTGTGGTGCATCCAATGCGCCACAAAAGGGTATGCCTGCAGAGAATCCGGCGGGGCCTGGAGAGGCGTTTTAATGTGCGGCGGACCAGACAACAGATCCGCAAGAAGCTGGCGGACCTGCGATACCGCTCACGCGATAGGGTCGCCAGCATCCGGGCCCAGCTCCGCAGGCCTCTGAGTGAGTATTGATGAGGGTATCTGGAGAGGTTATGTTTTGTGGGTTAGGCTACTTTCACACTTGCGTTTTTTTGCGCTGCGTTTCGAGCGCACATGAAGCACATTAAAAAAACGCATGCAAACGCTTATAAACGCTGCGATATTTAGTCGCATCAGCATGCGCATTTCGACAAAAAAACGCAGTGTTTGTATGCAATTTCATGCGTTTTTGCATGTGTTTACGTTTTTTTGGCGCATGCGTTGTCTATGTGTCACATTTCTATCATCTCTGTCTCCATCATCTCTGGCTCTATCATCTCTGTCTCCATCATCTCTGGCTCTATCATCTGTCTCCATCATCTCTGTCTCAATCATCTCTGTCTTTTTTGACCGGAAAATATAAAAATGCAACATGTAGCGTCTAGCGCGTATAGGCGCACACCGGGAAAATGCACAGCGCACGACAAACGCACATGAACGCGTGCAAGCGCTAGACCCTGCGCCCGCCATGTTACAGATAGGGGAACATTGCGCATGCGTCCGATAGCGCAAGTTGCGCTGCGCAAAAAAACGCAAGTGTGAAAGTAGCCTTATCTACCTATATCAATGCACCCGCAGTGATGGGAGTACCGGCAGTGATGGGGCAGGCAGTGATAGGGCAGGCAGTGATGGGGCAGGCAGTGATGGGAGTACGGGCAGTGATAATGGGGATTCTGAATTGTATATTTCATTTACAGCACCACCTTCACCATCACCAGCACCAGCTGCTCCACCGTCCCCAGCTACCCCTCCACCTCCATCATCTCCTTCCCCGGCTACCCCTCCACCACCATCATCACCACACCTCTCCAACCCTTCAACCCCTTCACCGGCAGCAACCCCCCTCTTGATTCGGTGGGTTCCAGCCCTTCCCCAGGAAATGCCTTCTCTCCAGCATCATCCCGTGACACGGATGCAGGCTCCCCATCAGGTAATTAACGCACATTATATAAGCTTCAGACAAGTTTGAGAACTTTGTAAGGTCTTATGTGTAATGGCTGTTGTGATATAATTTTTTTTTCTTTTTTTCCCCTAGCCGGCGGAGAAACAGGTTCTGGGTGGGCAGTAAGCGGGTCCTCTGAGGAAAACCGTAAGTGTTAACAAACATAACATGTACATGTTGATGTTGCAACAGAATTCCCTGGTTAACTGTTACCTTTACCTCCACAGAAATCCCAACTGCCCAGGACCTGTTTCTGTCGCACCACCAGCTGATGGCGGCAATGAGCAGCGCGGTGGCAGGCATGCAAACAGCGGTGGCAGTGCTGCAAAGTGCCATGGGAGCTCTGCATCAACACGGGGTGATGCTGGAGAGGGTATTTCCTGGACTCCGGGGCCCTCATTAATTTATTTTTTGTTAATTATTTTTTATTTTGTTAATATTTTGTTTAGAATTTTTTATTTTATTATGTTACTGTTTTTTGTTTTTATTTAAATTTTATCTCTTTAAAAAAAACAAAAAAATATATATGAAAAAAAAATATATTTTATATTTTACGTTAATCTACGCAGGTGTGGTGTATTATTTTTTAGTATAAGGTTTTAGCGCTAGTGTGACCAGGGGCCTTTAAAAGAAATGTTAATTTTTGATATTTTTTTCATTTCATTTTTTCCCTATGATGGAACACCTATGATAGCTGTTAATCCCATGACCCATGTGTGACAAGTAGATGTAATAAAAATACAACATTTTAATAGTTGACATCACATAAGAAAAGACCACAATTCATTAGATAAATAAGATTTTTATTAAAAAAGGTATCAATGTAAAAATATATAAACAACAAAAAAAACTTTTGTAAAACATTTTAAAAACTACAACTGCTGGAAAGATGGATCGTTGCCATTACCACGCTGCCTCTGCGGTGTATAAAAATAAGGGGGAGCAACAACGTTTGGGTTTGCAGGATTTATCCCAATTGGGTTCGGCACAGGATTGTGCGGCCATGAGTAGTCCGGGTACTGCGGTCTTGGCATGACGACATATCTGTTATCCAGGTTTCCAAAAGACGCTTGAGTCAGTACCTCAAACATGAGTCTCTCTGCATGAAGCCGCTGAACAGGATCCAGTGTAGGCAGCTTCTCATTAGCGAAATATGCAAACCCTGTTATTTTAGTTTGGTCTTTTTCTGCCGTAAGCACTTTTTTCGCAATTTCCACCAATTCAGGAGTAGCCGAGGTGGGAGCCTTCCTTTTCCTTCCTGAAAGTGGAAGCCGGCGCCGCACAGATGAGGATTGTGGCTCGACTACTTCGTCTTGGATCAACGGCATGCTGTCTTCTTCTGTTGGAGGTGTGGAGACGGCCTCTTCTGTGTCCTGCATGAACAAAAAACAAATGGTAAATCACAAAGACAAAGAAATTAATCTTCACACTATAACACCCATATACAGCAAAAATGTGAAAACGACACTTGTAAAGACAAAGAAATTTATCTTCACACTATAACACCCAAAAACAGCAAAAATGTGAAAACGACACTTGTAAAGACAAAGAAATTTATCTTCACACTATAACACCCGTATACAGCAAAAATGTGAAAACGACATTTGTAAAGACAAAGAAATTTATCTTCACACTATAACACCTGTATACAGCAAAAATGTGAAAACGACACTTGTAAATGGATAGGCCTCAACCGTTGAGCTAGATAAATTATCAGTACATGAAGTGCATAATTCTGCCATTTTATCTACATTTCACAATTATATTTTTTAAATTTAAATCCACTTTGGCATGTACATTAAAATGTGTTGTAATACAAAGGTACTTACATGTATGACAGGGGTGTCCGGCTGGATCACCGGGTCTAGATCCAACATGGATGTCCCTTGTCTGGGTACTTCTTGGTCCCTTGTAAAAGCGAACAGATCAAAGTACCACAGTTGGGGGACATAAACATCTTCGGCCCCCGCTCCAGATTTGGTAGAATTTATTACTTTATTTAGCTCTTTTTTGTACACTGTGCGGAGGGCCTGAATGCGTTTTTCACCGATGACTCATCCGCCGGTTCATCTGGGTAACGGTTCTTGCAGAGCTCCACCAGTTTTTGGTATGCATCCTTCTTTTTCAACCTGTTACAGTAATCAGCCGACTTTATTTTCCACAGGCACGGCATTGAGCGGTACAGCTCGATAAACTCCCGCAAAAATTCCTGCTTATCAGCCATCTGTAATAAAAAAATGATTATGTGAGAACGCCAGAATGGTTAAATAAAATGCTTACATAGCCTACAACATAGAACACAGCAGGGAACATAAAATGGTGGTTGTGGGCGCAGCTGGAGTAAACATTGACAGAGCTGGGATCATAAAATGGTGGTGGTGGGCGTGCCAGAACAAAACAATGGCAAAAAAAATAAAAAATCATAGATGAACAATTACGCAAAAAACAGCAGGATCACAAAATGCCAGAACAAAACAATGGCAAAAAAAATAAAAAATCATAGATGCACAATTACGCAAAAAACAGCAGGGATCACAAAATGCCAGAACAAAACAATGGCAAAAAAAATAAAAAATCATAGATAAACAATTACGCAAAAAACAGCAGGGATCACAAAATGCCAGAACAAAACAATGGCAAAAAAAATAAAAAAATCATATATTAACAATTACGCAAAAAACAGCAGGGATCACAAAATGCCAGAACAAAACAATGGCAAAAAAAAATAAAAAAATCATAGATGAACAATTACGCAAAAAATAGCAGGGATCACAAAATGCCAGAACAAAACAATGGCAAAAAAAATTGATGGACGACAATGGTTAACAACAGCAGAGATCTAAAAATGGATCTGTAAAATTAAAGAAAAAATAAAAATTAAATGTGACAAAAAAAAATACCTACCTTACAAAACTTGGTTGTGATTTTGAAAAAAAAAAGAAAATAGGGAAACAAAATAGCGTCACAAACTGGATCGCAGAGGATATAACGCCACAGACTGGATCGCAAAAAACCCAACGCCGTAGACAGGAACGCAGCAACCTCAATAGTGGCGCAAACTGAATCGCAGTAGCTACAAAGGCTAGCAGGACACACTGGAACGATGCTGGAGATTTGAAAGAACCGCTTCTGCTCGAGAGCAATGGAGAGGAGTGCTGATACGTCGTCTTTTATGACGCGGTCATCCAATCACAAAGCGGGAGAGCTGTGATAAATATCTATGAGATAAATAGTGACCACCAATCTGTGATGAGGGGCGTGCAAAAGGTTGTGCTCAGTCACGCCTATCGAGGTCGTGATCTTTCACAGTACATGCAGTGTGGCACGTCCCAACGACCGCCAAAGTCGTTAAAGAGATCGCTAACCGCTGATGCGTCGTTAATGAGATCGTCCAGTTTGGCCGCTACTAGCGACCTTAAAAAAATCACACCAACGATAGCGTCGTTATCGTGATCGTTAGCGGGAACGTTTAGTGTGGCAGTACCTTAAGACTGCTACTGAATATATAGGACTGAGTAGAGGATCAGGTGGGAGGAGTTGTGGGAGCTGCTTTGGGATAAATTAGCAGCTGGCCAGCACACCAGGGAAGCTTACACAATCAAAGGCACAGGGCCTGGCTGCATCCATATGCTGGTAACACCTTGCACCTGATAGCATCTCTACTGGCCCCAGCATGGCTATACAGCAGTAAGTATTGAATACAATGCAACAAATTAATTTAGCAAACATTCAGCAGCCACTGTTATATACCATTTAAAGGAAAAAGTTGCACAGTAGTAAAAGTCAGACCACAGCAAGCAGAGGTTGTAGAGATTGTACCATTTAAAGGAAAAGTTGCACAGTAGTAAAAGTCAGACCACAGCAAGCAGAGGTTGTAGAGATTGTACCATTTAAAGGAAAAGTTGCACAGTAGTAAAAGTCAGACCACAGCAAGCAGAGGTTGTAGAGATTGTACCATTTAAAGGAAAAAGTTGCACAGTAGTAAAAGTCAGACCACAGCAAGCAGAGGTTGTAGAGATTGTACCATTTAAAGGAAAAGTTGCACAGTAGTAAAAGTCAGACCACAGCAAGCAGAGGTTGTAGAGATTGTACCATTTAAAGGAAAAGTTGCACAGTAGTAAAAGTCAGACCACAGCAAGCAGAGGTTGTAGAGATTGTACCATTTAAAGGAAAAGTTGCACAGTAGTAAAAGTCAGACCACAGCAAGCAGAGGTTGTAGAGATTGTACCATTTAAAGGAAAAGTTGCACAGTAGTAAAAGTCAGACCACAGCAAGCAGAGGTTGTAGAGATTGTACCATTTAAAGGAAAAGTTGCACAGTAGTAAAAGTCAGACCACAGCAAGCAGAGGTTGTAGAGATTGTCGTCGCTGTTATCTCTTTAACCCTTTCCTCCTCGGAATGTGGTACCAGAGAGAATAAGACACAGACCAAAGGATGCGTCAATAAGCTCTGCGGTTTATTGCTAACAAAGGGATTTATATACACCCCTGAAGCAGGAAGCGGAATTACCATATATGGCAGTTAATACAACATAAACATAAAATGCTAGTTTCACTTTAAAAACTCCATTCTTGACTTTTGGCCCTGTTTAGCTCCTGGCACAGAGCGTCTCTTCTCAGGCGGGGGGGTGTGTATTGTATTGACTAAAATGAGGAACATCTTATCTTGTCTCCTGGTACACGTCAGCCTGTCAGTTAAAAAAAAAAAAAAAAAAAGGTCTCTGAACTTTAGAAAAATGCTAGCTCTAAGAAAAAATGCTGGTTCAGCGATCACATTTCCCTCCTTTTGTTCCTTCATTTGATCAATACACATCTTCATACCTCCTCTGTGTCCTAGTACATCGTTTAATACACATCAAACAAATTTTAAACACTAAATAGATGGCAAGACATATCAATAAAACCTGTAGGCCAGCTTGTATTATCCCAGTCAGCCATCCCCCTATACCTTTGAACCAATTTGCGGGGTTAAGAAAGGAGAAAGTATTTGCCCACCATGAATCTTGATTCTTCAGATTTGCCTCATCATATAGTTTCCTTAACTTTATGACATCCTCTAGCTTATGTTTAAGGGTTAAAACACTAGAATTATCAATATAATGACAACATGCAGGTCCAATAATCTGGCACATCCCTCCTTGAGCTGCAGTCAGGTAATCTAACACGAGGGTATGTTGGTTAGTAACAATAATTAACTGGTTCTGTACTGCAAGGGACCCATTCATGATATCTAAAATATCCCATATTTGATCATCTAGGTAATCTGTGGATTCTACCAACTTATCCCATGTCTGAGTTATCATAGGGTAGATAAATAATGCACTGAAAAATTTATTTGCTATCCCCATCTCCACTATGTGTGGTCTCCCATTTGGGGGAGGTCTATTGTCTGCAGATCGTTTATGTAGTGTATGTTTTGGAATAGACAATGGATTTAACCTATCTGGAGTGATGAGATAGGTGGCTGGTGTCAATCTAGCTAGGGTGCATTTCCCTGTGACTCCTACTGGAAGCCACTTAAATGCCTTGTCCCCACATACCCAATACATTGATGGTGGAAGGTTCCATATAGCTGAATGCTGTAATACTAATCGGTGTGCCAAATCTATAAACTTTGAAATATTACTCATCATACACCATCCGGGCTTTTGTCCTAGTGGGGAACAGTATCAGTAAAAAAAGGGGGAAGCCAGCGCCGCACATGATCAGCATGAAATAATTTAAGTGCAACTGCACATGTATATTCTAACTGTTTTTTAAAATTGAGACATTTAGCAAATAATTGATCAATTCAGGAGGCCACAATGGCACAGTGAAAATGAAAAACGTAGAGTAGGTACTGCCCCATATGAGAATGCCTTGTCGTGGCGGGGTAGCTCAAAGAATTGATCAATTATTTGCTAAATGTCTCAATTTTAAAAAACAGTTAGAATATACATGTGCAGTTGCACTTAAATTATTTCATGCTGATCATGTGCGGCGCTGGCTTCCCCCTTTTTTTACTTGTATTGGTAAGTGGCTGACCACCACTAGTTGCCGTGCGCGCCGGGTTATGCATGTTATTTTATCTGTTTTTTTCTTTCTTATAATTGACTTAGGCTGCTGTACACACATACAGCAGCCCTGCCCTGCCCCAGGCTATATGTAATTGTGCACCTGTGCCTGTGCCTGTTTCACTCTTTATCTGTGGCTGCTGGTTTGGCGTATGTGGAGGTCAGATCTGAAATGTCCATCCCTGGACCTGGTCGGCTTTTACCTGCATCCGTCTTACTGGCACCATGGGGGTGATTCAGCAATGCTTCAGGTACTTTTGCAGTTTTTGCAGTCCTGCTTTTACAGTTTTTTTGCAGTTATGCTTTTAATTATTCAGGAGGCCGCAATGGCACAGTGAAAATGAAAAACGTAGAGTAGGTACTGCCCCATATGAGAATGCCTTGTCGTGGCGGGGTAGCTCAAAGAATTGATCAATTATTTGCTAAATGTCTCAATTTTAAAAAACAGTTAGAATATACATGTGCAGTTGCACTTAAATTATTTCATGCTGATCATGTGCGGCGCTGGCTTCCCCCTTTTTTTTACTTGGGGAACAGTATCCCCAAGAGTTAATTTCTTCCCACGAGACTGGGACTGCAAGAAATGGTAGACTGGTGGATGTCACCGGCGCATGTGTACAAATCCAACAGTTTGCAACAGTTTGGTTTTGTTCTTTCAGTCCATCCACTAAAGCTAAGTGGTGTCTAATGAACCTGTTATCATCACCATCTACACGGCTAAGTCTGTTCCAAGCATCCGTTACTGCAAGGATGCAAGCAAATGTCATTAGTAGCATCATTCCTCTTCTGGAGGCTCTCCAAGGATCTTCTTACAATGCGATGCGTGGATCCAAGTTTCCTTGCCTTGTAGCTTGACTGCGGTACTTGTCGTCAGTAGAACTTGAAATGGTCCATCAAATCTCGGATCCAGACTCTTTCTCACGTGTCTTTTAATGACTACCCAGTCTACGGGCTGCAGGCTGTGACTCCCAGGATCCTGGTTCGGATCTGGAAGAGAACTGAAGACATTATCATGTACTTTCTTAAGTCTTTTATGCAAATCCCTTACATATGAGCTTAATACATGGTTACTCATTTCCAGTGCTTGGGGAAAAAAACATCCTAAGCTAGGCACTTTGCCAAATAGTACTTCATACGGAGAAAGTCCAGTTTTTCTATTTGGAGTGTACCTTACTGAGTATAGGGCTAATGGTAAACATTCAGGCCAAGATTTCCCTGTTTCAGCCATGGCCTTTTGGATTTTTAACTTCAATGTCCCATTTAGTCTTTCTACTTTCCCACTGCTTTGTGGATGATATAGGGTGTGGAAAGCTTGTTGAATTCCCAGAGCTGTCAAGACTTCATTCATTATTTCACCTGTGAAATGTGTACCTCTGTCACTTTCGATCACCTCTGGTACTCGATACCTGCACACCACCTCCGCAAGCAGCTTCTTTGCAGTTGCCGCAGCCGTAGCCTTGGCAATCGGGAAAGCCTCCGGCCAACCTGAGAATAAATCAAAACACACCAACACGTACTCCCATGACCCTGATTTTGGCAGCTGAATATAATCAATCTGCAGTCTCTGGAAAGGATAGAGGGGCCGAGGGGCGTGTTTGGGTGGTGTCTTGACTACCCTTCCCTTATTATGTGTAGCACATACCATGCATCCCTGGATCAAACCTTCTATATAGGTGGAAAAGCCTGGTGCCACCCAATGCTTCTGCATGACGCTCATTACAGCAGTTTTGGACTGGTGGGTTGGCCCATGTAACATCTGGGCGACCGCAGGGTACAACGCCCTTGGAAGGCATCGGCGCATCCCTCTTCCCCATACCCCATTTGCTTCATTCAGACATGCACCTTCTTTTTCCCACTTTTCTACTTCCTCCTGGCGCACCTGAGCCTGCATCTGGGATAAGGCATCCTCCGACACAAAGGGATTTTTGGGAGCGCTTACCTGGTGCATCGTTACCCCTTGGAGTGGTCTACTGGCTGCTGTTTTTGCTGCTGCATCGGCCATCGCGTTTCCTTTACTCACCTGATCAGTGCAACTGGTATGTGCTTTAACTTTTATGACAGCTACTTCTTTTGGTAATTGTAATGCATCAATTAACTGCTGGACTGCATCAGCATTTTTAATGGGATGTCCTGCTGCCGTCAGGAATCCTCTAGATTTCCAAATTGGACCAAAATCATGAGCTATACCGAATGCGTATCTAGAATCTGTGTAGATGTTAACAATTCTACCTTCAGCTATCTTACAGGCCTCGGTCAGAGCCTTAAGTTCAGCCTCCTGGGCTGACTGATGTGGGAGCATTGGTTCTGCTTTGATTACTGCATTCAGGGAGACAATGGCATACCCGGTGTGGAAGGTACCTGAGTCATCTTGGTGGCGAGATCCATCTACAAAAAATTCAAAATCAGCATTGTCTTTCAGTTTCAAACACTGTGGGTAGGCCTGCTGTTTCCTGTGCCATAAGCTGAACACAATCATGAGGAATCTCCTCTCTTGGATCTTCTTTGTACAATACCGTACCTGACCCCTCCTTTAGATCCGAGAGAGGTAACAATGTGGCAGGATTAAGTGTAGTACATCTCTGCAAAGAAACATTTGGAGGCATTAAAAGTGCACATTGCAATCGAAGGTGACGTGCAGCTGAAAGGTGTGCCGGTTGCACCTGGTTCAGTATGGTGTATACATCATGAGGCGTAAGTACTGTCAATGGATGATCAAGAACGATGTCTGACGATTTGTGGAGCAATAGTCCTACAGCATGTACTGCCCGTACACAGGACGGGGCACCTCTAGCCACTGCATCTAGTCTTCCACTGAAATAGGCTACAGGCCTTTGATTGTCACCATGTAACTGAGTCAATACTCCTGCCGCGTGTCCCTGCTGTTCATGGAGATACAGGGTGAATGGTAGTTCATAGTTGGGGGTTCCTAGCGCTGGAGCTGCCACAATCCTGTTTTTGAGAGAATAAAAAACAGTCTATACCTTCAGGAGTTAGTTTAAAAGGCACAATGGTGATACAGTCATAGAGAGGCTGCAGCCTGCAGTAGGAAACCAGTCCAAGAAATGTCCTAAGAGCGGCAACATTAACAGGAATAGGAAAATTCTGTACAGCTTCTTTGCGAGCGCTGGTCAGATGTCGAGCCCCCGGTGTAATGCAATGTCCCAAAAAGATAACTGAAGATTTACAAAATTGCAGTTTATCCTTTGACGCTTTACAACCAGCTTGGTACAGAAACAGCATGAGTAATATTGTTGCAGTGCGACACTGTTTCCTGGAGGGGGCACAAATCAGTAAGTCATCAACATATTATAAAAATAACATTGGCAAAATCAATAACTGTGAACCAAGCAGCATCCTGAGATATCTGGAACAAAAGTGTATATACAGTATATCTTGTACCAGCTAATACATAGAGAGTTAAATCTCGTAGTTGAAGGGGGAAGCTGAAGTTGAAGTTTTACCGTCAAGGCCACTGATAAGGAACCTAGCTGCAGAGATGCCGAAGGTGGGGGCTAGGTTTTAACTAAAACACCACTTGCTACCAGTTTCTGCAATCTCTCCTGAAATGTCCTGGCTTCCTGCACTCGTGGCACAACTTCTGCCCATCTCCTGGCACACGTCTCCCCTCCCTGTTGTTTGCAGGACGAGTACCTACAACATGTACCCTTGCTCCTCTCTTTGCCTGCGCTAAATCATGTTGTGCCCCTTGTGCTATTCTGGCTAGATCCTCTCTTTTACTGATCTCCAATCAGGTCTACTTACTTTCACCTTGTCTGTCACTTCCTTTTTTAACCCATTCATATATGCACTTGCTAGTACTCTCTCACTAGTCTTGTTTTCTGGGACAAAACCCATTTCTACCCAAGCTTTTCTTAGGGCCCAGAAATAATCTTTCTTTCCCTGAACTCTGTCTTCTAGTGTAATTTCCTTTCTCTGCCTGTCTATCTTTACATGCTTTTTTCAACACTTCTGTAAACATAACCCCTGCTTCTGCGTCATTGACTTCTGCATTATCAGGTCCGGTCCTTCCAACATAACACTTGTATGTCTCATCTATCAGTCTATCGTATCTAGCTTCATCTGCCAATTTCCCTTCTTATAAGCGCTTGCAAATCCTGTCTAGTTGCTTTATTAGAGCCAACTGCTCTGTAGGGCTCCATGGTCTGTACAGTTCTGTAAAAGTCAGACCACAGCAAGAAAAATCACAAGAACTGAGCAAGAACTGAGCAAATGAACAAATACAAAAAGAGAACAGAGACCAGCACAAGCCCCCCAAAGGGGACCCGGCTGAACTCAAAAAGCAAGGCAGCAAAAGCAAGGAAAATCAAACTAGAGAAAAAAAAAACAGAAAGTAACTTATCTGAATGATAGCAGGAGACAGTAGAAAGCAAGCTGAATTCTAACCAAGATCAGGAAGTAACAATTGATCACCGGCGAGGATAATGGGAGGTCAGCTCACTTATATCAGGCCAGTCAGTCCCACCTGATAACCATTCATCAATAGCAGGTGGTGGACTTTTGCGGTTCAACATAGGTTCATTACCCTCAGCAACCCCCAGAGGGAGCCTGAGCTCCGAAGTGGTCTTCAACACGTTTACAACAGTCCTCTCTCTCTCTCTTGCTTTCTTTCTCGTCTGTAAAGTGTAAACTCATATGATCAGTGGGTTCTGTCTCTCAGTATCATATAGAGTGTAAGCTCTTTTGATCAATGGAGTCCTATCTATCTTTCTCTCTTGTAGTGTGTAAGCTTTTATGATCAGCAAGGTCCGTTCTTTCTCTTGATTTGCAAATTGTAAGATCTTTCGGTAAGCAGGGTCCTCTCTCTTGCCTGTAAACTGCAAGCACTTTGTCAGCTGGGTTGTCTCTCTCTCGCCTTTCCCTAACATGTATTTTCTGACGAATTACAAGCTTTCCTTTATTAGTATATATGTACAAATTTTGTGAAAAATTGAGCAAAGTCAAATTTCAAAAAGATTTGCTCATTACAAATGGACATGTCTGGTCATATACTCGGTTTGTGAGAAAGCGTGCTAATGCACCTTGTTAGCACAAGTGCAAGAGGAGAACCTTTAAAATCTAAATCTAGAGTGCCTTGCGAAAGTATTCAGCCCCCTGGAACTTTTCAACCTTTTCCCACATATCATGGTTCAAACATAAAGATACCAAATGTAAATTTTTCGTGAAGAATCAACCACAAGTGGGACACAATTGTGAAGTTGAACAAAATGTATTGGTTATTTTAAATTTTTGTTGAAATACGAAAACTGAAATGTGGGGCATGCGATATTATTCGGCCCCTTTACTTTCAGTGCAGCAAACTCACTCCAGAAGTTCATTGTGGATCTCTGAATGAGCCAATGTTGTCCTTAATGACAAATGATGATAAATATAATATACCTGTGTGTAATCAAGTCTCTGTATAAAAGCACCTGCTCTGTGATAGTCTCAGGGTTCTGTTTGAAGCACAGAGAGCATCATGAAGACCAAGGAACACAACAGGCAGGTCCGTAATACTGTTGTGGAGAAGTTTAATGCCGGATTTGAATACAAAATGATTTCCAAAACTTTAAACATCCCAAGGAGCACTGTGCAAGTGATCATATTGAAATGGAAGGAATATCATACCACTGCAAATCTACCAAGACCCGGTCGTCCCTCTAAACTTTCATCTCAAACAAGTAGAAGACTGATCAGAGATGAAGCCAAGAGGCCCATGATCACTCTGGATGAACTGCAGAGATCTACAGCTGAGGTGGGACAGTCTGTCCATGGAACAACAATCAGTCGTACACTGCACAAATCTGGCCTTTATGGAAGAGTGGCACAAAGAAAGCCATTTCTCAAAGATATCCATAATATGTGTTGTTTAAAGTTTGCAACAAGCCACCTGGGAGACACACCAAACGTGGAAGAAGGTGCACTGGTCAGATGAAACCAAAATCGAACTTTTTGGCAACAATGCCAAACGGTATGTTAGGCATAAAGGCAACACAGCTCATCACCCTGAACACACCATCCCCACTGTCAAACATGGTGGTGACAGCATCAAGGTTTGGGCCTGCTTTTCTTCAGCAGGGACTGGGAAGCTGGTTCAAATTGATGGGAAGATGGATGTAGCCAAATACAGGACCATTCTTGAAGAAAACCTGTTGGAGTCTGCAAAAGACCTGAGACTAGGATGGAGATTTGTCTTCCAACAAGACAATGATCCCAAACATAAAGCAAAATCTACAATGTAATGGTTCACAAATAAACGTATCCAGGTGTTATAATGGCCAAGTCAAAGTCCAGACCTGAATCCAATCGATAATCTTTGGAAAGAGCTGAAAACTGCTGTTCACAAACGATCTTCATCCAACATCACTGAGCTAGAGCTATTTGCCAAGGAAGAATGGGCAAGAATTTCAGTCTCTCGATGTACAAAACTGATAGACACATACACCAAGCGACTTGCAGCTATAATCGCAGCAAAAGGTGGCGCAACAAAGTATTAAGACAAAGGGGAAGAATAATTTTGCACGCCCACTTTTCAGTTTTTGTATTTCCACAAAAATTTTTAAAAAAAAATTTCGTTCAACTTCACAATTGTGTCAAACTTGTTGTTGATTCTTCACAAAAAATTAACATTTGGTATCTTTACGAATAAAGAAGTTTCAGGGCGCTTCCTTCAGAGGATCCTTAACCCAATTTGGAGCAAGAAGGTTAAATAGCCAAATAACTAAGTATCTCTGATGTTAAATCAGATGATATTTTATTGGCTAGGTATAATGCAAAATTTTATAAAAGACAATAAAAACATTAAAACATTTTTGTTATAAAAACATGGCCTAAACACGTTGTGTTTTTTATAACAAAAATGTTTTAATGTTTTTATTGTCTTTTATAAAATTTAGCATTTTACCTAGCCAATAAAATATCATCTGATTTAACATCAGAGATACTTTGTTATTTGGCTATTTAACCTTCTTGCTCCAAATTGGGTTAAGGATCCTCAGAAGGAAGCGCCCAGAAACTTCTTTATTCGCAATAACACGTAGAGGAAAATTTCTTTCTGGGAGAGGAAAATTATCTCCATGCTATTACAGACGGGCAGCATACCGGTGGAAGGATCACCCTTGTTTGCAAACTTTTCCCAGTGTTGTGCCTCCTTGCACAACAGCACCAGGTGAGCAAGTTTGAAGTTGTACATTTCTCACCAAGCTAAATTGACTCATCTACTATGCTCTCCCTCTTTTTTTCCCTCTTCCTCTCTTTCCCAGGACCTTATTCACATTTGGTATCTTAATGTTTAAAGCATGATATGTGGGAAAAGGTTGAAAAGTTCCAGGGGGCCGAATACTTTCGCAAGGCACTGTACATTATAAAAGAGAACATCCACAGCTCTATAGCCTACAAACTGTACTTTATTTACTATAATGATAGAAACACAGCACTTAGAGACTTATTCCTTGACCTAGTTCCATCACCAATCCAATTTCATCTATAAGAACTTGTAATCAAAAAACCAAATCAGGTTGAATAAGTTATGTGTTCTAGGTATTGTGCTCAGTGTCTGGCATATATCCAGTAAAAAAATGTGGATGTGAAAAGAGGTCATACAGTATAGGGGAAAAGCCAGTCTGTTGGGAACCAATCGCACCCTTATGCTTCTAAATATTCATTGTTGCCACCACTCTGGTATATCCAGGGACAGTCAAGGGATTCAAATGTACTGTATATCTCAGGAGGTTTTTACCTTAAAAATATTTTCATAATGTTAACCAAATACTATTGTTTTCCGTTTTCAGCATATTTGATTCAATTCTTACCTTTTATCTCGTAGATAACAAATTGAAAAATTATTGAACCCTACTATTACAATGTTACTGTTCTAGAATGAAATTCAGTAATTATTATGAACAACAGATTCTCTATGGGGATAAGGTCAGGCGAGTTTGCTGGCCAATCAAGCACAGTGATACTGTTGTTTTTAAACCAGTTATTGGTACTTTTGGCAGTGTGGACAGGTGCCAAGTCCTGCTGGAGAATTAAATTTCCATTTCCAAAAAGCTTGTCGGCAGAGGGAAGCACGAAACTCTAAAATTTCTTGGCTGAGCTGATGTAGAGGAGTGGGCCCCCGCTGAGTGCCCAGGCCGGATCCAAGGGGGCTGTCACATAAGTTCCTAGGGAGAAAGTGCCCGGGGGAAGGAACTGGAGGGGAAGGCAGAAACTTTTCTGGAAGGTGTGGAGGCGGGGCCGAGATAAAAGGAGCACAGGAGTTCAGCAGAGGGGAGTTGCCACGGAGACAGACTAGAGGGAGAGCGAGAGAGAGACGCAGGAGAGACAGGATGCAGAGACTGTAGGAGAAAGCGGGAGCTCGCTGACAAGGACGGTAGAGGCAGGAGAGTTTTGTCAGCTGCGGCTGTCACTGCCACACTCGAGCCCGCGGTTGCGGCCTACTCACCCACAGCCACGACCACTACTGTCACCTGAGCTCGCGGCTGCGGCCTGTGTCCCATCTCCTGTGATAGCTGGGTTCCCGTTCCAGTCTGCGGTTATGGACTACCCGACAGCTGACGTGATCCCGCCTCCTGGAGGGGCGAACTCTATGCCGGAAGATTTCCCCAGGGCCTGTTGTGCCCTATCTGCGCCTGAGTGTGGGAACGCTCGAGGCTTATGTCAGCTCCTCATCGGCTGGGCCCAGTGGCTGTGACAACAGCCGAATGACAAGTGGATCTCAACCCCACAGAACGTCTGAGAAGCTAAGTGACACTCTGTTATCGTTGTTTATTACCTGAGGGCATTGGACGGCCATATCGCGGCCCTATAGGCCCTGACTTTCGTTGAGTATTCGTCAGTTCTCTATATTGTGCTTGTGTACGGTTTCCCTGCGTGGAGAACCAGTTTTCTACCTGTTTTACATACTAAAAACTCCCCTTATAAATTTATAGTTAAAGCTTGCCCAGTCTCTGACTCGTCACTGCATCCCGCGTACCTGTGAATACCACACTGACTTTGGTCTTGATAAAACATAGTGGACCTACACCAGCAGATGACATGGCTCCCCAAACCATCACTGATTATGGAAACTTCACACTAGACCTCAAGCAGCTTGGATTGTGTGCCTGTTCACTCTTCCTCCTGACTCTGGGACCTTAATTTCCAAATGAAATGCAAAATTTACTTTCATCTCAAAACAACACTTTGGACCACTAAGTCCAGTTCTTTTTCTCCTTAACCCAGGTAAGACGCTTCTGGCATTGTCTATTGGTCATGACACAAGGAATGCGACACTTGTAGCCCATGTCCTGGATACGTCTGTGTGTGGTGGCTCAAGAAGCAATAACTCCAGCAGCAGTCCATTCCTTGTGAATTTCCCCCAAATTTTTGAATGGCCTTTTCTTAACAATACTTTCAAGACTGCTGTTATCCCGGTTGCTTGTGCACTTTTTTCTACCACACCTTTTCCTTCCACTCAACTTTCCATTATTATGCTTGGATATAGCATTCTGTGAACAGCCAGCTTCGTTATCAATGACTTTTGTGGCTTATCCTCCTTTTGGAATGTGTTAGACTGCCTTCTGGACATCTATCAAGTCGGCAGTTTTCCTCATGATTGTGGAGCCCACTGAAACAGACTAAGGCACCGTTTTAAACGCTTAGGAAGAATTTGCAGGTTTTTTTTGTTAATTAGTCTAATTTACTTAGATTATGACTTTTGAGTTTTCATTGACTGTAAGCCATAATCATCAATAGTGTTGAGCGATACGATACTGCAAATATCGGGTATCGGCCGATATTAGCTGTATCGGACTTTCGATTCCGAGTTCCGATATTGTCGTCTTATCGGATACCGGAATCGGAATTGTCACTGTCACTGTCAGTTTGCCGTCGGTCGGGTCTGTCAGGAGTCAGCGGCACTTACCTGGCAGAAGATCTCCGGCGGTCACGGCCTGGACTGCTTGATGGCCGCCATCATCTTTCCCCGGCGGTCACATGCAGTTTCTCGCGATAACTGCAGTGACTGCTGGGTAATCCCGGCCGTAAAGCAGTCAGTCCGATGATGTCACCGCCGGGGAAGCAGGTAATCAGCTGTGCTGCGTCGCGATGACATGCTCTGCCTGTCATTGCGATGTAGAGGAGCTGGATCGTCGTGGGACACTCGTTACTATGGACTGTGTCGGACAGGTGGTATACTGTTGGTTTGTTTATTTCCTTTTTTACAGGAGATCGATGGCGTCGCAGGAATGAGAGTATAATAAAAGAAATGAAAACTGTGTTGTCTCTTTTATTTCATTAAAAGACTTTTTTCTTGCTTTGTCTTTTTTTTATACATTTAAAAACTTTGGGATTAATAATGGATCGGTGTCTTATTGACGCCTATCCATTATTAACCGGGCTTATTGTCACCGTGCAATCAACGGTGACATTAACCCCTTATTACCCACTTGCCACCGCTACAGGCAGTGGGAAGAGCCGGGTAAAGTGCCACAATTGGCACATCTTTTGATGCGCCAAATGTGGGCTGCTGTAGCCTGGTATTATCAGGCTGTTGTGGGCCAAAATCCATGGGCCTTGACAGTCTTTTAATACCAGGCCACAGCAGTCTGCATTTTACTTGGCTGGTTAACAAAAATAGGGGCACCCCTATGCCGTTTTTTTTTCGAGGGGATCCCC
This sequence comes from Oophaga sylvatica, assembly GCA_033576555.1. NCBI lineage: Eukaryota > Metazoa > Chordata > Amphibia > Anura > Dendrobatidae > Oophaga > Oophaga sylvatica. The sequence goes on from JARQOD010000002.1 coordinate 397,302,692, forward strand.
TATTTTGTTAACCAGCCAAGCTAAGCAGACTGCTGTGGCCTGGTATTATCAGGCTTGCAAGGTCCATGGATATTGGATCCTTACCAGCCTGAAAAACCAGGCCTCAGCAGTCTGCTTCATCTGGCTGGTTAACAAAAATAGGGGGACCCCACGCCAATTTTTTTTCGAGGGGATCCCCTATTTTGTTAACCAGCCAAGATATGCAGACTGCTGTGGCCTGGTATTATCAGGCTGGCAAGGTCCATGGATCTTGGCTCCTTACCAGCCTGAAAAACCAGGCCTCAGCAGTCTGCTTCATCTGGCTGGTTAACAAAAATAGGGGGGACCCCACGCCAAATTTTTTCGACGGGATCCCCTATTTTTGTTAACCAGCAAAGATAAGCAGACTGCTGTGGCCTGGTATTATCAGGCTGGCAAGCAGGGTCGGACTGAGCCACCGGAGAAACCTCCGGTGGGCCCCAGCTACTGCGTGGTGGGCCCTGATTTGAAAGGATAGGTCGCGGGGCAGAGAGGGCGGTGGCCCCGGGCCCCGCGCTCTGAGGGGACCCACCCGAGCTACGCTACAGTAACTGTATCGGCGTGCACAGCACGCCGATACAGTTACATTCTGCGGCAGAGCAGGGAGAATCGATCTTCCTGCTCTGCCGCCCAGAAGCTATGGGGCCTGAACAGGCGTTGGGGGGGCCCGGTGCCAGCAGTGGGCCCCCCACCCGTCATCGGAGGGTCAGCTGTATCGGCATCCAGCCGATACAGCTGACCGCATAGAGAGAGAAGGAGCGAGCGCTCCTTCTCTCCCATAATCCCCCTCTCAGCGTCTGACAGCGGGCGCGATGACATCACCTGCCGGCGCCCGCTGTCAGACGCTGAGAGGGAGCACAGTGAGCAGCACAGGAGCCGGGAGGTGAGTATTGTTTTTTTTTTTTTTAATGGGGGTGCATTATACTACAGAGGCTGTATATGGGGGTGCATTATACTACAGAGGCTGTATATGGGGGCTGCATTATACTACAGAGGCTCCATATTGGGGTGCATTATACTACAGAGACTCCCTATGGGGATGCATTATACTACAGAGGCTGCCTATGGGGGTGCATTATAATATAGCGGCTGCCTATGGTGGTGCATTATATTATAGACTCTGCCTATGGGGGTTTATTATAATATAGAGGCTGCCTATGGGGGTGCATTATACTATATTGATGACTATCTGGTGTATTATGCTGTATGGATGCTATCTAGGGGCCATCATACAGTGTTGGACCCATTAAATAGTTTGGGGACATTAAGGGGTCAGTATATATCCAGTGAGGGGCATTATTCTGTGTATAGGGGAGATGTACAGGGGGAGACTTGGGACATTATTAAATGTAAAGTGGACACTTATTGTTATAGGGGAACTCGGGTTACTGTGACTGTCAAAGGGGCACACAGGGCATTATTACAGTCTACACATACGGCAGCAGCGGCTCAGTATTGGGGTATCAGGTGCAGTAATAGGGACACATATGGCAGCAGCGGCTCAGTATTGGGGTATCAGGTGCAGTAATAGGGACACATATGGCAGCAGCGGCTCAGTATTGGGGTATCAGGTGCAGAAATAGGGACACATATGGGACACATATGGCAGCAGCGGCTCAGTATTGGGGTATCAGCAGGATGAGGAGTTTGTGCAGGTTGAGAATAGTCCAATTGGTGACCAAGACAGTGCTAAAAATATGAGAAGTGAAATGTGTCTTTGTTGTAATCTCTGCAGTCGAGTCCTGGCTGGAGAAGTCGTCATGTCGGTCTGGGCCAGATGGAAAAGAAATTAAAAGTGAACAATTCCATTAGAAAGAACATCAGCGGTAAGTCATTATCTGTACCTACATATTATATGTTCTGTAGGACTGGTATTATTTACCACAGACCATATGGCGGTAATATCAATATTGGTCTTTTTATATATAGATTATTTTTGGCAACAGCGCGGTCATTTGCTGAGGTTCTCTGATTAGGGGCCCACTCAGAAGTTTCGCCCCCACTAAACCAAAACCCTAGCTACGCCTCTGGCTCTCTCTCTAGTCTTTCTTTCTCTCTCTAGTCTTTCTCGCTCTCTGTTCTTTCTTTCTCGCTCTCTGTTCTTTTTTCTCTCTGTTCTTTCTTTCTCTCTCTCTTTTCTTTCTTTCCTCTCTTTCTTTCTCTGTTTGTTCTTTCTCTCTCGCTGCTCTTTCTTTCTTTTCCTCAGTACCAGCCACTGTGCCCTCATTACCAGTCAGTGTGATCAGCAGTGCTAAATGGGTACGCTTGGGGCCAGGATATGGGTGTGATTAGCTGTTAAATGGGTGTGGTCGGGGCGTGGCCTAAAATTTGCAGCGACGCCCTACGCGCGCCGCAGCCTTTAACCCTCTTTCCTGTCTTTAAAATTTGGGAGGTATGCTGTATGACCTCACTACAACTTCTGGCCATGCTCCTGATGAGCACGACGGATGGTCTCCTGAGGGATCTCCTCCCACACCTGGACTAAAGCATCCACCAACTCCTGGACAGTCTGTGGTGCAACGTGGTATGGCCTAAAATTTGCTGCAGCAGGCACAGCGTGCCACAGCCTTTGTCCCTCTTTCCCTTCTTCAAAGGTTGGGAAGTATGATGGTGGGCCCCAAGAATATTTTTTCTCTGGTGGGCCCAAGGTACTCCAGTCCGACGCTGCTGGCAAGGTCCATGGATATTGGCTCCCTAACAGCCTTAAATACCATGCCTCAGCAGCAGGGGCGTACATAGAAATCATGGGGCCCCATAGCAAAAGTCTGAATGGCCCCCCCCAAAAAAAAAAACCCAGAGCCATTGTAAATGTAAAGTGCCAGCACAGTGAGGGGACACATTAAACAAAAAAATGTATTATGCCCCCATAGATTGTGCCCCCATAGATGCTCCATAGTATAGGCCCTTATGCTGCCGCAGCTGCTGCAACCAAAAAAAAAAAAAGACATACTCACCTTTCGTCGCTGGGGGCCAGGTGCCGGTGTCCTGAGCAGGGGGTGACACCAGGTGCCGATGTCACCGCTCGCTCAGGGCCCCGGCACCTGAGATATTTACCTGTCCTCTCTCCACTGCTGAGTGCCGCTGTCTTCGGGGTCCTCCAGCAGTGAATGATCAGGCAGAGGGCGCGGCGCGCACTAACGACGTCATCGCGCCCTCTGACCTGAACATTGCAGCAAGAGGACGCGAGCAACGGTGGAACGGGACAGGTAAATATCCCTTATACTCACCCTTTCGCCGGCGCGGTCTGTGCAGCCCCTGCTCTTCTCCCACGGTCTCCGCTGCCAGTGTTCAGCGGTCACGCGGGACAGCTCATTAAAGTCATGAATATGTGCGTATTCATGACTGTAATGAGCGGTACCACCTGACCGCTGAACACAGGCGTCGGAGACCGTGGGAGAAGAGCAGGGGCTGCAGAGACCGCACCAGGAGGGGTGAGTATATAGAAGAGCTGCGCTCCCCCTCCCCCGCCGACCCCATGGTAGTACTGTGTCAGCACAGCTACCCGACCGTCGAGGCCCCCTCACCTGTCCGGGCCCCATAGCAACTGCTTGGTCTGCTTCATTCACGGTACGCCACTGCTCAGCAGTCTGCTTCATCAGGCTGGTTAACAAAAATAGGGGGGACCCGACGCCATTTTTTTTCGAAGGGAACCCCTATTTTTGTTAATCAGTTCCCTCTGACGTCACTGATTGTGTCCCTGGCTGACCTGAAGTGAAAGTGGAAAGCAATCAATTAAGCTTTCCACTTCCTCTCCTGTCAGCCAGGAGAGGAACTCATTCATTTCGGGGTTTACTGTGAGGCTGCAGCATTAGCTGCGGTCCCTGCAGTAAACATTAACCCTTTCTGAAGGATTACACCGTGGGACCTGACTGTGCATGGGATAGGTAAGAATAATTTTGCTTTTTTATTTTATTTTTATTACAGGAAATGGTTTTTGCAGTCAAATAAAAGATGGTCAAAAACATGTGTCTTTATTTCATTAAAATGATTTTTAATTAAAGTGTGTGTGTTTTATTTTTATTTCATGCAATAGGATTAATAATTGATAGTTGTCTAATTGACAGCTCTCAATTATTAACCTGGCTTAAGGTCACCTTTCAATTGCAAGGTGGCTTTAACCCCATATTAACCCATTCGCCACCGCTACAGGGCAATGGGAATAGACGGGCAAAGTGCCAGAAAGGGCGAATCTAATTATAGATTTGTCTTTTCTGGGGTGACTGGGGGCAGATGTTAGTAGCCAGGGGGGGGCCAAAAATAATGGTCCCTCTCTGGGCTATTATTATCTGCCCCCATTCGCTGGCTTTGTCTGTCTGGTTGCGAAAATAGGGCGGGAGCCCACACATTTTTTTTTAAAATTTTACACCTCATATATATATATATACATGTCATTGAATTTGTGACACATATATATATATATTTATATTTATAGTTCAGACACTTCTACATAGTATAATAGCCGCTAATTCAATTGCCGGCTTTTATGAAAATGCAGAACCCGACATGAAATGACACTTGGTGTACATAGGGTTAACCATGTCCTTTGCTATCTGATTTGCACAAACAATTACATCAGTCTATGTGTGCAAAATTTCACACCTGTAGGGTTAATTAAAGGTGTAAATTCGTAGCAAAAAAGTCCGTTTTTTTTACAATGAATTTACAACTTTAATTAACCCCTACAGGTGTGAAATTTTGCACACATAGACTGATGTAATTGTTTGTGCAAATCAGATAGTAAACGACATGAAAAGACATGGTTAACCCTATGTACACCAAGTGTCATTTCATGTCGGGTGCTTCTGTCTTTTCACAGAAGCCGGCTTTACCCGGCAATTGAATCAGAGGCTATTTTACTATGTAGAAGTGTATAAACTATACATATATGTATATATATATATGTCACAATGACATGTATATATATATATATATATATGTATTCTATGTGTGTATATTTTGTGTTTACAACGAAAGAAAGGGTTTTTTTAGTTGCGATATTTTGTTCCCATAGACTTACATGGGACTTCCGGTATCGGTATCGGGTATCGCCAATATTTTAGTGATATCGGCGATACCATTCCGATCCGATATTTTTGGGTATCGGAAAGTATCGCTCAACACTAATCATCAACATTAACAGAAATAAACATTTGAAATATGGGTAAGCAGACATTTGAAATAGATCACTCTGTTTGTAATGACTGTATAATATATGAGTTTCACTTTTTGTATTGTAGAACTGAGATAAATTAACTTTTTCATGATATTCTAATTTTGTGAGAAGCACCTGTATGTGGGATAGGCAGTGACAGTCTTCAATATGCTTAGTACTCAGTATGTTTTGGGAATTACGCTCGCAGTACACATTTAAACAGTGCAGCCAAATGTATTCCTCAGATATGCTGTATGCAGCTGAATATCCATTTATTGCCTGAATGTGATGTGAGGATAGCTCTATATTGTCAAAATTGCATGTAGGCATTTTTGTATGTGTATTTCTTGTTTGTTGTGTCATATAGTGCAACAAAAGTTGCTCAATTGGATTGTTCACATCTGATGTAAAGTCACTTCGGAGGTGAATACCAAGCAGTATAGTTTATAGTTATCTGTTAACCTTTTGACTTTCTCTGGCTGATATCATGCTTGTCAGCATAAATACTTCAGCCCTCTATGTAATGTAATGCATACAAGATGATGATTCTGTTATTACATATTGACTGCAACAACACAATCTGGATGTTTATCAATTACTGCATGCATAATGACAATCATCTATTTCGTTTTGTTTGGAATAAATTAATTTACAATTCTTCATCATATGATAGGTGTTTCACATAGATGTTTCTGTAATAGTTAAAGAAGACTTCACTACTCTCCTGAAATAGTAAATATTTGTGTTCACAATGAAAAAACTATCCTAATGAATCTTTTATCAGAATTTGTTCCATTCTTCTTTTATTCCTCCTGGATATGAAAGCAACAATACACCCACAAGATATATCCCAAATATTAGTCAAAAATGGACCAGATAACCGTCACCATTAGTGATGAGCGAGTATACTCGTTGATCGGGTTTTCCCGAGCATGCTCGGGTGATCTCCGAGTATTTTGGCGTGGTCAGAGATTTAGTTTCTGTCGACCAGTTGCATGATTTATGGCTGCTGGACAAGCCTGAATACATGTGAGAAATGCCTGTATGTTAGGGAATCCCGACATGTATTCAGGCTGTCCAGTAGTCATAAATCATGCAGCTGCATCGACAGAAACTAAATCTCCGAGCACCTGAGCAACGAGCATACTCGCTCATCACTACAGTAGTCACCATATATCTGCACATTAATCATGGGGTGTATTGAAATGAGGAGTAGATTCCACTCAATGATGAGAAAAATTATCCCAAATAAACAAGGACCCAAAAAATATATAACAGACCACAAAATATTCAAAATAGAAAAGCCTTTATTAATACATGTGGCAATAAGTAGTAACAGATATTAAAAACAAGTGCCTGTGCTGGGATGATAATAATAATTAAAGGAAAAGATTATATATTTAAAAATAGTAAAATATGGAACTGACGGATCAGGGAATATGAAATTACACAATCAGTGATATACTGTTTGTTATAGATCCCATTATATGTTATTTGGTCCTATTCATAGCACCTCTTGCAGTACTGGCACTTTATTGCTGCACCTTATTTTGTTTCATTCATTCAGGCACTATGGCACTTTGATGCGTGATTCCCAGATTGATGGGATTTTTTCACATACATTTTCTATGCGCATTTATTATATTAAAAAATGTTAATATTATTTTATATATAATTTTTCACATTTTTTCACATTTTTTGGGGAAAATTATTATTTATTGCATCAACTCCTTTCACTGTGAGTTTTTATTTCAATTTTTTTTTTTTTGGGGACCATATACCTGTATATCACTGATTGTGTAATTTCATATTCCCTGATCCATCAGATCCATATTTTACTATTTTTAAATATATTCTTTTCCTTTAATTATTATTATCATCCCAGCACAGGCACTTGTTTTTAATATCTCTTACAACTTATTGCCACCTGTATTAATAAAGGCTTTTCTATTTTGAATATTTTGTGGTCCATTATATATTTTTTGGGTCCTTGTTTTTTTGGTATCATTTTCCTCCTGGATATGTAGCAGTAAATTGAGAACTTGGTGTCACCATTTCTTTTGTCAGTGTTCCTATCCACACAGTCTGACAATGTGAAAATAGGTTAGACTTTATTAAATTTGATGACCACAAACCTTATTGTCAAGAATATTGGCAACCATAATTTTCACAAGGAATCGGAGAGTACTGTCTTCTGAAATTGCATATAATACTTTAACGTAGAGTTTAAACTTTTCCTAATGCTATTTTTCAATAATTTTATGTGAAAATAAAAAAAAAATCAAATTGCATGCTTATCAGTACCCTATATCTCAGATCCTAGCATCATTCAAAAGAGTCTAGGAATGCTTTTTAAACTGCCCCTTGTTCTATTTGCCAAAGATGCATCACATGTCCACAAAATTTGTAACATAGCTGGAATATACAATAAATTGTAGGATATTAATTGATAACTGTTATGTAGTCACCGTTGGTGATACAGCGTCTCTCCATTCATTGATGATGGAAGGATTCAATCGAAAACGCAAATATCATTTCATTAACTTTACTCACGAGGAATCAACTAGTTGTTGGTTTCAACAATCTTATATGAGGCAATTAGCTGATGTACATAAAAGTCTTACATGTGGTGGAATTAAGGTAAAACAGTTTAAAAATTATACAATCTGCTTGGACTTTCCATGATAGTCACAACTTCACCCACAGTTACCGTATGTCTCTTTCGCAACTCTCTTTCTCTCTCTTTATTTTTGATTTTTAATACTTTTGAGACACAACAGGTTAAAGGTAATGCTTTAGAAGTTTTTGCTGACCTTGCACCAGAGCTAGTTGGGGACTATGACACAATAATGAAGGCTTTGGTTGGAAAATACAACATCATCCCAGAAGCATATAGGACATAGTTCCGGAATCATCAGTGGGGGAGTCAATCGACAGCTATGTGGATGTCGTTAGCACCTTGAGGATCACGTTCCATCAGTGGATCTGAGGACTTCTGTTACCAGGAACAAGAGGAATTTATTTTCAGGGTTAAATTTCTTCACATCTGCACACATATATGTGCAACAACTTGTAGGCAACCAAAACGACAAAACTGCTGATCAGGCTGCAAAGATTGTGGATTTTTATGATGCCAACAAGATGCCAGAAGCAGTCTGGATTCATCTGGAAGGGAGGTAATCCAGTCGGGGTACCCTTTCCATCTGCCAGCCAGTCATCAGGGCATTCTACATCTGCCCCTGAGAACACACATTCTTTTGTTGAAACTAGACTTGAGCGAAACAGGTCGGTCAGATAAAAAAATCAACGACTTTTGCCAAAGTCGGGTTTCGCCAAGCGAAACCCGACCATAGTGTGAGGTCGGCCATGCAGTCGTCGAACCGAGCGCCAAAGTCGGTTTTCCCATAAAGCTTGCAGGCGCCTTTTCTCAGTCAATGAGCAAGGACTTATACTGTGTGCAACGAGACATTGACATGGGCAGCGGCCACCACTATCTTAGAGAAGGGCATTGCAGTGATTGGCTTGCTTTGTGTGGCGTCACAGTGGCTATAAAAGCCCTGACCGCCGACCGCCATTTTACTTCTGCCGATCTAAGCGTAGGGAGAGGTTGCTGATGCTGTTTATCAGTAGGGAGAGAGTTAGGCAGGAAAGAAAAGTTATTCTGTGCTTGTGCTGATAGCAATTGTGCTGTACAGTTAGTGTGCAGTGACAGGGGAGGATTTTGTTGTGTGCAGCAGCGCTGGTTATAAGGCTGCCTGCCAGTGACAGGGGAGGATTTTCTTGTGTGCAGCAGCAGAGCTAGTTATTAGGCTGCCTGCTAGCTGTATTGATGTGTGTACACTGCTGTGCAGAGTGCTTTTTACACAGCACTAATACGTTAATTCTTTTTTTCTGCACAGTTACCGAGCGTTCATTTTTTCCCACACCGTATAGAGCTGTACGTTCCTCACACACTACTGTGTACCAGCTGGTATCACGGACAAATACATGCTGACTATCTGTGACTCCGGAAATATATATGTAGATTTACAATTACCCCTAGACTGTATACAGCTGTACGCTTGTGATACAGTAACCTTTTTATGCTTTTTATATTCTGGTCTAATCCATACTGAGCCTGTGAGCATCTGTGTCTGACTCCGGAAATATATACAGAGAATTACAATTACCCCTACACTGTATACACCTGGTATCTTCTGATACATTACCCTTTTTCTGCTTTTTATATTTTGGTCTAATCCATACTGAGTCTGTGAGCGTCTGTGTGTTACTCCTGAAATATGTACGGAGATTTACAATAATCCCTACAGTGTATACACCTGGTATCTTCGGATACATTACCCTTTTTTGCTTTTTATAATCTGGTCTAATCCATATTGTGCCTGTGAGCGTCTGTGTGTTACTCCGGAAATATATACGGAGATTTAAAATTACCCCAACACTTTATACAGCTGTACGCTTCTGATACAGTACCCTTTTTCTGCTTTTAATATTCTGGTCTAATCCATACTGAGCCTGTGAGTGTCTGTGTTTGACTCCGGAAATATATACCGAGATTTAAAATTACCCCTACAGTGTATACACCTGGTATCTTCTGATACATTACCCTTTATCTGCTTTTTATATTCATGTCTAATTGATACTGAGCCTGTGAGCGTCTGTGTGTTACTCCGGAAATATATACGGAGATTTAAAATTACCCCAACACTGTATACACCTTGTATCTTCTGATACATTACCCTTTTTCTGCTATTTATATTCTGGTGTAATCCATACTGAGCTTGTGAGAGTCTGTGTCTGACTCTGGAAATATATACGGAGATTTACAATTATCCCTAGACTGTATACAGCTGTATGCTTCTGATACATTACCCTTTTTCTGCTATTTATATTCTGGTGTAATCCATACTGAGAAAATGAAGGAAAAAGGGATCCAGCTTCAATAAAATCTTCATCTTTATTGATTCATAAAAACATGAATAATGGCATGCTCCTGGACAAGCTCAGGACAAGGCCTTGTCCTGAGCTTGTCCAGGAGCATGCCATTATTCATGTTTTTATGAATCAATAAAGATGAAGATTTTATTGAAGCTGGATCCCTTTTTCCTTCATTTTCTCATGTATCTTCACGTTTGATCAAGCGGAGGATCCGTGCTTCTACAAACCGGTGAGCTGGTTAGCGTTCTATATTTGTAATCCATACTGAGCCTGTGAGAGTCTGTGTCTGACTCGGGAAATATATACGGAGATTTACAATTATCCCTAGACTGTATACAGCTGTACGCTTCTGATACATTACCCTTTTTCTGCTTTTTATATTCTGTTCTAATCCATACTGAGCCTGTGAGCATCTGTGTGTTACTCCTGAAATATATACAGAGATTTACAATTACCCCTACACTGTGTACACCTGGTATCTTCTGATACTTTACCCTTTTTCTACTTTTTATATTCTGGTGTAATCCATACTGAGCCTGTGAGAGTCTGTGTCTGACTCTGTAAATATATACGGAGATTTACAATTATCCCAAGACTGTAAACAGCTGTACGCTTCTGATACATTACCCTTTTTTCTGCTTTTTATATTCTGGTCTAATCCATACTGAGCCTGTGGGAGTCTGTGTGTTACTCTGGAAATATATACGGAGATTTAAAATTTCCCCTTCACCATATACAGCTGTATGCTTCTGATACAGTACCATATATCTGCTGGTATTTTGGGTACATTTTCACAAACATGAGGAAGTATGGTGGAAGAGGCCATGGACGTGGGTGTGGAGGGCCAGCTTGTACTGATGGTGGTGGTGGTGCATCTGCTGGAAGTGCCAAAAGCACAATAACACCTAAGGAAGGAGGTGTTGAGCCTGCGTCATCATCTGGCTCCAGAAGGCCTGGAAGGCTCGCTTTTCTGGGAGCAGCTAAACCGCTTTTAAAGCCGGAGTATCAGGAACAGGTTTTGGCTTACATTGCCGAAACAGCCTCCAGCTCTATCGCCTCCTCTTCTGAAGTTTCAAAAAATGCAAACACTGAGTCGTCAGTGCAGGCTCCTGGTCAGGAACAACCCTTTCCTTGTGTCTTTCACCACCACCAAAAGTGAAGGATGCGGCAGGCCACACTTCAGATTACTCCATGGAGCTCTTTTCACATACCATGCCTGGGTTATCAAGTGAAATCCTGAATTCCCCAGTCCAAGATGAATCTGACATGGAGTGCACTGATGCACAGCCACTGCTAGATGATTCTGCTGGTATATTCACCCAGAGCACTACATTGCCCTCGCAGTCTACTGAGCCAGAATCTGACCCAGATGAAACTCAGGTGCCCCTTCCCGCATACTATACCACCTTACACGGTGACACAGAGGAAGGTGCAGATGAAATTGAACAGGAGGTGATGGATGACCCGGATTGGCATCCATTGGGGGAAGAGGGTGCCGCTGGCAATAGCTCAGAAGAGGAGAAGAATCCGTAGCAGGCATCGAGATCACAGCAGCGGTTATCTGGCAGGCCCGTAGCAATCCAAAAACGTGCTAAAAAAACAAAAAGGGTTGCAGGACAGCTTGGCCAGACAGTCAAATTAGCACAGCATGCAAGCCCTGAAAATTTATCCCATTGTAGGAAGAGTGCAGTGTGGCACTTTTTTGACCAAAATCCTATTGATGAGGCAAAGGTTATCTGTAAGAAGTGCAGAAGGACCTTTAGCCGATGGAAAAATCTCAGAAATTTGAATACCAGTTGCATGCTTAGACATTTAATCAACATGCACTTGCAAGCGTGGACAGACTACAAAACCTCAGGTAGCACATGTGCACCTGCTCCGACTGAAGGTAGCCAGCAACGCTCCATCGCTTCCCTCACTGTAAGCGCACCGGTTAGCACATCACCAGCAACAAATGTTGAGATGTCGTTGCAAGGCCAAAGCAGTCAGGGAATCACAATGTTTTTGCAACGAAAGACTGAATCTAAGCCATCACCATCACCACCATCACCAACCCCCTCTCAGTCCGTCATGTCCACCGCTAGTTCCCCCATATGCAGCTCTCAAGTCCAGCTCACTTTAGCAGACACTCTGAGTATGACAAGAAAGTACTCATCCTCTCTTCTGTGTACACTGGCTTTAAACGCCTACATTGCCAATCTGATCTCATTAGAGATGATGCCCTTCCGTTTGGTTGAAAGCGCAGCGTTCCTTGAGCTTATGGCCTACGCTGCCCCACGCTATGACCTACCCAGTCGGCACTTCTTTTCTAGAAAAGCCATCACTGCCCTCCACCTGCATGTGAAAGACCACATTGTCCATGCACACAAACAATCAGTGAGTGGAAAGGTTCACCTCACAACAGATGCATGGGCCAGTAGGCATGGCCAGGGCCATTACGTGTCCATCACTGCACACTGGGTTAATGTGGTGAATGCAGGGTCCACAGGGGACAGCGGCAGTGGGACAGTGCTGCCTAGCCCACGGTATAGGCAACAGTTGGCTGAAGGCGTTCGACCCTCCTCCTCCACAAGCGAAAGCTCGTTGACAGAGCGCAGTCGCACGAGCATTCCATTCGCAGCTGCCAGTGTTGCACACGAGGTGTCCCACTATCAGACAGCTAGTGGTAAGCGTAAGCAGGCTATTTTAAAGATGATGTCTTTGGGCGACAACACACACACCGCAGAGGTACTGGCCGACTACTTGCAGCGAGTCATGGCTGGGCAGTCTACATCTTGAGCCAGGCAAGTTAGTCAGTGATAACGGACGTAATTTTGTGGCGGCCATAGCCCTAGTAAAACTCAGACAAATACCTTGCCTGGTTCCACACCTTGAACCTGGTGGTGCAGTGCTTCATAAATAATTATCCGGAGTTAACAGCCCTGATCCATAAGGTGCGAAGACTGTGCTCGCACAGATATATATATCGCTCGCCTGTAGACTCCAGTCGTATGCAGAGGCTACAGTGATCGCTCCACCTCCCCAAGCACCGCCTAATCATAGACGTTGCTACAAGGTAGAACTCCACCATGCACATGGTGGAGAAACTGTGTGAACAGAGGCAGGCTGTAATGCATTTGTGGGAGGATACATGTTCAGGCAGTTTGAGCGCAGACATCGAGTTGTCGGGTATGCAGTGGTCAAAGCTGAAAGACCTCTGTAAAGTCCTTCAGTGTTTTGAGGAATGCACACGGGGGATAAGCGCAGACGACGCCATCATAAGCTTGAGCATCCCACTTATGCGTCTGCTCATGCAAACTTTGACGCACATTAAGGATCAGGTGTCTGCAGCGGAAGAGGAAGAGGAGTAGGAGGAGGAGGGAAGCCTTGATGACAGTCAGTCATTGTCTGCTCAGGGAACTGTCCTGGAAGAGTTGGAGGAAGAAGAGGAGGAGGAGGATGAGGGGGATGATTATTTTGGGGAGGAGATGCTTCTCAGGGGGAAAGAGAAAATGTTGGCTTGCCAAGATCATGTACAGGGTTTGTGCATGACTGGGGGATGTGGATTTGGCAGAAAGTGCTCCTCCACCCACCACTGTCAGTGCATCATTGACACCTGGATCATTGGCCCACATGTGTGATTATGTCTTGCAGATTCTAAAAAGGGACCCCCGCATTGCCAAAATTATGAAGGATGATGACTACTGGTTGGCCAGCATCCTCGATCCACGCTATAAAGGCAAATTACAGAACATCATGCTACAAGAAAACCTAGAGCTAATATTGGTGAACAAACAAGCAACTCTGGTAAATAGTGTTGAGCGATACTCTCCGATATCAAGAAATATCGGATCGGATTGGATCGGACCGATACCCAAAAGGTATAGGATATCGCCAATTCCGATACCGGAAACCAATGCAAGTCAATGGTACAGAAATATCGGAATTAAAATAAAACCTTTCTTTCCTTGTAAACACTAGATATGTACACATAGAATACATATATATATATATATATACACATGTCATTGTGACACATATATATATTTATAGTTAATACACTTCTACATAGTATAATAGCCGCTAATTCAATTGCCGGCTTTTGTGAAATTACAGACCCGACATGAAATGACACATGGTTTACATACAGTTAACCATGTCATTTCATGTAGTTTGATATATGGTTTTCACTAACAATTGAGTGTATGTGTGCAAAATTTCATACATCTAGGGGTTAATGAAAGATGTAAATTCGTTGAAAAAAAATGCGTGGGCTCCGGCGGTATTTTCTACACCAGACAGGGAAAGCCAGCGAGTGGGGGCAGATAATATTAGCCTAGGGAGGGTGCATTTATTTTGTGCCCCCCCTGCCTACTAACATCTGCCCCCAGCCACCCCAGAAAAGGCAAATCTGTAATTAGATGCGCCCTTTCTGGCACTTAGCCCGTCTATTCCCATTGCCCTGTAGCGGTGGCGAATGGGTTAATAATGGGTTAAAGCCACCTTGCTATTGAAAGGTGACTTTAAGCCAGCTTAATAATTGAGAGCTGTCAATTAGACAACTATCAATTATTAATCCTATTGTATGAAATAAAAATAAAACACACACACTTTAATTAAAAATTATTTTAATGAAATATTAAACACAGTTTTTGACCATCTTTTATTTTACAGGTAATCCGTGCGAAGCCCTTGTTCACCTGTAATAAAAATAAAATAATAAAGCAACATTATTTTTACCTATCTGGACCTTAATTGATTGCTTCCCAGGCTAATCAGTACACTCCAGGTCAGCCGGGACTCCTTCTGACGTCACTGATGCTGTGCGGTGTCCCCAGCTGACCTGACTTGATTAGCCTGGGAAGCAATCAATTAAGCTTCCCAGCTAATCACTTCCTCTCCTGTCGGCCGGGAGAAGAACTCCTTCATTTGAAGGCTTACAGCTGAGCTGCTAGCATTAGCTGTGCTGCTAGCTGTAAGCCAGTTAACCCTTTGTGAAGGATTACAGCGTGGGACCTGACAGAGCACCGGATAGGTAAGAATAATGTTGCTTTATTATTTTATTTTTATTACAGGTGAACAAGGGCTTCACACGGATTACCTGTAAAATAAAAGATGGTCAAAAACTGTGATTATTTCATTAAAATGATTTTTAATTAAAGTGTGTGTATTTTTATTTCATACAATAGGATTAATAATTGATAGTTGTCTAATTGACAGCTCTCAATTATTAACCTGGCTTAAAGTCACCTTTCAATAGCAAGGTGACATTAACCCATTATTAACCCATTCGCCACCGCTACAGGGTAATGGGAATAGACGGGCTAAGTGCCAGAAAGGGCGCATCTAATTATAGATTTGCCTTTTCTGGGGTGGCTGGGGCAGATATTAGTAGCCAGGTGTCACGGGTGTGTCGCGGCGGAGATCGTCGCGATTGCACACCCTGACTTCGCACAGCTGAGTTTCTGGTGCTGGGTGTTTTTTGGCACTGAGGGAGTTAATTCTTTCTCTCTCGGTGCTGGGCTGACCAGCCTCGCCCAGCTGCGATTGATGTTTTGTTAATTAGCTTCCTTCATATACCTGCTGGTCTGCTGGGGAAGTTGCCGGTGAAAGCATTCATTCAGACCAGCAGAGCGGATCGTTTCTGAGAAGACTTAAGCTAAGAGTGCCTGTTGTGGTTTTTCCTCTCCTCGCTTATTGTTTATCTTCTTAACCTTTTGTGTTCCTCTGTAGTGGAAGTGTTGTATGCAAGGCTGTGTTTTCTTTACCCCTTGTCTGTCTCGTTTGTCTTAGACTGTGTGTAAGCTGTGACCTGCCCATTCCCTGTGGTGGTAATCAGGGTCCTTCTCAGGACTAGATTACAGTGGTCAGGGATCTACAGGAGACAGGGTTACGCTGGCGGCCTGGACCTCTGTACCATTAACAGTACCTCCAGGTAGAGGGACTAGTCAGGACCCCAGTTCAGGGTCAGCATAGACCCCGGTCCACCTCTATCCAGAGACAGCGTGACACGTACACAGTATTGACCCACAATACATAGGATATTATGTCAGGTAAGACATTGCTGGCAGATACTATGTATACATGTTGATTTTCTCTATTATATGAAATTTAGAATGATGTCACATTTGATATAGGTTGCTATCTTTGAATATATCTGTTATACGTCGTGACATTTTCACCGGCCACTCTAAAGATTCTCCCCAGCCACCATGGATCCAGTAGCCCATTTAGCTCAGCAGTTGCAGAGTTTGTCCATGGAGCTGACGGACGTTAAATCCAAGGTTTTGTACTCCCGGGAGCAAACCAGATTTGAACCTAAAGTAGCTCTCCCGGACAGGTTCACTGGTGGGCGGGACAAGTTTTTTACTTTCCGGGAAGCATGTAAATTGTATTTTCGGCTGCGGCCGCAGTCGTCGGGGAGTGAGGATCAGAGGGTGGGAATTGTCATCTCGCTCTTACAAGGGGACCCTCAATCCTGGGCGTTCTCTCTCCCCCGGGCTCCCGGCTCTCCAGTCAGTGGACCGATTTTTTACAGCCCTGGGTCTGGTGTATGATGACCCGGATCGGGTCTTCCTTGCTGAAATGAAGTTACGTAGGATACAGCAGGGAGATCGTCCGGCGGAGGAATTTTCTTCAGAGTTCCGTAGGTGGGCCACGGATACTCAGTGGAATGACCCGGCTCTTAAGAGCCAGTTTTGTCAAGGTTTATCTGACAAATTAAAAGATGTGTTGGCTCAGTATGATTCTCCCCCGTCACTGGAGGCCGCTATGGCTCTTGCTATTCGCATTAATAGACGGCTTCGGGAGAGGTGTGGGGTAACTCCGCCCCTGTGATGACTCCACCTCCTTCTAAAGTCCCTAATATTGAGGTTCCCTGGTTTGTTCCGAGGAACCTATGCAGTTGGGAGGGACATCATTCCGAGGGAGGGGATCGGCGGTGCGCCGCAAAACAAGAAGGTGTTTCTTCTGCGGGAGAGAGGGACATTTTATTGAGGGGTGTCCATCCCGTACTGTACTGAGCAAGAAGTCGCCGGAAAACTATTAATCCCAGGTTGTGTGGTGGACGACAATCTGGGAGTATGTATTTCGTCCCCAAGTCCGTCTCAGTTTCTCGTACCAGCGGAGGTGGTGGTAGGTACGAGAACTGAGAGGATTTCTGTTCTTCTGGATAGTGGGGCCGCGGCTAATCTGATGGACGCTCGGTTTGCCCAGGTGCAAGGTATGCAACTGAGTGTATTGGCCAAACCTATCCCTATATTCTCTATTGACGCCAGGCCTCTCGGTCAAGGTAGCTTTGTGCAAGCCGTGCATAACATAGACCTTCGAGTGGGGGCAATACATAAAGAACTATTGTCTTGTTATGTGTTGGAGGGCCTTCCCACTCCTATTGTGTTGGGACTTCCTTGGTTAACTAAACATAACCCAGTTATTAATTGGCAATCCAGAGAGATAAGCCAGTGGGGTGAATTTTGCAATAGTAACTGCATGAACACGGTCATCGGTACGGTCGTGCCTAGAACCTTACCTCCTTTTCTGGAGGACTTTGAGGATGTGTTTTCAGAGGAAGGGTGTCAAGAATTACCTCCTCATCGCGCATATGACTGTGCTATAAAATTGCTTCCTGATGCTAAGTTACCAAAATCTAGGTTATATAACCTTTCTGGTCCTGAGAGGCAAGCTATGAAGGATTACATTTCGGAAAGTCTGGCCAAGGGGCATATTAGACCTTCATCTTCCCCAGTGGCCGCGGGGTTCTTCTTTGTGAAGAAAAAAGATGGAGGCCTACGCCCTTGCCTGGATTTCCGTGAGCTTAATCGGATTACGGTCCGAGATCCGTATCCGCTCCCACTTATTCCTGATCTCTTCAATCAGATTGTGGGCGCCAAATGGTTCTCTAAGTTGGATCTCAGGGGGGCGTATAATCTGATTAGGATAAAGGAGGGGGATGAGTGGAAGACGGCGTTTAACACTCCGGAGGGACATTATGAGAACCTTGTCATGCCTTTCGGTCTGACTACTGCCCCGGCGGTGTTTCAACATTTTGTTAATGACATCTTTCGCCACCTAGTGGGACAGTTTGTTGTCATTTATCTAGATGACATCTTAATTTACTCGCCGGATCTTGTGTCTCATCAGGAGCATGTGAGACAAGTGTTGCAGATCTTGCGAGATAATAAACTGTACGCCAAATGGGAGAAGTGTGTATTCGCTGTACAAGAACTTCAGTTTTTAGGATTCTTGGTGTCAGCCTCCGGTTTCCGTATGGACCCTGGGAAAGTGAAGGCTGTCTTGAATGGGATCGGCCAGAGGATCTTAAAGCACTGCAGCGTTTCCTGGGTTTGCTAACTACTACCGGAAATTTATTCGTAATTTCTCATCTGTTGTCAAACCTCTCACTGACATGACAAAAAAAAGGGACGGATTTTTCTAGGTGGTCTGACAAAGCTTGTCAAGCATTTTCCTCCTTGAAAAAATGTTTTGCTTCAGCACCATACTCATCCAACCTGATGCATCACAACCGTTCATTGTGGAGGTAGACGAATCTGACGTAGGAGTGGGTGCGGTATTATCTCAAGGTCCGTCCCCTGGTAAATGGCATCCGTGCGCTTTCTTCTCTAAAAAATTGTCGTCCGCCGAGAGGAATTATGATGTCGGCAATAGGGAACTCTTGGCCATTAAGTTGGCTTTTGAAGAGTGGCGTCACTTTTTGGAGGGGGCAGTCCACCCGGTCACCGTCATTACTGATCACAAGAACCTGCTGTATTTAGAGTCTGCAAAACGTCTGAATTCCAGACAAGCTAGATGGTCGTTGTTTTTTACCAGGTTTAATTTTGTCGTCACATATCGTCCTGGGTCAAAAAATGTAAAGGCTGATGCCTTATCTCGTAGTTTCCCGGGGGCCGGGAAGACGGATGACCCGGTTCCTATTCTTCAGGAGGGAGTTGTGGTGTCGGCTGTTGTGAATGGGTTTGAGATGAGTTCTGAACAGAGGCTCCCTCTGGTGGTTACAAGCGGTGCTAGTGAAGATTGTGGGGACTGGGAATCAGGTGTTACTGACTGGTCTTATATAAGGGAGTCATTTTCCCATCAGGGTTGCCGGTGATCAATTGTTCTGGTCTGAATCCTTCATTCCAGTTTCCCTTGTAGCCTGCTGTGTCGTGTCTGCATCTCCTGCTTACAGATAAGACTTTTGCTTCTTTTGTGTTTATTCTATATTTTTGCATTTTGTCCTGCACTTCTTTGGGGCCTTCAGGGTCCCCTCCGGGGGCTTCTGCCCTCTCAGTTTAGTTCAGCCACTGAGTTTTGTTCTTTTGCTTTTTCCAGTTTTTTCAGTGGCTGCTGTTTTGATTTTGTTACACCAGAGAACTAATTTAGGTGGTAGAGGTCGTGTGATCTCAGGTGATTTTGAAATTAGTAGAGTTGGTGCTTTTCAGGGTTTTCTGGGATTGCAGTAAGTACCCTTCCTATCCTTTTCTATTTAGATAGTTTGGGCCCCAGCGTTTGCTCATACTATTTTCTTTCTGTGTCAGTATTTCCTCTTGTCTAACCGCCATTACATGTTTGGGGGCTTTCTGTTATCTTTGGGGTTCTGCTCCGGGGCAGATAGCTTTCCTATTTCTATCTTTAGGTGTAGTTAGTTTCTCAGGCTGTGACGAGGCGTCTAGGACCAACGTAGGAACGCTCCACGGCTGCCTCTAGTTGTGGTGGTTAGTCAGGGTACTGCAATCTCATAGATTCCAACTGCTCTGGTGTATTTCCTTTTTTACCTGCACTCCTCAGCTACCGTAACATAACAGTATCACCGGCCATAAAAATTGTATGGTACTCACAGAAGGGAAAAAAAATATTGTGAAAGAAAAAAGGTTGTCAGAGTTGTCAGAGATATTTTTCTGTTTGTTGCATTTTTTTTTTTTTTTCCCTCTGTATCTCTGGGTGCTGGGGAGGATCTTTTCTCCCAATGGAGTTTGCACAGTTGTCTGGCCGTGTGGATCAGCTTGCCACTGAGGTTCAGAGTATTGCTGCATATCTTGCTAGGTTGCCTGTTGTGGAACCTAGGATCCCCATGCCAGATTTGTTTTTAGGGGATCGAGCTAAGTTTCAGAATTTCAAAAATAATTGTAAATTGTTTTTTGCCTTAAAATCTAAGTCCTCAGGAAACGCAGCGCAGCAGGTTCAAATTATCATCTCTCTCCTGCGCGGCGATCCTCAGGATTGGGCTTTTTCCCTGATACCTGGGGATCCTGTTTTGAGTGATGTTGATGCGTTTTTTCAGGCTTTGGGGTTATTGTACGATGAGCCTAATGTCACTGATCAAGCTGAAAAAACCTTGTTGGCATTAAATCAGGGGCTTGATGACGCTGAGTTATACTGTCAGAGATTCCGTAGGTGGGCAGTCCTGACCAAATGGAATGACGACGCTTTGGCGGCCCTTTTCCGGAAGGGTCTGTCAGATAATGTAAAGGATGTTATGGTGGGATTCCCTGTCCCTCTGGTCTCAATGATTCTATGTCATTAGCGATTCAAATTGACAGACGTTTGCGTGAGCGGAGAAGTATGCGTGGAATGGTGTTGCCTTGTGAACCAGCTTCTGAATCCATGCAGTGTGATAGAGTGGTGTCTGGGGCACAGCGTCATGAGTTTCGAAAGCGCAATGGGTTATGTTTCTACTGTGGTGATGCCTCTCATGCTATTTCAGTCTGCCCTAAGCGGGGAAGACGTTTTGCACGCTCAGTTGTCTTGGGTAGTGTTCAGACTAAGTTTTTATTAACTGTCACTCTGATATGCTCTCTGTCCTCATTTTCTGCTCAGGCTTTCGTTGATTCTGGAGCAGCTATTAACCTGATGGATTATGATTTTGCTAATCGTTGTGGGTTTCCCTTGATACCCCTGCAGAGGTCTATTCCCCTACTGGGGATCGATTCTACCCCTTTGGCTGAGAATAAACCCCAGTTTTCTACTCAGGTGATAATGAGGGTTGAACCTGATCACCAGGAGTGCTGCAAATTTTTGGTTCTATATAATCTGCATGACATTATCGTGCTGGGTTTCCCTTGGTTACAGTCTCATAATCCTGTTTTGGATTGGAAATCTGTGTCTGTAACCAGTTGGGGCTGCCAATGTGTTAATACCAACACTCCTGTTTTTTCTGCCTCCCCCCAGGCTCAGGATGTTCCTGACTTTTTGTTTGATTTTTCTGATGTGTTTAGCGAAAGTAAATCTGCATCCTTGCCTCCCCATAGGAGCTATGACTGCGCTATTGAATTAGTGCCGGGTAGTAAATTCCCTAAAGGTCGCCTTTTTAACTTGTCTGTACCTGAACATGACGCTATGCGGTCTTATATCAAGGAATCATTGGAGAAGGGTCATATCAGACCATCCTCTTCACCCTTAGGTGCCGGTTTTTTCTTTGTGGCCAAAAAAGATGGTTCATTAAGGCCGTGTATTGATTATCGTCTCTTGAACAATATTACTGTGAAATATCAATACCCGTTACCCTTGATTTCTGACCTGTTTTCCAGGGTGAAAAACGCTACTTGGTTTACCAAGCTTGACCTCAGGGGGGCGTATAACCTTATTCGCATTAAGCACGGGGATGAATGGAAGACGGCATTCAATACCCCTGAAGGGCATTTTGAGTACCTAGTGATGCCCTTTGGGCTCACTAATGCTCCTTCCGTCTTCCAGTCCTTCATGAATTACATTTTCAGGGATTTTGTGGACAAATTTCTGATTGTTTATTTGGATGATATCTTGATTTTTTCTAATGACTGGGACTCTCATGTGAAACATGTTCGAACTGTATTCCAGATTTTGAGAGAGAATGCTCTGTATGTGAAGGGATCAAAGTGTCTTTTTGGCGTACAGAGGATCTCATTTCTGGGATTCATTTTGTCCCCATCTGTTATTGAAATGGACCCGGTCAAGGTTCAGGCCATCTGTGATTGGGTCCAACCTACTTCATTAAAGGCTCTTCAGAGATTTTTGGGTTTTGCCAATTTTTATCGTAAATTTATTGGTAATTTCTCTGTTATTGTTAAACCATTAACTGATTTGACCAGAAAGGGTTCTGATGTGGTGAATTGGCCTCCTGAGGCAGTCTCTGCATTTCAGGAACTTAAGCAGAGATTCACTTCTGCTCCTGTTCTACGGCAGCCTGATGTTTCTCTGCCATTTCAGGTGGAGGTTGATGCCTCTGAAATTGGGGCAGGTGCCGTTTTGTCCCAAAAAGATCCAGAGACCTCTAAAAGTAACCCTTGTGCCTTTTTCTCTCGAAAATTTTCTCCTACTGAACGTAATTATGACGTGGGTAATCGGGAGTTATTGGCCATGAAGTGGGCTTTTGAAGAGTGGAGACATTGGCTGGAGGGAGCCAAACATCAGGTGGTGGTCCTTACGGACCATAAGAATCTGGTCTATCTGGAATCTGCCAAGCGACTCAATCCTAGACAGGCCAGGTGGGCCTTGTTTTTCACACGTTTTAATTTTGTGGTTTCCTTTCTTCCTGGCACTAAGAATGTTAAGGCGAATGCCCTCTCGAGGAGTTTCCTTGCGGACTCTCCTGAGTTATCTGATCCTTCTGTTATTTTGAAAGAGGGTGTAGTTCTTTCCGCCATCTCGCCCAATTTGAGACTTGCTCTGGAGGGGTGTCAGGAGGATAGGCCCGAGCGCTGCCCTGTTGGAAAATTGTTTG
Source organism: Oophaga sylvatica (assembly GCA_033576555.1). Classification (NCBI taxonomy): domain Eukaryota; kingdom Metazoa; phylum Chordata; class Amphibia; order Anura; family Dendrobatidae; genus Oophaga; species Oophaga sylvatica. The sequence goes on from JARQOD010000002.1 coordinate 397,325,473, forward strand.
TCCCGGACCAATGGAAAAAGAGTGTGATGTCTGAGATTCATTGTTCCGCATTGGCTGGGCATCCCGGAATTTTTGGTACCAGAGACTTGGTTAGTCGGTCCTTTTGGTGGCCTACCTTGTCTCGTGATGTCAGGGAATTTGTGCAGTCCTGCGGGACTTGCTCTCGCTCCAAGCCTTGCTCTCGCTCTAGTGGTTTGTTGATGCCATTGCCTGTGCCCAAGAGACCATGGACCCATATCTCTATGGATTTCATTTCCGATCTTCCTGTTTCTCAGAGAATGACCACCATCTGGGTAATTTGTGATAGGTTTTCCAAAATGATACATCTTGTGCCATTACCTAAGTTGCCTTCCTCCTCTGAATTGGTGCCGTTGTTCCTTCAGCACGTGGTTCGTTTACACGGCATTCCTGAGAACATTGTGTCTGACAGAGGAGTCCAGTTTGTTTCCAGATTTTGGAGGACTTTTTGTTCTAAACTGGGTGTTCAATTGTCTTTCTCCTCGGCATTTCATCCTCAGACCAATGGTCAAACTGAGAGAACAAACCAGACATTGGAGACTTATCTAAGATGCTTTGTGTCTGCTGATCAGGATGACTGGGTCTCTTTTTTGCCTTTGGCTGAGTTTGCTCTTAATAATAGGGCTAGCTCTGCCACTTTGATGTCTCCGTTTTTCTGTAATTCTGGGTTTCACCCTCGATTTTCTTCAGGACAGACGGAGGCTTCTGTCTGTCCAGGTGTTGACTCTGTTGTGGAGCGTATGCAACAGATTTGGGACCAGGTAGTGGAGAGGTTGTCCCTCTCTCAGGAGAAGGCCCAGCGGTTTGCCAACCGGCATAGGACTGATGGTCCTCGGTTTAAAGTGGGGGACTTGGTCTGGTTGTCCTCAAAGAATATTCCTATGAGAGTAGCATCTCCTAAATTTAAGCCTAGGTTCATTGAACCTTATAAGATCATGGAGATTATTAATCCTGTTTCTTTTCGTTTGCTTCTTCCAGGGACATTTAAGATCCATAACGTGTTCCACAAGTCCTTGTTGAAGAAGTTTGTTGAGCCAGTGGTTCCTGCTGCTGTGCCTCCTGACCCTGTTTTGGTTGAGGGCAATCTGGAGTATGTGGTTGAGAAAATATTGGATTCTCGTTTTTCTAGACGGAAACTCCAGTATTTGGTTAAATGGAGAGGTTATGGTCAGGAAGACAATTCTTGGGTGTTTGCTTCGCACATCCATGCTAGGAGACTTATCCGTGCGTATCATAGAACTCATCCTGACCGACCTGGTTGCTCAAATGAGGGTTCGGTGACCCCTCCTCAAGGGGGGGGTACTGTTGTGAATGGGTTTGAGATGAGTTCTGAACAGAGGCTCCCTCTGGTGGTTACAAGCGGTGCTAGTGAAGATTGTGGGGACTGGGAATCAGGTGTTACTGACTGGTCTTATATAAGGGAGTCATTTTCCCATCAGGGTTGCCGGTGATCAATTGTTCTGGTCTGAATCCTTCATTCCAGTTTCCCTTGTAGCCTGCTGTGTCGTGTCTGCATCTCCTGCTTACAGATAAGACTTTTGCTTCTTTTGTGTTTATTCTATATTTTTGCATTTTGTCCTGCACTTCTTTGGGGGCCTTCAGGGTCCCCTCCGGGGGCTTCTGCCCTCTCAGTTTAGTTCAGCCACTGAGTTTTGTTCTTTTGATTTTTCCAGTTTTTTCAGTGGCTGCTGTTTTGATTTTGTTACACCAGAGAACTAATTTAGGTGGTAGAGGTCGTGTGATCTCAGGTGATTTTGAAATTAGTAGAGTTGGTGCTTTTCAGGGTTTTCTGGGATTGCAGTAAGTACCCTTCCTATCCTTTTCTATTTAGATAGTTTGGGCCCCAGCGTTTGCTCATACTATTTTCTTTCTGTGTCAGTATTTCCTCTTGTCTAACCGCCATTACATGTTTGGGGGCTTTCTGTTATCTTTGGGGTTCTGCTCCGGGGCAGATAGCTTTCCTATTTCTATCTTTAGGTGTAGTTAGTTTCTCAGGCTGTGACGAGGCGTCTAGGACCAACGTAGGAACGCTCCACGGCTGCCTCTAGTTGTGGTGGTTAGTCAGGGTACTGCAATCTCATAGATTCCAACTGCTCTGGTGTATTTCCTTTTTTACCTGCACTCCTCAGCTACCGTAACATAACCGTCGGCTGTATGCTCTGAGCTTGAGGAGGAGGTATTGGAGGCTCGGGGGGACGCCCCTGTAGGACCTCCAGGGAAACTGTTTGTTCCAGATCAGTTAAGACAAAAGGTTATTGAGGCACATCATAATTCTGCTTTGGCAGGACACCCAGGGAGTAAAGCAACTGTAGATCTCGTTTCTCGCCGGTTTTGGTGGCCTAACTTAAATAAAGAGGTGGTAACTTTTGTCGCGTCCTGTGGGGTATGTGCGCGCTCTAAGACCCCACATACCCGTCCGTCTGGGGCCCTTTTACCGTTGAAAATCCCGGAGCGTCCATGGACCCATCTGTCTATGGACTTCATTACGGACCTTCCTCCGTCTTCAGGTAAAACTGTCATACTAGTTGTAGTTGACAGGTTCAGCAAAATGGCACATTTTATTGCTCTTCCTGCTCTTCCTAATGCTAAAACTCTGGCGCAGGTGTTCATTGGGGAGATTGTGAGACTTCACGGGTTGCCTTCCGATGTGGTGTCGGATCGGGGGTCTCAGTTTGTGTCCAAATTCTGGAAGGCATTTTGTTCTCGTCGGGGGATGCAGTTGTCATTTTCTTCGGCTTTTCATCCACAGACCAATGGTCAGACAGAGCGTCTGAATCAGAGCTTAGAGACATATCTCCGGTGTTTTGTCTCAGAGAACCAAGAGGACTGGTCTTCTTTCTTGCCTCTGGCAGAGTTTGCTCTTAACAATAGGCGGAGCGAGTCCATTGGTAAGTCCCCGTTTTTTGGGGCATATGGTTTTCACCCCCAGTTTTGTACTTTCAATGGGGGGGGCTCTTCTGGGGTTCCTGAGGAGGAACGATTTTCGTCGTCACTTGCTTCAGTGTGGAGAGGAATGCTTAATAATCTGAGAACTATGGGGAACCGATACAAACGTATGGCTGATAGGAGGAGAGTGTCTGGTCCGGACCTAAGTGTGAACGATATGGTATGGTTGTCTACCAAGAATATAAAACTTAAGGTTCCCTCCTGGAAACTCGGTCCCAGATTCATCGGGCCATACAGGATCAGTTCAATAGTTAATCCGGTGGCTTTCCGTCTTGACCTCCCTCCTACATTTAAAATCCACAATGTGTTCCACAAATCGTTGCTTAAGAGGTACGTGGCACCAGTTATACCGTCACCTCTACCTCCTCCTCCAGTGGTGGTCAATGGTAATTTGGAGTTTCAGGTATCGAAGATCATTGACTCACGTCTGAATCGCCGGTCCCTTCAGTACCTTGTTCATTGGAGGGGGTATGGTCCTGAGGAGAGGATGTGGGTTTCTGCGTCGGATATTAACGCAGACCGTTTGGTTCGGGCCTTCCACACTACTCACCCAGATAGACCAGGCCCCGAGGGTCCAGAGGCCCCTCGTAGAAGGGGGGGTACTGTCACGGGTGTGTCGCGGCGGAGATCGTCGCGATTGCACACCCTGACTTCGCACAGCTGAGTTTCTGGTGCTGGGTGTTTTTCGGCACTGAGGGAGTTAATTCTTTCTCTCTCGGTGCTGGGCTGACCAGCCTCGCCCATCTGCGATTGATGTTTTGTTAATTAGCTTCCTTCATATACCTGCTGGTCTGCTGGGGAAGTTGCCGGTGAAAGCATTCATTCAGACCAGCAGAGCGGATCGTTTCTGAGAAGACTTAAGCTAAGAGTGCCTGTTGTGGTTTTTCCTCTCCTCGCTTATTGTTTATCTCCTTAACCTTTTGTGTTCCTCTGTAGTGGAAGTGTTGTATGCAAGGCTGTGTTTTCTTTACCCCTTGTCTGTCTCGTTTGTCTTAGACTGTGTGTAAGCTGTGACCTGCCCATTCCCTGTGGTGGTAATCAGGGTCCTTCTCAGGACTAGATTACAGTGGTCAGGGATCTACAGGAGACAGGGTTACGCTGGCGGCCTGGACCTCTGTACCATTAACAGTACCTCCAGGTAGAGGGACTAGTCAGGACCCCAGTTCAGGGTCAGCATAGACCCCGGTCCACCTCTATCCAGAGACAGCGTGACACGTACACAGTATTGACCCACAATACATAGGATATTATGTCAGGTAAGACATTGCTGGCAGATACTATGTATACATGTTGATTTTCTCTATTATATGAAATTTAGAATGATGTCACATTTGATATAGGTTGCTATCTTTGAATATATCTGTTATACGTCGTGACACCAGGGGGGACACAAAATAAATGCACCCTCCCTAGGCTATTATTATCTGCCCCACTCGCTGGCTTTCCCTGTCTGGTGTAGAAAATACCGCGGGAGCCCACGCATTTTTTTTCAACGAATTTACACCTTTAATTAACCCCTACATGTATGAAATTTTGCACACATACACTCATGTAATTGTTAGTGAAAACCATATATCAAACTACATGAAATGACATGGTTAACTGTATGTAAACCATGTGTCATTTCATGTCGGGTGGTTCTGTAATTTCACAAAAGCCGGCAATTGAATTAGCGGCTATTATACTATGTAGAAGTGTATGAACTATAAATATATATATGTCACAATGATATATATATATATATATATATATATATATATATATATATATACAGTACAGACCAAATGTTTGGACACACCTTCTCATTCAAAGATTTTTCTGTATTTTCATGACTATGAAAATTGTAGAATTACACTGAAGGCATCGAAACTATGAATTAACACATGTGGAATTATACATTACACTTTAGAAAAAAGTGTGAAACAACTGAAAATATGTCTTATATTCTAGGTTCTTCAAAGTAGCCACCTTTTGCTTTAATTACTGCTTTGTACGCAGAAAAGGTGAACGGATGCACTCTACATGCCTAGTTCCCACCGTGAAGCATGGAGGAGGTGGTGTGATGGTGTGGAGGTGCTTTGCTGGTGACACTGTTGGGGATTATTTAAAATTGAAGCGGTGAGCGGTCCAGCTCACACCAAACCATCTCGATTGGGTTCAGGTCTGGTGACTGTGGAGGCCAGGTCATCTGGCATAGCACCCCAACACTCTCCTTCTTGGTCAAATAGCACTTACACAGCCTGGAGGTGTGTTTGGGGTCATTGCACTGTTGAAAAATAAATGATGGTCCAACTAAACGCAAACCGGATGGAATAGCATGCTGCTGCAAGATGCTGTGGTAACCATGCTGGTTCAGTATGCCTTCAATTTTGAATAAATCCCCAACAGTGTCACCAGCAAAGCACCCCCACATCATCACACCACCTCCTCCATGCTTCACGGTGGGAACCAGGCATGTAGAGTCCATCAGTTCACCTTTTCTGCGTGCAAAGCAGTAATCAAAGCAAAAGGTGGCTACTTTGAAGAACCTAGAATATAAGACATATTTTCAGTTGTTTCACACTTTTTTGTAAAGTGTAATGTATAATTCCACATATGTTAATTCATAGTTTTGATGCCTTCAGTGTGATTCTACAATTTTCACAGTCATGAAAATACAGAAAAATCGTTGAATGAGAAGGTGTGTCCAAACTTTTGGTCTGTACTGTATATGTATTCTATGTGTATATATCTACTGTTTTGTGAGCTGTCAGTGTGATTTTACAGTATTGATTATGTATGGGAACTTCCGATTCCGGTATTCGATATGCAAAAAGTATCGGAACTCAGTATCGGAATTCCGATACCGCGAATATTGGCCGATACTCGATATTTGCAGTATCGGAATGCTCAACAATACTGGTAAACCGTTTGTTAGAGGCATTCCTAGCACACAGCAGCAGTGCAGGTTCTACCACAAGCCGTACTGGGCCAAATGGAAGAGGTGTTCGTGGTGCACACAGCCGAAGTGGCATTGGAGAAAGGGGTTTCATGACCATGCTGTGGACTGATTTCTCGACTAACGCTCACACGACTGGTAATACTGAATCGATTGCAACAGACAGGAGACAGCAGTTGTTAACTATGATTCAAAATTACCTCTCCTTCCCTATCGATGTTCTCCCTCACAGTTCATTCCCCTTTGACTACTGGGCTTGTAAACAGGACACCTGGCCGGAATTGGCCCAATATGCCTTACAGGAGCTCGCTTGCCCTGCTGGTAGTTTGCTATCAGAAAGAGTCTTCAGTGCTGCTGGATCAATCCTGACAGAAAGAAGGACCCGTCTGTTGACCCAAAATGTTGGTGATCTCACCTTCATTGAAATGAACCATGCATGGGTTTCAAAGGATTTTGTCCCACCTTCCCCTGATGACACATAGGTTGCCAGCAAAATGGCTCGCTTTGTCCTCCTCTTCCTCCGACTTCTCCAATTCCTCCGTTTGCAGCTGCTGAACGTCCAGCCTACACCTCAACATATGCCAGTTTTTCCACTTTCCCTAACAGGGCTGTATCCCCCCCAGGGCCGGCGTCAGCACCTGGCCACCCGGGCAAGTGGTGGTGCCCTGAGCAGGTGGGGGGGCCCAATCGTGGGCGACTGCACTGGCACAGGGCCTCTCATAGTACGACGGTGGGGGGGCCCAGTCGCCGTCACAGACACCGGTGTACTATGAGGGGCCCTGTGCCAGTGCCATCGCCCACAAGTGGGCACCCCCTGCTTGCTCAGGGCCCCAGCACTTGCAATACTTACCTCTCCCTGCTACAACGCTGTGACGTCTTCCACATTTCCTGACAGTGACATTCAGGTCAGAGAGCGTGATGACGTCACGTCTGTACGCCCTCTGCTTGAACAGTCCAAGTGCAGAGAGCTGGAAGATGGCGATGCTGAGGAGTCCAGAGTAGAGCAGTGCCTAGCGGTATTTCATTTTTTTAATGTTTGGAGCAATATATGGGGAGCATTATACACTTGGAGAATTATATAAGGGGCCCAACATGCACTTGAGCATCATAGATAGGGCCCATTATACACTTGAGCATTATAAATGGGGCCCATTATATATGGAGCATTATATAGGCCCATCATACACTGGAGCATCATGCATGGGGCCCATCATACACTGGAGAATTATATATGGGGCCCAGCATACACTTGAGCATCATAGATAGGGCCCATTATACACTTGAGCATTATAAATGTGGCCTGTTGTGAATATGCTGGAGGCGACTTCTGAGCTGGGGCTCCCTCCGGTGGTTGCTGAGGGTAATGAACTGATTAATGAATGGCCTTCAGCTGGCGCTGAATGGTAGGATATAAGTGGCCTGAGTTCCCATCAGCCTTGCCGGTTATCAATTGTTCCTTCTGGTCTTGCTTGAAGCACTGCTAGTTTCCTGCTCTCCCTCAGATAAGTGTTTGCTGTTTTTTTTTCCCTCTGTTTGATTTTCTCTGCTGGTTTGCTGCTTGCAGTGGACTGCAGCCTGTCCCCTTTTTGGAGTCTGGCGCTGCAATTGTGCTCCGTTTGTGTCTGCACTTTTGCTTTGCTCCTTTGTTACTTTTTATTTGCTGAATAGCGTTTTGTTACACTAGAGATCTGATTTAGGTGGATGAGATCGTGTGATCTCAGGTTTTTTGGCAATCAGAAGTGTTGGTATTTTTGTTAGGGTTTTTGTTGGATTGCAGTCAGAATTCTTTCCTGTACTTTTCTGTCTAGACAGATTGGGCCCCAGCGTTTGCTCATTCTATTTTCTGTCTGTGTCCGTGCTTTCTTCTTGTCTAACCGCCATTACATGTTTGGGGGCTTCCTATTTTCTTTGGGGATCTGCTCCGGGGCAGATAGCTTTAATCTTTCTGCCTTTAGGGGTAGTTATCTCTCAGGCTGTGACGAGGCGTCTAGGATCACCGTAGGAACGCTCCACGGCTACTTCTAGTTGTGTGGTTAGTTCAGGTTACTGCAATCCAATAGGTTCCAGCCTCTCTGGTGTATTACCGCTTTTGCTATTTTTTGCTATTTCTCCTATTTTGCTATTTCTCCTCAGTTACCGAAACATAACAGTGGCCCATTATATATGGAGCATTACATAGGCCCATCATACACTGAAGCATCATCCATGGGGTCCATCATATACTGGAGCATCATATAGGGCCCATTATATATGGAGCATTATATAGGCCCATCATACACTTGAGCATCATGCATGGGGCCCATCATACACTGGAGCATTATAAATGTGGCTCATCAAACACTGTAGCATCATATACGGGGCCCATTGTACACTGGAGCATTATAAATGGGGCCCATTACATATGGAGCATTATATAGGCCCATCATACACTGGACCGTCATCCATGGGGCCCATCATATACTGGAGGATCATATGGGGCCCATTATATATGGAGCATTATATAGGCCCATCATACACTGGAGCATCATGCATGGGGCCTATCATACATTGGAGCATTATAAATGTTGCCCATCATACACTGGAGCATCATATACGTGGCCCATTATACACTGGAGCATTATAAATGGAGCCCATTATATATGGAGCATTATACACTGTTTGAATAATTATTCATAGGCAAGTTGTATATGAGAGGATTCTTTTTATTATTGAACAACAACTATGTTTTCAATCAACCCAAAAGACTCATAAATATCAAAGCTTAAGATTTTTGTAAGTTGTAGTGGGGTTTTTTTGGATTTGGCTATCTTAGGAGGGTATCTGTTTGTGCAGGGAACTATTACTGTGCAGAATTATTTGGCAACTGAGTAAAAACCAAATATATACCCATCTCACTTGTTTATTTTCACCAGTTAAAGCTATATTGCTTTAACCAAAATTTAGAAATAAACATTTCTGACATTCAAAAACCAAAAAAAAAAAAACAGTGACCAATATAGCCACCTTTCTTTACGATTACACTCAAAAGCCTTCCATCCATAGATTCTGTCAGTTGCTTGATCTGTTTACGATCAACATTGCGTGCAGCAGTCACCTCAGCCTCCCAGACACTGTTCCGAGAGGTGTAATGTTTTCTCTCCCAGTAGATCCCACATTTTATGAGGGACCACAGGTTCTCTATGGGGTTCCTATCAGGTGAACAAGGGGGCCATGTCATTATTTTTTCTTCTTTTAGACCTTTACTGGACAGCCACGCTGTGGAGTATTTGGATGCATGTGATCGAGCATTGTCCTGCATGAAGATCATGCTTTTCTTGAACGATACCGACTTCTTCCTGTACCACTGCTTGAAGAAGGTGTCTTCCAGAAACTGGCAGTAGGTCTGGTAGTTGAGCTTCACTCCATCCTCAACCCGAAAAGGTCCCACAAGTTCATCTTTGATGATACCAGGCCATACCAGTATCCCACCTCCACCTTGCTGGCATCTGAGTCGGAGTGGAGCTCTCTGCCCTTTACTGATCCAGCCTCGGGCCCATCTATCTGGCCCATCAAGAGTCACTCACATTTCCTCAGTCCATAAAACCTTAGAAAAATCAGTCTTAACATATTTCTTGGCACAGTCTTGATGTTTTATCTTATGTTTCTTGTTCAGGTGGTCGTTTTTCACCCTTCCTTACCTTGGCCATGTCCCTGAGTATGGCACACCTTGTGCTTTTTGATACTCCAGTAACGTTGCAGCTCTGAAATATGGCAAAACTGGTCTAAAGGAAGTTGCCTAATAATTAAGCACATCTTTTATAGGGTGTTGATGTCATTACACCACACCCCTCCTCATTACAGAGATGCAAATCACCTGATTTACATAATTGGCAGTTGGCTTTCAAACTATGCAGCTTGGAGTAGGATAACATGTATAAAAAGGATGATGTGATCAAAATACTCATTTGCCTAATAATTCTGCACACAGTGCATAGGCCCATCATACACTGGAGCATCATCCATGGGGCCCATCATATGGGGCCCATTATATATGGAGCATTATATAGGCCCATCATACACTGGAGCATCATCCATGGGGCCAATCATATACTGGAGCATCATATGGGATTCATTATTTATGGGGTATCATATAGGGTATGGAGCATTGTATGGAGCATTAAATGGAGCCCATTCTGTATGGAGCAATATATGGGGCCCATCATATACTGTATGGAGCTTTATATGCGACTCATTATATGTGGGGCTCATTATACTCTATTGGGACCGTCCTATACTGTATGGCACATTATATGGGGACCATCATATACTGTAGCATTATGTGGAGCTCATCATATACTGTATGGAACATTATATGGGACCAATTATTCTGTATGGAGCAATATATGGGGCTCATTATTCTGTATGGCGCACTATGTGGTGGCCATAATACTAATGGAGGAATATACTGTCCGGTTTTTGAGCTATTGTAGAATTTAAAATAGATATCAGTCATGTAATGTAAGAAGTGAAGTATTTGTCATTGTACTATACCTATATTTCTGTGCCGTATCGGAGCATCATGAATTGTGGTATGTGTTAAAGGGGCCCACTGACACTCTTTCGCCCGGGGCACACGAAAACCTGGAGCCAGCCCTACCCCCCCCACACAACTTTAGCCAAATAACCCCTAGTTTTCAATGCGTAACTATTATTATAAAGTAAATTAAGGTTGACAAGCTTAAGTACCGTATATACTCATGTATAAGCCGACCCGTGTATAAGCCGACCACCCTAATTTTGCCACAAAAAACTGGGAAAATTTATTGACTCGCGTATAAGCCTAGGGTGGATAATGCAGCAGCTACCGGTAAATTACAAAAATAAAAATAGATGAAAATAAAAGTAAAATTAATTGAGACATCAGTAGGTTAAATGTTTTTGAATATCCATATTGAATCAGGAGCCCCATGTAATGCTCCGTACAGTTCATGATGGACCCCATAAGGTAATCCATACAAAATACTCCCCATATAAAGTTCCATAAAGGTTAATAATGGCCCCATAAAATGCTCCATAGATTATGCCCCCATATGCTCCACAGATTATGCCCCATATGTTCCACAGATTATGCCCATATGTTCCACAGATTATGCCCCATATGTTCCAGATTATGCCCCATATGCTCCACAGATTATGCCCCATATAGTCCACAGATTTTGCCCCATATGTTCCACAGATTATGCCCCATATGCTCCACAGATTATGCCCCATATGTTCCACAGATTATGCCCCATATGATCCACAGATTATGCCCCATATGTTCCACAGATTATGCCCCATATGTTCCACAGATTATGCCCCATAGTATAGGTCCCTTATGCTGCCGCTGCTGCAACTAAAAAAGAAAAAAAATGTCATACTCACCTCTCATCACTGGGGGCCAGGTGCTGGTGTCCTGAGCAGGCTCTCGCGCCCTCTGCCTGAACATCGCAGCCAGAGGATGAGGAGGTCAGATCGGCGCACAGCGGTGGACCGGGGACAGGTGAATATCGCTATACTCACCCCCCCGCCGGCGCGTCTCTGCAGCCCCTGCTCTTCTCCCGCGGTCTCCATAGCTCTTCCTTCCTACAGTGGTCACGTGGTACCGCTCATTAAAGTCATGAATATGTGCATAGTCATGACTTTAATGAGCGGTATCAGTGACATCTTCAGGAAGGAGCCTGAGACCGTGGGAGAAGCAGGGGGGCTGCAGAGACGTGCCAGCGGAGGGGCAAGTATGATCTGACACCCCTGCTCCCCTCCCCCGCTCCCCCTTCTCCGCCAACCCCCGGTATATGACTTGCATATAAGCCGAGAGGGGACTTTCAGCATTAAAAAATGGGCTCAAAATCTCGGCTTATACGCGAGTATATATGGTAATAAGAATTGATGTCGTTGGCATTGAAATTGGCACTGTAGGTGTGTTTACTGTCCTCCCCTCCCTGCCGACTTTGCTTCCCCAATGACTTGCATTGGGTTTCGTGTTTCCATCGGTCCTCCGACTTTTCCCGATAGTAGGCTGATTTCGTTCGACTCGACTTTTGAGAAAGTCAGGTTTCACAAAACCTGACTCGACCCTCCAAAAGGCAAAGTTGCTCATCTCCAGTTGGAACACATCGAAGTTTTATGTGTAATAAGCTGGGACATATTACTGTCGCTTGTACTGGTATTAAAAAAATCCACACTATGTCCCACAAGCTGTCTGGGTCTTAACCTTCTGTTTATTTGTGGTTGAAGTGAGGAAAAATTATAACTGTCAATCTATAATTTTGGGCAAAAAAATTACCATTGGCCACAGAGACACAAGAGCAGAGGTAAACTTGCTGCATCCACAAATGGTGATTTCAGGAAAGACGAAATCTGTAACAGAAGTTGGGGTAGTTATCCTTGCTGTACCCATGGCTATTATGTATTTGGACTGGGAAGCAGGGAAAGGGATGAGGGAAGTGGGAGTGTGATGAACCCGCACCTTGCCACCCCACCTGACATCACTATTACATCATTCATATCACATAATGCGGTCTCCTCACTTTCATCAACGTGACGTTCCGCACCCCCTGGGGATATGTAAGATCAGCGTGGTATCGTTTTACACAGACGTCCACTGTCCACACAGGCCATGTGATGTAGAGGAGAGAGAGGATGTGGCCCATGCAGTCACTGACCTGGCACCACACTTGCTCACAAACCTGACAGGCTGAGAGCCCTCTTTCACTAGCACCAGTGAAATATAGTGCAGTAGGACTGCCGTCATTTCCTCGTTAGATATAATGGTCAGTTAATGGCATTAGATCGGGCCAAAAACCAGCCCCTGTAGCATGGAAAATTAAACTGAGAAACCAACGTGTGGATTTGTGGATCAATATAAAAGAGCAGCCAAAGGTTAAATTATATATTTAATCACCTTAAGGGCACACTAGACAATACACTATATACAAGATTGTTATACAAACACAATGGTCAGATATGCAAATACAATAGTAGTAGGAGAAAAGAAATAAGCAGATGAATTATGTCAACTACTGGGTTTTTATGAAAGTTTGACCATGTGTGCTCTGGGTCACAGGGGGCATGGGCTGCCAGGTTCTCCTAGGTCCTTCAAGCACATTACTCGTTGTGACCCCCTTTTGAAATGTACCACATGCATAACAGAGAGAGAGACCACATGGCTTTACGCAAGCCTTTATCCCCTTTGGGTCACTCCCCTCCTGCCCTCTGAGCTAAACCTAAATGTTCTCGCCTTGCCTCTAGCAGCTAAAAACTGGTGTGGAGAAACAGGTGGTTGGCGGGCGCCCAAGTCTGCTAACTGAAACCGCAAGGACCAGGGATCGTCCCGCAAAACGCCCACTCTCTCATTAAACGTGGGCATAATGCTACTCAGACAACGCAGAGTTAGAGTAAAACAGTGTGTCAATACTTTATTGAACCACAACACCCAATAGCAAACAGAACAATCCCAGCCATTACCCCCAAAATGGTGCACATTACAGGGTCTCGCCCTTTCGCTGACTCACCGGTATAATGGTAGATGATACATCAGAGCTCCCAGGGTTGCTATTCCACCTGTGATACACAGAGAAGAGGTAACGACAAGTGTAGGGAGATAACAGTCCATAGAGTCCAAACAAGGTCCAAAGCCAGGTGACACGACGTCAGAGCTCCCAGGGTCGAAATTCCACTTGTGATACACACACAGAGAAGAGGTAACGACAAGCGTAGGGAGATGACAGTCCATAGAGTCCATACAAGGTCCAAAGCCAGTTGACACGAGAGTCACCATCCGGCTTATCCGACCATCTCCATGAAACCAGGCGACCAGTGGGTCCCAAAACTGGCTTTCTCCAAATATATCCATGGTTCAGAGATGGTCACTGGATCAGATGTGAGTCCTTCCAATCGGAGCCGAAAACCCCTAGGTTGTTTCCTGTAGAATCACAGATCTGTGTCCCCCATGATGGTGCCATGATGAATTTGCTGCAGTCCTGTCTCTCGTCCATTGGGTGTTTTCAGAATGTCCAACTGGTAGCTCTCTGTTACTTCAGTAGTAGTGATGAGATCTCTGAGTCTTTTTATACCCGAGGCATGTAAACTATTTTTAGAATTACCCAGTGTCCTTCAGTCCACCCTCACAGTCTTTCCATATCTACATTCGAAGTCAAAAAGCTGGTTGCAGAATACAATGCACAATTAACATATCAGCACACATCAACAATGTGGTGCATAATTTGCATATCAGCACACACAAGTAATGTGGTGTACACTGTGCGATGCACTTTGTGTGACCTTTAATATGTCATCTGCACAGGAGGACCATTAAAAATTAGGATAAGACGTCACCTCTCAGATGCAACCAGCAAAAACATTAATAAAAGTTCAGCAATTTCAAAACATTTTATTAATAATGATGGGGGATGTGTCTGCTTTTGAGGTGTCAGGCATAGAAAATGTCAAAATTCAAGCCAGAGGTGGCGATATTAAAAGAAAGCTGATAAGTCGGGAAACATGGTAGATTTACCAACTAAACACCAGAGTTCCGCATGGCATCAATATCAGACAGGATCTGATTTATCATTATGAATAGAAAAATACCTATTTGATGTAATATATGATCCTAGCCTGTAAGGGGTTAATCCCCTATCAGGTTTCTCTGTACAGCTATTAAGGTACTGCCACACTAAACGTTCCCGCTAACGATCACGATAACGACGCTATCGTTGGTGTGATCGTTTTAAGGTCGCTAGTAGCGGCCAAACTGGACGATCTCATTAACGACGCATCAGCGGTTAGCGATCTCTTTAACGACTTTGGCGGTCGTTGGGACGTGCCACACTGCATGTACTGTGAAAGATCACGACCTTGATAGGCGTGACTGAGCGCAACCTTTTGCACGCCCCTCATCACAGATTGGTGGTCACTATTTATCTCATAGATATTTATCACAGCTCTCCCGCTTTGTGATTGGATGACCGCGTCATAAAAGACGACGTATCAGCACTCCTCTCCATTGCTCTCGAGCAGAAGCGGTTCTTTCAAATCTCCAGCATCGTTCCAGTGTGTCCTGCTAGCCTTTGTAGCTACTGCGATCCAGTTTGCGCCACTATTGCGGTTGCTGCGTTCCAGTCTACGGCGTTGGGTTTTTTTGCGATCCAGTCTGTGGCGTTATATCCTCTGTGATCCAGTTTGTGATGCTATTTTGTTTCCCTATTTTCTTTTTTTTTCAAAATCACAAACAAGTTTTGTAAGGTAGGTATTTTTGTTGTCACATTTAATTTTTATTTTTTCTTTAATTTTACAGATCCATTTTTAGATCTTTGCTGTTGTTAACCATTGTCGTCCATCAATTTTTTTTTTGCCATTGTTTTGTTCAGGCACGCCCACCATTTTATGATCCCAGCTCTGTCAATGTTTACTCCAGCTGCGCCCACAACCACCATTTTGTGATCCCTGCTGTTTTTTGCGTAATTGTTCATCTATGATTTTTTTATTTTTTTTGCCATTGTTTTGTTCTGGCACACCCACCACCACCATTTTATGATCCCAGCTCTGTCAATGTTTACTCCAGCTGCGCCCACAACCACCATTTTATGTTCCCTGCTGTGTTCTATGTTGTAGGCTATGTAAGCATTTTATTTAACCATTCTGGCATTCTCACATAATCGTTTTTTTATTACAGATGGCTGATAAGCAGGAATTTTTGCGGGAGTTTATCGAGCTATACCGCTCAATGCCGTGCCTGTGGAAAATAAAGTCGGCTGATTACTGTAACAGGCTTAAAAAGAAGGACGCGTACCAAAAACTGGTGGAGCTCTGCAAGAACCGTTACCCAGATGAACCGGTGGATGAGTCATCGGTGAAAAAACGCATTCAGGCCCTCAGCACAGTGTACAAAAAAGAGTTCAATAAAGTTATAAATTCTACCAAATCTGGAGCAGGGGCCGAAGATGTTTATGTCCCCCAACTGTGGTATTTTGATCTGTTCGCTTTCACAAGGGACCAAGACGTACCCAGACAATGGACATCCATGTTGGATCTAGACCCGGTGATCCAGCCGGACACCCCTGTCATACATGTAAGGTCTCTTTCACACATCCGGTGTGCGCCTAACGGCGCCCCCGGCATTTAGCCGCAGCGCTGCATCAGAAAACCTGATGCGCCGCTTGCGGGTTTTTTTGCATTGACTTGCATTAGCGCCGGATGGCACCGCATGTCAACGTTTTTTTTTTTTGCCGGATTCCCCTGATGTCTCCGGGCATCAGAAACCATCCGGCAAAAAAACGCATGCGGCGCAAGCGGCGCATCAGGTTTTCTGATGCGGCGCTGCGGCTAAATGCCGGGGGCGCCGTCAGGCGCACAACGGATGTGTGAAACTAGCCTAAGTACCTTTGTATTACAACACATTTTAATGTACATGCCAAAGTGGACTTAAATTTAAAAAATATAATTGTGAAATGTAGATAAAATGGCAGAATTTATCCCTTCATATACTGATAATTTATCTAGCTCAACGGTTGAGGCCTATCCATTTACAAGTGTCGTTTTCACATTTTTGCTGTATACGGGTGTTATAGTGTGAAGATAAATTTCTTTGTCTTTACAAGTGTCGTTTTCACATTTTTGCTGTTTTTGGGTATAGTGTGAAGATAAATTTCTTTGTCTTTACAAGTGTCGTTTTAACATTTTTGCTGTACAGTCATGGCCAAAAGTTTTGAGAATGACACAAATATTATATTTTCACATGATCTGCTGCCCTCTGGTTTTTATGTGTGTTTGACAGATGTTTTTATCACAGACAGAAATATAATAATTGCAAACATATGAGTAACAAAAGCTTATATTGACAGTTAGAATGAGTTAATGCAGCAAGTCAATATTTGCAGTGTTGACCCTTCTTCTTCAGGACCTCTGTAATTCTCCCTGGCATGCTCTCAATCAACTTCTGGACCAAATCCTGACTGATAGCAGTCCATTCTTGCACAATCAATGCTTTCATTTTGTCAGAATTTTTAGGTTTTTGTTTGTCCACCCGTCTCTTGATGATTGACCACAAGTTCTCAATGGGATTAAGATCTGGGGAGTTTCCAGGCCATGGACCCAAAATCTCTATGTTTTGTTCCCTGAGCCATTTAGTTATCACCTTTGCTTTATGGCAAGGTGCTCCATCATGCTGGAAAAGGCATTGTTGATCGCCAAACTGCTCTTGGAGGGTTGGGAGAAGTTGCTCTTGGAGGACATTCTGGTACCATTCTTTATTCATGGCTGTGTTTTTAGGCAAGACTGTGAGAGAGCCGATTCCCTTGGCTGAGAAGCAACCCCACACATGAATGGTTTCAGGATGCTTAACAGTTGGCATGAGACAAGACTGGTGGTAGCGCTCACCTTGTCTTCTCCGAATGAGGCGTTTTCCTGATGTCCCAAACAATCGAAAAGGGGATTCATCAGAGAAAATAACTTTACCCTAGTCCTCAGCAGTCCACTGCCTGTACCTTTTGCAGAATATCAGTCTGTCCATGATGTTTTTTCTGGAGAGAAGTGGCTTCTTTGCTGCCCTCCTTGAGACCAGGCCTTGCTCCAAGATTCTCCGCCTCACAGTGAGCGCAAATGCACTCACACCTGCCTGCTGCCATTCCTGAGCAAGCTCTGCACTGCTGGTAGCCCGATCCCGCAGCTGAAACACTTTTAAGAGACGGTCCTGGCACTTGCTGGTCTTTCTTGGGCGCCCTGGAGTCTTTTTGGCAACAATGGAACCTCTCTCCTTGAAGTTCTTGATGATGCGATAGATTGTTGACTGAGGTGCAATCTTTCTAGCTGCGATACTCTTCCCTGTTAGGCCATTTTGTGCATTGCAATGATGACTGCACGTGTTTCTTTAGAGATAACCATGGTTAACAGAAGAGAAACAATGATGCCAAGCACCAGCCTCCTTTTAAAGTGTCCAGTGGTGTCATTCTTACTTAATCATGACAGATTGATCTCCAGCCATGTCCTCATCCACACCCACACCTGTGTTAATGGAGCAATCACTGAAAAGAGGTTAGCTGGTGCTTTTAAGGCAGGGCTGCAATGATGTTGAAATGTGTTTTGGGGGATAAAGTTCATTTTCTAGCCAAATATTGACTTTGCAAGTAATTGCTGTTAAGCTGATCACTCTTTATAACATTCTGGGGTATATGCAAATTGCCATTAGAAAAAGTGAAGCAGTATACTTTGTAAAAATTAATATTTGTGTCATTCTCAAAACTTTTGTCCATGACTGTATATGGATGTTATAGTGTGAAGATTAATTTCTTTGTCTTTGTGATTTATACCATTTGTTTTTTGTTCATGCAGGACACAGAAGAGGCTGTCTCCACACCTCCAACTGAAGAAGACAGCATGCCGTTGATCCAAGACGAAGTAGTCGAGCCACCATCCTCATCTGTGCGGAGCCGGCTTTCACTTTCAGGAAGGAAAAGGAAGGTTCCCACCTCGGCTACTCCTGAATTGGTGGAAATTGCGAAAAAAGTGCTTACGGCAGAAAAAGACCAAACTAAAATAACTGGCTTTGCATATTTCGCTAATGAGAAGCTGCCTACACTGGATCCTGTTCAGCGGCTTCATGCAGAGAGACTCATGTTTGAGGTACTGACTCAAGCGTCTTTTGGAAACCTGGATAACAATTATGTCGTCATGCCAAGACCGCAGTACCCGGACTACTCATGGCCGCACAATCCTGTGCCGATAAATCCTGCAAACCCAAACGCTGGTGCTCCCCCTTATTTTTATACACCGCAGAGGCAGCGTGGTAATGGCAATGATCCATCTTACCAGCAGTTGTAGTTTTGAAAATGTTTTACAAAAGTTTTTTTTGTGGGCTATATTTTTTTTACACTGTTACCTTTTTTAATAAAAATCTTATTTATCTAATGAATTGTGGTCTTTTCTTATGTGATGTCAACTATTAAAATGTTGTATTTTTATTACATCTACTTGTCACACACGGGGTCATGGGAATACCAGCTATCATAGGTGTTCCATCATAGGGAAAAAATGAAATGAAAAAAATTTCAAAAATTAACATTTCTTTTAAAGGCCCCTGGTCACATTAGCGCTAAAACCTTATACTAAAAAATAATACACCACACCTGCGTAGATAAACGTAAAATATATAATATATATTTTTGTCATATATTTTATTATTTGTTTGTGGTGAAATAAATCAAATTTAAATAAAAACAAAAAACAGTAACATAATAAAATAAAAAATTATAAAAAAAAATATTTACAAAATACAAAATAATGAACAAAAAAATAAATTAATGAGGGCCCCGGAGTCCAGAAAATACCCTCTCCAGCATCACCCCGTGGTGATGCAGAGCTCCCATGGCGCTGTTCATAGCTGCCACCGCAGTATTCATGGCTGCCACCGCGCTGCTCATTGCCGCCATCAGCCGGCGGTGTGACAGCAACAGGTCCTGGGCAGTTGGGATTTCTGTGTAGGTAAAGGTAACAGTTAACCAGGGAATTCTGTTGCAACATCAACATGTACATGTTATGTTTGTTAACACTTAAGGTTTTCCTCAGAGGACCCGCTTACTGCCCACCCAGAACCTGTTGCTCCGCCGGCTAGGGAAAAAAAAGAAAAAAAAATTATATCACAACAGTCATTACACATAAGACCTTACAAAGTTCTCAAACTTGTCTGAAGCTTATATAATGTGCGTTAATTACCTGATGGGGAGCCTGCATCCGTGTCACGGGATGATGCTGGAGAGAAGGCATTTCCAGGGGAAGGGCTGGAACCCACCGAATCAGGAGGGGGGGTTGCTGCTGGTGAAGGGGTTGAAGGGTTGGAGAGGTGTGGTGATGATGGAGGTGGAGGGGTAGCCGGGAAGGAGATGATGGAGGTGGAGGGGTAGCTGGGGACGGTGGAGCAGCTGGTGCTGGTGAAGGTGGTGCTGTAAATGAAATATACAATTCAGAATCCCCATTATCATCACTGCCGGTACTCCTATCACTGAGGGTGCATTGATATAGGTAGATAAGGCTACTTTCACACTTGCGTTTTTTTGCCCGCCATGTTAAAGATAGGGGAACATTGCGCATGCGTAGGGTCTAGCGCTTGCACGCGTTCATGTGCGTTTGTAGTGCGCTGCGCATTTTCCCGGTGTGCGCCCATACGCGCTAGGCGCTACATTTTTTTTTCCGGTCAAAAAAGACAGAGATGATTGAGACAGAGATGATGGAGACAGATGATAGAGCCAGAGATGATGGAGACAGAGATGATAGAGCCAGAGATGATGGAGACAGAGATGATAGAAATGTGACACATAGACAACGCATGCGCCAAAAAAACGCAAACGCATGCAAAAATGCATGAAATCGCAGACAAACGCTTCGTTTTTTTGTCGAAATGCGCATGCTGATGCGACTAAATATCGCAGCGTTTATAAGCGTTTGCATGCGTTTTTTTAATGTGCTTCATGTGTGCTCGAAACGCAGAGCAAAAAAACGCAAGTGTGAAAGTAGCCTAACCCACAAAACATAACCTCTCCAGATACCCTCATCAATACTCACTCAGAGGCCTGCGTAGCTGGGCCTGGATGCTGGCGACCCTATCGCGTGAGCGGTATCGGAGGTCCGCCAGCTTCTTGCGGATCTGTTGTCTGGTCCGCCGCACATTAAAGCGCCTCTCCAGGCCCCGCCGGATTTTCTGCAGGCATACCCTTTTGTGGCGCATTGGATGCGCCACAGGTAGCCTGCAGTAGTAATCCCACTGGTCCGTTTTTTTTATTAAAAAACGGACCTCCTCATCCGTCCATTTAGCCCCGCGCTGTCTCGCCACCGCCATTGCCGCCATTACAAACAACACCGCATTGGGCAACGCCAGCGCCATGACGTCACAGCGTGCGCACGTTACGTGCGGCCGCACTCGTGACGCAAAACGGTATTGCGATTGCAAAGTGACCGCAGCAGCCATGCGCCCAGCCAAGCACAGATATGAGATGCTGTTGCGATCGCAAAACAACTCGATCTGGGGCTCGAGAATCTTCACCTTGCAATCACAATGGCTTTGCATATCTGTATGCATATCTGTATAGCTGGAGCTCGTGACAATAGTCACATTGCGATCACAATGGCGTCGCATATCTGTATGGCTGGGGCTCGAGAATCTTCACCTTGCAATCACAATGGCTTTGCATATCTGTATGCATATCTGTATAGCTGGAGCTCGTGACAATAGTCACATTGCGATCACAATGGCGTCGCATATCTGTGAATAGCTGATTCCCTGGTGAATGTTGACCTTTACCTCCCAAGAATTTTAAAATATATTTATAACAATTTTTTAATCTTTCATATATGACTAAAATATATATATTATATATTTAAACTTTATATATGCAGCTGTGGTGTATTATCTGTTATATTTAATTATAATGTTTGAACGCTAGTGAGACCATAGGCCCTTAAAATAATTGTAAATATTTGAAACTTTTTTCTTTATTTTTTTAACAATTAACTCCTATGACTGATGGTACTCCCATGACCCCATGTGTGAAAAGTAGATACAATGTAAAACAAAAAATGGACAACAAAAAAGCCTTTGAAAAGATTTTAAAAACTGCAGCTGCTGGTAACATGTCTCTTTGCCATCCCCATTACTCCCTCCCCACATCTCACCCATCATTAGCCCTTCTCCCATATAGGTAAAATAATTGAAAAAAAAACACGAATGCATTTTTAAAATAAAAAATTTTATTATAAAAACATTGTTAAAAAAAGGCAAAAGTCAAACATTATCAAAATCAAACTAGACCTGATGCTGCCAACTCACTGCACCAGGCCCATTAAAGTAATGGCAGTACTTGTCTCGGCCGGCCTTCGCATCGTCCTTGCTCCTGCCTTGATTGACAGGTTGAAGGCCTGCAATAGCGGGATCATTGTCACACCATTCTCCGAGCACCACGTCACCATTGCTGTCCGAGTCCATGAAGCCTGGCGGACTGTAAGTACCAGCATCGCGTTTGCGTAGAAAATTGTGCAGCACACAACAGGCCAACACCACAGAGTCTATGGATTCCAGCTTCATGTTGATTGGAGTGTGGAAAACTCCGAAGCGGTTGGCCATTATACCGAAGGCATTCTCAACAACGCGCCGTGCCCTAGACCAGTCTGTAATTAAAAATCCGCCTTTCTCCTGTCAAAGTCTTTTGTGGATATGGTTTCACAAGATGCTCATGAAGGAGGAAGGCTTCATCACCCACAAACACAAAGTTTAGGTTGGCGATGGTGTCCATGTTGGTTGGCAAGTTAAGTTTATTATTAAACAACCGTTCACCAAAAGTTGTGTGCTCCAAAACGCCACCGTCAGAAACCCTTCCATTAATGCCAACATTAACGTCAATAAATTCATAATTGGCATTAACAAGGGCCATGAGGATCACGCTGAAGTAGCCCTTGTAATTATGAAAAAAGGATCCGCTGTTGGCTGGTTGCGTGATCCGCACATGTTTGCCATCCAAGGCACCACCACAGTTTGGGAACTGCCAAATCCTTTCAAAATCAGAGGCAATAATTTGCCATTCCGCCACTGATTTGGGAAAAGGCATGTAGCTCCGTAAACTGCGGACGATGGCGTTGCATGTCTCCGGAATTAGTTCTCCAAGCAGCGACCGAGAATTGCAGCAGAAAATTGCAAATCCTTCATTGAACGTCCGGTTGCCAGAAATCGCAGCGTT
Organism: Oophaga sylvatica; assembly: GCA_033576555.1. Lineage (NCBI taxonomy): Eukaryota > Metazoa > Chordata > Amphibia > Anura > Dendrobatidae > Oophaga > Oophaga sylvatica. The sequence goes on from JARQOD010000002.1 coordinate 397,348,111, forward strand.
ACTGCCAAACGTTCCTCTGCTGAAACAGCTGCACGCATCCGGGTATCCTGCCGTTCAATGAGTGGCCTCACAGCTTCCAGTAGGAGCTTGAATGAATCCTCCGACATCCGTAGATAATTCCGGAAATCCTGCGGATTCTTCTCCTGCAATTCCCTCACTAGATGCATGTGGGAGAATTTGGACCTCTGCTCCAGCCATTCCCTGGTCCACATGCGACGCTTTCGCTTGGAGCGCCTCTCTTCCACCAGTGCCTCTTCTTGTCGATCTGCCTCCATTGATAGTGCAACTGCCACAATCACACGCTCCGCGGTGGACAGGTTCATTATGTGCAACCTGTACGGTAAAGAAGAGAAAAGTTAATTACTAATTAATTACTATTAATAAAGTGTTTAAACAATAAAAAATAAAGAATAGAATAAAAAATATATATAAAAAAAAAATTAAACTTTTCAGTTAACATTTAATATACAGTTTACAAATGTCTAAAATGGTGGGGGGTGTAAAATATATAAAGCAGACAAAAAAAAAAATAAGGTCAGGGGTGTAAAATAAATAAAGCAGACGAAAAAAAAAAAATAAGGTCAGGGGTGTAAAATAAATAAAGGTTAAAAAACTTATCAAACAACATCACAAACAATATGTACCTTGAATCCAAATATCCCGAAGATCCAAATCCAAATGGGGATGGATGGTGCTCTAGGACTCAGACAGGATCGCAAAAACCCCACCACTGCGCCACAAACAGGATCGCAAAACTCCGACACACGATACTATCCTCGCAAACAACGCACAAAGAGACCCATAAAGTGCTCTGGAAACAATGGATGGGGGCACAGTTATTATAGCTGAGGTGATGTTGTGGTCACCAATCGGAGCTGAAGGACGTTAACGAAAGAAAACAAAGTCCCGCCTGCGCCGCTGACTAATGCGTCGTCAACGAGGTCGCACATCGTTCACAAAAGGTGCCAAACACAGCGATTCAGGCTCACCAGCGGGACGCCAACG
>JARQOD010000002.1:397349215-397388944 GCA_033576555.1 Oophaga sylvatica
ATACCTCATTTATTATATTTTTTTTATGTTTTGGCGTTTTTTACACAATAAAGAATTTTATAGAAAAAATAATTATTTTTGCATCAGTTTATTCCGCGAGCTATAACTTTTTTATTTTTTTGCTTATGATGCTATATAGCGGCTTGTTTTTTGCGGGACAAGATGACGTTTTCAGCGGTATCATGATTATTTATATCTGACTTTTTGATCGCGTGTTATTGCACTTTTTCCAAGCAGTATGATGATACCGCTTGGAAAAAGTATAATTTACTACTTTTTTGTGTTTTTTTTTTTACGGCTTTCACTGAAGGGGTTAACTAGGGTTACGCTTTTATAGATGGGATTTTTACGGACATGGCGATACCTAACATGTGTATTTTTTTTTTTTTTATTTTTTTTATTACATAAAAATGTGTATTTTTTAGGGGATTTTTTTAAAATTATTTTTTAATATTTTTTTTACAATTTTTTTTAAAAAATGATTTTTTTCAACTTGTCCCTTTATGGGACTTTCACTTTTTTTACTTTTGATTGCAGTCACAATGCATTGCAATGCTCCAGCTTTGCAATGCATTGTACCTATGGGGAAAGCTGCTGTGACATGATCACAGCAGCTTCCTGTAGCTAAATGACCCGGAGGTTGTCATGACAACCCCCGAGTCATCAAGGCAGAGATCGGGCCCTGCAAATACAGTGCAGGGTGCTGATCTGAGGCAGAGGGAGCTCCCGACCCTCTGCCTCCCCCCCTGAGCTCTGCGATCGTGCTGGATCGCAGCAGTCAGGGGGTTAACAGCCAGGGGCGGTGGGGGCTCCGCTCCTGGCTGTCAGTGCAGGAAGCTTGGCCACTGCAGCGAAGGCTCCTGCACTGATCGCGCTGGGGAAGCTGAAATTTCAGCTTCTCCTGCGCGATCGCTGCTGTGTTTGGACAGTCAGATTGACTGACCAATCACAGAGCCGTGAGTGCGGGGACCGACGGCAAAGGTCCCCGCACCGCTTGCTGTGCCTGTCAGCTGTCTGTGACAGCTGTTGGCACTGATCTACCACTGCGTGTTTACACGCAGTGGTAGATCAAAGGCATGACGTGCATAGTCCGTCCTGGTGCCGGAACTGGCACCTTGCCATGACGGACTGTGCACGTCAGTGGACATTAAGGGGTTAAAATGTCCCAATTGTTATTTAATACTTTGCAAATATCAAACCATCGGTTATTGCAGGTGGTTATCAAAGAAAGAGGAACGAGAGGTTTTGGTAAAGCGGCTTCCTTATGTTAGGGTCTGCGGAATGCACCAAATATAAGATGTAAAGAGGTGCGTTCGCAGCCCGGGGTCCACCGTGCAGGCGGAACCTGCTGCTAGTAAGATGGCGCAAGAAGCGAACTCTGTTATCCCGCAGAGTCGCCAAAATAAACGCCGTAACGCACTGTGGCAATATGTGCGAACTCTGTTATTCCACAGAGTCGCTAGAAGGAGTGCCGCAGCGCTATAAGGCGATGTGTGCGTACTCATTTAACACCACTGAGTCGCAAAGTAAACACCCTAGGGCGCTGTCTAGTGTTGAAAGCGAACCCTGTTGCGTCACAGAGCCGCTGAGACAAACTTCTGTGTCCTGTTAGGCACCCAGGTACACAGTTGACTGCTAAGCGAACATAGAAAGTGATCATGCGCTAATGTCCTCTTGGGAGTCACCCGCAGTCTATGGCATCTGAACGCTAGGCCCTGAATACGGCAATCAAGCTTCTCCCCGGTTATGCCGGTAATCTAATGCATCTAAGATACCGACCCTGACCAGCTAGCATACCAAGCTCCTCATCGATTAGGTGGGTATTGTAATGGCGTATTTCAGCCTCCAAAACCACACACACGAATGACCAAACTGGCGCAAAGCATATAACGGTTGATACTAGCGCACAGCCGTGCAGTAAGGACAGCCTTTTATAGCAGCCACGAGAAAAAGACCTTCCAGGAAGGACCAATGGGAAGCTACTTCAGAACATCAACAGCCACAGGACCTTCCTGAAGGACCAATAGGAGTGGCAGCTGTATCTGAACATGTGACCCCTGATCTCCAATGGGAGATCTTGCCCTGGGCATGCTCAGATGAAGCAACAAAGGACTTAGTCCAAAATCTGCCTGCTCCAACACTGGTTGCAGCAGCAAGTCTCTGCACAGTACTGGGCCGATCAAGACGCTGGGACCGACGTCTCTGCTGAGCAGGAACCACTGTGGCCGGAGATGGATGGGGGACCGCAGCGGGAACAGGTAGAGATTCCCCTTGTGCAGGAGTGGGAACTCGAACCCTAACATTACCCCCCTCCTAGGGCCCCCCTTCTTTGGGCCTCGCTGTGCTCAAAGGCAGCGATGAACTGCGGAGCATGAACATGCTCGGCAGGCTCCCAGGACCTATCCTCAGGCCCATAACCCTCCAATCCACCAAATAAAATTTTTTGCCTCGTACAACCTTGCACCCAACAATGGCGTTCACCTCATGATCGTCGGTAGATGAACCCAACGTCCCGGCAGATGACTCGGAAAACCGGGAAATGGCCACGGGTTTCAGGAGGGACACGTGAAAGGTGTCGGTGATACCAAGGCGAGGCGGAAGGGCTAGGTGGTAAACCACCGGGTTCACCTGCTCAAGAACTTTAAAGGGACCCAAAAGCGAGTTGCCAACTTGGTGGACCCTACACGTAGCCTGATGTTTCGGGCAGAGAGCCACACTAGGTCACACGGAGCAAATGTAGGAGCGGGGCGCCGATGGGCATCGGCCAAAGATCTCATCCTCTCTTTGGAGGCCTGAATGCCATCCTGGGTGCGGTCCCAAATGTCCCGCGCCTCCACAGCCCAGTCTGCCTCCCTGGAATCGGCGGAAGACACGGGCATGGGCACTGGTACCTGCGGATGCTGACCGTAGTTCAGGAGGAATGGGGTCTGTCCGGTGGAGTAAGCGACAGCATTATTTAGCGCGAACTCAGCCCACGGTAGCAAGGATGCCCAGTCATCCTGCCAGGCAGAGACAAAATGTCGCAAGTATGTGACCAAGGTCTGGTTGGCCCTCTCTACCAACCCATTTGTCTCGGGATGGTATGCAGAGGAGAGATTCAACTCAATGCTGAGTAAACGACACAGCTCTCTCCAGAACCGAGATGCAAACTGGGGACCTCGATCACTGACAATTTTGTCTGGCATACCATGTAGGTGGAAAATATGCCTAATGAATAATGCTGCCAAGGCCCGTGCAGACGGTAACTGTGGTAACGGCACCAAGTGCACCATTTTAGAGAAGTGGTCGGTTATCACCCAGATGATGGTGCAGCCCCGAGACTTGGGTTAGCCCACCACAAAATCCATCCCGACCATCTCCCAGGGCCTGTCTGCCACCGGCAAAGGGAAAAGTAGCCCAGCCGACGATTGTCGAGGGGATTTATTCTTGGCGCAGTAGACGCACGCCTGAACATAGTCCCTGATGTCATGGGCCATCTGTGGCCACCAGTATGTCCTCGCCATCAACTCAGAAGTCCTTTTTGTCACAAAATGTCCACCAACCCTGGACGAATGTGCCCAAGAGAGTACTTCCGGTCGCAAATTGGTGGGCACAAAAGTCTTGCCTGGAGGCACAGACTCAAGCGAAACCGGAGCAACCGTTCTTAGGCTCTCTATGGGGACAATAAGCCAAGGCTCCTCCTCCACCTCCTCAGAGGACACCACAGAGTGAGATAGAGCGTCGGCATGAATGTTCTTCTCACCGGAGAGGAAATGGAGGGTGAAATGGAACCGAAAGATGAACAAGGACCATCTGGCCTGACGGGAATTTAGCTGCTGGGCTGTCTGCAAATACACCAAGTTCTTGTGGTCCGTGAATACTTGAAAAGGGAAGCTAGCCCCCTCCAGAAGATGTCTCCACTCGGAGAAGGCCAACTTCATAGCCAGTAACTCCCTGTCTCCGATGGAATAATTCCTCTCTGCCGATGTAAAGGTCTTGGAAAAGAAGAAGCAGGGATGCTTCCGACCCTGGGCATCCTTTTGAAAAAGGACTGCTCCAGCACCAACAGAAGAGGCATTTACCTCTAAAATAAACAGTTTATTGACATCGGGACGATGTAAGATGGGAGCACTGGCGAAATGCGACTTGATGGAGGAGAATGCCTTGGTGACCTCCTCTGACCACAACTTGGGATTAGCTCCCTTCTTGGTGAGGGCTACCAAGGGAGCTACCAAAGTAGAGAAGTGGGGAATGAATTGGCGATAGTAGTTAATGAACCCCATAAAGCGCTGCACCGCTTTAAGGGAGTGGGGTTCTTGCCAATCCATTACAGCCTGTAGTTTGGCAGGATCCATAGCCAATCCCTGGGCGGAGATTATATAGCCCAGGAAAGGTAGAAACTCCTGCTCAAACATGCACTTCTCTAACTTCGCATATAGGGAATTTGCTCGCAAGAGGTCGAAGACCTTCCAGACATCTCTCCGGTGGGAGGCCATATCTGGAGAAAAGATGAGAATGTCATCCAGATAGACTACCACCGATGTGGTCAACATATCCCGGAAGATGTCATTCACAAAGTCTTGGAAGACAGCTGGGGCATTACAGAGCCCAAAGGGCATTACCAGATATTCGTAATGCCCATCCCCTGTGTTAAATGCCGTCTTCCATTCGTCCCCCTCACGGATGTGAATCAGGTTTTACGCACCCCACAAAGCATATAACGATTGATACTAGCGCACGGCCGTGCGGTAAGGACAGCTTTTTATAGCAGCCACGAGAAAAAGACCTTCAAGGAAGGACCAATGGGAAGCTGCTTAAGAACATCAACAACTACAGGACTGTTGTGTTTTGGCAGCTGAGGAGAATAAGCAAAAACGGCAATACACCAGAGAGGCTATTGTGTTATGTTTCGGTAGCGGAGGAGTGCAGGTAAAAAAGGCAATACACCAGAGCAGTTGGAATCTATGAGATTGCAGTACCCTGACTAACCACCACAACTAGAGGCAGCCGTGGAGCTTTCCTACGTTGGTCCTAGATGCCTCGTCACAGCCTGAGAAACTAACTACACCTAAAGATAGAAAGAGGAAAGCTATCTGCCCCGGAGCAGATCCCCAAAGAACATAGAAAGCCCCCAAACATGTAATGGCGGTTAGACAAGATGAAATACTGACACAGACAGAAAATAGTATGAGCAAACGTTGGGGCCCAAACTACCTAAATAGAAAAGGATAGGAAGGGCACTTACTGCAATCCCAAAAAACCCTGAAAAGCACCAACTCTACTAATTTCAAAAACACCTGAGATCACACGACCTCTACCACCTAAATTAGTTCTCTGGTGTAACAAAATCAAAACAGCAGCCACTGAAAAAACTGGAAAAAGTAAATGTACAAACATCAGTGGCTGAACTAAACTGAGAGGGCAAAAGCCCCCGGAGGGGACCCTGAAGGCCCCCACAGAAGTGCAGGACAAAATGCAAAAATCAAACACAAAAACAAAAAGAAGAAAATGTCTTATCTGTTAGCAGGAGATGCAGACACGACACAGCAGGCTACAAAGGAAACAGGAATCAAGGATTGAGACCAGAACAATTGATCACCGGCAACCCTGATGGGAAGGCGACTCCCTTATATAAGACCAGTCAGTAACACCTGATTCCCAATCCTCACAATCTTCACTGGACAGTCCAGTACCGCTTGTAACCACCAGAGGGAGCCTCTGCTCAGAACTCATTTCAAGTCCATTCACAACAGTACCCCCCCTTGAGGAGGGGTCACCGAACCCTCACTTGAGCAACCAGGTCAGTCAGGATGAGTTCTATGATACGCACGGATGAGTCTCCTAGCATGGATGTCCGAAGCAAACACCCAAGAAGTGTCTTCCTGACCATAAACTCTCCACTTAACCAAATACTGGAGTTTCCGTCTAGAAAAACGAGAATTCAATATTTTCTCAACCACAAACTCCATATTGCCCTCAACCAGAACAGGGTCAGGAGGCAAAGCAGTAGGAACCACTGGCTCAACAAACCTCTTCAACAAGGACTTGTGGAACATGTTATGGATCTTAAATGTCCCTGGAAGAAGCAAACGAAAAGAAACAGGATTAAGAATTTCCATGATCTTATAAGGTCCAATGAACCTAGGCTTAAATTTAGGAGATGCCACTCTCATAGGAATATTTTTTGAAGACAACCAGACCAAGTCCCCCACTTTAAACCGAGGACCATCAGTCCTATGCCGGTTAGCAAACCGCTGGGCCCTCTCCTGAGAGAGGGACAACCTCTCCACTACCTGGTCCCAAATCTGTTGCATACGCTCCACAACAGAGTCAACACCTGGACAGACAGAAGCCTCCGTCTGTCCTGAAGAAAATCGAGGATGAAACCCAGAATTACAGAAAAATGGAGACATCAAAGTGGCAGAGCTAGCCCTATTATTAAGAGCAAACTCAGCCAAAGGCAAAAAAGAGACCCAGTCATCCTGATCAGCAGACACAAAGCATCTTAGATAAGTCTCCAATGTCTGGTTTGTTCTCTCAGTTTGACCATTGGTCTGAGGATGAAACGCCCAGGAGAAAGACAATTGAACACCAAGTTTAGAACAAAAGGTCCTCCAAAATCTGGAAACAAACTGGACTCCTCTGTCAGACACAATGTTCTCAGGAATGCCGTGTAAACGAACCACGTGCTGAAGGAACAAAGGCACCAATTCAGAGGAGGAAGGCAACTTAGGTAATGGCACAAGATGTATCATCTTGGAAAACCTATCACAAATCACCCAGATGATGGTCATTCTCTGAGAAACAGGGAGGTCGGAAATGAAATCCATAGAGATATGGGTCCATGGTCTCTTGGGCACAGGCAATGGCATCAACAAACCACTAGAGCGAGAGCAAGGCTTGGAGCGAGAGCAAGTCCCGCAGGACTGCACAAATTCCCTGACATCACGAGACAAGGTAGGCCACCAAAAGGACCGACTAACCAAGTCTCTAGTACCAAAAATTCCGGGATGACCGGCCAATGAGGAACAATGAATCTCAGACATCACACTCTTTTTCCACTGGTCCGGGACAAACAATTTCCCAACAGGGCAGCGCTCGGGCCTATCCTCCTGACACCCCTTCAGAGCCAGTCTCAAATTGGGCGAGATGGCGGAAAGAACTACACCTTCTTTCAAAATAACAGAAGGATCAGATAACTCAGGAGAGTCCGCAAGGAAACTCCTCGAGAGGGCATCCGCCTTAACATTCTTAGTGCCAGGAAGAAAGGAAACCACAAAATTAAAACGTGTGAAAAACAAGGCCCACCTGGCCTGTCTAGGATTAAGTCGCTTGGCAGATTCCAGATAAACCAGCTTCTTATGGTCCGTAAGGACCACCACCTGATGTTTGGCTCCCTCCAGCCAATGTCTCCACTCTTCAAAAGCCCACTTCATGGCCAATAACTCCCGATTACCCACGTCATAATTACGTTCAGTAGGAGAAAATTTTCGAGAGAAAAAGGCACAAGGGTTACTTTTAGAGGTCTCTGGATCTCTTTGGGACAAAACGGCACCTGCCCCAATTTCAGAGGCATCAACCTCCACCTGAAATGGCAGAGAAACATCAGGCTGCCATAGAACAGGAGCAGAAGTGAATCTCTGCTTAAGTTCCTGAAATGCAGAGACTGCCTCAGGAGGCCAATTCACCACATCAGAACCCTTTTTGGTCAAATCAGTTAATGGTTTAACAATAACCGAGAAATTACCAATAAATTTACGATAAAAATTGGCAAAACCCAAAAATCTTTGAAGAGACTTTAATGAAGTAGGTTGGACCCAATCACAGATGGCCTGAACCTTGACCGGGTCCATTTCAATAACAGATGGGGACAAAATGAATCCCAAAAATGAGATCCTCTGTACGCCAAAAAGACACTTTGATCCCTTCACATACAGAGCATTCTCTCTCAAAATCTGGAATACAGTTCGAACATGTTTCACATGAGAGTCCCAGTCATTGGAAAAAATCAAGATATCATCCAAATAAACAATCAGAAATTTATCCACAAAATCCCTGAAAATGTCATTCATGAAGGACTGGAAGACAGAAGGAGCATTAGTGAGCCCAAAGGGCATCACAAGGTACTCAAAATGCCCCTCAGGGGTATTAAATGCCGTCTTCCATTCATCCCCGTGCTTAATGCGAATAAGGTTATATGCCCCCCCTGAGGTCAAGCTTGGTAAACCAAGTAGCGTTTTTCACCCTGGAAAACAGGTCAGAAATCAAGGGTAACGGATATTGATATTTCACAGTAATATTGTTCAAAAGACGATAATCAATACACGGCCTTAATGATCCATCCTTTTTGGCCACAAAGAAAAAACCGGCACCTAAGGGTGAAGAGGATGGTCTGATATGACCCTTCTCCAATGACTCCTTGATATAAGACCGCATAGCGTCATGTTCAGGTACAGACAAGTTAAAAAGGCGACCTTTAGGGAATTTACTACCAGGCACTAATTCAATAGCGCAGTCATAGCTCCTATGGGGAGGCAAGGATGCAGATTTACTTTCGCTAAACACATCAGAAAAATCAATCAAAAAGTCAGGAACATCCTGAGCCTGGGGGAGGCAGAAAAAGCAGGAGTGTTGGTATTAACACATTGGCAGCCCCAACTTGTTACAGACACAGATTTCCAATCCAAAACAGGATTATGAGACTGTAACCAAGGGAAACCCAGTACGATAATGTCATGCAGATTATACAGAACCAAAAATTTGCAGCTCTCCTGATGATCAGGTTCAACCCTCATTTTCACCTGAGTAGAGAACTGAGGTTTATTCTCAGCCAAAGGGGTAGAATCGATCCCAGTAGGGGAATAGACTTCCATAGGGGTATCAAGGGAAACCCACAACGTTTAGCAAAATCAAAATCCATCAGGTTAATAGCTGCTCTCGAATCAACGAAAGCCTGAGCAGAAAATGAGGACAGAGAGCATATCAGAGTAACAGTTAATAAAAACTTAGTCTGAACACTACCCAAGACAACTGAGCGTGCAAAACGTCTTCCCCGCTTAGGGCAGACTGAAATAGCATGAGAGGCATCACCACAGTAGAAACATAACCCATTGCGCTTTCGAAACTCATGACGCTGTGCCCCAGAAACCACTCTATCACACTGCATGGATTCAGAAGCAGTTCACAAGGCAACACTATTCCACGCATACTTCTCCGCTCACGCAAACGTCTGTCAATTTGAATCGCTAATGACATAGAATCATTGAGACCAGAGGGGACAGGGAATCCCACCATAACATCCTTTACATTATCTGACAGACCCTTCCGAAAAAGGGCTGCCAAAGCGTCGTCATTCCATTGGTCAGGACTGCCCACCTACGGAATCTCTGACAGTATAACTCAGCGTCATCAAGCCCCTGATTTAATGCCAACAAGGCTTTTTCAGCTTGATCAGTGACATTAGGCTCATCGTACAATAACCCCAAGGCCTGAAAAAATGCATCAACATCACTCAAAACAGGATCCCCAGGTGTCAGGAAAAAGCCCAATCCTGAGGATCGCCGCGCAGGAGAGAGATGACAATTTGAACCTGCTGAGCTACGTTCCCTGAGGACTTAGATTTTAAGGCAAAAAACAATTTACAATTATTTTTGAAATTCAGAAACTTGGCTCGATCCCCCAAAAACAAATCTGGCATGGGAATCCTAGGTTCCACAACAGGCAACCTAGCAAGATAGGTAGCAATACTCTGAACCTCAGTGGCAAGCTGATCCACACGGCCAGACAACTGTGCAAACTCCATTGAGAGAAAAAATCCTCCCCAGCACCCAGAGATACAGAGGGAAAAAAAAAAAAAATGCAACAAACCGAAAAATATCTCTGACAACTCTGACAACCTTTTTTCTTTCACAATATTTTTTCCCTTCTGTGAGTACCATACAATTTTCAATTTTTGGGCCGGTGATACTGTTATGTTTCGGTAGCGGAGGAGTGCAGGTAAAAAAGGCAATACACCAGAGCAGTTGGAATCTATGAGATTGCAGTACCCTGACTAACCACCACAACTAGAGGCAGCCGTGGAGCGTTCTTACGTTGGTCCTAGACGCCTCGTCACAGCCTGAGAAACTAACTACACCTAAAGATAGAAAGAGGAAAGCTATCTGCCCCGGAGCAGATCCCCAAAGAACATAGAAAGCCCCCAAACATGTAATGGCGGTTAGACAAGAAGAAATACTGACACAGACAGAAAATAGTATGAGCAAACGTTGGGGCCCAAACTACCTAAATAGAAAAGGATAGGAAGGGCACTTACTGCAATCCCAAAAAACCCTGAAAAGCACCAACTCTACTAATTTCAAAAACACCTGAGATCACACGACCTCTACCACCTAAATTAGTTCTCTGGTGTAACAAAATCAAAACAGCAGCCACTGAAAAAACTGGAAAAAGTAAATGTACAAACATCAGTGGCTGAACTAAACTGAGAGGGCAAAAGCCCCCGGAGGGGACCCTGAAGGCCCCCACAGAAGTGCAGGACAAAATGCAAAAATCAAACACAAAAACAAAAAGAAGAAAATGTCTTATCTGTTAGCAGGAGATGCAGACACGACACAGCAGGCTACAAAGGAAACAGGAATCAAGGATTGAGACCAGAACAATTGATCACCGGCAACCCTGATGGGAAGGCGACTCCCTTATATAAGACCAGTCAGTAACACCTGATTCCCAATCCTCACAATCTTCACTGGACAGTCCAGTACCACTTGTAACCACCAGAGGGAGCCTCTGCTCAGAACTCATTTCAAGTCCATTCACAACACTATTGGATTGCAGTAACCTGAACTAACCACACAACTAGAGGTAGCCGTGGAGCATTCCTACGTTGATGCCTCGTCACAGCCTGAGAGATAACTACACCTAAAGGAAGAAAGATGAAAGCTATCTGCCCCGGAGCAGATTCCCAAAGAAAATAGGAAGCCCCCAAACATGTAATGGCGGTTAGACAAGAAGAAGCACAGACACAGACAGAAAATAGAATGAGCAAACGCTGGGGCCCAATCTGTCTAGACAGAAAAGTACATATCAAAAAACTGACCGGCACATCCAAACATAGATTCCGTGTGAACAGGTGCTAAACCTAGAGTCACCAACTCATATACATACAAGAAGAAAAGGTAGCACACTGTAGCGCTATAGCTTGCAAACACGAAATATGAAAAATATGAAAAATGAATTGCATCATTACCTTAGAAATATGAAAAATTGAGAAGTCTTAGCGCATAAGATGGCCAAATTATGTGAGCCTGATAGCCACGTCAAGGTTCTTCTCGTATAGACAGAAAAGTACAGGAAAGGATACTCACTGCAATCCAAAAAAAACCCCTAAAAAATTCCAGCTCTTCTGATTGCAAGAACACCTGAGATCACACGATCTCTACCACCTAAATAAGATCTCTGGTATAACAAAACAAAGCCGCAGCCACTGAAAAAACAGGAAAAAGCAAATGAACAAATAACAGTAGCTTCAGATAAACTGAGAGGAGCACAAGCCCCCCGGAGGGGACCCGGCTGACCTCCACAGAAGTGCAGGGAACAACGCAAAAAGCAAGCAGAAAAATAAAAGCAGAAAATATGTTATCTGATAGCAGAAGATGCAGGCAAGACTCAGCAAACTTCCAAATAAACCAGGAACCACAATTGAGACAAGAACAATTGATCACCGGCAACCATCATGGGAGGGAACCTCCCTTATATCAGACCAGTCAGTGATCCCAGATTGCCATTCCTCGCTGAAAGGTTCAGTACTGTCTGTAACCACCAGAGGGAGCCTCTGCTCAGAAACCATCTCTAGCACATTCATAACACAGGACCTTCCTGAAGGACCAATAGGATGGCAGCTGTATCTGAGCATGTGACCCTGATCTCCAATGAGAGATCTTGCCCTGGGCATGCTCAGATGAAGCAACAAAGGACTTAGTCCCAAATCTGCCTGCTCCAACACTGGTTGCAGCAGGAAGTCTCTGCACAGTACTGGGCCGGGCAAGATGCTGGACCGACGTCTCTGCTGAGCAGGAACCACTGTGGCCGGAGATGGATGGGGGACCACAGCGGGAACAGGTCGAGATTCCCCTTGTGCAGGAGTGGGAACTCGAACCCTAACATTACCCCCCCTCCTAAGGCCCCCTTCTTTGGGCCTTCGCTACGCTCAAAGGCAGCAATGAACTGCGGAGCATGAACATGTTCGGCAGGCTCCCAGGACCTATCCTCAGGTCCTTAACCCCTCCAATCCACCAAATAAACTTTTTTGCCTCGTACCACCTTGCACCCAACAATGGCGTTCAACTCACGATCGTCGGAAGATGAACCCGACGTCCACGCAGATGACTCGGAAAACCGGGAAATGGCCACGGGTTTCAGGAGGGACACGTGAAAGTTGTTGGTGATACCAATTCGAGGCGGAAGGGCTAGGCGGTAAACCACAGGGTTCACCTGCTCAAGAACTTTAAAGGGACCCAAAAAGTGAGATGCCAACTTGGTGGACTCTACACGTAGCCTGATGTTTCGGGCAGAGAGCCACACTGTAAGGTTCTTTGTCTCTGTTGACATGTTCCTTGAAACTCAGTTTTTCGTCGGCCATTTTGCTTTCTGTCTTTCTGCAGCTCTTGCCCTCAGTTAATATGGAGTTTCCAGTTTTCATGTTCCCGCCCTGATTCTTCCCTCTTGCTTCTTAAGCAGCCTCAGCTGAACAATCAGTGCTCCTGAATCAAGCCTCAGTCAGTCTGTGACCTGACTCCTGGAAGCCTTGGACTTGTACTCCAGCTATTCCCTACTGAGGAACCTTGGAACACTTTTGGACTCTGGAAACCTGCTGTTTGGTGAATCCATGTTTGCAGAGGAATTACGGTACAGAGAAGAGATCCTGAACCTGCTTTGGAGATTTATTGTAGTGCTTGAAGTTACTCTGGCCTGCTGTGTCTCCTGTCGCTGTTCCTGCAAACTGTGTGAACTTTTCAGCATGCTTGTATGAAGTAATACAAGTCATTTCATTTCAACCTATGTCTCCTGTGTTTTCCTCGCACCCAAGCACAAGATGCTATAGGAACTGTACACTATACATGACAAGATTCAGGAGCCAATGTTTAGTGTCTGCTGGGTCTGGGAAAGCCGTGTCTGCTGTGACTGTGGATATCAGATGTCCGTTTAATACCTTATGTGATGACAGTGGTTGTGACTTCTCACAACCATTCCAGGTGAGCGCATTCCCTTAAAATTTTACTCTGGAGTGTTACCACTGTAAACACTATTGTTTTTTTTTTTTTTCCTTTCCTCTTCCAGCACTTCTGCCTTAAAAGATCTGGAAGATGGAGGCCCGCATAAAGGAACTTTGCGGAGTGACTGATACAATCCTTTCAGATGTACAGACTTTAAAAACCCGTTTTGCAAGCCTACAGGACCTCACTAATCATAATTTGCAAGTGTTTGGACAGACTACCCTGGAATTGCGAGCCAGGATTGAGGCTCTAGAGGAACGAGCCCAGGCTCCTGCCATAACCCCGAGTTCTGGGATCCCCAAATTACCTCCTTTTCGTTTTGGCGGTGAACGTGAGAAATTCAGGGGATTTATTAATCAATGCAATTTATTTTTCTCTGCACATGCTTCACAATTTCCCACTGAACGATCCAAAGTGCTTACTATAATCATGTTGCTTACCAATAAGGCTTTGATGTGGGCAAACCCTCTGATTGAGACTGAGGATGATTGTTTGAATCACCTTGATGCTTTTATTTCAGCCATGGGGCAGGTGTTTGATGACCCCAATCGAGGTGCAACAGCTGAAGCAGCCATGTTAACTTTGCGCCAAGGTAAGCGTTCAGTAGCCGAATATGCCCTGGATTTCAGGAGATGGGCTCTTGATACCACTTGGGACACTTCCGCTAAAAAATCTATTTTTCGGAAAGGGTTGTCTCCACTGATTAAGGATGAACTTGCTCGTGCCGACCCTCCCACTGCGTTAGGTGACTTTATTAACTATTGTATCCGTATTGATGCTCGTCTGACTGAACGCAGACAAGAGAGATGGTTCGAAAATAATCGCACTAACCTTTTACTACCTCCCTCCTCAGCTAAGGAACCTTTGAGTAGGATCACAAGGGAACCAGAACCTGAACCCATGCAGGTGGACTCTTTACAAAGACGGGTTAGTGATGCACGCAAAGAACATTGTATAAAGGAAAATCTATGTTTCTACTGTGGTAAGTCAGGGCACTTCATTATAAACTGCCCCAGCCGTTCTCGTAAGACTACTGCAGCAGTCATTCACTGTGAGTGTTGCGAGAGGAGCTCTGTCATGTCCGAGCCTCAGGCTCCAGAGAGATCTGCTGCAAGAGATCTTGATTTCTCGGACTTAAACTCTGTTAGTTCTGGGGACGATGACGGTATAAAAGCTGCAATTTTTCAAGTTTCCTCAGCGGTGTCCCAGCTGAGTTGTAAAAGAAACAATTCTCATTGCTTCCTTTCCATCAAACTCTGGGTTGACTCAGTCTGGGTGTCTAGCTCTGCTATGATCGACTCAGGAGCAAGTGGAAATTTCATGGATATCTCCTTTGCTCTGAAACAGGGGATACGTTCAGTGAAGAAGGCTACTCCAGTACAGATGGAGACTGTGGATGGCTCTCTACTGACTTCTGGACCAGTGGATCAAGAAACAGAGCCTTTGAGGGTCCTTATGGGTAAAGATCATCAGGAGAAAATGTCTTTTTTGCTTATCTCTTCTCCCCACTTTCCCATTATTCTAGGGCTACCATGGCTGCAGGCGCAGAATCCTACGATTAACTGGGAGACCAAGGAATTACACTTTCCGGTGAAACAGATGAGTCAAGGAGTTTCAGCTTGCTCTGTTCCTAAAGGAACCATGTCAGTCCCTGAACTACCAGCTGTATACCAGGACTATGTGGATTTATGTGACAAGAAGAACGCTGATCAGCTTCCTCCTCACCGTCCATATGATTGTCCAATTGAATTATTGCCTGGACCGAGATACCTTTTGGTAAGATCTACCCCTAGCGGGGCCCGAACTAAAAGCTTTGAAGGATTATATAGACGAAAATTTAGCCAAGGGCTTCATACGCCCCTCTTCATCTCCCGCAGGTGCACCCATCTTCTTTGTGAAGAAGAAAGATGGATCTCTGAGACCCTGCATAGACTATAGGGAACTCAATAAGGTTACTATTAGAAACTTTTATCCATTGCCTTTAATCCCTGAGTTGTTGGAGAGAGTGCGGCATGCCAAAATTTTCTCTAAATTGGATCTCCGTGGGGCCTATAACTTGGTCCGTATTAGACCTGGGGATGAATGGAAGACTGCTTTCAGGTCACGCTATGGACACTTTGAATATCTAGTTATGCCTTTTGGTCTGAGTACCGCCCCAGCCACTTTCCAACACTTCGTGAATGATATCTTCAGGGATCTCCTAGATACATTTGTGGTGATTTATCTGGATGATATTCTAATTTTTTCTAACTCCACAGAGGAACATCATGGACATGTGAGAATGGTCTTAGAACGCCTAAGACAAAACCATCTCTACATCAAACTTGAAAAATGTGAATTCCATAGGACCGAAATTCAATTTCTGGGGTATGTACTATCTACGCAAGGGATTAGTATGGATGGAAGCAAGACCCAAGCCATCAAGGATTGGCCAATTCCTAGAAATGTGAAGGAGGTGCAGCGTTTCATCGGGTTTGACAACTTCTATAGACGTTTCATTAAGAATTTTTCTGAGGTAGTGTCACCTATCACCCAACTTACCCGGAAACAGTCTAGGTTCTCCTGGACTGCAAGCTCAGGAAGCATTTTCCTGTTTAAAGGATAAATTTACCACCGCACCTATCTTAGTACATCCCAACCCGAGCTTGCCTTCATAATAGAGGTGGATGCTTCAGACTGTGCCGTTGGAGCTATACTCTCTCAGAGAACAGGTGAGAAGAATGTCTTGCATCCCTGTGCCTTCTTTTCCCAGCAGTTGTCTTCGGCGAGAGGAACTACGATGTGGGCAATAGAGAATTGTTGGCCATTATTGCCGCCTTCAAGGAATGGAGACACCTTCTTCAGGGAGCTGCACAGCAAATAGTCGTCCTGACAGACCATCGTAACCTTGAATTTATCAGGTCGGCTAAGTGCCTGACTCCTCGCCAGGCTCGCTGGAATCTTTTCCTAAACCAATTTAATTTTGTCATTTCTTATAGACCAGGATCGCGCAATGGAAAGGCTGATGCACTCTCTAGGATTCATTCAGCAGAGACACGTCCACTTACTCCTCCTAAGGCTATTCTTCCTGACTCTAGATTCCTGGGAGTGATTCATAATCAAGACCTACTTAAGGACATCAAGGAAGCATACCATGCGGATTCTTTGTTGGCTCAACCCCCAAGGGACGTAAGTCTTGTCTTTAAGAATGGTGTGTGGATTCAGGGACAACGTCTGTATATACCTGAAACAGTTAGATTGAGAGTATTGCAACTCATCCACGATTCCAAGATAGCCGGGCATAGGGGAATTCTAAAGACACAAGAATTTCTTTCTCGTTTCTTTTGGTGGCCCACTTACAGGAAAGATGTCTTAAACTATGTCACTTCATGTGAAGTCTGTGCAAGATGCAAAACACCTCGCTCCTCACCAACTGGTCTGTTGCAACCTCTTCCCACCCGTCCCGCCCGTGGGGATCCATTTCTATGGACTTCATTGTGGAGTTACCAACCTCTCAAGGGAAGAACACCATTCTAGTGGTGGTTGACCGTCTAACAAAGGCAGCTCATTTTATCCCTTGTGTCGGCTTACCCACTGCAAAACAGACATCAGACTTGATGATTAAGAATGTGTTTCGCTTACATGGAGTACCGGATGAGGTCATTTCGGATCGAGGGGTGCAATTCACTTCAAGTTTTGGCAAAATTTCTGTGCAGCATTGGACATTAAAGTAAACCTTTCTTCTGCTTTTCATCCCCAGACTAATGGACAGACAGAACGAACCAATCAGACCCTGGAGCAGTATCTCCGCTGTTTTATCTGCCACCTACAGGATGATTGGGTGGATCTACTTCCACTGGCTGAGTTCTCTTATAACAACTCTCAGAGCGCCTCCACTAAGCAGTCTCCTTTTTACTCCAATCTAGGTTATTATCCTAACATTCTTCCTCGATTTCCCATAGATACGCCCTTGCCGGCAGTGGCTGAAAGAATCACTTCTTTACAAAAGAATATGGATCTTCTAAAGGAAAATCTAGAATTGGCTCAGGAAAGGTACAAGAAAGCAGCAGATAAATTTCGTAAACCTGCACCAGCTTTCAAGGTAGGAGATTTGGTCTGGCTGTCAACCAGAAATCTTAAATTAAAGATTCCATCGTCTAAATTGGGACATAAGTACATTGGACCTTATAAGATCAATAAGATTATAAGTGCTGTTGCTTGTCGTCTTCAACTGCCCAGAACTATGAGAATCCACCCTGTCTTTCATGTATCCCTACTAAAGGCTGCAACACCCAATACGTTTCCTGGACGTTCTTCTCCTTGCCCTGACCCAGTGCTGGTCGATGGTCAGGAAGAATTTATGGTGGAAAGGATTCTAGATTCCAGGTTGTACAGAAATCAGTTGCAATATTTGATTAAATGGCAGGGCTACCCAGTGGAGGACAACTCATGGGAACCAGTCAATAATGTAAATGCTCCTCTCCTGCTCCGCCAGTTTCATCAGAGGTACCCTGACAAGCCTGGTCTGAGGTCATCCGGAGGTTGTCCCTAAGGGGGAGTAATGTAAGGTTCTTTGTCTCTGTTGACATGTTCCTTGAAACTCAGTTTTTCGTCGGCCATTTTGCTTTCGCTTTGCAGCTTTCCCTCGTTTTTTCTGCAGGCTCTTGCCCACTCAGTTAATATGCTGAATGTATCCAGTTTTCAACTGGTTTCTCCGCATCCCTAGAGATTCATTCCCCTCTTGGTATCTTTAGCAGGCAATTACGTGACAAGTAGAGATCCTGAATCAAGCTTCAGTATGTCTGAAGTATACTCTGGACCTGCTGTACTCCAGCTGTTCCTGACTGATGGAACTTGGCAACATCTTGTATGGTACTCTAAACCTTCTGTTGTAACCATGTTTTGGGTTTACGGACCAAGCAAAATCGAACGCTTATGGAAACTGTACATGAATACATGGCCTGCTGAGTCTCGGGTCCTGCCAGCAAATGTGGACTGGTTCACGATGTGATGAAGTACTACAGTCTTTAGTGATGATCCTGTGTGCTCCAATGTTTCCTCGCCCCAAGCATCAGACGCTATGCGGAATGACCTACGACACACTGGTCAGCGCCGAGCAACTGTAGTTAGCGGGAGGAATGGGCATCGCCGAGATCATCCTCATTTATGAAGGCATCCTTGCTGGTAGCCAAGATGTCCCAGTCTAATCCAGTCTGCAGAGCACCTAAATCGCGAGAAGGCACGGCAGGCACTGGTGTGGCTATCTAACGTTCGTCAGGGGATGGGTTGTCAGATGGATTCACCACAATTATATAACGAACACAGCCCACGTAGCAGGAGACCAGTCATCTGTCTGGAGAACAATTCGATACGTGACCAAATTGGTTGCCTCTCACCAACCCATTCGTCTCGGGATGGTATGCAGAGGAGAGATTCAACTCAATGCTGAGTAAACGACACAGCTCTCTCCAGAACCGAGACGCAAACTGGGGACCTCGATCACGGACAATTTTGTCTGGCATACCGTGTAGGCGGAAAATATGCCTAATGAATAATGCTGCCAAGGCCCGTGCAGACGGTAAACGTGGTAACGGCACCAAGTGCATCATTTCAGAGAAGTGGTCGGTTATCACCCAGATGATGGTGCAGCCCCGAGACTTGGGTTAGCCCACCACAAAATCCATCCTGACCTTCTCCCTGGGCCTGTCTGCCACTGGCAAAGGGAAAAGTAGCCCAGCAGGCCATTGTCGAGGGGATTTATTCTTGGTGCAGGAGACGCATGCCAGAACATACTCCCTGATGTCACGGGCCATCTGCGACCACCAGTATGTCCTCGCCAGCAACTCAGAAGTCCTTTTTATCCCAAAATGTTCACCCACCCTGGATGAATGTGCCCAAGAGAGTACTTCCAGTCGCAAATTGGTGGGCACAAAAGTCTTGCCCAGAGGCACAGACTCAAGCGAAACCGGAGCCACCATTCTTAGGCTCTCTGTGGGGACAATAAGCCGAGGCTCCTCCTCCACCTCCTCAGAGCACACCACGGAGCGAGATAGAGCGTTGGCGCGAATGTTCTTCTCACCGGAGAGGAAATGGAGGGTGAAATGGAACCGGGAGAAGAACAAGGACCATCTGGCCTGACGGGAATTTAGCCGCTGGGCTGTCTGCAAATACACAAAGTTCTTGTGGTCCGTGAATACTTGGAAGGGGAAGTGAGCCCCCTCCAGAAGATGTCTCCACTCGGAGAAGGCTAACTTCATAGCCAGTAACTCCCTGTCCCCGATGGAATAATTCCTCTCTGCTGGTGTAAAGGTCTTGGAAAAGAAGAAGCAGGGATGCTTCCGACCCTGGGCATCCTTTTGAAAAAGGACTGCTCCAGCACCAACAGAAGAGGCATCCACCTCTAAAATAAACGGTTTATCGACATCGGGGCGATGTAAGATGGGAGCACTGGCGAAATGCGACTTGATGGAGGAGAACGCCTTGGTGACCTCATCTGACCACAACTTGGGATTAGCTGCCTTCTTGGTGAGGGCTACCAAGGGAGCTACCAAAGTAGAGAAGTGGGGAATGAATTGTCGATAGTAGTTAATGAACCCCATAAAGCGCTGCACCGCTTTAAGGGAGTGGGGTTCTTGCCAATCCATTACAGCCTGTAGTTTGGCAGGATCCATAGCCAATCCCTGGGCGGAGATGATATAGCCCAGGAAAGGTAGAGACTCCTGCTCAAACATGCACTTCTCCAACTAAGCATATAGGGAATTTGCTCGCAAGAGGTCGAAGACCTTGCAGACATCTCTCCGGTGGGAGGCCATATCTGGAGAAAAGATGAGAATTTCATCCAGATAGACTACCACCGAGGTGGTCAACATATCCCGGAAGATGTCGTTCAAAAAGTCTTGGAAGACTGCTGGGGCATTACATAGCCCAAAGGGCATTACCAGATATTCGTAATGCCCATCCCTGGTGTTAAATGCCGTCTTCCATTCGTCCCCCTCACGGATGCGAATCAGGTTATGCGCACCCCGCAGGTCTAGTTTAGTAAATACCCTTGCTCCCCGAAGCCTGTCAAAGAGCTCAGAGATTAGCGTCAAAGGATACTTATTTTTCACAGTGATAGCGTTGAGACCCCTATAATCAATGCACGGACGTAATTCTCCATTCTACTTCTGCACAAAGAAGAACCCCGCTCCCGCTGGTGACACCGACTTCCTAATGAATCCCCTTGCCAAGTTCTCCTGAATATATTGGGACATGGCCTCTGTCTCAGGAAGAGAGAGGGGATAAACCATTCCTCTAGGAGGCTCAGCTCCAGGCAAGAGGTCGATAGGACAGTCATAGGGGCGATGAGGTGGAAGAGTCTCCGCAGCCTTCTTTGAGAAAACGTCGGCATAGGACCAATAGACCTTGGGAAGAGGAGAGAGGTCTATGGGTATCTCAGTGGTGGTGACCTGCACGCTGTCCCTAATGCATCTGCCTTTACATAAATTACCCCAACCCAGAATTCTCCCTGAAGACCACTCAATACGGGGAGAGTGGTGGCGTAGCCAGGGTAATCCCAACAAAACCTCATCTATACCCTCAGGGAGGATAAAAAATGATATATTCTCCTGATGGGAAGGAGACATAGACAATGTGAGTGGGACAGACTGATGGGTGATTTGTGTGGACAAAATTTCTCCGTTCAACACCCATACCGACACTGGTTCAGCCAGCAACACCAAAGGCATGGTGTGGCGAGAAGCAAAGGAGGACGACATAAAATTCCCCTCTGCCCCAGAATCCACACACAGCTTGACGGGTAGGGTGGTAGAACCGTGGGTAATTATCCCCTTGAGGAGCACTTTAGGGGCAAAACTCATGGCGTCCAGTGACCCTGTTCCTACTGTTACAGGGCGCGACCGTTTATTCAGCCGCTGTGTACATCGGTTGCAAAATATCCCTGCTGCTGGCAAATATAACAAATTGGGGATGGACGAGTGACCCGAGATTTAGATCCTGCAGGAGCAACCTCCTGAAGGTCGGGCACCTGAACGGGCAACTCCAGAGGGGTGGCGAAGGTAGGAGCCAACCGAACCCTCTGCCTACACTGGGCACGTTCCAGCCTCCGCTCGTGGAAACGGAGGTCGACGCGGGTGGAAATAGCGATAAGCTTCTCCAGTGTGGCAGGAATCTCCCTGGTAGCCAAGGCGTCTTTCACATGAGCCTCCAGTACTCTCCAGAACACGTGAATGAGAACTTTATCTGGCCACTCTAATTCCGAGGCCAGAGTCCGAAATTGGACAGCAAAATGGCTGACCAAAGCCGAACCCTGGGTACTTGCCAGCAGTTGAAGCGCCGTATCATGGGTGACCTGAGGTCCTAGAAAAAACTTTTTCAGAGCCTCCAGAAAACGAGAAGCACTCTGCACCACACGGTCGTCGCGCTCCCACAGTGGCGTTGCCCACTCCAACGCTCTGCCCGACAGAAGAGCTATCACAAAGCCCACTTGTGCCCGATCCGTGGGGAAAAGTGCAGCCAGAAGCTCGATGTGTATGGAGCATTGACTCACGAATCCCCGACATGTCTTGCTGTCACCAGCAAACTTATCTGGAAGCGGGAGGTGGGACAATGTAGGGACAGAGATGGCAGAGGACAAACTGGCTGCAAGTACGCTAGCAGCCTGAACAGCGACTGCGGTAACATCCACAGCTGAGGTTGTGCGCTGAAGAGCCGACATCCTACCCTCCAGCTGCTGGATGTACAGCTGTAAACGCTGTTCATCCGCCATTTTACTAACCAGACCCTGGCGCTAGTATTATGTTAGGGTCTTCGGAACGCACCAAATATAAGATGTAGAGAGGTGCGTTCGCAGTCCGGGGTCCACCATGCAGTCGTAGCCTGCTGCTAGTAAGATGGCGCAAGAAGCGAACTCTGTTATCCCGCAGAGTCGCCAAAATAAACGCCGTAATGCGCTGTGGCAATATGTGCGAACTCTGTTATTCCACAGAGACGCTAGAAGGAATGCCGCAGCGCTATATGGCGATGTGTGCGAACTCAGTTAACACTACTGAGTCGCAAAGTAAACACGCTAGGGCGCTGTCTAGCGTTGAAAGCGAACCCTGTTGCATCACAGAGCCATTGAGACAAACTTCTGAGTCCTGTTAGGCACCAGGTACACAGTTGACTGCTAAGCAAACATAGAAAGTGATCATGCGCTAATGTCCTCGCGGGAGTCACCCGCAATCTATGGCGTCTGAACTATACGGCAATCAAACTCCTCCCCGGTTATGCCGGTAATCTAATGCATCTAAGACACCGACCCTAACCAGGCAGCATACCAAGCTCCTCACCGGTTAGGTCGGTATTGTAATTGCGTATTTCAGCCGCCCTAACCACACACACGCATGACCATACTGGCGCAAAGCATATAACGGTTGATACTAGCGCACGGCCGTGCGGTAAGGACAGCCTTTTATAGCAGCCACGAGAAAAAGACCTTCCAGGAAGGACCAATGGGAAGCTGCTTCAGAACATCAACAGCTACAGGACCTTCCTGAAGGACCAATAGGAGTGGCAGCTGTATTTGAGCATGTGACCCCTGATCTCCAACGGGAGATCTTGCCCTGGGCATGCTTAGATGAAGCAACAAAGGACTTGGTCCCAAATCTGCCTGCTCCAACACTGGTTGCAGCAGCAAGTCTCTGCACAGTACTGGGCCGGGCAAGACGCTGGGACTGACGTCTCTACTGAGCAGGAACCACTGCGGCCGGAGACGGATGGGGGACCGCAGCGGGAACAGGTCGAAATTCCCCTTGTGCAGGAGTGGGAACTCGAACCCTAACACTGGGTGTCTGGGCCCATAACCTGTTGCACAGCTTCTGAATCCACACCTTTGCAGTAGAAAACTTCACAGAGCAGGATGCATGGGATAACAAGCTTTTACTTCTATCAACATGAGGTAAAAGAATAATGCACAGTCATTTTAGCATTGCATCAGGAAAACAGGAGCAAAATGAAAGAGAAGCTACAAGTGAGACTATTTCTTATACAATACATTAAACAGAAGGAAACATTACACAACATCACCATCTACTGTCAGGTCAGCATAAAGTCCTCCTTTTACTTACAATAAGTCCTAATCTGTTGCATATGCCAACAAAAATAGAATATGTAATTATAAATGCCAACAACATGGAGGCCTTTATAATTCCACTTCTAGCATGCCAGCCAATACCTGCCAAACTTCACTCCTTAGGGGGGCCAGGTCTTGAGGATGAACATCCTCATCTTTTGCTGGCTCTACTTGTTACAAACCATCCATTCTGGTCTTCATGTCCCAGAAAGGTCCCTAAAATTCAGAGACAGCAGGATCAGGATATTCCTGATGAGATATTCACATCTATATTTGAAGATGTCGAAAGGGAGGAGAATTTGATGGGGGAACAAGGACACCCACCTTTAGGGTAGGAGATACCTGGGATGGGAAAAGTGGGCATTACAGAGCTGATAAATACGTATTATGACTTATCTGTCAAATAACCTGCAGAAAATTGCTGACCAAAACAACAATAATTTTCAGTCTACGCCTCCAACTAACCAGTCAAACCCCATACCAGCAGCAACCCCTGTTTGGCCATCATGTCCAATGGCACCCACTTTTCAGGCTCCTGTTATTTTTGGCAATGATCCAGCTGCCATGTTTGATCCTTCGACCTTGTATGGTTCATTGGGCAGTAACCCTTATACTTTCCAAACGCAACGTGGAAATAGGTTTTTAATACAATTCTTAAGGTTTAAGACTAGGTATATAGAAAACTTTGTTAATGTTTTCAAGAACATTTATGCCTCCAGTTTTAAAAATCAAAATGTTATTCTTATCACACATTCTTATTAAACATTTCTAAAGATAGTTTTCATATTTTTCGGTTGGTTACTGTTTGTATTGTTCGCAAAGCATATTAAAATATAAATCTCATATTGTTTCTCCAGAAACAAGGTATATATAGTATAGTTAAAATATTATAAATCTCCTTAAATAATTCAGGAGGCAGACAATCACGCTGAAAGGCTCAGTATGGATTACACAAGAATATAAAAATTTTGTTGGTGGAGGAGGGGGGGTGGGGCAGCCCAGATAGGGAGGTTGCAAAAATGCCATATGTTGAGGTGTATAATGGACGTAAAGCAGCTGCAAATGGATTAATTGGAGAAGTCCGAGGAAGAGGAGGCCAAAAAAAGGGGTATTGTATCACCAGATACAAGGTAGTATAGTGGAAATATTCAAAATCTCCGTATATATTTCAGGAGGAACACACACAGTCAGAGGCCCAGTCTGGCTAACACCTGAATATCAAAATCAGAAAAGTTTACTCTATCAGTAGAGTACAGCTGTATACAGTGTTGGGGGGGAATTGTAAATCTCCGTATATATTTCTGGAGCTACACACACAGTCATAAGCCCAGTCTGACTAACACCAAAATATGAAAATCTGAAAAGTTTACTCTATCAGTAGAGTACAGCTGTATACGCATACAGTGTTGGGGGGAATTATAAATCTCCGTATATATTTTAGTAGAAACACACACAGTCAGAGGCCCAGTCTGGCTAACACCCGAATTTCAAATTCAGAAAAGTTAACTCTATCAGTAGAGTACAGCTGTATACAGTGTTGGGGGAATTGTAAATCTCCGTATTTATTTCTGGAGCTACACACACAGTCAGAGGTCCAGTGTGGCTAACACTCAAATATGAAAATCAGAAATGTTTACTCTATCAGTAGAGTACAGCTGTATACAGTGTTGGGGGAAATTGTAAATCTCCGTATACATTTCAGGAGGAACACACACAGTCAGAAGCCCAGTCTGGCTAACACCCAAATATGAAAATCAGAAAAGTTTACTCTATCAGTAGAGTACAGCTGTATACACATACAGTGTTGGGGGGAATTATAAAATCTCTGTATATATTTCAGTAGCAACACACACAGTCAGAGGCCCAGTCTGGCTAACACCCGAATATCAAAATCTGAAAAGTTAACTCTATCAGAAGAGTACAGCTGTATACAGTGTTGGGGGGAATTATAAATCTCTGTATATATTTCAGGAGGCAGACTGACACTCAAATTCTCAGTATGGATTACACAAGACTATAAAAAGAACAGCAAGAAATAATCACACATGTGGGCCAATGTTACAGGTGTCAATGATGCACTGATTTAGTGCCCACCTTTTCAAGAAATTACCAAAGAAGATCACAAGTAAAGGCGTCATCTCTCAGGAATCAGTCTGGGAATATGTGGTTCTCATCTGGCCTGCATGTACTAAGGATATGTGCCTCCTGCGTTTCTGCCCCCAGACCAGCAGTGATACGGTGTTCTACAGCCGGCTCTATTCCTACCTCCACCGCAAAAAAAGATTTGCAATTATAAATGCCAACAACATGGAGGCCTTTATAATTCCACTTCCAGCATGCCAGCCAATACCTGCCAAACTTCACCCCTTAGGGGGGCCAGGTCTTGAGGATGAACATCCTCATCTTTTACTGGCTCTACTTTTTCCAAGCCATCCATTCTGGTCTTCATGTCCCAGAAAGATCCCCAAAATTCAGAGAGAGCAGGATCAGGATATTTCTGATGACATATTCACATCTATATTTGCAGATGTCGAAAGGGAGGAGAATTTGACGGGGGAACAAGGACATCCACCTTTAGGGCAGGAGATACCTGGGATGGGAGAAGTGGGCATTGCAGAGCTGATAAATATTATGACTTATCTGTCAAATAACCTGCAGAAAATTGCTGACCAAAACAACAATAATTGTCAGTCTACGCCTCCAACTAAACAGCCAAACCCCATACCAGCAGCAGCCCCTGTTTGGCCATCATGTCCAATGGCACCCACTTTTCTTGCTCCTGTTATTTTTGGCAATGATCCAGCTGCCATGTTTGATCTTCCCAAACTTAAGGACCAACTTGTACGTGCCGATATTGGCACCACACGACCTAATAGACAGTCTTATCTATCCCGCCCAAGGATGGGTACATTTCCATGCCTACATTGTGCCCAGTGAGGTAATGTGCAAAAAGGCACTACTTTTCATCATCCTAGAACAGGAAAATGTTTCCCCATTAATGGACACTACACATGTGAAACCTCCTTCGTAGTGTACCTGATTAAATGTCCATGTGGGTTATTATATATTGGGGAGACCACGCAATCTGTTAGAGATCGAATCTCTAAACATAAGTCCACTATAAGCTGCATTAACCTTCTTCTCCCCATCCCACAGCATTTTCAATCACAGGGACACACAATATCCCAGCTATGATTTCAGGTGATAGAGACCGTGCCTCCACCCAGAAGGGGCGGTGACAGGATCCAACACCTAAAAAGGCGCGAATCCTACTGGATTCATACCTTAGAAACATTGGCCCCAAAAGGACTTAATAGGGAGTATGACCTATTGTCTTTTATATGAATTTGCATTTGTACATGGTATTGACTCTGTGTTTTTTCTCTCTTTCCAGAGCCGCCTTTATTGAAATGTGCCTCTCATGAATGTCACCTCAACACCTTCCCCCTATGACACCTCCATTGTATACATTGTATATAGTTTACTCTATCAGTAGCGTTCAGCTGTATAGAGTATTGGGTGAATTGTAAATCTCTCAGTCTGGCTGACACCCGAATATGAAAATCAGAAAAGTGTACTGTATCAGTAGCGTCCAGCTGTATACAGTGTTGGGGGGAATTTTAAATGTTTGTATATATTTCAGTGTCAGTAAGCCAGTCCAGACTCTCCGCTACAGGAAACTAGATGGATACAAGTACACACTGATAGTACAGTGATGTTAGGGTCTTTGGAACGCACCTAATAGATATTGTAGAGAGATGCGTTCGCAGCCCGGGGTCCACCTAGCAGGCGAAGCCCGCTGCTAGTAAGATGGTGAAAGTAGCGAACTCTGTTATCCCGCAGAGTCGCTAAAATAAACGCTGTAGCTCGCTGTGGCAGTTAGTGCGAACTCTGTTAATCCCCAGAGCCGCTAACGGGAATGCCACAGCGCTATATGGCAGTAAGTACGAACTCACTCAACTTCAGTGAGCCTCAAAGTGAACCAGCATTATAAAGCGAACCCTGTTGCATCACAGAGCCGCTGAGAAAAAGACTGTGTCCTGTTAACACCACAGGGATACACAGATAACTGCTGTGCGGATAGCAGTCCGTGATCATGCAGACAGCAATGCAATCAAGCAATCTCCTCACCGGACAAGCCGGTATCCTAGGGGCTTATTTCAGCCAAGCCCTAACCACGTGCACTCAAATCTCCTCACCGGAGAAGCCGGTATTCTAGGGGCTTATTTCAGCCGAGCCCTAACCACATGCGTACATGATCACACTGGCGCAAAGCACATAATGCAATTGATACTAGCGCATGGCGACCCAGCCATGCCACCCTTTTATAGTAACAGCTACAGGACCTGCCAGAAGAAGGACCAATGAGAAATTGTTCCAAAACACATGTAGTTTCAGGACCTTCCTGGCGGACCAATAGGAGTTGCTGCAGTACCTGAACATGTGACCCCTGATCTCCAATGAGAGATCTTACCCTGGGCATGCTCAGAAGGGGAAACGCAGGACTTTGTCCCAAAGACGTCTGCTCCAGCACTGGCTATAACAGAAGATCCAGGAGGGGCAGCAGCAAGTCTCTGCACAGTATTGGAATGGGCAAGACGCTGGGACCGACGTCTCTGCTGAGTAGGTTCCACTGTGGATGGAGATGGATGGGGGACCGCAGCGGGACTGGTTCAAGACTACCCTTGTGCAGCAGCGGGAACTCGAACCCTAACAAGTGATTACATAAATGTTCGAATTCCTAATCCCAGTAAAACCTCCCGGTAGAATTTGCAAAGGCGATGCTGGCCCTCAATTATTTTGTCTGTGGAGACAGCGAAAACGGTTCTTTGTGAAGAAAGGGTTGCTGTATCGTAGTAGCGTGGATCCCATCTCCGTTAGTCGTCTCCATCAAATTGTGATCCCAAGGAGAGATGTAGACATGGTCCTCACTGCCTATCATGATCAGTCTGGTCACTTTTGAGTGCAAAAGACAGAAGCTACAGGCCGTAGGCGATTCCATTGGATTGGCATGAGAGGAGACATTGAAAAATGTCTGTGACTAGGAAAACTATGAAAGCTGATCAGAAACCACCACTGCATCCAATTGTGAGTTGACTTCCATAAAAAATGGTAGCCATTGATCATCTGAAGGTAGAGCCCAGCAGGACAGGCCATAGCTAAGTCTTAACTAGCATCGATCAGTTAACCAAATTTGTAGTGGCTGTCCCTATGAAGGATTTAACTGCCCAGACTCCACAGCGGTGGAACAGGGAGAGGTAAGTATTGCAAGTGCTGGGGCCATGAGCAACCAGGGGGGGCCCACTCATGGGCGACGGCACTGGCACTTATTTGTACTATGAGGGACCCTGTGCCAGTGCCGTCGCCCAGAGTGGGACACCCCACCTGCTCAGGGCATTGGCACTAGCCCGGGTGCGCCAGGAGTTGACCCCGGCCCTGGGGGGGACAGCCTAGATAGAGGTGGCAAAAATGACATAGGTTGAGGTGTAGGCTGGATTTTGAGCTGCTGCAAATGGAGGAATTGGAGAAGTCAGAGGAAGAGGAGGACAAAGCAAGCCATTTTGCTGGCAACCTAAGCATATTGTGCCAATTCAGGCCAGGTGTCCAGTTTACCGGCCCAGTAGTCTAAGGGAATGACCGGTGAGGGAGAACATCAATAGGGGAGGAGAAGTAATTTGTAACCATAGTTGACAACTGCTGTCTCCTGTCTGTTGCTATAGATTGCTGATTACCAGGCATGTGAGCTGTCCGGGAGAAATCAGTCCACAACATGGTCATGAAACCCCTGTCTCCAACGCCACTTTGGCTGTGTGCACCACAAACACCTTTTCCATTTGGCCCAGGATGGCTCGTGGTAGAATCGGCACCGCTGCTGTTTGCTGGGAATGCCTCTAACAAACGGTTTACCAGAGTTGCTTGTTTGTTGGCCAACATTAGCTCGAGGTTCTCCTGTGGCATCATGTTCTGTAATTTGCCTTTATAGCGTGGATCGAGGGTGCTGGCCAACCAGTAGTCGTCATCCTTCATCATTTTTGCAATGCGGGGGTCCCTTTTTAGGATCCGCAAGGCATAATCACACATGTGATGTGATGCACTGCCAGCGGTGGGTGGAGGAGCACTTTCTGCCAAATCCACATCTCTCCAGTCACACACAAACCCTGGAACTGAACTTGGCAAGCCAACATTTTCTCTTGCCCCCTGAGAAGCATCCTCCTCCCCAAAATAATCATCCCCCCTCTTCCTCTTCTTCGTCCACCTCGTCCAGGACAGTTCCCTGAGCAGACAATGGCTAAATGTCATCAAGGCTTCCCACTTCCTCCTCTACTGCACACGACTGATCCTTAATGTGCGTCAAAGTTTGCATGAGCAGATGCATAAGTGGGATGCTCATGCTTATGATGGCGGCGTCTGCGCTTACCAGCCGTGTGCATTCCTCAAAACACTGAAGGACTTTACAGAGGTCTTTCAGCTTTGACCACTGCACACCCGACAACTCCATGTCTGCCCTCAAACTACCTGCCCTTGTATCCTCACATAAATGCATTACAGCCTGCCTCTGTTCGCACAGCCTCTCAACCATATGCATGGTGGAGTTACACCTCGTTGCAACATCTATGATTAGGCGGTGCTTGGGAGGTTGAGCAATCGCTGCAGCTTCTGCATGACTGGAATCTACGGGCGAGCGACGGATGTGTGAGCACAGTCTTCGCACTTTATGGAGCAGGGCTGTTAACTCAGGATAATTACTTAAGAAGCACTGCACCACCAGGTTCAAGGTGTGAGCCAGGCAAGGTATGTGTTAGGGTTCGAGTTCCCGCTGCTGCACAAGGGGAGTCTCGAACCACTCCCGCTGCAGTCCCCCATCCATCTCCGTCCGCAGTGGAACCTGCTCAGCAGAGACGTCGGTCCCAGCGTCTTGCCCATTCCAATACTGTGCAGAGACTTGCTGCTGCCCCTCCTGGATCTTCTATTATAGCCAGTGCTGGAGCAGACGTCTTTGGGACAAAGTCCTGCGTTTCCCCTTCTGAGCATGCCCAGGGTAAGATCTCTCATTGGAGATCAGGGGTCACATGTTCAGGTACTGCAGCAACTCCTATTGGTCCGCCAGGAAGGTCCTGAAACTACATGTGTTTTGGAACAGTTTCTCATTGGTCCTTGTTTCTGGCAGGTCCTGTAGCTGTTACTATAAAAGGGTGGCATGGCTGGGTCGCCATGCGCTAGTATCAATTGCATTATGTGCTTTGCGCCAGTGTGATCATGTACGCATGTGGTTAGGGCTCGGCTGAAATAAGCCCCTAGAATACCGGCTTCTCCAGTGAGGAGATTTGGATGCACGTGGTTAGGGCTTGGCTGAAATAAGCACCTAGAAAACCGGCTTCTCCGGTGAGGAGATTACTTGATTGTGTTGCTGTCTGCATGATCACGGACTGCTATCCGCACAGCAGTTATCTGTGTATCACTGTGGTGTTAACAGGACAAAATCTTTTTCTCAGCGGCTCTGTGACGCAACAGGGTTCGCTTTATAACGCTGGTTCAGCGCCCTAGCCTTTTACTTTGCTGCTCACTGAAGTTAAGTGAGTTCGTACTTAACGCCATATAGTGCTGTGGCATTCCCGTTAGCGGCTCTGGGGATTAACAGAGTTCACACTAACTGCCACAGCGCGCTATGGCGTTTATTTTAGCGAATCTGCGGGATAACAGAGTTCGCTACTTTCGCCATTTTACTAGCAGCGGGCTTCGTCTGCACGGTGGACCCCGGGCTGCGAACGCATCTCTCTACAATATCTATTAGTTGCGTTCCGCAGACCCTAACAGTATACTAGCGCCAGGGTCTGGCTGGTAAAATGGCGGACGACCAGCGTCTGCAGCGGTATATCCAGCAGCTGGAGGGTAGGTTGGCGACTCTAGAGCGCACAACCTCAGCTGTGGATGTTACCGCAGTCGCAGTTCAGGCTGTTAGTGTGGCTGCAGCCAGTTTGTCCTCTGCCACCCCTGCTCCGACTATTTCCCACCTCCCACATCCAGACAAGTTTACCGGTGACAGTAAACAATGTCGGGGTTTCGTCAGTCAGTGCTCCATACATCTAGAGCTTCTGGCTGCACGTTTTCCCACGGAGTGGGCGAAAGTGGGTATTATCATATCCCTTTTGTTGGGCAGGGCGTTGGAGTGGGCAACGCCGCTGTGGGAGCGCTATGATCGTGTGGTGCAGAGTGCTCCTCTCTTCTTGGACACTCTGAAACAGGTCTTTTTAGGACATCACGTCACGGACGATACGGCTCTCCAACTGTTGGCAATCACCCAGGGTTCATCCATGGTCAGCCAGTTCGCCGTCCAATTTCGGACTCTGGCCTCTGAGCTGGAGTGGCCAGATAAAGTCCTTATACCAGTGTACTGGAGGGGACTGGCAGACCATGTGAAGGACTCCTTGTCCACCAGGGAGATTCCTGCCACACTGGAGGAGCTCATTACCATATCTACCCGCATCGACCTCCGTTTTAACGAGCGGAGGTTGGAGTGGACCCAGTGTAGGCAGAGATTCCGGCTGGTGCCCACCTTCGCCAGACCTCTTGAATCTTCCATTCAGGCGCCCGATTCACCTGAGGGCATGGAGATTTCTCGAGCGATACCTAAGACTCGGGCCGCTCAAGTACCTGTGACTTGTAATGCTTGCCAACAAGTAGGGCATTATGCTAATAAATGTCCACAGCGGTAGGGAAACGACTGCGTCTAGTAACCATTGGAGGGGGTTCACTAGATACAGCGGTACACGCCTCCAAGTTGTCCTTTAGGGGGACAATCAATTTTGGCTCATCCACTTTAACAGTCACGCTTTGTGTGGACTCTGGAGCCGAAGGAAATTTCATGTCCTCTACCTTCGCTCTCCGCCACTCTATACCTTTGGTGATGCTCGCCAAACCCGTGACTGTTCGAGTAGTGAATGGGTCGACACTGCCTTCACCAATCACACATCAGACCATCCCTTTCACGTTGTCAATGTCCCCTTCCCATCAGGAGATTATCTCACTTCTGGTCATTCCCGAGGGAATAGACGAGATTTTGTTGGGGATGCCCTGGCTCCGTTTCCACTCCCCACACATTGAGTGGATCTCTGGGAGGATATTGGGTTGGGGTGAGTCATGTAAAGGCAGATGTATGAGGGAATGCATTCAGGTGGCCACTACAGAGATACCCGCAGATCTTACTTCACTTCCTAAATACTATTGGTCGTATGCAGACGTATTCTCCAAAAAGGCTGCGGAAATCCTTCCACCTCACCGTCCCTATGACTGTCCTATTGACCTCTTGCCCAGAGCAGAACCTCCTCGGGACAGGTCTATCCCCTTTCTCTCCCGGAGATGGAGGCTATGTCTCAATATATTCAGGAGAACCTGGCAAGAGGATTCAATAGGAAGTCAGTGTCACCTGCAGTGGCGGGGTTCTTCTTCGTGCAGAAGAAGAATGGAGAATTGCGTCCATGCATCGATTACAGGGGTCTTAATGCCATCACCGTCAAGAATAAATACCCCTGATTTTTGAGCTATTTGATAGGCTACGGGGGGCAAGGGTATTTACGAAATTAGATCTTCGGGGTGCTTATAACCTGATTCGCATCCGTGAGGTGGACGAATGGAAGACAGCTTTTAATACCAGGGACGGGCACTATGAATATCTGGTGATGCCCTTCGGGCTCTGTAATGCCCCAGCCGTCTTCCAAGACTTTGTTAATGACATCTTCCGGGATATGCTCTCCACCTCAGTCGTAGTCTATCTGGATGATATTCTCATCTTTTCCCCAGATATTGACTCCCACCGGAGAGATATCTGCAGAGTCTTCGATCTCTTATGGGCAAATTCCCTCTACACAAAGTTGGAGAAATGTGTGTTTGAGCAGGAGTCCTTACCCTTCCTGGGCTATATCATCTCAGCCCAGGGATTGGCTATGGATCCTGCCAAACTACAGGCGGTTAAATTCCTATCAGGCCAGATGGTCCTTTTTTTTCTCCTGCTTTCACTTCACCCTCCATTTTCTGTTGGGAGAGAAGAACATTGGGGCTGACGCTCTCTCTCGCTCCATTGTGTCTTCTGAGGAGGAGGAGGGGGAGCCACGGCTTATTGTCCCCTCTGAGAGCCTGAGAACTGTAGCTCCGGTGTCGCTAGAGTCTGTCCCTCCGGGCAAGACCTTTGTACCATCTAATTTGCGACCGGAGGTTCTCTTTTGGGCCCATTCGTCCAGGGTGGGTGGACATTTTGGGAAAAAAAAAGGACATCTGAGCTACTCGTGAGGACATACTGGTGGCCGCATATGGTCCGGGACGTTGGAGACTATATGCGGGCATGTGTCTCCTGTGCCAAAAATAAGTCCCCTCGTCAACGGCCAGCTGGGTTACTTTACCCATTGCCGGTGGCAGACAGGCCTTGGGAAATGGTCGGGATGGACTTTGTGGTAGGCTTGCCCAAATCTCGTGGGTTCACCATCATATGGGTTATCACCAATCACTTCTCCAAAATGGTGCACTTGGTGCCGCTACCCCGGTTACCTTCTGCACGGGCCTTGGCGACACTGTTTATCAAACATATCTTCCGCTTACACGGTATGCCGGACAAAATTGTCAGAGACCGGGGTCCCCAGTTTGCGTCTCGGTTCTGGAGAGAGCTTTGTCGTCTTCTCTGTGTTGAGTTAAATCTCTCTTCTGCTTATCATCCCGAGACGAATGGGTTGGTAGAGAGGGCCAACCAGACCTTGGTCACATATCTGCAACATTTTGTTTCAGCTAGGCAGGATGACTGGGCATCCTTGTTACCATGGGCGGAGTTTGCATTAAACAACGCTGTGGCTGATTCCACTGGACAAACCCCATTTCTCCTTAATTACAGTCAGCATCCGTGGGTTCCCGTACCATGCCCGTGTCTTCCGCCGACTCCAGGTGGCAGACTGGGCTGTGGAGGCACGGGACATTTGGGACCGCACTCAGGATGCCATTCAGGCCTCCAAGGAGAGAATGAGGTCATCTGCAGACTCACATCGGCGCCCCGCTCCGACTTTTGCCCCTGGCGACTTAGTGTGGCTCTCCGCCCGTAACAACAGGCTATGCGTAGAGTCCACTTAGTTCGCACCTCGCTTCTTGGGTCCCTTCAAGGTCCTTGAACAGGTCAATCCTGTGGTCTACTGGTTAGCCCTTCCAACACGCCTGGGTATCACCGACACATTCCATGTCTCCCTCCTGAAACCCATATACTTGTCCCGGTTTTCCGAGTCATCTGCCGGGACATCAGGTTCGTCTCCGGACGATTATGAGGTGAATGCTATTCTGGGGTGCAAGGTGGTACGTGGCAAAAAGTTTTATTTGGTGGATTTGAGGGGTTATGGGCCTGAGGATAGGTCATGGGAGCCTGCTGAGCGTATTCAGACTCTGCAGCTCATCGCTGCCTTTGAAAGCAGTGAGGCCCAAAGAAGGGGGGCCTTAGGAGGGGGGGTAATGTTAGGGTTCGAGTTCCCGCTGCTGCACAAGGGGAGTCTCGAACCAGTCCCGCTGCGGTCGCCCATCCAACTCCGTCCGCAGTGGAACCTGCTCAGCAGAGACGTCGGTCCCAGCGTCTTGCCCATTCCA
Source organism: Oophaga sylvatica (assembly GCA_033576555.1). Classification (NCBI taxonomy): domain Eukaryota; kingdom Metazoa; phylum Chordata; class Amphibia; order Anura; family Dendrobatidae; genus Oophaga; species Oophaga sylvatica. The sequence continues at coordinate 397,384,166 of JARQOD010000002.1, forward strand.
ATACTGTGCAGAGATTTGCTGCTGCCCCTCCTGGATCTTCTATTATAGCCAGTGCTGGAGCAGACGTCTTTGGGACAAAGTCCTGCGTTTCCCCTTCTGAGCATGCCCAGGGTAAGATCTCTCATTGGAGATCAGGGGTCACATGTTCAGGTACTGCAGCAGCTCCTATTGGTCCGCCAGGAAGGTCCTGAAACTGTGTTTTGGAACAGTTTCTCATTGGTCCTTGTTTCTGGCAGGTCCTGTAGCTGTTACTATAAAAGGGTGGCATGGCTGGGTCGCCATGCGCTAGTATCAATTGCATTATGTGCTTTGCACCAGTGTGATCATGTACGCATGTGGTTAGGGCTCGGCTGAAATAAGCCCCTAGAATACCGGCTTCTCCGGTGAGGAGATTGCTTGATTGCGTTGCTGTCTGCATGATCACGGACTGCTATCCGCACAGCAGTTATCTGTGTATCCCTGTGGTGTTAACAGGACAGTCTTTTTCTCAGCGGCTCTGTGACGCAACAGGGTTCGCTTTATAACGCTGGTTCAACGCCCTAGCGTTTTACTTTGCGGCTCACTGAAGTTAAGTGAGTTCGTACTTACCGCCATATAGCGCTGTGGCATTCCCGTTAGCGGCTCTGGGGATTAACAGAGTTTGCACTAACTGCCACAGCACGCTACGGCATTTATTTTAGTGACTGCGGGATAACAGAGTTCGCTACTTTCGCCATTTTACTAGCAGCGGGCTTCGCCTGCACGGTGGACCCCGGGCTGCGAACGCACCTCTCTACAATATCTATTAGGTGCGTTCCACAGACCCTAACAGTATGTGTCTGAGTTTTGCCAGGGCTATGGCCGCCACAAAATTACGGCCGTTATCACTGACTACCTTGCCTGGCTCAAAATGTATACTGCCCAGCCATGTCTCAGTTTCTACCTGCAAGTATTAGGACAGTACCTCCGCGGTGTGTCTGTTGTCGCCCAAAGACATCATTTGTAAAACAGCCTGTTGACATTTACCACTAGCTGTTCGATAGTGCGACACCTCATGTCCAACACTGGCAGTTGCGGATGGAGTGCTCATGCGACTGCGCTCTGTTGACGAGTTTTTGCTTCTGGAGGAAGAGGAGGAGGGTCAAATGCCTACAGCCAACTGTTGCGTATACCGTGGGCTAAGCAGCACTGTCCCACCACCGCTGTCCCCTGTGAAGCATGCATCCACCACATTAACCCAGTGCGCAGTGATGGACACGTAACGGCCCTGGCCATGCCTACTGGCCCATGCATCTGTTGTGAGTTGCACCTTTCCACTCACTGATTGTTTGAGTGCATGGACAATGGGTTCTTTCACATGCTGGTGGAGGTAAGGGACGGCTTTTCTAGAAAATAAGTGGGGACTGGGTAGGTTATAGCATGGGACAGCGTAGGTCATGAGTTCTCTAAACGCTGCACTTTCAACCAAATGGAAGGGCGTCATCTCTAATGAGATCAGTTTTGCAATGCAGGCGCTCAAACCCAGTTTACGCGGATCAGAGGCTGAGTACTTTCTTTTCCTACTAAGAGTGTCTGGTAGGGTGAGCTGGACTTGAGAGCTGCATCTGGTGGAACTATCGTTGGACATGATGGACTGAGAGGAGTTTGGTGATGGTGATTGTGGTGGTGGTGATGGCCTAGATGCATTCCTTCGTTGCAAAAACATTGTGATTCCCTTACTGCTTTGGCCTTGCGACGACACCTCAAGAATTCTTGCTGGTGGTGTGCCAACCGTTGGGCTTACAGTGGGGGAAGCGATGGAGCGTTGCTGGCTAACTTCAGTCGGATCCGGTGCACATGTGCTACCTGAGTTTTTGTAGTCCATCCACGCTTGCATGTGCATGTTCAGTAAATGTCTAAGCATGCAACTGGTATTCAAATTTTTGAGATTTTTACCTCGGCTAAAGGTTCTTAAGCACTTTTTACAGATAATCTATGCCTCATCGCTAGGATTTTGGTTAAAAATGTGCCACACTGGACTCTTCCTACTATGGTATAAATTTTCAGGCCTTGCTAATTTGAACGTCTGGCCAGCATTTCCTGCAACTCTTCTTTTATTTTAACACCTTTTTTGAATGATACGGGCCTGACAGATAACCCCAGCTGCGATGTCGATACCTGCTGCTGATCCTTCTCCTCTTCTGAGCTAGTGCCAGTGGCACCCTCTTCCACCACTAGATGCCAATCCAGGTCAACAACTGGGTCATCCATCACCTCCTCTTCAATTTTATCTGCACCTTCCTCTGTGTCATCGTGTAAGGTGGTAGAGTATTAATACAGGAGAAGAAAAGAGTCACTAGTGATCAATAAGTCAAAATGTATAAAAGGTAATTATTTATTTCACAAGTCAATAAAAGAAAATATCACAAAAAGTACATATAGACAAAAAATGAAAACACATACAGAATATGTGCACATACAGGGAGATTACCTCCAAAAGCGGCATAGTAATATAACACAAATGGCAAAAAAGAGGAGTAAATAAGTAATGGCACTATATATATCATAACAATATCCCCATGAGTGGGAATCAGGTGCCTATTACAATAACCAAAATGCCACAGTGAGATCAACAAGCATGTTTCTCAAACATGGCCAGCGATGTAGATGTAATAATATGGATGGTTAGAGCGCCAAGTAAATAAGGAGCAGTGATAACCACAAGGGCAAGGGTAACTCACGCTATATCAAATGAAAGGCGCTGCAAAAAAGAGTCAAAAGGAAAAACGCTGCCATATCTGAGGGAAAAACATGCTCACCAGAGAGGTATAGTAACCGCAAGAGATCACCCTGTACAGGAGATACCGCCCCAACGCACGTTTCGTGGCGTCCTGCCACTTTTTCAAGGGGATAGTAGCATACTGTGCACAGGACCTTCTTATACCGAGTATTTCCTGATCACATGGTTAGAATTCTCCAATGGGAGACGGTATCACGGCGCATGCGTCGCTTAAGACCCGGGAGCTCTCAGCGGTGAAAGCGTCATACACCCAGACATGCGCATAGGCACAGGGCCCAGGCACCGCCCGGGTGCAGGAGAGACGCCCCCACCGCGGAGAAACAACCCAGGTAAAACGGGGCATGCGCACGCCGATCTCCCCAGTTGATAGGTGATATTATAGTGAACTGACTAACAATTATACTAGGCGGACCCAAAGTACATAAAACACAACAGGTGTAATTGCGGTAATACATCTATAATATGACACAATATATATCAATGAAAAAAAACACTGCAACAATGAGTTCCATCGATTAGTTCAGTTCTTCATATCCAGACAGGAATCAAGGTAAAGAAAGTCCCAAAAATACGTGAAATAGAGAGATAAATATAAACTGTAGAGAAATAAAAAATAAATTTTTAAAAACACAGGTTTAAAAAAACGAGAAGGCATCAAAAGGGAGCCAGGGAGAGAGAATCAAAAGGGAAAAATTCAAACATCTAAAAGAAATCTACAAAAAACATATCTACAAGAAAGAGGCAAAGTTCAGGGATTCGTTGAGGCCATTGGGAACTATTGTATTAAGTTGAACAATCCAACGAGCCTCCATTTGGGCTAAGATTTTTTTGTAATCGCCGCCCCTAATTCCAAGATGTAAAATGTCAATTCCACGAACCTTAAAAGATGTAGCATCACAGTTGTGATGGTATTTAAAGTGTCGTGGAATGGTCTTCAAATCAGAGGCGTCGGAAATGGTCCTTGCTGCGCCAATGTCCCTAACGTGTTCCCTGATGCATATCCTCAATTCTCTGGTGGTCAAGCCAACGTATATCCTGGGACTATCGCACGTAGCGTAATAGATAACGTTTGAACTACCACAGGATATCCGTTGGCGGATACGAAATGTTTTGTCACCACCAGATGAGGAAAAATCCAGGGCACGTAGGGCATTGGCGCATGCAAGCAATGGCCACAAGGAAAGAAACCAACTGTGGGGCCACGAGAGCCAAAGACATTTTTAGAAGGTGCAACGTAGTGGCTACGAACAAGAGTATCACGCAGACTTCTTGCCCGTCTGGAAGTCATGGCGGGGGAGTCGCCCAAAGAAGGTGGTAGAGTATGCGGGAAGGGGCATCTGAGTTTCATCAGTGTCACATTCTGGCTCAGTAGACTGCAAGGGCAATGTAGTGCTGTGGTTGAATGTGCCAGCACAAACATCTAGCAGTGGCTGTGCATCAGTGCACTCCATGTCAGATTCATCTTGGACTGGGGAATTCAGGTTTTGACTTGATAACCCAGGCATGGTATGTGAATAGAGCTCCATGGAGTAATCTGAAGTGAGGGCTGCCGCATCCTTCACTTTTGGTGGGTGAAGGACACAAGGAAAGGGGTTGGTCCTGTCCAGAAGCCTGCACTGACGACTCAGAGCTTGCAGCTTTTGAAACTTCAGAAGAGGAGGAGATAGAGCTGGAGGCTGTTTTGGCAATGTAAGCCAAAACCTGTTCCTGATGCTCCCGCTTTAAAAGCTGTTTACCTACTCCAAAAAAGGGAGCCTTCCAGGCCTTCTGGAGCCAGACGAAGACGCAGGCTCAACACCTCCTGCCTTAGGTGCTATTGTGCTTTTGGCACTACCAGCAGATGCACCAACACCACCACCATCAGTAGCAAGTGGCCCCCCGACCCCGTCCAAAGCCCTTTTCCCCCATACTTCTATGTTTGGTAAATGTACCCCCAAAAAAACGCATATATATGGTACAGTATCAGAACCCTTTCAGTGAAAAAGGGAAAGGGAAAAATTTTAAACTGGATATATTTGTGG